>CM042155.1:28086707-28179207 GCA_023376005.1 Doryteuthis pealeii | reverse complement strand
GAAAGAAAATGAAAGAGCAAAAGAGAGTGATAAAGAGAGAGAAAGAGAGTAGCATAGTCTACCAATGTCCCCACTCTCTCACTCTCTGTCTATCTGTCTGTCTCTATCGCTGTCTCACTCTCACTCTATCTCTCCAAGTGGTGGAAAGTAATGTCTCATGTTACTATAACAATGGAATTTCTCATTACTCTAAGACCAGGTTATATTACTAAGTTATTCTATCTTGTTCAAATGAAATTTTCTGGGGACACAGAAAAGAGTTATGCACAACATACAATATACAGCATCATATATAAATAATTACAAACTTAATGATCTTTTATAAAAACTTTTCTTATAAACCAAAGATGCTGGAATTTTATCATTTCTTGTGGAATATTATACAATCAGAATGGATACCATTAGGTATTATTTATTACCAAACTCTACAGCATTGAGACACTGTAATAAAAAATATTAATATATCAGCTAAAAAGTCAATGGAGTGTCCTATCATTGGTCAGGATGTGACACAAGGTCAATTTTTTTAAGTGGAGTTTAACAGGTTTGAATTCAGGGTTTTCCTTCTCCTAGACTGGTTACCTAGCCAAGGTTAAAGAGCCTACCATTTGCCCATAGCTGGGGGAAGAGTAGATGGATGCATACCTTTCCAAAAGGTTATCACATACGAAGAAATGAGCCCACATTTATAAGAAACTAAGACCCAGTATGTTACATTATGGCTAAGTTTGAACTCACAAAATATAAGTTCCTGAGTCAGACAACGCTGCACATTTATCTGTGCAACTTTCAGATGATACATATTGTGAGGCAGTGCACAACATGTCAGTGCACCAACTACCATCATACTATCAGACCAAGTCACTAATAGGCACCCTAGCCCAGATCAGTTTTGAAAGGAACTGAATTTTGCCTTTCACCGGTTGTTAGTAAACAAAATCAACAGCCGTTAAAAAAAAATCAATCAGTTGCACCTAGAGACCGGGCTACATGCAGGAAGTGCGTGGGTGTCAAGTGCGGGCTGGTAACAAAAACAGGATATGGCTTTGAACAGACCTTTGGCACCTAGTAGTGCAGGTGTACATTTGACATTGTTTAGGTGCAGAAAATCTGTAGGCGTAGCACATAACCAATGAAAACAGGCTGCATGGGTGAAGAGGTGTGTCTACAGAAAAACTGCGTAAGTGTCAGGATCAAAGAGGTGTGACACCGTGAGTTGGACAATAATAAAAAAAGCCCGTGGAAATCAATTGTTTGGCAGACAAAGATCAGGTTCAAGATCGCTTACAGAGAACTTCTGAAGGCTCCATGTTGTGTAACCCCTGCTAATGACTCTCAGTCTGCACACAACGAGGAAATAAATATATCATTTATATTTTTCAAAGTGTTCGTGTTCCTTGACGGGTCAAGTATGTAACAGTCTTCAGAGACCTTGTGATCTTGTATCACATTCTACCTGTGGCAATGGGTTGGGAAAATACTTACCTTTCCCAGGGGTATTAGCACAATGAGAAATGCAAACAGACTCATCAGGATTTGAACTTAGATAGCTGAGTCCAATTCCTGGGATAATAACCATTACGCCACAAGTGCCTCCATATAGATAATGGGTTGACTAAAGACAGTGGGTTTGACATGTTACTCTGATTAGTGTCACTACGGTATTCCCTTTGAGAATGTTTAATATTACCAATGATTATTGATTTATCCTGAAATCAATATAATCAGGCCAATTGAATGAGAGCCTTTTATTTACTCACTGTTTATGGCCTTCGAGGCAGAATCAGATTAAATTGCTTAAATTGATTACAGATTAAAAAACCCTGTAAATCAACTGACTGAATCGAGGATAAATTTGGAAATCTTTTCCTGGTCGGCTTATAAAACTCTTAATTGTCATTGCTTCACCTGGTGAAGGTGTTATTTGTAAGGTAACGACTCTAACTTATTGTTGTACCCCCAGTATCTGAATTCAGAAAACTCTGAATTCAAACCTGTTAAACTCTGCTTAAGAAATTGACCTTGTGTTACATCCTGCTCATGTGAAGAGGTTGGTAAATATATATTTATCAAGGATTAAAATGCATAGACAATGATGGTTTTCATAGCTGAAAACTTGCTCTATTCTATGGTATTATTATGTTCTCCAATATCTGTTGGAAATAATTATCATATATATTTACCAACCCCTCCACACGAGCAGGATATGACACAAGGTCAGTTTCTTAAGCGGAGTTTAACAGGTTTCAATTCAGAGTTCTCCTTCTCCTAGACTGGTTACCTAGCCATGGTTAAAGATCCCAGTCTGCCCTACTATTTACCCATAGCTGGAGGGATAATTGGATTCATACCTTTCCCAAGGGTATTAGCGCTATGTGAAATGCAAACAGCTTCACCCAGGAATTGAACTTGGGTCGACGAGTCCCTTTCCTATGATTCTAACCATTAAACCACGTGCCTGGAAATAATTATCATATAGTACCTAAATAATAAGGATGGAATCATCTTTTGGTTTGGTTTGTTGTTTTACGGCATGTAAGGTTCAAAGTTATAATAAGTTGAACAAAACAACTCCGACACGAGTGTTAAATATACAAAAGGACTTTACTACAAGCACATGGAAATGATACATATAACAGAAATACAAAGAAGATATAAAAAAGGAGAAGAGGCATGCGCTTAAATGCAAGAAAACCTTGGTGGTCAAAAACGGGAACCCAGAGTGAAGATAACTCTTCCAGGCAAAGCGAAGACAATCCAATAGGCATATCAACCTTGGTGGGTCATTTAATGCCGATAAAGTTTTTAAATAAAGTAATTCTTAATGGATACTCAATTTTGGTCATAAATTAATGGTTAGCTTATTTCTGTCTTGAAATTTACAGCTTCAGTTTTGATACTTTTTGAACATACATTATATATAGGATCTGGTACTATCTGTGTTGTAACTTGAGTATCAGAGTTAAAAGAGAAATAATAAAAAGAAACACAACAGGTATTAAGGATATAGAAAAAGGTTTACTAATCAGAGATACAAGGTGAATAGAGTAATTAGCTAGATTGAATAAATAAGTCCCATGAGATCTTGTTATTTCTCTCTTCTGAGGTTTTGTAAGACATTATCTTTAGGAAAAACAAATGATTCCATTCTCATTATTTAGGTACTATTTTTTATTTTATTTTTTTTTTTTTTGCGCTGTGTTCTGCCCGAAAAGAAAAAAAAACAGCATAAGAAGAACAGATACTACAGGTATTTGCCTCATACCCCACTTGTATGGGCTGGGCACAAGGCCTCATTTTAACGTGGGCCCACCCACAAGCCGAAGCTCATGGGTGGAAAAGAACAAAAATTGAACAGATACTACAGTTTAATCCCAACATGATTATTTCTTTTTTCTAACATCATTTTCTTTAACCCGATCTTCATCCTCTTTTTATTTCTTTTTGTCTTAAACTATTTACACTATATCCTTTTCTTTTTTTTTTTCAATATATATAACATTCATTTCCCTTACAACCTAGTCATATTTATTTAAAAAAACAACAACTATTTTCTTCATTTCATAACAGATTGGCGCTGATAATGCTCTTATAAAGATTGAAATATTGCAATATTAGCCAATAAATACAAGATTAATAACATCTGTGAGTTTGTTTTTTTTTTTCAAATTTCTTCTCTATATATATATTTCCATGAAATCTGCAACAGATATTGGGAGCATAGTAACACAATAGGATAGAGAAAGTTTTCAGCTATGAAAACCATCATTGGCTATGCATTTAAACTATTTTTTAATTTTTTATTTGAGTTATTTTTTAATGTCTGAAAGCTGTAAATAAAATATTTCAGCTATGAATAAACTATTTTAAAAATAAACTATTTTAAAAATTAATTAAAATTTAAAAATTATCATGTAAAAGTTTTAAAATAAACTATTTCAGCTATGAAAACTATCATTGGCTATGCATTTTCACCATTGATTAACAAGAGCCTCGATCTTCAAATTATGGTCACATTGAAAGCACTAGGTCACTGAAGTTAAGCAGTGATGGGCATGTTCAATACTTAATTGGGTGACCGTTTGAGCGACAGCAGGTACTGTAAGTTGAGACTTTCCTTTATGAAAATGATGTGATTCGGCTTTAAATGACCCAAAAAGGGTTGATATGCCATAAAACAAAAACAACCAACCAACCAACCAACCAACCAACCAACCTGATCTGCAACTGGCCCTCCACTTTCACTCCCACCCCGAGGCATGTATTATAAATAAATAAATAAATCGATAAGTAAATCTCATTAAAATATAGTAAACAGAAAATTAATCTTTAAATCCTCAGCATTATGGATCGCCACCCACATCCAACAGGTGACCCCATTGGGGGAGGGGTGTATTGTCCCAATCCTATTGCCCTTATGGCAAACCCCAACACTTTTTATCATATATGTACTAGAAGGTGGTGGCTGAGGGTCTTAATGTCCTGGGTATGATGTTAAATTCTATCTGATGGTGAGGTTCCAGTTCTGGAGGTCGAGGAATGTGGAGAACTCCTTCATCACCATTGCTCCCAGGTCCACTCTGACCCAGAGTACCTGTTAGGGTCCTATCTATGGGTTGAATAGAAAACAAAATGTGTTTAAAACAAATTGAGTACCCATCAATAAAAATTTTAAAAAAAAATCTTTGGCATAAAATGACCCAAGAAGGGTTGACATGCCGTAAAAACCAACCAACCAGGATTTGAACTTGGTTTGCTGATTCCGTTTCCTATGACCTATTTACACAAAACACACCTTTTGTTGGTTGTATGTAATCATCATCATCAACATCATCAACATCATCAAGGTGTGTCAACAGCATGGTTTTCTTTGACTCACTCTTGCCATCTGTCCCTCTTGCCTAACACTGTTGGTAGGTCCTCTACACAGCATCCAGAATCTGCACAGTGTTGATGAACGTGAGAATTTTGAAAAGAGACTTACTTTGTTTATACAAGATGTCCACAAAGTCCGTGTGCATTTTAAATTCAAAATTGTTTAAAAGTGCACATGGACTTTATGGACATTCTGTATTAATGCAATTGAACTGCTGCAAGACTTCATGGACCATATTACCTTTAGGCATCCCTTTTTGATCTCGATTAAGAAAGGACATGTTTTTCATTTACACCTCAATATCCGGTTGTTTGTTAGGGGTTAGGGTTAGGGGTTAAGGTTAGGGGTTAGGGGTTAGTTTTATAATTTTTTTAAAAATCTAAAAATCGTCTGTTAAACCAACCGGATATTGACGGTGTAAATGAAAAACATGTTCTTTCTTAATCGAGATCAAAAAGGGGTGCTTAAGGGTCATGTGGTCCAACTTCATGAACAGCTTGTATTTTCTACACCTTCTTCATAATAGTTTTCAATCCCTAAATCTCAGCTTTTTATTCCCATTATTTCTATGAACATTTTTCCGTCCCCTAGGCATTTTATCAACATGGATAATCCCATTGACTCTCACAGATTGATACTTTATTGCCCACTGCTCTATATATAGAGTATATATGATGGAGAGAGAAATTGTAGATATCTGGTATCTTCTATAACAAAAAAAAAATTTAAAAAGATACTTTGTTTATACATTGTGTCCACAAAGTCCATGTGCACTTTAAATAAATTTAAAATTCAAAGTGCACACATACTTTATGGACATCCTGTATTATTGTGCTTTTTATTGTTAAGTGTTGAAGTACATTGGAAAAGAGAAGTTGATTTTTTAAATGCCTTTTTAGAGTAATATCTCAAAATGTATTCAATATCTGGCAACAACTGCTGGAATGTGATCTTTGAATTGTGTCATGAAAACAAACTGCTTTTCTATTTATTATATATATATATATATATATATATATATATTGATTTTTTTTCCCGGCTGCATTCCCTCATAGCAAAAAGAAAAAGAGAGAATAAACTGAACTTTAAATTTAACAAAAATAAAAATAAATAAAAATTTTCTATTTATTATATATATATTGATTTTTTCTTTTCTGTGTTATATTTATTTAAAAATCTAAAAATGAAAATTTTAAAAGATAATCTTGAATCTAAACTAAACCAAATCTATTTAAAAAAAAAAAAATAAAAAAAACATAAAAGAGGTTTGGAGAGGGGTGCAAAGAATTTGAAGATACTAATTCTTGGGTGAGAATAAATTTAATTTTCAAAATTCTTTAAATAAAAGTTTAAAAATAACAAAAATAACAAAAATAACAAAAATACCCTGAATCTAAACTAAACCAAATCTATCTAAAAAAAAAAAAATAAATAAAATGAAATAAAGAGGTTTGGAGAGGGGTGCAAAGAATTTGAAGATACTAATTCTTGGGTGAGAATAAATTTAATTTTCAAAATTCTTTAAATAAAAGTTTAAAAATAACAAAAATAACAAAAATAACCCTGAATCTAAACTAAACCAAATCTATCTAAAAAAAATAAATAAATAAAATGAAATAAAAGAGGTTTGGAGAGGGGTGCACAGAATTTGAAGATACTAATTCTTGGGTGAGAATAAATTTAATTTTCAAATTTTTTAAATAAAAGTTTAAAAATTAAAAAATAACAAAAATAACCCTGAATCTAAACTAAACCAAATCTATCTATAAAAAAAAATAAAACAAAATAAAAGAGGTTTGGAGAGGGGTGCAAAGAATTTAAAGATACTAATTCTTGGGTGAGAATATATTTAATTTTCAAATTTTTTAAATAAAAGTTTAAAAATAAAAAATAACAAAAATAACCCTGAATCTAAACTAAACCAAATCTATCTAAAAAAATAAAAATAAAATAAAATAAAGATTCAAGGAGGGGTGAAAAGAATTTCATGATACTAATTTATGGGGTAGGTAGAGGTTTGGGTGTTTTACAGGTTTAAAGTAGCTGTATATTCTGGTTGCATGTTCTTAGGGTTTTTTCCTTTTACCCCATCTCATTTGGTGGTCGCACAGAAAGGGAGGAATTTAAGGAATGAAAAGGGAAAGAGACAAAGGCAGAAGGTGGCTTTATGATTTAGGCTTTATTGACCAGGTCATAGTCGCCTATAGGAAGGGAATATCTCCCTGACTAGTAGGAGCAACTATACCCAGTTACGGTTTAAGTTTGAATGGCCGAGGTGTTCTTTTGGGGGTCAGGGGACAGTCCTTTTTGTCGCACATGTGCAGAGGGTTCTTCCGGTGAAGGCCCATGGGAGTTTGTTGTTTTTTTGTTTTTTTTCATTTTATTTTAATTTTATTTAATCCCCACAAATTCTTGGATGTTTATTTTTTTCTCTTACCCCCCCCCCCCTTGCCCTATGAGTGGGAGGGGTATTTGTCTCATACCCCACCTGTATGGACTGGGCACAAGGCCTCGTTTTAACATGGGCCCACCCACGAGCCGAAGCTCATGGTGGGAGAGAACAAAAATTGCGTCAATCTCTTCGGCATTCCCCCTCAAGGGGGACACCTCAGACGTTGGGCAATAAACCCAGTCCTACCCCCAAGGGGGCAGATATTGCCTGGGGAGACAGCCCCCTGGGATCAATGCTATTAATTTAACACAACTCACCGGTCCAGTGGCCGAAGCACACCGGACCCCCGTCCCGAAGGACGGTTTGAGATTGCCTTAGTAGTGACAAGTGTTTACTTAGCTTATTTAGGAGAACTAGCAAATGTATGCACCCTACGGGTGCAAGTATTTAAGTTTTAATGTAATAAAATATTAGATTAATTTAGAAAGGCTAATGAAACTAAATAAGAATGCAGATAAAAAGATTTGAAACTGAGGGTGTATAATCAAAAAATAGAACAACAGAAACTTACTCTTCCCCCACTCCGTCTTTCATTGCTAAATTTTCCTAATTTAACTATTCAGTTAAAATAGGAAGTAAAGAATAAATTACACTTATTTCTTCTTGTTAACGGATTTCTTTTAAGATTTATCTTCGAGATTTTTGCTAATATTCATTAAGATAAAAATCAAACAATTAAAATCAGTAATACATTAAAATCAGATTTTTTATATCAATATGCAAATTAGCCTTCCCATTCACACTGTAAATTGCTATTTTGTATTATATATAAATACAATTGCATGTTATTAATATGTAGATATTGTCAACAGTATTAATAATATAAAGCAATTTTATCAATAATTGAGGTTTAAATAAAAATAAAATCCTGTAGAATGTGACGTAAATAACTAAAGAGAATTGTGACTTGAATAGTAATATAGTTTCGGTTACAGACAGAAAAACACACAATCTACATTATAATAAGATATTGTATTTGTAAAGGGTTCACTTC
This sequence comes from Doryteuthis pealeii, assembly GCA_023376005.1. NCBI lineage: Eukaryota > Metazoa > Mollusca > Cephalopoda > Myopsida > Loliginidae > Doryteuthis > Doryteuthis pealeii. Next base: position 28,170,885 of record CM042155.1, on the reverse strand, counting down.
ACTTGTCTGCTGAATGAAGTCTTCACTGCTGCTTTGCTCATCAGTGCTGGTCTGTTGTTGCTTGCTGATTTTTAGGTCTTACCCTGACAGGTGCTAAAGCTGTTCTGAGTATTTCTTAGGGACCCTGCCCCCCCACATTCCGATGTCCACTTTCGGGCTCGATTCAGGGGCAGACAATCCAAATTTTCCACATGAGGTAAGTGGCTTTTTATGTGTGATTAGGCTTTTGGTTATTTGTGGGATGTTGCTGAGTTTCTTCATGTAACTCCATTATTTGTTTGGTTTTGGTTTGGTTTGTTTTGTTTTACGGCATATCAACCTCAGTGGGTCATTTAATACCGATAAAGTTTTGAAATAAATCAATTCTTAATGGATAATACAATTTTTTTATAAATACATTTTTCTATTTAACCCATAGATGGGACCCTAACAGGTACTACCGCCCGTCTAGCCCAAGATAGGGCCAAAGTGGAGTATTGCATGTCATGAACTGCTCATCCACCTGGGCTCTATCCTTAAGCATCACGGGTCGCCACCCACAGCCAACAGGTGGCCCCATTGGGGGAGTCTTACTCCTCTGCAGAGGTGCAGTCAGTGCATTCTAACGCCCCAACTGACAGTGCAGTCCATTATTTGTGGTTCTTATTTCTGTTGGTAGTCGAGCTGAAATGAAAGGGAAAAGAAGAAACAAAAACAAAATCTTTTGAAAGGGTCCAAAAATTCAAGTAATATCAATCCTTTTCAAGTCTATCCAGCAAACCGAAATGCAATTCCTTTCCCAACTGAACACGCCACTCTCACTTCAAATAGCAGTCGTCAGATTTCACTTACCATCCAAACACTTTCTTCCTCACTCGCCCTGTCAGCGACAGTCCGTCTTTATTTCTGCTCGTTCGGCTGCACTTATGCAAATTCCGAAATACTTTATTTGAGTCTCTACTAACAACATCTCAGCTACGTAGGTAGCGAGTTCGAGTATCCGTAGCTGCTCGCCACACTCTTCCCCCTCGCACCGGCCAAACATATCCTGACGCGCTTTGTTTGTGGGGGCTGGGAATCCACTTGTTCATAGGGCTGCATTTCAATTTTGTCACACAAAAGATACTTTCAAAGTTTGTAGGTTCATAGCCATTTCTTGGAGAGGAGATTTTCTCCTGAGCTAATCAATAACATCTGTTCCCAGTAACCGCCTGTGTTGGAATGGTTAAGGGACCTTTTTGGCTGTAGAAAGGAGCTTTTTTTTCTGGGCATGCCTAGAGGGTTCTTCCTGTTTGAGTGCTCATGGGATATTGTTATTTTTTTGTTTTTTTATTTTATCCTATTTTAATTTTATTTTAATCCCCACAAGTTCTCTAAACTGTATGATTTTTAACTCTCAAACTCTAAATGGAATTGCCGTATCGTGTTAGTATATTGTTTATTCTATGACTAACAATAACAAATAAATGAATTAAAACCTAGTTCAATTCTAATGGTTTATATAACAACAAAACAGTGACTAACAATATAAACGTTCTTCCTATATATATATTTACCAACTCCTCCGCACAAGCAGGATACGACACAAGGTCAATTTCTTAAGCGGAGTTCAACAGGTTTGAATTAAGAGTTTTCCTTCTTCTAGACTGGTTACCTAGCCATGGTTAAAGAGCCCAGTCTGCCCTGCTATTTACCCATAGCTGGAGGAGAGTAGGATTCATACCTTTCCCAAGGGTATTAGCGCTAAGTGAAATGCAATTAACATGTCCAGGATTTGAACTCGGGGCGACGTTCTTCCTATATATAGAGTATATATGATGGAGAGAGAAATTGTAGATATCTGGTATCTTCTATAAAATCAATAATTCTCAGGGATAATTTCTGGTTAACTGCTTGTGGAACTGGTCTGAATGTGTCTATTGAATATCTACACCAAAACCTCTTGTCATGTCATGTGATTGCTATGTCCAATCACAGAAAAGTTCTCCCCTCCCTCAACTCCATACATAGATATAAACGTATTTTACTGACCCACCAGCCCTGTTAGAAATGATCCCCTCCCCCAAAATGGTCCCCTGGGTATGACACTAAACTATATCTGATGGTGACTCCAGTTCTGGAGATCTAAGGAGTGTGAGGTACTCTTTCATTGACATTACTCTTCCACTTTGACTCGGAGTGGTAATACCAGTTAGAATCACGTTTATGGGTCAAATAGATCTGTTTGCAAATTATTAGTTTTAGATAGGAATACTTGATATCATATAACTGTGTGCAAAACACTTAAGAAACTACAACCATATGACCTTTAGGCACCCCTTTTTGATCTCGATTAAGAAAAGACATGTTTTTCATTTACACTGTCAATATCCGGTTGTTTTAACAGACAATTTTTAGATTAAAAAAAAAAATTATAAAATTAACCCCTAACCCCTAACCCAATCCCCTAACAAACAACCGGATATTGACGGTGTAAATGAAAAACATGTCCTTTCTTAATCGAGAAAAAAAGGGGTGCCTAAAGGTAATATGGTCCGAAACTACACACAAAATGTAAATACAAGAGTAATCTCAAAAGTAAGGTCTCCAAAATATTTAGAAATCACAGAAACGTTTATTTATTATTAATGATGCTTACATCATTTTAAAATTTGAACATGTATCTTTTTTTCTACATAATCGCCATTTCGGACAATACATTTTTGTAGGCGTGTTACGTTGCAATACTCACGGTACTAAAACTCCGATAAAAAATCATAACACTAGAAACATGTCGTCACAACTCCCAGCCTTTATTAACGTGCTCGTCTAGTGGCTTCTACCAGGGAGGAGGGGAGGCAGAGAGAAAGAGAGAGAGAGAACACTACTAGATTACTGGGCCCTAATGAGGTCTGTCCCCCACGACGGACGCCGGCAAAAAGAGGACGAACCCTTTCTTCCTTCCCCCACGTCACCACGTGACTTCCGGTCAACACCCGACTTCCGCTTGCCCCTCAATTCTTCGTTCGGGGTCACGCTACGGTCAAAACCATCGCTCTCCTCTTTTGGGTCATCACTATTTTTTAAGCCTTTGTTATTTATTCCTCCTCCTTCCATTAGCAGTTCTAGCTCACAAGGGTCATATTGCTACAGGCGCTGTGGCAATTTTTATATGACCATTACATACCAGCTTAATACCATACCATTGAGGAAGTGTTGCAAACTCCCTACACCATTTGTGGACGTTTTTGACATCCATGCATGACTCACCATACATTTCCACTAACTGGCGATGAATTTGAATCGGTTCAATGCCTTTTGCATTTGTTATTAACAGAAAAATAAACAAAGACATTAGATATTGCTGTTAGTCAGGAAAGGTACGAGGCAAATATACTTGGATATATATTTGGGTTAGCAATTTATTGGGTGCAAATTAGTAAGAGGTTCACAAGGGTGTGAATGTGTAAGAGTTTGTAGTTCATAGAAGTTCCAGAATCAACATTTCGAGAATCAATTTCAAGAGACAATTCCCAGAATCAACATTTCTAGGATCAATTTCTAGAGACAATTTCCAGAATCAACCTTTCTAGAACCAATTTCTAGGATCAATTCCCAGAATCAACATTTCTAGGATCAATTTCTAGAGACAATTTCCAGAATCAATCTTTCTAGAACCAATTTCTAGGATCAATTCCCAGAATCAACATTTTTAGAACCAATTTCCAGGATCAATTTCCAGAATCAACATTTTTAGAACCAATTTCCAGAAACAATTTCCAGACTCAACATTTTTAGAACCAATTTCCAGAATTCGCTAAACTTATTCGCTCAGCGGGTTGAGAATATATATATATATATATATATATATATATATATATATAGTGACAAGTGTTTTACTTCGCTTTGTGGAAGAGAATTATGTATTTTAGATGGTTCACTTCGCTTGTCTGTTGAATGTAGTCGTCCTTGCTGCATTGCTCATCAGCGCTGGTCTGTTGTTGCTTGCTGATGATTTTTAGGGCGTGCGAACCCTACTGCATGCTAGCATGTTCTGCTCAGGTCTTTCCCTGACGGGTGCTAAAGCTGTTCTGATCTTTTTAGGATCTCCCCACTAGTCTTCCTGTCACTCACTTCCAGGCCCCGATTAAGGGGCAGATAACCCATATTTTTCATTTTATATCAAGCAAGAAGAAAAAAGTGTATGGTAGCAAAGGAAAATCCAGCTCCGACAACATCCGGTGAGTGTTCTTCTGGCCTGTTAGGTGGAAATGTTAACATCTTGTTTTGTTGGTGAGTGGGTGAATTGAGTTAGTGAATTTGTGAATCAGGAGAGATATTCATTTCTGTTATATAACACATTCAAATGCCAAAATACTGTGAACTTCTTGGTGGCAGCGTCAATGAGGAGGTCCATCATAAACCTAAGCCAAGAGTGAGTGTAGCAGTGAGGCATGCACAGAGGCAGGCGCAGGTACATGCACAGCAAACACAACAGTGTTGCCAATAGTCACAAAAACAGTTTCCCTCATCACCAGCACTTTGGAGACCTTACTTTTGGGATTACCCTTGTGGGGATTAAAATAAGATTAAAATAAATAAAATAAAAATGAAAATCTCCCAGGAGACCTCATACAGGAAGAACCCTCTGGGCATTTGCAAAAAAAAGGACCCCTTTCCTGAAGCCAAGAAATGCCTCGCCCATTCAAACTCAGACTTTGACTGGGAATAGACACCACGACTGGCACAGGAAGAAATTTCCTCTCCCTGAAATAGTTATGAACTTAGAATAAAAGTCTAACTTTAAAAATATCTTTGCCTTTTCTTTTCTTTTTCTTAATTCATTTTTAGTCAGACGACCCACAAGAAGTAAGTCTATCCCCTTTTCACTTGCGCTAGACCAAGGAGATATTTTAGTGTTTGATGTGGAGCGCCACACCTACCATCAGATCCTTACTTTACCGCACAGATTCCTGAGCTACTCATATGCTGAGTTGGCGAGGACCGGTATCGAACTAGGAACCTTGTGGTTTCTAGCTGAACGCTCTACCGACTGAGCTAACCCAGCCCAAGAATCATATATAATGGGGTTTAAAAGAAACAACTAGTGAACACGCACAAAAAAACAACCAAAACACTAATACTACATGAAATCCTAAAACCTTATAAAGTAAGTAAAGTCGTCGGATGGCCTAAAGTCAGTATCAGCCATTCAGCGAGGGAGTCTATCCCCTTTTCACTAGCGCCAGACCTAGGAGATTGTTTTTGCGTCTGAGGTGGAGCGCCACACCTACCATCAGCTCCTTACTTTACTGCACAGATCACTGAGTTGGCAAGGGTCGGTATCGAACTAGGAACCTTAAGGTTTCTAGCCGAATGCTCTACTGACTGATTTGGTTTGGTTTGGTTTGTTTTGTTTTACGGCATATCAACCTCAGTGGGTCATTTAATGCCGATAGAGTTTTGAAATAAATCAATTCTTAATGGATAATACAATTTTTTTATAAATACATTTTTCTATTTAACCCATAGATGGGACCCTAACAGGTACTACCACTCCGGGTCAGTGGACCAGGAGCAATGGTGATGAAGGGGTGCTCCACATTCCCCAAACCTTCAAAACTGGAACCTCACCATCAGATAGAGTTTAACGTCATTCCCAGGATATTTAGACCCGCAGCCACCGCCTTCTAGCACCCATATGATAAAAAGGGGTTGGGGCTTGCCATAAGGGCAATAGGGTGGGAAAATCATATAGGTGCTAGGGCTTGACGTGACCAGCCGATTGATCGGAGGGGGCCTCTCCGACTGCCCGTCTAGCCCAAGATAGGGCCAAAGTGGAGTATTGCATGTCATGAACTGTTCATCCACCTGGGCTCCATCCTTAAGCATCACGGGTCGGCACCCACGGCCAACAGGTGGACCCATTGGGGGAGTCTTACCCCTCTGCAGAGGTGCAGTCGGTGCATTCTAACGCCCCACGACAGGACTGTCTACTGACTGAGCTACCCTTATATAAATGTACAATGTATGCAATTCCCTAACCTCTGGCATAAAAAAAACCCAGGTGGGTTGACATGCTGTTAAAATCAATAAAAATGGGGGATATCTAAATTGTTATTTAGATGCATTTTTAATTCCCAAAACTCTAGTTTTGTGTAGATTAATGTGGATATTTTATACAAATCTTTTAATATACTCTTCTTGATTGAACTAAATACATTAATATCTAAATATTTATGTATATGCATATGAAAATGTATTGTAATATTCATGAAAATCATAGATATGTACATATACCAATGTATGTACAAAGATACCTTCCCAAAAAGATCCAGATAAATGTTCTTTCTATATAAATGTGGTGTACTGTATATGTACTTAACAAGTATAAATCTAATGCACACATATCACATTTGATATTTTCTTAATAGTATTCAAATTGTTTTGTTCCCTTTATTTATTTATTTTTTTCATTAAAAAAACTTGAAATAAAATATACTTCTTTAAAAAAAGCAAAAATTAAACAGAGAAAAAAAAAAGGAAATATTTGATTTATCACACACAAAAAAAAGAAAAAAATTACATTCCTTTATAGTAGGGGAAAAATCAATAACTACCGCACACTCTCCACTGTTTCGTATTATTCTTCAAAATTATAAAATTTCAAAATAGTTATGAATTAAAATATGTATATTTTAGATTTATTATTAAAATAAAGATTTTACAACTTCTTAAAAGGGATGTGAGGGAATTATTATAGAAAAGGCAAAAAACGTGGTTGAACTCTAGCAGCCAAAACCTCGTTTTCACTGAGCCCATGTGAAAAAGCCGCCGTGCAGTTTCTTCTTATGTCGATGGCCAAGTCACTTTTCTAAGTTCCTTCCCCCATGTTTTAGTTTTCCTAAACAATATCGCATATAATTGCGCTTTTGTACCAATACATGCCGATAGCGGAGTCCACATTCTAAGTGGTTCTGCAAGGAAAAATACCTGAAACTTTTTTTTTATACCAAACTTTTAAAAATTTAGAAGCTACACGAGAGAAAGACAAGAAAAAAACCCCGAAGAGCTGCTGACGACAAATTTCAATTTTTCTTCTTTTTTTTACCTCATTTTTCCCTATTTTTTTCTGTCGTCATCATGTTTGACGAAGCTGGTGAATTTTTCGAAATGTTTCGGAATCATTTTCCGATGACTTTTATCTGTTTTGTACCATTGTTGATCCTTGTATCACCTGTAATTCCTGTTCGGGCAGCACATGAATTTGCAGTCTACAGAATGCATCAGTATGATCTCCATGGAACGGCATACGGTCAGTATTCCCTTTTTCTCCAGGGTTTAAATTTTTTAAATTTTTATTTAATTTCCAAAACTTAAAACTTATCTCTTTATTCTACATACTTCCATTTTTTTGTAATTTAAAATTTTTTTTTTTTTTTTACATGATTTCACATTTTGTTGTGATTCTGATTTGCACCCTTTGAAAATTTCTCAACCCCAATTTTAACTGAAGTGTAAATAAAAAAAATAAAAATTTGGAATATTTAAAAAATTTTAAAACAAAAATTATAAAAACTAGAAATATATAATTTGTGCATCTATTTCAGTATATATGAAACCGCTACATAAAGATAAAAAAGCACGTTTCTAATTTCTCCTAATAGATTTTTTAACTTTAATTTTTTAAACATTAGGTTGTCTAAAAAAATTACGATTTTCTGTAATTTTATTCTCTTTAAAATAATAGTTTTCATCATGATATAATAATTAAAGACTCAAGAGAATATATATGTAATACAAGAGGTTTGTTCATCTAAAAACGAAAACCACATCATGTCGTTACATTAGTTTTAATGTCTTATGAGTAAACTTCATGATAAAAGGAATGCTACAAAAATTATTTATGACGAAAAAGTAAAGATCTTTCATGGGCATATTTAAGCCATAAAACGAAGAAATGTTCATATTCATGTTAAATAAATTTGCCCTAGTTATTTTAGTTTTACCGATCACCTGTTTTTCTTTCACAACTTAAAATTTTTTTTGTATATTTGAACTTTCCCCTCAAAAGAAATGAAAAAAAAATGCATGGCATCTAAAATGTTATAAAAATGTTTGTGATACGAATCAAAAAGCATGTCGAAATAAGTGATGTTTTTGTTTATTTCAAATAGTAAATTTCTTGGGGATCAGTCATTTTTATGTTTTAAATTAATCTAGCTTTATAATACCATGTATTTTTCTAGAATCAAACCATTATCATCTGTCAGTTTAAAAGGAACTGCAAAACGGAAAGACTAAAAATAAATTTCCCTGCTCTATAAAAACTACTATATCATCGTAAACTCCTCCTTTTTTTTCTTTAACACTGACAATATTAAAATATTGTTTTAAATTACAAGGGTGATCTTTTTATTTCAGTCACAAATGTTTTCTTTTTTTTTTTTTTTTTTTTTAATTCATTTATTTATTTAATTTATAAAAAAAATTTTTTTTAGCATGACTTTTTAATTTTGAAAGTTATATTTATAGTTGAGCCATGTTTAGAGGCATTGATTTACTGTACATTTAACTTCAATTTTAAAATATTTTAATCAATTATCATTTTTTTTTAATTGCTGGTGGTCCGAAAGTCTTGTCATCCCTACATATTATTTTGTTCCATTATTTTTTATTGTTTTAATATAAGTTATATTACCTATATAAAAAAAAATTAAATTTATTTTTTAAAATTTCTGGTTATATGTAATTTACCTTTTAAAAAAAAATATTTAGGGGATGACAAGACTACTAATTAAACTAGTTTCTGTTTGGTTTTTAATTAGTTTGAACTAGCATATACTTCATCCGACTAGTTGTATTTTTTGTTTTACTAAGCTTTGCTTAGATGTGGCACAAGGCCGGATATATTTGAGACTCAAACTCACTAAATGTTTTCTAGTCTCAGCTGATAACCATTACACAACCCAGGCGCCCTAGTTGTAATTTTTTATGTCTTAGAAATAGAATTTTCGGTTTTTTATCATTTTTATTTATTTATTTATTTATTCCTGTCACTAAATCTTAACAATCCTGGTTTAACTCTGGTGTAAAGAAACTAATATATTTAAAATTCCAATCCTTTCTAAAAATTAATTCAGTAAATCACCTTTTTTTTTCTTTTTCGTACAGAGAATTTATAAAAGCTTAAAATGTACTTTTATTTATTTTTTTTAGCTAAAAGCACGTTGTTCGATCTCTCTCCTATTCAAATCACCTCTATAAAAAAAAATCACTTTTAATACGAGACCCACATTTTCTAAGATTAATCAATCCTTCCTTCCCCTCCTTAGCACGCAACAATATTAACTACTTACCTATAAATGTCTTAAACTGGGATAGAGAGGGATAGTTACCCCCACACACTCACTCGTGTAACATGATACTCAACTGTTATCACCGGCTTATGACTCTTTTTCGGGAAGCCGTATTATTTGTTGCATCACTTAAAACGTTATTTACTACATATACTACCTCTTCACATTGGAATTTCTCGTTTAAGCAGATTACTTTATTTTTACTAGAATTAATCTGATTAAAAAGTTATTTAGCATCCATCCATCCATCCAGCCCCCTACTCCGTTGTTATTGCCCTTGACCTTAGGTCATTGTTACTACTCCCATCCTCAGTGATAAAAATAAAATACTTTAAATATTTCACTTTGGATGAATATTTAGTTACGTACTTCGAAGTATTATTTATTTTTCTGTTCTAACTGGCTATATATATATTTATAATTAAAAAAAAAATTCTTACTATTTTTCTGCCAATTCATCATTCATTCAGTGAATAATCTTTACCACACAATCACGTGGATAGATTTTTTCGATAAAACTTTTGTTCATTTTTTTTTGTATTGTATTTCACAATCGTCCAATAGTGTCTGTCTTAACTTGTTTGATTCAATTTAAGATAAATAAATGAATGAAATGTAAATTCTAATCTTATCTTGATAAGAAAATTGCCGGTCCTCATAATTGACGCATGCGTGTTTGGGGTTTTGCGCAACGAAGCATGACAAGAAGAAGACCTAACAAGACACTGGTCGCGACGAATCATCATTTGTCTTTTAAGTTCATTATTATTCAATAATTCAGAAATGAAAATAATAACTATGGGTTTAAAGGGTTGCCAGGTCAGAATTGCTGAATAGTAAGCGACTAAAAAGTCGCTGTAATTAAAATAGCCCAAATATTTTTTTTTTTTTTTTACTGATTGGTAGGCTTTTTAGTTTCATAGTAATAAACGATTTTCATGGTTTTAATTTTATTACAAAAGAATGAAGTTTGCAATAAAGATAACCTACTATAAATACATAATCAATCACTGATTTCTTTCCGTTAGTAGCCCAAATTAATGTAGCTTTTAGAGAAAAGAAAAAAAAGTAGCACCAAAAAGTCGCATGTACCGAAATTTACACACACACACACACACACACATTATTAAAAGTAGTCTAAATCGTTTTTAATCCGTAAAATATTTACCGTGTTCAATGCACGAAAAAGCAGAGCAATATCACACAATTGTCAAGTATAAAATAAGACAATAATAATAATAATAAAATTCACAAATCTGAGTTTCACATCGTCGATCCTCAGGTGAGCTTGTATTCAACACGTCTAATTTTGTTAGTTTTTATTTTATCTTATTTTATACCTTAAATATATATATATATATATATATATAATATATATATATATATATATATGACCTCACTTTTCTTTTGGCTTCTATGACTAATTGTTTCATGTATGGTTAAAACTATCATCAGATAGGTTGTAGTAATATATGCACACACATGTATGTGTGTGTATATATATATGTATGTGTGTATGTGTGTGTATATATATATATGTATGTGTGTGTACTAAGATTCGTGTTTAATCTGACCTAAAAATGAAATATCTACTATTCCACAAACGGTAAAACTTACACTAAAATATTTCATCTCCTTAAAGTAAAGTTGACAGAGTGGCTTATTGTCAGTATCAGCCGGACAGCGAGGAAATCTATTCCCTTTTCGCTAGCGCTAGACCAAGGAGATTGTTTTACTGAGGTGGAGCACCACTCCTACCATCAGCCCCCCCCTCACACTTCATAGATCAGATTACCCAATCTATGCTACTTATATGATGAGTTGGCAGGGGCTGGTATCGAACTCGGAACCTTGCAATTCCAAGGCAGGTGCTCTACTGACTGAACTAAACTGAAAAATTACCTTTTTTTTTTTTTTTTTTTTTTTTTTGTTTTACTTGAAAAATTTAACATTGGTGATTTTAATTTCTATGTCCCCTCCCCCCACCGGTCTTACTGGCTAATCTTGTCTCAGCCAAATAATGAATGACACCCTTCTTTAAAATTTAAGTGTAGCCCTACAGTTTAAACAGTATGATACTTACTTGTGTAATTGTTTAATTTGACAAATTACATACATCTTGTTGGTTATTTCATTGTCAAGGAAAATACTATAATTTTTCATTGCTGTGAAGTTTTTGGAGCCCCCCCCCTTCTTTTTTTTTCTCTCAACAACTGACATATATGTAATATACCAAACTTTTTGGTAAACCCTTGCAGTAAGAAAAAACCCGGCAAATAGTTTGATTGTAAAAATATACTACCAAACATCACCCCATGGGGGGGAAAAAATTTTTTTGAAAAATAGAAAAGACCAAGATAGTCGCACCAACCAAAAATAATCGGTTGATACTATAATACTTGGCCAAAAGAAAAAACTATATATATATATATATATATATATATATATATATATATATATATATATATATATATATATAAACTGCCAGGATATTCTAAAGCTAAAAAGTAAAGAGTGCTCAATACCTAAGTAGAGCAAATAATAAAGTTAAACTTAATGAGTCAGATATACCTACTAAAAGTTTCGCTTAGTGCTCTTCAGGGCAAAGATCTGACTCTGAAGAGCACTAAGCAAAACTTTTAGTAGGTATATCTGACTCCTTAGGTTTAACTTATATATATATATATATATATATATATAATCTCACTGATTCTTTATTAAATAATAGCAAGCAGTGGTTGACATTTTACTTTTTATATTTTGATATTATCTACTTATCCATTTATCTATCATTACTGATGATTATGATGATAGAAAAATTGGAGTCGACTGTCTCGTCAGCAGATTAAGTAATTTAGGATATAAAAAAATCTTATTTCTCTGAATTTTTGAGATGAGCCTTGATGATTACTATTATCTGCATTATTCGGACTATTGTCCTCATCTTCATTGTTATCTGTACAACGTTTCGTCCGATATGCCCTCCGGCCTTCTTCAGGTATTTCTTGTCAAGAAATACCTGAGGAAGGCCGGAGGGCTGTACAGATAACAATGATGTGGAGGACAATAGTCCGAATAATGCAGATAATAGAAATAAAAAATCTTGTTTGCAGATAATGCAACAATGTTGTTTTTCATAAGATATACGCAAAAAAAATCCATCTCTTTGTATCTTTTTTCCAAATTCTTCACTGGCCCTGTAACCTGGTTTTGGTTTTAGTAAGTAAAAAAAAAAAGTAAAGTCACCAGGTTGGCCTAATGTCAGTATCAACTAGACAGCAAGGGAGATTGTTTTTGCATCTGAGGTGGAGCACCACACCTACCATCAGCTCCTTATTTTCCTGCACTGATCCTTAAGCTACTCATACGCTGAGTTGGCGAGGACCAGGAACCTTGTGGTTCCTCGGCAAACATTCTACCGACTGAGGTCACTATTTACAGTGATGCTGATAGCTTTTTAATTTAGTGCTTCCTGGGACACACAGATTTGATTTGAATGAGTCCCCAGGAAATTTGATGGGCCCCAACTAAAGTTTCTTAATAAATTGCAGAGTTTTTATCTATGAACAACTAAAGCCGTCTAATCCCATACCGTGTAATTTGTTTCCAAGGAAATATTGAAATGTATTTAAAGTTAGCAGGAAATAGTGGGGTAAGAAAAAAAAACCCACTGGGATGCATAGATATAAATTTTTGCATCCTTTTAGATTTTTATGCATCGGTGACGCAGGACGTGTACCTATCAGCATCTTTGTACTTATGCAGCATGTTTTGGATAGGAATAGCCTTGTGGAGCTCCTCCCTCTCCAGGTCTACATCTGGTTTGAATTGAGTTTTCCTTCTAGACCAGTTGCTATGCCAAGTTTAAAAGATCCAGTCTACTCTGCTATTTACCCATAGCTTGAGGGAGAATAGTTGGAGTCCTAACCTTTCCCAAGGGTCGGTTTAGCTCAGTTGGTAGAGCATTCGTCTCAGAACCACTAGGTTCTGGTTTTGATACTGGCCCTTACCAATTCAGCTCATGATTAGCACAGTTTGTAAATGTGTGGTAAAGTGGGGAGCTGATGGTGGGTGTGGTTTTCGACCTCAGATACTAAAACAATCTCCCTGGTCTAGCACTAGTGAAAAGGGGATAGACTCCATCGCTGTTGATTGATACTGACAATAGGCTAATCTGCCTATTTTACTTTATAACTATTAGTGCTATGAGAAATGCAAACTACCTAACTTAGGAATTGAACTCAAATAGCTGAATCCATTTTTCACAATGGTAACTATTCTGTGTGGTAAGATTTTTTTTTTTTTTTTTTTTTTTTTTTTTTTAAATTTAATATAAAAATGTCAAATGAATTATATATATTTCGTCTCCCTCTGATACTTAAGATGATTTTGAATATTGAAATGAAATTATTATGAGGGAAGGCGTAAGGATTTTTCGTTCAAATAAATGGACTCGACTAAGCTCAAATTCTGCAAGAGGTTATTTGCATTTCACCAATTCCTTGGGAAAGGCATGAATCCTTCTTCCCTCACTTAGCTATGGGTTGGTTGGTTGGATTTTATGGCATGTCAACCCTTGTTGGGATATTTTATGCTGAAGACTTTTGTTTTATTCGTTTCCTGGCCAAAGTTGTCTATTAGAGTCGTAATACATTTTTATGTCTCACCAAATATATTTTTATAGTGTTATTTTCAATGCAAAAAAAAATTATAAAAAGAAAATACTGTAATTATTTGTGTATAATACTCGCCTGTTACTTTGGACTATTCTGGGGAGAGAAAAATTAATGTATAATACTCACTGACTTAGAATTTGTAGCGGCTAAATTTAACCTAAATCAATATTCAGTTATTTGTTAGGAGTAAGAGTTACAACCCCTAACTCTAACCCCTAACAAACAACCAGATATTGACGATGTAAATGAAAAAAATGACCTAATGACACGAAATTGAAAAGGGGTGCCTTAAGGTAATATGGTCCAAATTTTGAATTGATAAAATGAAAAAAAAAAAAAATCTGACTGTAGAGCCTCTGCCTCTAAACCACAAGGTTCTGGGTTTGATACCAGCCCTTGCTAACTTGGCACATGAGTAGCATGGCTTGGATCTGTGCGGTAAAGTAGCATATGGTGGTGTGGTGCTCCATCTTGGATGCAAAAACAATCTCCTTGGTCTAGCCCTAGTGAAAAGAGGATAGACTCCTTTGCTGTCTGGCTGATGCTGACAATAGGCAACTCCATTTTATTTTACATTTGTTTAAATTGTATTTTTAAAATTTATTTAGTGATATTGTAAAATAAGTTGCTAGATATTTCTAGTTGCAAGTACCATGAGATACTATCATAATAATTTTTTTTATTAGAGGTCAATTTTAAAATATTGACCCCCCCCCCCCAACTTTGAAGTATTTCCAACTTCTCCTCATAAATGGTAAATGATTAGTTTAGATAACATAAGTTAGTCTATTCCTGTAGATACTTTCTCAATTATAACACTTCAACCACATCACACTCACCTTGGTGATAGGGCCTAGAATATACTGACTATATCCCCTATAGAGATATAAGATGCCCTCTGCCCCCTGAAGGAGGGTTGTGGGGCTGAAGAATGTCATTAAATTTCATCTGGTGGTGAGACTCCAGTTCTGGAGATTTGTTGAGTGTGGAGTCTCCCCTTTATTATCATTACTCCAAGGTCTACTCTAACCTAAATTGGTAGTACCTGTTAGTATCCCACCTGTGGATCAAATAGATCTGTTTATATAATGAAGTAGTTACCTGTTTAAATTGATAGTGATGATACCTTTTTATACCATATATATTGGTCTTAATTGTTAAACTGGCTTTGGTATAAATTAACCCAACAAACACCGCTAGGAATCACAAGATTCCTCTCCAAATCAGCACATGAATAGCACAGCTTGGATCTGTGCAGTAAAGTAGGGAGCTTACACCTCATGCAAAAACAATCTCCTTAGTCAAGCGCTAGTGAAAAGGAGTAGCTTCCCTTGCTGTCTGGCTGATACCAACAATAGGCCACCCTCCAGATTTTTACGTCTGGTGCTGAGGCTCCAGTTCTGTGAGTGTGTAGAATACCCCATTCTAGGTATACCCAAAATTGACTTAAAATGCGTTTTTAACAATGAATTTAGGAAATAATTACCAAAAATCAGGGAATTATCAGATTTTAATGATTTATCAATGAAGGAACTTTATAATGCATTCTTTATTTTATTTTCAAAATTTTCTGATTTTTTCAGGTCACTTAATTTTGACCCGCCCTTATTTTGGGGGCATAAAATCTCTGCCGAATATTGTCAGCAGTTGATGCTAATTACAGTAGAAATAAAGATAAAAGACTGAAGTTGTGAATAGGGGAAAAAAAAAAATTTTTGGGGGATATTTTATGAGAAAATAAAGTAACGGAAAATAAAATGTAAAAAAAAAAAAAAATTTTGAGATTTATTTTTTATTTCGATAATATTTAATTGGCTATTATCTTATAAAAGAAAAATTATACATCGATTTTTTTTTTTTTTCTGCTTAAAAGGAGGGGGGGGGGGCTAAATTTTCAATAGTTTTTCTTCAAAACTTATACTTTGACTAAAATAGGTTTGCATTAAATAGATATTTATTTCTAGAATCTAAAAATATAACATTTTAAACTTAACATCAGAACATTTTTATTTTAAATGAATTTATATATTAATTTTTCAATTGATATGATGCATTATAAAATTCATTAATTGATAAATCAATACTGAAAATTTAATTAAAATCGGATAATTCTCTGATTTTTGGTAAATTCTTTGCAATCACGATTGTTACATTAAATTTGTAAACAAGCCATTTATACCATTTTATAAAGACCATTAATGGCCGAACGCGATCGAAATTGACACAAAAAATCGTTTTAAATGTATTAAAATAAATTGCATATGTAATGATATTTTTCTTTTTTTAATGACTATCATTATGTTGCTACTTATCGTTTAGACAAAAGTTTGAGCTTAATAATAGATTTAATAAATTTTAATTCGTTTTTTAAAAAAATGTAGCAGACAAATTTTGGGTATATCTACCCCATTCATTGCTATTACTCTCCAGATCTTCTTGAGGTGGTTGTACCTGTTAGAGTCCAATTTACGGATCAAATATATCTGTTTTTTAGATAAGGGAGTGTTTAATTGTTTAAAATGATTGTGAAGATAAATTTTGTACTGAATATAATTGAAAACCATAACTATTAAACTGACTTTAGCATAGAATAATCCAACAAGAGTTGAAATCCAGGCCCAGAGATTGAACTCATGACTTCTAGATAGACTCCAACAAGAAGCTCCTAACCTATGATTTTACTCTCTAGTGTTCCCTGGAATCATAGGGTTCAGCAAGAGGTCGCTAGAAGTTCTGTAAGAAACATATTAGTCTAATGCATTATTGAGTAAGTCTTGTTTATTTTATACTAGCAGCGGCTACCCGGCATCGCCTGGGTAGAGGTTTTTTTAAAAGTTAGTCCCACAGATCCATTATTACTGAATCATGAATTGAATTCTCATGGGATACCCCATTTAAATCCATATGATGTAAAAAAAAAAAAAAAAAAATAGACCTTGCATTGATCCAGCTACTCTGAAAAGAAATGTTAATGTCTATCTAAAATATCAAATTTTTAAAATCCATGTTATTATCATTTAAATTTTCTTTTTAATTATCTTCACGATTATAAATCAAATCTCTATTATTTTTGCTTAAAACCAAGTCTGGTGATATTTAATGTGTATATATATTATTACTTTGTCGTTAATTTTTTTATTTTCGAAGTTTCCTCAGGACATACATATACACAGCTGCCCGTTTATATATGTATAGATTTGTAATATTACTATACATGTACAGTGTATCTTTAGAAAATTCTTGGTTAGTTATAAGGCTTCATTAAAAAAAATATTTTTTTTTTTCAAAGAATTGCAATTGAGTAAGATAAAAAAAAAAAAAAGTCATATATAAGTGTAAATTCTAGGTAAAAAAAAAAAGCATTAGGTTTACAAGTTCCAAAAAATCGCTCTGAATTGCCTAGTAGGACACATGGCGTAGCAGATATAGGCATTGAGTTAATACAGTTCTAAGTGACAATCATCTTAAGGTTGCAGTTCAATCCTGACTACAGTAAAAAATAAAGTACTTAACATAGCTTAATATTTGTACCTGGTCACATTTAATAGAATGAGAACAATCGGACCATATTACCTTAAGGCACCCCTTTTTGATTTTGTGTCATTATGCCATTTTTTTCTTTTACACCATCAATATCCGGTTGTTTGTTAGGGTTACAACCCCTAACCCTAACCCCTAACAAACAACCAGATATTGACAGTGTAAATGAAAAAAATTACCTAATGACACGAAATTGAAAAGGTAATATGGTCCAAACAATCTATCCCAATGGATTAAATAAAGGGTTCAGTTAAAAGTTCTGTGAAGGCTCCAGAGTTCAACAATACCTGAACATGGCTGGAGGGCACATCAGCTGAAATATTGTATATATAACAATAAAAATGAGGATAACAATCTGAAAAATGTAAATGATACCAAATTTTTTACAACTGAGGAGAGAAGAGCTAGTCTTACAGATCAATTACTACTGAATAGTGGGTTAATTCCCTGCTGGATGCCCCATACTTGAAACCTTGTGTCACATCCTACTCATGATGAACAGATTGAGTAAATACCTTTTTGCAACTGAGGAAAGAATGTAGAAAAATATCTGACCATACTCAAAGAAAATTCTACAACATAAAAGTCTGAAAGAATTATTTGAAACAATAGAACCTAATAACATAATCAACTTTTAAAAAAAAAAAAAAATCAGCTTTCAATCAAAGATGTAAGTCTATAGACTAAAATCGGTTATTTCCTATAAGTCTAACATGATCAAAGGGGAACCACTCTTGACTGATAAATTATTTATTCATTTTCCCAGCAAACTAACCCTAAACCCGTCTTCTTTTTTCCTAGTAGATCAATAAATAAATAATTTATCAGCCAAGAGTGGTTCCCCTTTGATCATGTTAGACTTATAGGAAATAACCCTAAAATCTCACCCACAAATAGATATACATACACACTTTTGGGTTATTTCCTAGTTGAGTAACATGATATTACAGGGTGACTCAGAAAAAACAGAACCCAAATTATTTATTTTCCCATTAAACTAACCCCCCCCCCCCCAAATTAAAATTAAGTTTTATTACAAAATTTGTGGGTTCTGTTTTTTCTGAGTCACCCTGTAATATCATGTTACTCAACTAGGAAATAACCCACTTTTGGATGTACATTGTACAAACCCTCATCAGAAATACTGACTTTTACCAGATAGTAGAACTGAACCCATTCAACTATAGCGAGTATTCATTTACAGCATCTATGTATTAATATTCATATTCCTTAATTGTACAACTGTTAACATCTTGCAACACCCTCTAGTTAAAAATGAGATCATCCAAATCACCCAAGAAATGCAAAAATGTAAATCCTGATTATCTGGTGTTGCTTATCCAACGAATTCTTATTTCTAAATGAGTGTCCTCATCTTGGCTAAATAATGGACCATTCCATTTTTATTATAAAGAAAGGGAAGAAAAAGAACATGCTACACAGAACAAATATAATAAGAAAGAAAGAGTAGGGAAAAGATGCAGAGAGGGGAGTGTGCGAAAGCAATAACACTAATCTATTTCAATCGAACATGATAAAAAGATGAAAAGAAAGGGGGGAAAAAAAGAGTAAGAGAGAGTTAAATCAAGATTATTATACTTTTTACATATTGATTTATTTGCAATAGCTCTTAAGTAAACATATCAAATGTTGTAATAATTAAATTATCATACTGTGACATATCCACAAGTCCCACTTGTCTGAATTATTATACAAATAACTCCCATAAAGTAACAACCATGTCCCACAAAGAAGGAATAAAACAAAAACACCCCACCTGTTGGCTGTGGGTGGCGACCCGTGATGCTTAAGGATAGAGCCCAGGTGGATGAGCAGTTCATGACTTGCAATACTCCACTTTGGCCCTATCAATTGGCTGGTCACGTCAAGCCCTAGCACCTATATGATTTTCCCAACCCTATTGCCCTTATGGCAAGCCCCAACCCCTTTTTATCATATGGGTGCTAGAAGGCGGTGACTGAGGGTTTACATGTCCTGGGAATTACGTTAAACTCTATCTGATGGTGAGGTTCCAGTTTTGAAGGTTTGGGGAATACGGAGCACCCCTTCATCACCATTGCTCCCTGGTCCACTCTGACCCGGAGTGGTAGTACCTGTTAGGGTCCCATCTATGGGTTAAATAGAAAATTGTATTATCCATTAAGAATTGATTTATTTCAAAACTTTATCGGCATTAAATGACCCACTGAGGTTGATATGCCAAAAAAAACAAAACAAAACAAACCTTTTTATTTTTGTTTTTCTCTTTTTCTAACAATTTCTTATTATGATTGTTGATTATTTTACTTATATTGCTTGTGCAACTGTAGCTCACTTTTAGATTGTTTTTATTAAATAGCGTAAAACCAAACAAACAAACAAAAATACCTTCAGCATAAAATAACGCTACAGTTAACAAGCCATAAAATCCAGCCAACTAAAACATAAGAGACCATTGCTCACTTTAAATATTTTATTTTATGTATTTACCCAACCCCTCCACGAGCAGGATACGCCACAGGTTAATTTTTTTTTTAAAGTGGAGCTTAACTGGTTTGAATTGAAAGTTTTTCATCGAGACTGGTTTCCATACCAAGGTTAAATATCCCAATCTGCCCTTCTATTTACCCATATCTGGAGGGAGAATAATTGGATTCATACCTTTCCCAAGGGTATCAGCACTATGTGAAATGCAAACACTCATCCAGGATTTGAACTTGGTTTGCAGTGTTGATTTCTTATGACGATAACCATTACACCATGAGCGCCTCCATATATTTTGTAGTATATGATATAGTGGCTATATTCTGTTTGTACATTTAAATCATTTGTTGAAGTATTAAGGATTTGGACCATAAGGCACCCCTTTTTGATTTCGATTAAGAAAGGACATGTTTTTAATTTACACTGTCAATATCCGGTTGTTTTAACAGACGATTTTTAGATTTTTAAAGAAATTATAAAACTAACCCCTAACAAATAACCGGATATTGACGGTGTAAATGAAAAACATGTCCTTTCTTATTCGAGATCAAAAAGGGGTGCCTTAAGGTAATATGGTCCAAGGATTTTACTAAAAGTTTTTTTAATTTTTAGATTTTAAAATTTAAAAAAAATAATTTTTCTTTCTTTCTTTTTGTAGGATGCCGAAGTTCATTTGTCAATATGGAAGCTCGGTCAGTTGATGCTAAAATGTTGACCCGTCGTTGCATTGTGGTACGACTTCGAGAGATCACAGTACCCAAGTACCGTGATCTCGTTGGTCAGAATGTAGGAGCACTTTTGGTTCTTCTTCCTGACAATTTCAAGAATATTTCCATAGATGACCGTGAGGTTTGTACCAAATTTAATTTTTGCCGCCAGTCTTTGAGTTTCTTGTTACATTTTGAGATAATCCATTACATGCTCTTTGATCTAATATCAATATATGTCCTAAGTATTGAAACATGTGTTGCCATTACTCCCAGGTCCACTCTGACACCTGGTAGTGGCCAAATAGCAGTAAAATTTGCCTATATTGTTGCCATTACTCCAGGTCCACTCTGACACCTAGTAGTGGTCAAATAGCAGTAAAATTTGCCTATATTGTTGCCATTACTCTCAGGTCCACTCTGACACCTGGTAGCGATCAACTAATACCACAATCATCAAATAACTCAACTGAATTTTTTTTTCTTCCACATATATATGGTTTGCTAATTTTCACCATCTGTTATGGTTCTTGGAATCTACTGGGAATAAAGACATCCCTACTGTATATGTTATTTAATGACCTTTGCTTAACTTGGCACACAGGCTTCAAGTTACTCACAGTACCCCGTAGTTTTTAAATAGTCCCCCATCTAATATGTTTACTTACCTGATGTACTCGGCCGCTGGATCAGTAAAGTAAATTAATAGTCGATCCCAGGGGGCTATCCCCCCAGGCAAACCTGCCCCCTTGATTTAAAGTGGCAGGGCTGGGTTTATTGCCCAGCGCCTGAAGCACCCCCCTTGAGGGGGAATGCTGACAGGATCGACACAATTTTTCCACAAGTGGGGTACGAGGAAAATATACCCATCTTATGTTTACAAACCCCTCTGCACAAGCAGGATGTGACGCAAGGTCAATTTCTTAATCAGAGTTTAACAGGTTTGAATTCAGAGTTTTCCTTCTCCTAGAGTGATTGCCTAAGCAAAGTTAGAGGCCAGTCTGACCTACTATTTACCCATAGCTGGAGAGAGAATAGTTGCATTCATACCTTTCCCAAGGTTATTAGTGAAATGCAACCAGCCTCGCTCAGGATTTGAACTCTTGTTGACATGTCCATTTCATATGATGATAACCATTATACTATGGGTGCAGCTGGGGCTTTAGAATACACTGACTGCACCTTTGCAGAGGGGACCCTCCCCCTCCTCCAATGGGGCTACCTGTTGGTTGTGGGTGGTAATCTGTGGTAAGGACGGATTCTTGGCTGAGCTGTCCATGACAACATTCCATTCCCTTTTAGGCCAATCAATAAGGCTGGACATGTCAAGCCTTAGTACCTATATGATTGTCCCAACCCCTTTGCCTTTATGGCACCCCCCAACCCGTTTTTATCATGTATATGCTAGAATGCAGTGGCTGAGGGTCTTAGTTCTGGATATGATTGTTAAACTACATCTAATGGTGAAGTTCAAATTTAGAGCTTTGGGGAGTGTGGTAATGTACCCCTTCATCGCCATTACTCCCAGGTCAACTCTGACCCGGAGTGGTAGTACCTGTTAGGTCCCATCTATGGGTTAAATAGAAAAATGTATTTATAAAAACAATTGTATTATCCATTAATTGATTTATTTCAAAACTTTATCAGCATTAAATGACCCACTGAGGTTGATATGCCCTAAAACCAAACCAAACCAAATCTTATTGATCTGGTTAGATTCTGTTTCCGGTTATTTCCTATAGCTCCAACATAAACAAAGGGGAATCACTCTTGACTGATAAATTATATATTTTCCCATTAAACTAACCCTAACCTCGTCTTCTTTTTTTCTAGTAGATCAATAGATAAATAATTTATCAGTCAAGAGTGGTTCCCCTTTGTTTATGTTGGACTTATATATATTTATCAACCCCTCCGCACAAACTGGATGTGACACAAGTTCAATTTCTTAAGTAGAGTTTAACAGGTTTGAATTCGGAGTTTTCCTTCTAGATCGGTTGCCTAACCAATGTTAAAGAGCCCAGTCTGCCCTACTATTTACCCATAGCTGGAGGGAGTAGGATTCATATCTTTCCCAAGGGTATTAGCGCTAAGTGAAATGCAATTACCACGTCCAGGATTTAAACTCGGGTCGACGAGTCCATTTCTCATGACTTTAACCATTACACCACGTGCTTCCATGTTGGACTTATAGCAAATAACCGTTTCCTTTCTGCAAAAGCAAATTTTGGTTAAACCATTCAGCAACAAGTAATCCTTAACATTTTCCTAGTAAATTCCTACCATAAATAAGTTGAACCCTCATTTTATATCCGTGTTTTTGCAATAAATGTTTTATTTTTCTTGCACCCGTTATTTTACAATACTAAATATATTTTCTTTATTCTTTAACAAATAAAGAAAATATATTTAGTATTGTAAAATAACGGGTGCAAGAAAAATAAAACATTTATTGCAAAAACACTGACATAAAATTATAAAAGTTCAGTTTATTTTATGGTAGGATTTTACGAGGAAAAAGTTAAGGATCACCCATCAACATTTTTCTTTTCTTTTTCCCTTTTGCACAGCATCTGTATAGCCTGGAGAGAGAATTGTTATTAGAAGAGACCAATGTGCCTGTATTTTTTGCCTATGAAACTGAGGCTCTCACCAGCATCTATAAAGATGTCAAACACCTCTCAACTGGAGACCAAGCACCAAGTGCTTTGGAAGGTAAGACAAACTAACTCCTGTTCTCTTTATATTTCAACTAGAAACAGCTACCCAGTGTTGTCTGGGTAGACAGGGTGGGGGCAGAAAATACTTTGTGTATAGTTTTTTTGTTTTTTTTTACATTTGAGAGTCACAAATGCTGGACATTTTTAAGTAGAATTTCAATGCTATTTCTATGCATATTTTAATTTTTAAATATCTTCGAATATAAATCAAGTCTTCATAATTTTTGCACAGAAAGCAATTACCGATGATATTTAATGTCTATGTATATTTATTTTGTTGTCAATTGTTTTATTTTCGTAGTTTCATCCGGGTATACCTACGTACACACCAACTGCACTTAATATATTTATGATAGATTATTCATAATAATAATCTATTTTAATTATTCTGTAACCAGAGATGTGGAATCTGAACACTCTTTGACTCTATCTCCTTTATTTTTGGCACCCCTGACTCCTCTTTGTGTAATTAAGTGATTATGGCTTACAAATCTCATAAAACCATGTCTTTTTTTATAAGCTATTTATAAGGAGGTGCACTGTATAACTTTATAGACTAAACTAGGGTCATATAACCTGTAAAATCAATAGGAGTTGGAGTTGGTATAGTTTTACCAACTCTGACTCTGATGACTCCTTAATTGCTTCTGACTCAGCCCTGGTAACAAAAAAAATCTTTAACATTAACAGTGGTCCTTTTTTAATTTTATTGTATGAAATAAATACAATATCTTATTATAATAGAGATTCACTGTCTGTAACCAAAACTGTCGCTGCTTACTTCACAATACCCTCAGGAATTGCGTACATTCATCAATGAGTATTTAATTTATAGTCAAAATTATTAATACATACAATAAATCTTCTTTATTAATAATCTCTATGAAAATCTAAGTTAGATTTGCCTCAAAACAGTCCATGTTATTAGTTCATTTAAAATCCTTGAATATGTATTAGATATCACTAAGAAAAAAGGTTTACATAATATATAGTGTTTAATTTGCATACTGGTTTTAACAAAACTGGGTTTAATAATTACTTGGGGTTATTGATCTCTAATATTATTTTTATTCTTAAACATATTAAAATCAATCTTATTATTAAAATCAATTTCATATAGAAAACAATTAAAATATAATTAAAATAATAGTTTTATATGCATTCTTATTCAATTTCGTTAGTCTTTCTAATTTGATACATTTCATTACATTAAAATTTAAATACTTATGCCCAGAGGGAGCATATTCTTGCTAATGTATAAAATATACAATATCTCTATATTATTATTACTAGTAAAATAAAAAACGCCCTCCGGGTGATGTAAAAATAGATTTTTGAAACATATTGCCTGAGGGGTGGGAGTTAAAAATTCAATGTCAGCGAGTTTGTACCCTAAGTAAGTAAAATCATCAAATTCATTAAACGATTAAAAATTAAAACAATTTGAAATGTAAACTTTAAATATGTATTAAAATAAAACAAACTATATATAGATATATAGGTGTAGCGCTCCACCTCAGATGCAAAAACAATCTCCTTGGTCTAGCGCTACTGAAAAGGGGATAGACTCCCTCGCTGATTGGCTGATACCGACATTAGGCCGCCCCGACGACTTTACTTTTACTTTATATATAGATATATAATACCAGTCATGTATTTATTAAAACTTGTTTAAAAAAAACAATGAGGACTGTCTAATGTTGCATGTTCAAATTTTGAGTGTATTTATTCTATGTTATGATGATTTTGGGTAATGTGACGTAAGCAGTGACAAAGTTTTTATTACAGACAAAAACCGGAAGCGAATCTCCATTATTAATAGAAGATTATTACTACCGGTTAGCTCAGTCGTAGAGTTCTCGGCTAGAAACCACAAGGTTCCTAGTTCGATTCTGGTCCCCGCCAACTCAATGAGTAGCACAGGGAGCTGATGGTAGCCCCACCTCAGATGCTAAAAACATCTAGCGCTATTGAAAAGGGATAGACTCCTCGCTGACTGGCTGATACCGACTTTAGGCCACCCCGTTGACTTTACTTTTACTTATTACTACCATTGTTGTTCATACACTGTACCTTTCTACCTATCTACTTACAATGTGCATTCTCTGTTGGCAGAGCCTAGAATACACTGACTGTACACTCTGCAGAGAGGCAAGCAGCACTCCCTACTAAAAAAAAAGGGCATTCTGGGTATGATACTAAAACTGTATCCAGTGGTGAGGCTCCAGCTCTAGAGAATGTAGAGTCACCCCTTTGTTGCCATTATACTCAGTAATACACCTGTTAGGGTCCCATCTATGGAACAAATTGATCTTTTGTAAATGATGAGAAATACTTGAAACCATATAACAAATTATTTGCATTAAGAATATTTATTTAAACCTACAATTGTTTACAAAGGATTATCATTAGTTACTTAAAACCATATCATTGATTGCAAAAAAGTATAGTGTACCCAGGTTAAAAATCATCATTTTCCTTCAAGGTATTGTAATTTTATAATCTGTTAGTGGGTGTATATATAACATATAGTCACCTAACTTGGTCACACTATAGTATCTTCATACAATTGCATATATCTATCTATCTATCTATCTATCTATCTATCTCTATCTATTCATATCATACAACTGACCAAAAGTTTGGTACCACATTGATATTTTTTCCTCCAAGCTTAAAAAATGAATAAAAGAAAGAAATTAATTTTTTCAATATTTGTATGCAATTATGCAATGATTTAAATCAAAATGAATATAAAATAATTCTAATTTCAATTAAAGCAGAATTTATATTTTCTTTTCATCAAAGAATCCACTACAAACATTTATTACTGCTGAACAAATTCTTTGCATCCTTTCTAATAATTTGTAAAAGTATATTGGTGATGTTATTCCCAAGTGGTGTGTAAATATGTAAACGACTTTTGTTTATTTTTAGGCAATTCACTTTGAACTTTACAATCAATGTTGTCCCATACAAGTTCATTTGGAGTGGGGGGTCATGATTTGCAAAAATTCCCTTATCTTCATTTGATTTTTAGATAATTTGAACAGTTTTTAGCTGTTTTGGATTATTATCTTGTTTGAATTTTATATAAGGTTTTGCATGTACACAATAAGTGAATTTATTTATCTAAATAGTCAAAATTAGCCATTATTATGAACAATTCAGGGTGGTCTCAAACGGTTGGTTGGTTGTGTGTGTGTGTGTATATATATATATATATATAAAATGGAAATTAATCTGACAGTATGAATATGATATAATGAAAAAACAAAGGATGTTTACAACTGAAATAGGTTCATCAGGAGCGGTTTTGCACACTTCTCTCCTGATGAGCCTATTTCAGTTGTAAACATCTTTTGTTTTTTCATTATATCATATTCATATATATATATATGTGTGTGTGTCTGTGTATTTGGGCAGTATTTTTTTAAAAACTTTCCTTTCAATCCTTCTAATGATTCAGAGGAGAACTGAAAGTACTTGGAATGCAAAGGATAACTTTTTGGGATTTTATGAATTCTTTTCAAGTTGACAACATTAAGAAAATTGTTAGGATTAAAAGGAAAAGTATAAATGTATACGCAATCAGTATATTTAATCTGGTAAAAATTGAAATATATTCAGACTGTTGCTATATATAAATTTATTATGGAATTACGGTGTTGAGTTTTTCCTTCCTTTCTAAGATATATATAGCAACATTCTGAATATATTTCAATTTTTACTAGATTAAATATACTGATTGCATATACAGATCAGAATGTGCATAGGTTCCACAATAAAGGTTGCATCAACTGTAGTCAAACCCTTCCTTTTGCAGGTAGATAAAAGGTAAAAAAATGTTGCTCTGTCTGTGAAAGGGTTAATATACTGCCTATCCTAACACAGCTGTACATTTGCATGTTGACACACAGTATACTAGAATGTGTGTTATCACAAGATGGTTGAAGACTTTGAAAATTTTATAAGAAGAACGAGTTCTAAAAAATAAAGTCTTGTGTTGTTAATCAAAAACAAAGTAACAACACGGGACGTCCTGGTATGAAGCCAGAAAGAATCCCAAATCCAGAAGAAACCAGCTTAGAACCAGCCAAAATCCAAAATAGAAGATGACTGAATCGATGGATAGCACAAACTCCGAGATGATAGAAGATGAGTTATACTCTACAGGTATACAATACAAGATGGTATACAACATATTCGGTTATTTCCTAATTGAGTAACATGATATTATAGGGTGACCCAGAAAAAACAACCCAAATTATTTATTTTCCCATTAAACTAACCCTAACCCTACCCCCCTAGTTGAGTAACATAATATTACAGGGCGACCCAGAAAAAACAGAACCCACAAATTTTGTAATAAAACTTAATTTTAATTTTAAAAAAATTTTTTTTTTAAGTTTAAGTCCAACAAGGGTTAGGGTTGGGGTTTAGGGTTAGTTTAATGGGAAAATAAATAATTTGGGTTCTGTTTTTTCTGGGTCACTCTGTAATATGTTACTCAACTAGGAAATAACCAAATATGTTGTATACCATCTTGTATTGTATACCTGTAGAGTATAACTCTTCTTCTATCATCTCGGAGTTTGTGCTATCCATTGATTCTCTGTCATTTTCTATTTTGGATATTGGCTGGTTCTAAGTTGGTTTCTTCTGGATTTGGGATTCTTCCTGGCTTCATACCAGGACGTCCCGTGTTGTTACTTTGTTTTTGATTAACAACACAAGACTTTATTTTTTAGAACTTGTATTTTATTTTATAAGTATCCTAGATCAAGTCAAGGGCGCAGAGATTTGGCTATTTGGACAAGAGACGCTGTGGCCAGCCATCTCGTTCAGTCACCCAGCCAAAAACTGACTTTTCTAGCTACTTTCACTTGCTCTGGCAAATCGGAAAAGAGGTCAACACAAGGTTAAAAAGTGTCAATCATTTTTCCTGTGTTTTTTCCACTAAACTATTAATTTTAAATCTAAGTTATACTTACCGTACATAATTAAGTCTACCTATCAATTATGTAACATATTTACTACTCTTTAATATACACACATTGTACCCAGGTCAAAGTCAGTATCATCATTCAATCAGTATAGAGATGGGAATTTTTATGATGATCAGTATGATAAAATACTTCCGGATAATGTCAGGGTAAGGAATTTGTAAAGATGGAAGAAAATAAAACTTATCTCTGACCAGAAAGCAATTTTTTTATTTCTTATGTAAGTTTTTATTTTATTCATTTTTTAGCTTTATTCAGTGCTGCCTCTGCCAATGGTTTCCAAATGGTAGTGACTGGTCCACCATCCAAATCGTTGCCAGATTTTCAGATTATAAACATTCAGGTAAGTGTATTCAAGATTTCTCTTGCATTTAAAAAATCCATCAATAATAGTCGTGTCATGTCGCTGAATGTACTACTGATATTATGTAACCTAGTATGGTAATCATGAACTTTGGTTTAGTAAATTCCTACCCTAAAATTATGCCTGCGCATTATCTGAAATGAACTTAATTGTTATTCAGAACACATTTTATGATGTTTTTGTGTTAAAACATGCAGTTGTATTGATTGAAACAAGTTTATATTTTTTTGTTTATATCGTACGATAATTCAAAATGTGTTCTTAATAACAATTAAGTTCATTTCAGATAATGCGCAAGCATAATTTTATGGTAGTGCAGGGGTAAAAAATCGCTACAGTAGGGATTTACTAAATCATAGTTCATGATTACCCCTAATACTACCTGTTTCATAGTCGGATCATCGCTGACTAAACTGGTAACCCCACAGATTTTTTCTGGTGAGGATGCTGGTTAGATACCCTTCAAAACAAAAAATAAGACCTGTAAAAGGGCGGAGGAAGCTCTTTGCTCAATGGCCATCTGGTGCATTATTTCTGAAGTCGCGGCTGGGCCATGTAAACTTTGTAGTATCAGAGCCATGCCATCAGGAACTTTCATGGTTGGGTCACCCAAGGTGAACAGGTCTGGCACCCAGTGATATTAGGGCCACAACCCAGCCAACAAGGATCTGGTGAAAATCCAAAGGTTGTCTGTCATTGTCAGGAATCAATAGCTTTTGGCTTACTTGTCACTGTTTCTGTGGAAAATCTATGGCAAACAAGGGCATCTCCTTCCTCTGACCAGGTTTTGCTTGCGGAGTTTGGGGACCGCTTGTGAATTTCCTGTTCCCTTGTTACTACTTTCATGAATTCACCACAGGTTAATTTGTTGTTTGGAGCTGGGTCAACTGATCCAGGGTGAATGCCATCACAGAAGCAGAAAAACAGAATTAATAATAGGGACAATCACCATGGCATAGTGGCTAACACACTGGACTGTTGTTGTATACCCTCCTTACTCTTCTGATTTTCTGATAGCGTCTGGAACTTGTCTTGGGGATTTTGTGTCTAGTTTTCCTTTAGGGATTTCTCATCTATCTATTTCTACCTGGGTCATTGGTAGTTTTTAGATAATAAGCCAAGATTTCAGTTTGCTTTAGATCATATTTTATTCCGAAATCCCCACCAGACTACCTGCACAGAATGAGTCGGCAGTGTGCTTAACGCGACTTGCTCGATCCGTGGTTCGGCCGATCTCTAACTAACTCTTTCTAATCTAAACTGGAATAGGGCCTTCTCCATCGATTCTCACCATATCCACCGGAAAAGGGATCAGGATGAGATCAAGACTTGTCACTCAACCCGTCAAGGCTGCCAGCTGTACTCATTCAGCCATTTTGGTTTCTACACTAACTGTACATAAGTGTTAGGGTACTAACAATTATGTAACACTGACATATGCCATTAAACAACAAAATCAAACCATCACCATCGACTGGGGCATTAGAATGCACTTCTGCAGAGGGGTAAGACTCCCCCAATGGGGCCACCTGTTGGCCGTGGGTGATGACCCGTGATGCTTAAGGATAGAACCCAGGTGGATGAGCAGTCCATGACTTGAAATACTCTACTTTGGCCCTATCTTGGGCTAGATGTGCGGTCGGAGAGGACCCCTCCGATCAATCGGCTGGTCACGTCAAGCTCTAGCACCTATATGATTTTCCCAACCTTATTGCCCTTATGGCAACCAACCCCCAACCCCTTTTTATCATATGGGTGCTAGAAGGCGGTGGCTGGGGGTCTACATGTCCTGGGAATGACGTTAAACTCTATCTGATGGTGAGGTTCCAGTTCTGGAGGTTTGGGGAATGTGGAGCACCCGTTCATCACCATTGCTCCCTGGTCCACTCTGACCTGGAGTGGTAGTACCTGTTAGGGTCCCATCTATGAGTTGATAAAATTGTATTATACATTAAGAATGAATATTTCACAACTTTGTCGGCATTAAATGACCCACCAAGGTTGATATGCCGTAAAACAAACCAAACCAAACCATCAATAATATAAAGAAAAATTTCAATTCTCAGTTGGGGTAGTGGTTAATAAGTTAGCTTTGCAGACCATTACTACTGAGGCAAAGGAAGAGGAGAGGGAAAACACCAAGGAGAATAATAGGGAGAAGGAGGAAGCAATGACCAAAAGGGACAGGTGGCATGAGAATCATGGGTATCTGTGCCCCCGAATTGCATGGTGTTGATGATGATTTCAATGTGGTTATCAAAGGAGGATGAAAAAAA
Source organism: Doryteuthis pealeii (assembly GCA_023376005.1). Classification (NCBI taxonomy): domain Eukaryota; kingdom Metazoa; phylum Mollusca; class Cephalopoda; order Myopsida; family Loliginidae; genus Doryteuthis; species Doryteuthis pealeii. The sequence goes on along the minus strand of CM042155.1, from coordinate 28,139,795 downwards.
CAAGAGGAGGAGATGAAGGAACAAGAAAAGACATTTAGATATTATTATTGAGGCGTGGGAGGAGGTGGAAAAGGAGAAAGACAAGTATAAGGAGAGGGGGGGTGCAGAAGGAAAGAGAAAAAAATTATCAATTAAGGGAAAAGAAGAGGGAAGGGAAGAACAGTGGGATAATAATAATAAGAAAAACTAGAAAAAAAAAAGAAATATACCTAGAAAAAAAAAGACGACTTGTTAATGCATGTATAGGGAAAGCATGGTCTGCTATAAACAGATTATCAGTTATATGGAAATCTCTTTGAAAACATTGTCAAGATGCATAAAGGCGGACAATTGGTAATGTTTCGCCAGCATCATTACAGCTTTTGGGTTTCGCAATGATTCTCTGTTCCATTGGTAAACCTGTCATGATGTAAGTCCGCCTCTTTTCAAGATTCGCTCTGTGTAGTTTTATGAGTAGATCTTTGATTTATTAGAATATTGGCCCAGGGATTCGCAACAGTCATGCTGAGACTTGCTCGGTACTTAAATCTAATAAGAGACTTGGAATTTCCGTAAATAAAAGTGTCCCTCTGAATCCAGGTCCCATATTTTACATACACACGCACACATATGTATGTATTTACCAAACCTTCTGCTCAAACAGAATGTGACACAAGGTCAATTTTTAAGTGGTCTTAAGTAGATTTTCAATTCAGAATTTTACTTCTTGACCAGAAAAAAAAAATTCTTACGAAACAATTACACAAAAAATGTAAATATAGACGTACAATGAATGTGATTCCCTAACCTCTAGGCATGAAATAACCCTAGACAGGTTGTCATACCATTTAAAACAACTTAAAACAAACTTAACTCTCCAGCATAAATGGTTTGCTATGGTCCAATTGTCAAGTATTTATCCAAGTAGCTAGTGTGTTGTGATTAGTCTTCAATTCACTGTACTTCATGATTATACCAATTAATTGTAAAGAATAGTTTATTTATTCTTTTGGGTTCAGGATCATTTAGCTAATGACAACTTTAACAGACTCGATGCCGCTCTCTCTTTATTTTCAACTTGAAACACACTAAGGGTAACCCGAAACCAAACTTTTTTTAGGCCTTATTTTTCCAATGCAAGAATTTTTAGGTGTATTTATAACATTGAGGGGCCGGGTTAGCTCAGTCGGTAGAATGTTCGGCTAGAAACCACAAGGTTCCTAGTTCGATACCAATCCCCGCTAACTCAGCGTATGAGTAGCACAGGGATCTGTGCGGTAAAGTAAGGAGCTGATGGAAGGTGTGGCGCTCCACCTCAGATGCTAAAAACAATCTCCTTGGTCTAGCACTATTGAAAAGGGGATAGACTTCCTCGCTGATACCGACTTTAGGCCGCCCCGTCGACTTTACTTACTTTATAACATTGATTATTTATTTATACTAGCTGAACCTTTGGATATACCACAGTATAATAATTTAATTATTACGTTTGATATGTTTACTTAAGAGCTATTGCCAAATAGTTCAAAATGTAAAAAGTATAATAATCTTGATTTAATTCTCTCTCACTCTTATTTTATTTTTTCCTTTCTTTCCTTCTTTTCATTATGTTCTATTTAAACAGATTAGTGTTATTGCTTCTGCATGCACACCCCCTCTCTTTATCTTTCTCCTACTCTTTCTTTCTTATTTTTTCTGTGTAGCATGTCCTTTTTCTTCCCTTTCTTTATAATAAAAACTGAATGGTCCATTATTTAGCCGAGGTGATGACACTCATAAGAAATAAGAATTCAGCGGATAAGCAACATAAGATAATCAGGATTTACATTTTTGCATTTCATTTTGGACAATCTCATTTTTAACCAGAATGTATTGCAAGATGATAACAGTCATACAATTAAGGGACACTAGTATTAATATACAGATATTTATCCATATTAAGTATTTTACAAACACTAGTTTAGCTCCAACAAGGAGCCACAAGGTTCCGAGTTTGATACTGATCCCTGCCAACTCGCTGCATAATTGGATCTGTATGGTAAAGTGGGGAGCTGATAGTAGGTGTAGTGTTCTATCTCGGATGCAAAAACAAAATCCCTGGTCTAGCATTAGTGAAAAGACTCCCTCGCTCTCCAGCTGATACCAACACTAGGCTACTCCACTGATTTTATTTACTAATAACATTGATATTAATTCATATAAATATTTTACAAACCTGCAAACAGGCTTAGATGTTTTTTTATTAACCCTTTAGACTCTTCACCTTCAGATATCCTGTACTTGAGCTAAGTTTTGGTAGATGAGCCAAGTTTTATCCTATTTACTAAAACTTTAACTTTCTAATTACCCAATTATACTGGCATTGGAAAAATTAGGTCTATAAAAAAAATAAAGCTTGGTTACTCTTACTGCACTTTTAACCTGGACTAAATTCTTAATATTTAAAAACATCACACACTATACCATCATGAATTTAAAATCCATGATAGATTTTTATTTTTTTTTATTTATTTTAATATAATTTTGTTATATACCCTACCTATGTGAAGAAAGGAAGTGAATCCGACGGTATGTAGTATATTAGGAAAAATGAAAAAAAACAGGTTTAAATGGGTTAAGTGGCGAGTTTATTGGCTGACGCTGCAGTGTTTCGATCTATTAATTAGATCATCTTCAGGGCATTTGTTGGTATATGGAAGGTGAAGTTAGCCATCTTGCTTGACTCAGTGGTCCAATCTTTCAAGAAACAAATCTAGGGTTCACTTTCCCTACAGCATATTCAAGGAGTAATCACCACTTAGATCATCCATTGCCTCTGCAGGGAAATAAAAATCATCCAGAGGGCCACTGATAAGTTCAAATTCTACCAGGGGCAAATCATGGTAATTACTTTCACAAAATTTCCCTAGAGGATCAATGAAAGTAGTAAGGTTTAATGTAGTTCCATAAATTGTTTTAAAGATACATCTAAATGGAAAGTTAATTTTGATGAAGTGAACAACCAATGATGTGTACCTTCCTTTTTAGTTTTTTCTCCAGAGCTGTCACCATCCCTGCTTCACTACCAGTGTTTATACTAGTATTTTCCACTAGAACTGCCTTGAGAGTATTTACACTGTTGTACTCTTCTATAACAGCAGCATCATCCTCTGCTAGAAGAACACCAGTTGTACCTATGTTGGGTGTGAGTCAGTGGCTAAGATATTCACTTGAAGTGCCCATCTCTCTTGTGAATGTTAAGTGGTGCTCTGGTACCTTGCTTTTCAAAATCTTTTTGTTACCATTTTCCCCTGTAACTTCCTTATATTGCAAAGTGTCCTTATCCACTCTACAATCAACTCCAATGCAGATGAGATTGTCATAGTCCTAGATATGCTTCTGATGGCTGGTTACTTTTATTCTTGCATTTTCCCTATTTTAGATTTGTCTAGAATGTCTTTTAAGTAAACTGGCAAATATATGCACCCTCCGGGTGCAAGTATTTAAGTTTTGATGTAATAAAATATTGTATTAAATTAGAAAGGCTAATGAAACTAAATAAGAATACAGATAAAAAGATTTGAAACAGAGGAAGTATAATAAAAGATTTGAAACAGAGGTAGTATAATAAAAATGGAACAACTGAAACTTACTCTTCCATCACTCTCGTCTTTCATTGTTATTTTTTCTAATTTAAGTATTTAGTTATAAGAGGAAGTAAAGAATAAAATGACAGTTATTTTATCTTGTTAATGGATTTCATTTAAGATTCATTGAAGAGATTTTTGCTTATATTCATTAAAAAAACCCAAATAGTTAGAAATCAATAATACTAAGCCCATATTTATTAAATTCGATTTTTTAATATTAATATGCAAATTAGCCTTCCCGTTCACACTGTAAACCGCTATTTTGTTGTATATATAAATATAATTGCATGTTGTCAGTATGGAGACATAGTTAAGAGTATTAATAATGTAAGACAATTTTATTAATAATTGAGGTTTAGATAAAAATAAAATCATGGAGAATGTGATGTCAATAACTAAGAGAATTGTGACTTGAGTAGGAATATAGTTTCGGTTACAGACAGAAAAACACACAATCTCCATTATAATAAGATGTTTGGATCAAGAAAACCCATATCGGTTGATCTAATAGGTATTAGCAAGGCAGGCCCCAAAGTTTGAAGATACATCACCCCTAATAAGTTCCTTAAAATATCTAGGGACTTATAGAAGACTGTAAGTTCCCTTAAACTTTCTCCCTGGATCAAAACTATTGTCCATTATTTGTTCACTGAAAAATATTTGATGTCAAGGAAGCAACATATGAATCTTGTTGCTGCCTGTCTGACCTCTGTGCTTCTGCTGAATTTTTTTTTTTGTATTGTTTGACAGCATCTTTGTCAAACTGCCATTTGGTCCTGTTTTCTTTCTCTGATGTTTTAAATATTCCCTCTTTTCAATGGGAAACTGAAATTTCAAAATTTGAAACAAAATATATCCACCTTATGTAATATTCCCTTAAAGGGAATTGTGGTTTTACTGCTTGTCAAATACTGATAATTTCCTTTGGAATCAATTTGGAAATCTAAATTTTTCAAGTGGGGATAGGTATTTTGAAGGAAATAACTAAACTGGATAACTTGTTATAAAGTTGCATTTTATCTAAAGAAAATCTTTTAGAACTTACTGTGGGTTAAAACTGAACATCCTTTTAGACATTTTTATCTGAAAATAAATAAAAAAATAAATAGCCTAAAAATGTTTGTTTTTTGGTTATCTACCAATTTCATATAAAAATGGCTGGCAATTGTGGTAAGAGTTTCAGGTATATTGGGTTTGAGTTAAGGGCTAACCTGGGTCTAAAACTTCAGCTTGAAAAGACAGGTCCTGGCAAAAAAAAAAAAAATAGAAACCTGCTAACTTATAGTGAATTTAAGTCTCAAAAATTATTTTTAAAACAATCCAAAAAGTATAGGAATTTTTTTTTTTTCATTATGAAAAGTGCATGTAAAAAAATATTTAGCTTAAGAATTTTAAATATAAAATAGTATCAGCTATATTTCTAATAGGAAATTGGAACATTACTGTATTTTAATAATTTCAAAAATAAAATCTAATTTGAAACAAAACAAATAGAAAGAAGGAAACAGTAATTTCACACTAGAAAAAACAAAACCGTTTTGTTTTGTGTTTGCCAGTCTGTTAAAATTCAAAATTATGTCGGTTAAATAAGCTTTTTCCTTTCTTTCTTTTTTTTTCTTTTTTTTTTTTTTTTTAATTTAATACAAAATTACTAATTATTTTTGCAATTATAAACTGATTTTATACGGTAAATAAACCAGCATTTTAAAGTGGTGTTAACTTGAAAAATATTCCTCAAAGAAAATTCCGGGGACTATATTCATAAACAAACTATATTTGTTTTATTTTATCATTAAAATTAAGAAAATTCTGTTTTATTGGTAATTAAAATTAGTTGTTTTTTTTTTGGGGGGGGGGGTTTCGCTGAAAAATAACAAATCCGAATTCGATACGAGTGAAGAAAAAAGGAGGCGATTTTAAAAAAAAAAAAAAAAAATTTATTTTTTTTATCACTGTCGTCTACCAGAATAACAATATATTCAATGTCCATTTCATCTCTACAAGTGAATACTTTTTATCTAATCCTTATTTATTTTTATTTGAATCATTGAGATCAATTAAGAATTTTCAATTCAAAAAAAGAATTATCAAATCACATTTAAACATTTTTCTTTCCCCAAAATTACGGAATCTTTTGACAACGGTGAATCTTTCACTTATCCCGTCATTCCATCGCTCTAATTTATCTCCGACATTCCATCGCTCAAATGTTCAACCTTTAAACTAATTTCCTCAAAAAACGTTAACGATTTTGTAAAACCCCAACTATCACTATGAATGCACTAGGTCAGTTCAAAAATCAACCTTCCCTAATGTCCCAGTTCTTATAAATACAGTGAGTATTATGCTGAGTTGTCTTATACCACTAGCACTGGTTTACCTTCTTCATGCCGCTGGCAAGTATTGTATTTTGTTAATGTTATAAAGATTCTATTTTATTTCCATCCTCTGTTTTGGTTATTTCTCATTTAGTAACCTTTAAGTTACAAAAAATTTTTATATTGCTTATATTTTATTTCATTTATTTATTTTTTTTTTTATTTAAAAAATAAATATTTAGATATTTTCATGCATACCATTTTTTAAGATGGTCATTTTTTTTATTTTTTTTTTTTTTTTTTTATGTATATTTTAAACATAAAAGCCAAGTTATTGTATTATCATGATATATATATATTTTTTCTTTATTTTTTTCTTTAGGGTCGGCTAGCAGGTTACGGCATTGAAGAACAACTTCCCAGTGTCGTGATTGTGGCTCACTATGATTCCTTTGGAATCGCACCTGTATGTAAAAAAAAATTTTTTTCTAATTAAGTCTTAAGAAATGTTCCTTTTTTAAAGCATTGTCTTTTTCTAAGCATTTCAGAATTAACTATTTGAACCTGTATGCTCAATATTTCAGGCTGAGCACTATTTTACTATACACCATAAGCCCAGTAATTCAATACAACACTCCACTTTGGCCCTTACTTAGGCTAGACGGGTGGTCGGAGAAGCCTCCTACGATCAATTGGCTGGTCACGTCAATCCCTATCACTTATATGATTGTCTCAACCCTATTGCCCTTATGACAAGCTCCAACCTAATTTATCATATATGTGCTAGAAGGAGGTAACTGAGGGTCTTAGTGTCCTGGGAATGACATTAACTCTTAACATCCTGTTGAGAATTTTCCAAGTCCAGAACCCCATTCCTATAAGGACTTATCAAAAAAGGGCTAAAAATGGCCTTTTCATTTAAAGTTACCTTTTTTTTTTCCCCTATAAATCAAAGACTTCTAAATATGTTTAATATTACATTTAAACAAAGGCTAACATTTGGGGTGGATTAGGAAAATGAATGACTTCCGTCCGGGTGGAATGAGGCGGTATAGGATGTTAAGAGTTAAACTGCATCTAATGGCAAAGTTCCAATTCTGGAGTTCTGGGGAGTGTGGAGTACCCCTTTAACTCTATTATTCCTAGGTCTACTGACTCAGAGTGGTAGTACCTGTTAAGGCCCCAATCTATTGGTTAAATAGATTTTAAAAAATGAGTTCAATATGATTGTCCCAACCCTATTACCCTTATGACAAGCTCCAACTGTTTTTATCATATATGTGATAGAAGGTGGATGTGACATTAAACTGCATCTAATGGTGACTTTTCCAATTCTGGAGCTCTAGAAATGTGGAGTTACACTTTCATCCTCATTACTCCCAGGCTCACTTTGACCCAGAGTGGTAGTACCTGTTAGGGTCCCATCTATGGGTTAAATAGAAAAATTGAGTTTAATTAATTAAAATTGAGTTTAACAAAAAAAAAAGTTGAGTTTCATCAAGAATTAATAAAAAGAAACATCTTTGGCATAAAATAACCCAACAAGGGTTGACATGCCGTAAAATCCAACCAACCAACCCAATAATCCAGACTTGGATTTTATGATTTTCACTTACTTGAAACAAAAAATAATGCACTGCTTCATGTGTCTTATGTGTCCAGTTCAAATCCTTAATATTATTATTCCTTAGCATATCATTGCTACTATACGGCTGGACCCCCTAACAAAACACTTAGAGAAAAAGTTGAAACTACTACTATTCATCCAGTTGAACTGAGACCAATGTTTTTTATGATGGTGACATAACGTAATAATTAAATTATTACACTGTGGTATATCCACAGGTCCAGCTAGTATAAATAAATATCAATGTTATAAATACACCTAAAAATTCTTATATACTTGCATTGGAAATAAATAATGCCTGTTCATGTTTTCCTCTATAATTTTTATTGCCACATTTGGCTTAATTCTAGTTGTTTATTTCCATTCAACTGGATAAATAGTAGTAGTTTCAACTTAGTCCAGTATAATGTATGGTCCTGAAAAGATCATATCGATTAAAACTGCAGTAGTCCCATCATTTTCTTTTTCATCATTATTATTAAATGAATTTTTATGACGTATTGAGCACTCTTGGATAAAATACTACTACTCCAACAGAAATGTTGAAGTGGTAATCAGATACTAATATATATATAAGATTTTTGGATGTTTGTTTATTTAGAAACGTTGCTGTGTAAAGTATATATTAAATTTTTACTTGAAGGCACTTACAATTTTACACTTGTCAAGTTCATTTTCTATAAGAAAAAGTATCGAATTTTATGCGATACATGCGTTGTAAGTGCCTTCAAGTAAAAATTTAATATATACTTTACACAGCAACGTTTCTAAATAAACAAACATCCAAAAATCTTATTCACTTCGCCGAAGGGCAATCGGTCTGTTTGTTGTTATTATTCTCTCAATAGCGCCCCCTTACCTATTATGGTAGAGGCGTGAGGTATCGCTTGACAAGCTTAATTTTGCTAGGATGGTCAGCTGTGTACTGTGGCCGAGGCGATAAAAGTGTTTCACTAGTGTTTCACTGTGTCTGCTGAAGTCCCGGTTTCGATTTCTGTCGGAGGGAAATCGTTAGTATATACCGCTGATGAGACTTAATAAAGTCGAAACAGTCTGTACGGTATTCTACCATCGGCCATCCTTTACTGGATTACACTTGTCAAGTTCATTTTCTATAAGAAAAAGTATCGAATTTTATGCGATACATGCGTTGTAAGTGCCTTCAAGTAAAAATTTAATTATATATATATATATATATATATATATATATATATATATATATAATGAGGAAGGGAGGGTAGGAGTAAATCCGACAGAATGTAGTAAAGATTAAAGGGAGAAATATGGACAAAGGAACAAAACTCAGACGCGTATATGTAGGAAATATATAATTTTGTTTCTCATAATGTGAGCTTTCACCATAAGCTTGTTGCATTTTGGTGTGAACATATCCATGCATTTGTCCTGAATACTATATACATTTTTTGTATTTCAAAACATCATGTAAACTATATAAATTCTTCCTTTTTTAGTCAGTATGAACCGATAAAAAAATTGAACAAATGCCAAATCTGATAAATTTAACTGCTACAAATTCTAAGAAGTTTATATATTATCATATTATACACAAAGACTTTTTTTCCCTCTCTCTCTCCTTCTCTCTTTACTATACTAATGACTATTAAATGCATTTTTTTTCCTTTTTCTTAGGGATTGTCTGAAGGAGCTGATTCCAACGGCAGTGGGGTCATTGCTTTAATAGAACTGGCTCGATTATTTTCTAAACTTTACACAAACTCAAGGACACATGCAAAGTATCCTTTTTCAGCATTGAAAAAGAAAGAAAAAAAAATGTTTTTTTTTTTGAATTATGAATTTTCCTCCCTTAATACAAAATTAGCATATACAAGGCAGTTTTATTTATCTGAATTTTTTTTTATATTATTTAGATTTTTCAGACTATTGTCCTCATCTTTATTGTTATATACAAAATATTGTACCCGATGTGCTCCTTAGCCTTCTAAAACATCTGATAAAGGCTGGAGGGCGCATCAGCAGAAACGTTGTGTATATAACAATAAAGGTGAGGACAACAGTCCGAAAAATCTAAATGATACAAATTATCAAGCCGCATCTTAAATTTTTTTTTTTTTTAATTCAGTTTGAATTCACTTCTTTCATTCTCATCTGCTTTCAAACATTCACATCCAATAACAGCCATTTTATATCGAAGTGATTATCTCCCCTTGATTTTAAACTTAAAACTGGTTAACCACAGGTATACTTTTTTTTACAGGAAAGAAAAATATGAATTATCTTTATATTATTAATGCATAATGGAGTATATTTGCGGAGTTCCGTCCCGGCCTCAAAAACCGCTAGACAATTGCTGCTTAAAAAAAAAACACCAGCTATGATTGAAGTCCGTGGCCGAAGCGGTATCACTTGAAAAAAAAAACTAGGGTTGGGTTTAGGGTTAGTTTAATGGGAAAATAAATAATTTGGGCTCTGTTTTTTCTGGGTCACCCTGTATACAGGGTGACCCAGAAAACCAGAACCCACAAATTTTGTAATAAAACTTAATTTTAACTGGGGAGGGGGGTTAGGGTTTTCAGGAAAAACGCCCTAAGTGGGTTTTTTTTTTTTTTTTTCAAGTGACACTGCTTCAGCTACAATCGTAGCTGGTGTTTTTGTTTTTCAGCAGCCACCAGTAGCGGTTTTTGAGGCAGGGACAGAACTCCGCGAATATTACCACATAATGAATCCTTTGAACAAATAAAAATGATTATTTGTTTGAAATCTGCATTTATTTATTATTTTTAATTATATACATTAATTGATTAACTTTTAAATTGTTAAACTGCTATTCATTTATTAATACTGATTCTCAGTACTTATTGGTTGCTTTCTCCATTTTTGATTGGTTGACTGATTTTAATGGCATAATGGTTATTTTATGCCTAGAAGTTAGAGAATCGCCTTCACAGTACATTCAGTTTTTGAGTGGTTGTTTCTTAAAACAACTAGCAAATATATGCACCCTCCGGGTGCAAGTATTTAAGATTTAATGTAATTAAATTAGAAAGGCTAATGAAACTAAATAAGAATACAGATAAAAAGATTTGAAACAGAGGGAGTATAATAAAAGATTTGAAACGGAGGGAGTATAATAAAAAATGGAACAACTGAAACTTACTCTTCAATCACTCTCGTCTTTCATTGTTATTTTTCTAATTTAAGTATTTAGTTATAAGAGGAAGTAAAGAATAAAATGACAGTTATTTTATCTTGTTAATGGATTTCATTTAAGATTCATTGAAGAGATTTTTGCTTATATTCATTAAAATAAAACCAAATAGTTAGAAATCAATAATACTAAGCACATATTTATTAAATTCGATTTTTTAATATTAATATGCAAATTAGCCTTCCCGTTCACACTGTAAACCGCTATTTTGATGTATATATAAATATAATTGCATGTTGTCAGTATGTAGACATAGTTAACAGTATTAATAACGTAAGACAATTTTATTAATAATTGAGGTTTAGATAAAAATAAAATCATGGAGAATGTGATGTCAATAACTAAGAGAATTGTGACTTGAGTAGGAATATAGTTTCGGTTACAGACAGAAAAACACACAATCTCCATTATAATAAGATTACACAGAAGAAGTTTTATTACACTTGAAATAAACACAGATATCCACAAATTACAAAAGAAATAATGAATATCAAAGATAAATTCCTGATCAACACACAAGCAATAATCAGTGTATAATAATGATAATTTATCATCTAAGAAAAAACATCTGAAATGTTGTGACTATAACAATCATCGGTTAAGCTCAGTCAGTAGAGTGCCTGACTAGGAACCATAAGTTTCCAAGTTCGATACCGGCCCTCGCCAACTCAGCGTATGAGTAGCACAGGGATCTATGTGGTAAAATGAGGAGCTGATGGTAGGTGTCACACTCTGCCTCAGATGCCAAAACAATCTCCTTGTGCTAGTGGAAAGGGGATAGACTCCCTCGCTGTCTGGCTGATACTGACTTTAAGCCACCCTGACTTTATAATAATAATAATAATATTCTGGTTATTTCCTATAAGTCTAACATGATCAAAGGGGAACCACTCTTGACTGATAAATTATTTATTTATTTTCCCATTAAACTAACCCTAACCCTAAACCCTTCTTCTTTTTTCCTAGTAGATCAATAAATAAATAATTTATCAGTCAAGAGTGGTTCCCCTTTGATCATGTTAGACTTACAGGAAATAACCATAATTCCTCATCTAAGAAAAATAGCTGAAATATAACAACCAAGATGAGGATACTAATCTGAATATATTAGTGTATAATCTATTAATAATGGAGATTTGCTTCCGTTTTTTGTCTGTAACAAAAATTACATCACTGTTTACGTCACATTACCCAAAATCATCATAACAGAATAAATACTCAAAATTTGAACATGCAACATTAGACAGTCCTCATTGTTTTTTAAAACACGTTTTAATAAATACATGACTGGTATTATATATCTATATATAGTTTGTTTTATTTTAATACATATTTAAAGTTTACATTTCAATTTTATTATTTGTTTTATTTTTTAATCGTTTAATGAATTTGATGATTTTACTCATCTCGCTGACATTGAATTTTTAACTTCTACCCATCAGGCAATATGTTTCAAAAATCTATTTTTACATCGCCCGGAGGGTGTTTTTTATTTTGTACTAGTAATCTTATAATGGAGATTGTGTGTTTTTCTGTCTGTAACCGAAACTATATTCCTACTCAAGTCACAATTCTCTTAGTTATTGACAAACATTCTCCATGATTTTATTTTTATCTAAACCTCAATTATTAATAAAATTGTCTAACATTATTAATACTTTTAACTATGTCTACATACTGACAACATGCAATTGTATTTATATATATAACAAAATAGCGGTTTACAGTGTGAACGGGAAGGCTAATTTGCATATTAATATTAAAAAATCGAATTTAATAAATATGTGCTTAGTATTATTGATTTCTATCTGTTTGGTTTTATTTTAATGAATATAAGCAAAAATCTCTTCGAGGAATCTTAAATGAAATCCATCAACAAGATGAAATAACTGTCATTTTATTCTTTACTTCCTCTTTTAACTAAATACTTAAATTAGAAAAAATAACAATGAAAGGCGAGAGTGATGGAAGAGTACGTTTCAGTTGTTCCATTTTTTATTATACTCCCTCTGTTTCAAATCTTTTATACTCCCTCTGTTTCAAATCTTTTTATCAATATTCTTATTTAGTTTCATTAGCCTTTCTAATTTAATATAATATTTTATTACATTAAACTTAAATACTTGCACCCGGAGGGTGCATATATTTGCTAGTAATAATAATTCATCATCTCAAGAAAAAAAGATAGCTGAAATGTGATTATAACGGCCAAAATTGAGGATACAAGTATGTTATACCAAGGATCATTTGTCCCTACAAAATAAAACTTTTAGATTTTTTTTTTTTTTTTTTTCCAATACTAATTTCCTTGTTCTTCCATTTTTTTTACTATTTTTCTAAATGTTTTCTATCATTATTTGTTGCATTTCCTTAACCCTTTACAGATATAATTTAGTATTTTTGTTGACTGGGGGAGGAAAATTCAATTATCAAGGAACAAAACGATGGATTGAAGACAGTTTAGATTCAGCAGGTAAGTTTTACTTAATCCTTTATCTACCAGTTGGTGTCAAATGCACCTTCAACCCCACCCACCCTCCTTTCAGGTGTGCAGGCTGAAAACTACTCTGCATCCTTTGATGGTCACAAGATTTGAAAAATGATACTTAAAGCTATAAATGATTCAATGGTAGTTTCTTGTTTGTTTGTTTATTGATTTTAACGGCATATCAACCCGTCTGGGGTTATGTCATGCCTAACAGGAAGTAATACATATCATGTATTCATATTCATACTTTTTAGTAATTGTTTTTAACAATGTGTTAGCATTATTGGGGATTATGTTGTATGGTATTGATTAGTTTCATGTCTATATTCTATGGTATAATTTTATTTCCCTCAAAAAAGAAAATATCCTCCATGTTGACATTTTCATTGAAAACCGGTAGAACAAGTCTACTGCATATTTTTCACCAATAGATGAAATTTGGGTATATATTTACACAAACTCGCCGGTTATTTCCTATAAGTCTAACATGATCAAAGGGGAACCACTCTTGACTGATAAATTATTTATTTTCCCATTAAACTAACCCTAACCGGCGGTCAGAGAGGCCTCTGATCAATCGGCTGGTCATGTCAAACCCTAGCACCTATATGATTTTCCCAACCCTATTGCCCTTATGGCGAGCCCCAACCCCTTTTTATCATATGGGTGCTAGAAGGCGGTGACTGGGGGTCTTCATGTCCTGGGAATTACGTTTAACTCTATCTGATGGTGAGGTTCCAGTTTTGGAGGTTTGGGGAATGTGGAGCACCCCTTCTTCACCATTGCTCCCTGGTCCACTCTGACCTGGAGTGATAGTACCTGTTAGGGTCCCATCTATAGGTTAAATAGAAAAATGTATTTATAAAAATTGTATTATCCATTAAGAATGAATTTATTTCAAAACTTTATCGGCATTAAATGACCCACTGAGGTTGATATGCCGTAAAACAAACCAAACCCAATACATTCGCCACGAGTAGGATGTGACACAAGGTCACAATTATGGGGTATTCTGCGAGGATCGAATTAGCTATTCAGTTGTAATGATCTATGAGACTAGCTTGATAACCATTACACTATGATGGAACACCCTTAAGAGTAATCAATGTTTACATGAATCGATGAGTTCAAACCGAAGCTGGCATTGTTGCTCACTTTGTGCTTGACTTAACAGATCAGCCCTCATCTCTCCACTTCCCAACTAGATTAAATAGTACCACTACTGTTCTTTTACAGGGATAGCTTTAGCATTAAATAACCCACAAAGATTGACATGCTATTAAACAAAGAAACCAGACCAAACCTAATACCTTTGGGAAAGGTATAAATCCCCTTATCCTCTATCTATGGGTTAAATAGTACCACTACTGTACTTCTACTAGGATGGTTTTGGTATTAAATAACTCACAAAGGTTGATATGCCATTAAACAAAGAAACCTAACCAGATTGGTCAGGTAGCTCTTACTGGAGATCAAGTGACAGCATATCTCTTCAATAGTCCAGCACTCACTTGCTTATTTACAATACTTACCTTTCTAGCATATAAATGGAATGTAATTGATCCTGGTGGCCCAACCACAAGAATTTTCTCTGGAAATGCAAAAGACAGTCAAATAGATTTTGTGTTTTTTTTTTTTTTTGTTTTTTTGAAAAGGGGCTGTGTTAGGTACCAGGAGAGCGACAAGTCACAACTTGAGTTTCGGGGCTAAGCAAAACCATTCCCCCTCTGGGGTGGGTTAAAATTTGTCAAAGAAAAGATCCTTCTTTAATTGACTTCACATCTTCATGTTTTTGAGACTGTCCAAGTGGGAAGTTGAAACACCGGCAATAAAGTGGGTGGAATTTTTCTATGACCCACTTGTCTGAATATTTTAACAGTATTTGTTGGGGGGGGGTGTCTTTGGGAGTATTTTGTTAGGTGGGTGGGTGTTTCTTGGGAGTATTTTGTTTTTTTGGGGAGTATTTTGTTGGGTGGGTGGGTGGGGGGTCTTTGTGAGTATTTTGTTAGGTGGGGGTGTTTGAGGGGGGTATTTGTTAGATGGAGAAGACTGGGAGTTTTTGATAGAAAAGGAATAAGACACAACTCATTTGTACAGAAAACAAATAGAATTCATTTTTGACAAATTGTTTTTTAGTATGTTATTTTTAGCCTGGGAATGCCAGGTTCTCCTGCTAGTATGTATATGGACTGCTTATTATTGTCAAGTGTATTGCATATAAGTAGAAATAAATTAAAACAATGATTTTACCATTCCCACTTAGATTCAGCTCCAAAGTCTGTTGTTTTATTAATTTCATACATGTTGTTGTAGTTTTAACATTTTATATATATCTCCAATTGTAGATAACAACCAACTGATTGATGTAGCTTATGTGCTGTGCCTTGATACAATTGGTTCTGGTGATACACTCAATTTGCATGTATCAAAACCACCCAGGGAAGACAGTGCAGGTGGATATTTCCTTAAGGTAACTTTCTTTTAAACTCATCATCATCATCACTTTTGCACTATTACTATATTCATTCCATTTTCTGAAAAGTACACATGCATGTTACTGTGTGTGTGTGTTAGTGTAACAAAAACATAAGGTCGACAGCTTTTGGCAACTGTCAGTCTCTCGCCTATGCAATTTTCGGACCATATGACTGTTAGGCACCCCTTTGCTTTGCTGATTCATAAGTACATTTTTTTCATTTACGCCGTCAACATCTGGTTGTTTGTTAAGGGTTAGTTTTATAATTTAACAAAAACTCTAAAAATCGTCTGTTAACAAACAACCGGATGTTGACGGTGTAAATGAAAAAAAATGTACTTATGAATCAGCAAAGCAAAAGGGGTGCCTAAAGGTCATATGGTCCCAATTTTCAAATCAAGTGGGTTATGTGTGTGTATTTTTTTTTTTTTCTATATATATATAACACACGTGTGTATATGTATTCTCATTTAACAATTTTGTTCCACCCATTGGCTGGTGTTATAGAATACACTGACTGCCCCCCTCTGCAGGGGGTAAACCTCTCCGAATTGGCCATGAGTGGCAACCCATAAACCTGTGGTTGTGGTGATTGGATACTAAATGGTCCCATGACATATGACAATTCACCTTAGCCCTTACAAGTGGTCAGAGAGACCCAGTCTTATCAAGTGGGTGATCATGTCAAGCCTTAGCATCTATATGATTGTACGGACTATTTTCTTTAAATTGCTCACATTGTTTGATTTGCGGCTATTTTGAATAGCATCAAAACAAATATTTTTGTGAGGTCAAAATAATTTTTGCTATAAACCAATTCCAAACCATGCAGAATTTGCATTTATGGAAAAAAAATTCTGGAAAAATATTTTTTTAAAGAATTCTCCTTATTTATTGAATGACCCTTGTATATATAATAGGTCCCTCCTCAGTCAAAATAATTCCCCTTATTTATTGAATGACTCTCTCATATATAACATTTCCTTCCTCAGTCAAAATTCCCTTATTTACGGAATAACCCTCATATATATATATATATATATATATAATAGGCCCTCCTCAGTCAAAAGAATCCCCCTTATTTATTTACTCTCATAGACAGAATTTTATTTATTTATTTACACAGCAAATTTTGAAGCCTGGCGATGTCAGGCATGTGCTTCGGTAATCTGATTTGATTAGAAAAGCTTTATAGAATAGAAGGTCCCCTCCCAAGTCAAAATAATTCCCCTTATTCAATGACCCCCGTATATTAAATGTGTTGTTTGATAATGTCAGTTTTTCTGAAATTACTTTTTCTTTCTTTCTTTTTTTTTTTTTTTTTTTTTTTTTTTTTTTTTTTTTTAAATTCTTTTTAGGATATGGAAGATATGACAAAAATCTTTTTCCCAGATGTTCATTCAAAATGGTGCATAAAAAGATCAATCTTGCTGAAGATATGTTAGCCTGGGAACATGAAAGATTCAGTATTAAACGTTTACCTGCATTCACTTTATCAAAACTGGAAAGTCATAAATCAACAGAAAGAGGAACAGTTTTAGATGTCAGGTAAGCAACCATTCACACACTGATATATTTGCTATGACTCCACCTCTGCAGAGGGAGGTAAGACTCCTAATCCCCCCCCCCCATATGTTGGCCATGGGTGGCAACCTGTGATGCTTAAGGATGGAACCCTGGTAGCTGAGCAGTCCATGACATGCAACACTCACTTTGGTCCTTACTTAGGCTAGACGGGCGGTCAGAGAAGCCCCTATTCGCTCAATCAGTTGGTCATGTCAAGCCCTCGCACCTATATGATTGTCCCAGCTCTATTGCCTTTATTATATATACTAGCAAATATATGCACAAGTATTTAAGTTTTAATGTAATGAAATATCGTATTAAATTAGAAAGTCTAATAAGAAGGCAGATAAAAAGATATGTAACTAGAAATGGTCTTTCATTGCTGAATTTTACCATGACAGTTATTTTTCTTGTCATTTAAGATTCATTCAAGAGATTTTTGCATCCAAATTAGCACTGCACCAATTGCATGTTATTCCAACACAGCTCCTGATTATCTCCATTATAATAAGATATATATATATATATATATATACATACATACCAACCCCTCCGCACGAGCAGGATGTGACACAAGGTCAATTTCTTAAGCGGAGTTCAACAGGTTTTAATTCAGTTTTCCTTCTCTTAGACTGGTTGCCTAACCAAGGTTAAAGAGCCCAGTCTGCCCTACTATTTATCCATAGCTGGAGGGAGAGTATGATTCATATTTTTCTCAAGGGTATTAGTGCAAAGTGAACTGCAATTATCACATCCAGGATTTGAACTCAGGGCGACGAGTCCATTTCCCATGACTTTAACCATCGCACCACGTGCGTGCTTCCTATAACCCTTTTTATTATATGTGTGAGAAGGCATTGGCTGAGGGTTTTATTGTTCTGAGTATAATGTTAAACCACGTGCTTCCTATAACCCTTTTTATTATATGTGTGAGAAGGCATTGGCTGAGGGTTTTATTGTTCTGAGTATAATGTTAAACCACGTGCTTCCTATAACCCTTTTATTATATGTGTGAGAAGGCATTGGCTGAGGGTTTTATTGTTCTGAGTATAATGTTAAACTCGATCTGATGTTGAAATTCCAATTCTGGAGCTCTGGGGAATGTGGAGTACCCTTTCATCTCCATTAGTCCCAGGCCCACTCTGACCCGGAGTGGTTGTAACTGTTAAAATCCCATCTACAGGTTAAATAGAAAAAAATGAGTTTAAAAAAAAAATTTGAATACCTATCAAGAATGATTAAAATAAAATATCTTCAGCATAAAATAACCCAATGGGTTTACATGCTGTAAAATCCAACCAACCAACCATCCATAATCTCATTATAAAACAAGATGTGACACATTGGTCACACAATCTGTTATCACTACGGAGTAATAAGAAATTCTATTGTCATGGTAACACATGGCATTTATTAACTGTTTTGCATATTGATTTTTTTTTTTCTTTTCTAAATGTGCACATGGCTTTTTGTATTAGCTACCTATCTCACTATTGAATAATGAGAAATTCCATTGTTATTTTATTGGTCTTTTCTTAGACTGGTACAGAAAGTGATGGGGGGGTGTTAAGTATCTGGCCGCCATCCTTGGACAGTTGTAAAGAACTTAAAGTAAATAAGTAAGTAAGTCCTGAGTTATAGAATCCTTTGGTAAGTGAATAACTCCTGTGATATAATCCTATGTTACGTCGTCCACGAAGATCCAAGTAGTTATGAGTAGGTATGACCAGAACAGCCAGTATAAGTAACAATATCAGCAGCAGAGCACTGCCAGTGGTTGGCCAATAGGTTGGTAACATGGTTATCGGCGAGTCTATAAGTAGAAGTGGGCTTTTGTCACACGCCTTATATTACAAAAACTCCAACAGGGTTTAAAAAAAAAAAAAAAGATAGGGGGGGGGGGGCAATAAGTGCCTAAAGAAAAGGAGTTTTTAATTTTACAACTTCAACTTAGTAAGATGAAGATAAAGTGAAGGTTCACTTTACAATTCAAATAGTGAATTTACAATTAATTGTAAACTAGCAGGACCTGTGGATATACCACAGTATGATGATTTTAATTATTACTTAAGAGCTGTTGCAAATTGTTCAATATCTAAAAAGTATAATAATCTTGATTTAACTCTCTCACTCTTTTTTTTCTTTTTCTTTTCTTTTTCTTTTTCTTTCTTTTTCTTTTTTTCTTTTTTTCTTTTTTTTTTCTTTGTTTCATCAAAACAGATTAGCTTTATTACTTCCTCTCACTCACCACCTCTCTCTCTCTCTCTCTCTCTTTCCCCATCTCTCTTTTTCTTTTTATTGTATTTCTATGTGGCATGTCCTTTTTTTTTCCTTTATTTCTTTATAATAAAAATGGAATGGTCCATTATTTTGCTGAGGTGACGACACTCATAAGAATTCGGTAGATAAGCAACACCAGATAATCAGGAGTTACATCTTTGTATTTCATCTTGGGAGATTTGGACAGTCTCATTTTTAACCAGAGGGTGTTGCAAGATGATAGCGGCCATACAATTAAGGAACATGAGTATTAATTAACTGTAAATTCAATTTCATTTTAAAATTTAATTTACAATTGATTCATGATTCACTCTACATTTGCAAAGTGAACTCCTGGAAAAAGAAAAAACGATTTTAGAAATTTTCCAAACTAGCAAATTTCTGGAGGTTATAAAAAGCCCCAAAAATTACTTAAGAAAAACAAATGTTTTGTCTATAAAACCTCCAACATTGCTTAAACTGAACCAAATCTACAGGGTGTCCATAAAGTCCCACTACAGGTTGAAAATGTATCAACAAAGATGGCGGTCATGTTGAAGTGCAATAATAATAAAAAAATACATTAATATTAAACCTTTAAGAATTTAACTTTTATGTTTTTTATGAAAAGATTTTATCATTTGTACAAAATGTGAGTTATTAAATGTTCAATTTTAAAACTGTTTCAAGACTTTGTGGACACCCTGTATTTTTTAATGTTTCTTGATCCAAATAAAATAATAATTAACACTTTATGCATATTTGTCTCCCTTGAATCAGCTTTGTTAGTTTCTTGATTCTTTTTTTTCATTCTCTTTTTGTTTTTTTTTGTTTGTCTGCCAGCTGGTGCTCAATCAATTAGATTTATCTTGTAATACTTAATACAATCCATAAAGAAAACAGTCTATCAATTTGTGTTGATATTTGTAAAATTATATCTTAAAGTTGTAAATATCAAATTCTCTTCTAAGTCAACCGACTGACCCCATAAAGATAAAAGTACCATTCCCCACATGACTTTCTCTCACTCGTTTACCTTTTCACTATAAAAGCAGAATGTAAAAGCACTTAAGTCAATACAGTTTTGAGAAAGCTTCAGCCAATAGTGAGGCAAAATATCAATTGAATTTAGCTGTTTGTGTTATTATATCCACACTTTCCTCTATTCTCAACCACATCTTAAATAAAGTTGAATACATCTTTTTGTTAATATTTCTATTGATAGGTTTTCATGGTATGTGAACCCATGAAATAACCCCAATTTCCTAACTCTACCTATAAAATAACCCCAGACCCCATGGGGTTATTTTATGCTTAGAGGTTAGGGAATTGTGTACATTTATATTTACATTTTTTGTGTTATCAAATTGGGAGACTTTATTTATTAGTCAATCCTCATATATCTAAGAGGAAGAATATAGAGTGAAATCTGAAATTAGGAATTTATAAAAAATAAAGGCAAATTGGCTGTGTTTTAACTCTTAACATCCTATACCGCCTCATTCCACCCGGCCAGAAGTCACATTTCTAATCTACGCCAAACGATAGCCTTTGTTTAAATGTAGTATTAAACATATTTAGAAGTCTTTGATTTAAGGGAAATATCTTGGGTAACTTTAAATGAAAAGACTATTTTTAGCCATTTTTTTGATAAATCCTTATAGGAATGCGGCTCTGGACTTTAAAAAAATTCTGAATAGGATATTAAGAGTTAATAAGCCAAAAGCAGATTTCAGCCTAAAATTCACACTTCACTTTCATACCGTTTAGTTACATTTCATTATTTTATCTGGTTAAAAACTTTTTTAGGAATTAAACCAGTGGTTCTCAACTTCTTTTTTTTTTTTTTTTTTTTTTTTTTAAATTTTATATATATATTGAGTCGTTTGATTCTTATTTTACACTGGTGGACCCCACCCTCCAGCCATTCAATTTTTAAAAGTCCTATTGTATTATTATTAAATATTTTTTGCATGCTTGACCCAGGAGTGTGGGGTGCCTATATTCCCCCGGTTGAAAACCACCGAATTTAACAATGTGTGTATATTTTCTCAACATTAAATTTGTTATTTTTTTATTTATTTTTTTTAAATTTTAGATCTCGAGTTGATTCCCAAATTCTCACTCGAAATATTCAAATTCTAGCAGAAACCTTAGCACGACATCTTTACAATTTAACCAACCAGGGACAGTTCCGGTTATTTACTGATGGACTGGTAAGTATTATCTCAATAAATTTCTTCACCCCCCCCCACCTCCAAACAATTCCAGTGGTAGTTTGACTTTTTTCATGGGTTACTTGATTTTTACCATCTTGTGGGGAAGCAAATCCTTGGGATATTAATGTGCATGTTTATATATATATATATATACACATCAAGTGTCAGTAATTTATTTGATGTATTTATTATTGGGACATTTTTATTTTACTGAAGCAAAAAGAACCTGCTGCTTCAATCGGTAGAGCCATTTGCCTAGGTCCTACAAGCTTCCGAGTTTGATACCAGCCTCACCAACTCGGTAGATGAGTAGCACAGCTTTGATCTGTGCAGTAAAGTTGGGAGCTGATGGTTGGTGTGTCACTCCAGCTCACACAGCCCCAGTGTGAAGGGGGATAGATTCCCTCACTGTTTGGCTGATACTGACAATAGGCTAACTTAATTTACTGGACCATATTACCATAAGGCACCCCTTTTTGATCTCGATTAAGAAAGGACATGTTTTTCATTTACACCGTCAATATCTGGTTTTTTGGTTAGGGGTTAGGGGTTAGTTTTATAATTTAAAAAAAAAAATCTAAAAATTGTCTGTTAAAACAACCGGATATTAATGGTGTAAATGAAAAACATGTCCTTTCTTAATAGAGATCAAAAAGGGGTGCCTAAAGGTCATATGGTCCAATTTACTTAAGTCAGCAAGTCTAGAAATTCTTGGAAAAGAGGAATCACCTCCTTGAATGAAATAAAATGAAACTTAACACATAACATCTAATGGGGTTTCTCATTTATTTCACACTTTACCCATGCTTCACACAAAATCCCCCCCCCCAAATATTATAGACATACATATATATATATATATATATATATGTGTGTGTGTGTGTGTTTACTATATTTATAAATAAGAGTGATCAATATCAGTGATAAAAAACATATATACCTAATTCAGGGTAGCCTAGACATAATCAAAGGGGCTTGGTGTGACTAGCAGATGCGATCAGTGATCTGATGATCCTATAGTCACCAAACACAGTTGATTCTGTCTGAGCTACCCTAACTTTATATATAAACTGTAAATTCATATATTATATCTCTCTCTCTCTCTCTCTCTCTCTCTCTCTCTCTCTCTCTCTCTCTCTCTCTCTCTCTCTCTCTCTCTCTCTCTTTAAATTTTTTTTATTTAAAATTTTTTTATATTTTTTCTTCACAGGAAGTGCAGGAAGAGTTGGTGTCTGCTTGGCTGGACTGCCTTACATCCCAGCCACGAGCAACTCCATTAATTCCAAAAGATCATCGATTAATTACAACAATGGAGGAAACTCTGTCCCGTTACCTTAAAGATGTCAAAATTACGGGATTAAAAGCTGATAAAAGGTAAAGTGGGGCAGCATAGCTGTCTTTATCTTCGAAGTAGTTAGTATATATATATTGGAGAAGGGAAAAAAAGTGCCCGATTACAGGTAAAAGAGTTATATTTATTTGTTATGGTATATTATACAATTAAATGACTTTAGTTACCATTGGTTTCAAAACAGCGTATTAGTTGCTTATCCACAAGACAAAGCACCTTGAAAAAAAAAAAAAGGTCAATTTTTGAACATTTTCATTTACATAGGCTTGAATAAAACAACATATGAATCAATATTTACATGTATTTATATTAAACTCATAAAAATTACCAAAAATGTTCTAGAAAATTATCCATCAGCTACTTGGCAATGAATCTACCAGGAATATTCTGGAAAATAGGGAAATTTTAATATTTTCTTACCCAGATCAAAAAAAAAATTTCTGTTTAAGGCAATTAGTGAAATAACTCTGTCAAGGGAACACAAACAATTTTAAAAATGTTTCATAAAGGAGTCTATAATATAAAAGAAATAAAGAATTTTCTTTAATGTATATTATTCCCATTTAATTTAGTAGTTTACAAAAACAACTCTCTCTTCTCTCTCTCTCTCTCTCTCTCTCTCTCTCTCTCTCTCTCTCTCTCTCTCTCTCTCCCTCTTCTCTCTCTCTCCTCTCTCTCTCTCTCTCCCTCTCTCTCTCTCTCTCTCTCTCTCTCTCTCTCTATCTCTCTCTCTCTCTCTCTCTCTCTCTCTCTCTCTATCTCCCTCTCTCTCTCTCTCTCTCTCTCTCTCTCTCTCTCTCTCTCTCTCTCTCCCCTCTCCCCCCTCTCTCTCTGACCTAGAGTGGTGAGTTTCCTATTCTGGTGCTCTGGGGAGTGTAAAATACCCCTTCATCACACTCTGATGTTAGGGTCCCATCTATGGGTTAAATAGAAAAATGTTCATAAACAAAATTTGAGTATCCATTTAAGAATGAATTTATTTCAAAACTTTGTCGGCATTAAATGACCCACTGAGGTTGATATGTCGTAAAACAAACCAAACCAACCCTTCATCACCATTACTCCCAGGTCCAACCTGACCCAGAGTGGTAGTACCGCTTAGGGTCTCATCTATGGGTTAAATTGAATACCCATCAAGAATGAATAAAACAAAACGTCTTCGGCATAAAATAACCCAACATGGGTTGGCATGCCATAAAATCAACCAACCAACCATTCTTACCCTCCATTTCTCTTTCTTTATAGAGATCCTGAATTTTTATTTTATGATGGTGCTGTTTATACAATGAATGCCTATAGGTAAGTCTTTTTTTCTTTATATCACTGTATCGACTTTTCTTATCTTTTTAGACAAATGTAGATTTTTCTCTTGAACAACGATGAAAATATTGAAAAAAAATTTGTTTTCTAATTTTTCATTTAAAATGAATTTAAAAAAAAAACAAAACATAATCTAATGTTCATATTTTTGTGCACAGTCAAATTTATTATTTCCTTATGAAGAATTCATATCAAGAATTTCCTTATTTGTCTATTCAATGTTTTCAAAATTTCAGCCTCTTTTCTAGTTTCAATAATTTAAATACCATAGCAAAAAGACTGAAAGTTAATTAAAGACCGCAGAATGTTTCCTATAAGTCTAACATAAACAAAGGGGAACAACTCTTGACTGATAAATTATTTATTTTCCCATTAAATTAACTCTAAACCCTTTTTTCCTAGTAGATCAATAAATAAATAAATATTTTTTCGTGTCAAGGGTGGTTCCCCTTTGATCATGTTAGACTTATAGGAATTAACCCCACAGAATATTTCTTCTTTATAATTTTCAAGTGTAGACGTTCAAGTCTTGTTTTCTATACATTGGGATCCAGATGGTTGAGAAATATTCCGTGGTCTATATATATATATATATATATTACACACAGTGTGTATAAAGTCCTGCAGCAGATTTAAAATGTAACAAAGATGGCAGTCTTGTTGAAATGCAATAAACGAAACATACCCTGAAAAGTAAAACTATAAGAATTTAACTTTCGTATGGATTTTACTAAATGATTCTATCATTTGTACAATGTGAGTTATTAAATTTTATATTTTTAAAGTTGCTGCGAGACTTTATGACATTTTTTTTTCAAAAATGAACATTTTTACAAGCTAGTAGTGTTTCATTATTGAAAAAGAAAGAAAAAAATTAACTAAAGATTTTTATGTAGTTAATGATTATCTCCCTTGGTACTCTTTAATCTTTAGAAAACTGGTTTTCAAATTTTTTCTCCAGTATTTTCAAAGAAAACCCCTAAAGAGTTTTTTTTATGTTGGATTCTATGAATATAGTAAAAAAAATTTTAAAAAGCTATCACAAGTTTCTAGAAACTATTACAATTTTTTTTTTTAATGATATAGATATACATGTGTATGTGTTTATATATATATATATATATATTATATAATATATAAAGTAAAGAAATAACAAAAGACTTAGAGATTTAGCATTATAGTCTATTTCAGGGAGCTTAGACAAATTGTCTAACTCTCCCGATTCATCAGATGCGATTTCGGAGAGTTAGACAATTTGTCTAAGCTTCCTGAAATAGACTATAATGCTAAATCTCTAAGTCTTTTGTTATTTCTTTACTTATATATTTGCTCTGTGACTCTAACATTAAGAGCACACATTGATCTCTCAAACTGTGATAGGTTTTTTAAATAAAACTCTTGTGTCGTAAGGAAGATTTCTTCTCTGGGCTTTTGGATATATATATATATATATATATATATAAAGAGTGAGTTTGCTATATTTATAAATAATGCTTAATACCAATGATGGAGCATATATATCTAAGTAAAAATGAACAGTCAATGGCTTCTAGTGACTGTCAATTTCTCACCTATGCTACTATTGTTTCAATTATCACATAGGCAATAATGTATATTCTAAAGGGGAGTGCATCTTCTCAGTTAGGAAGCAAATCTTGCAAATCAGCTATTACTGAGTAGTAAATCCACAGCTCACTAAATGCCTCCTATTTGCATCTTAGTGCCAATTTAAGTTTAAGGGATACCTGAGTATATTATATTTTTTTTTCTCTTTTGAATTTGATGCTAATCATTGATTTTCTTTTTCTTTTCCAGTGTAAAACCTGCAGTATTTGATTTGTTCCTTGCAGTTGGCATCGGGGCCTATTTGGCTGTTGTCTACCTCGTTGCACAAGTGAGTCATTTCGACAGATTTTTTTACTTGATTTTTTTGTGAATAGTTAGGGGTGAGGGGAACACTTTTACTGTTTCTTCTACAATGATTCTCGTGTGAAGAAATCTGGACAGTTATTATTGTCCATGTGAAATTTTAATTCAAATCAAATAGAATTTGAATTGTTAATTTTTTTTATTTGTATTTCTTTCATCTTATTACTGATTTTTATTTATATATATATATATATATATATATATAATGTGTATTTAGGCAGCATTTCTTCTTGTAGGTATATAGTGTTGAAGATTGCAGCCATTTTTGTCTGCAAATTTTTTCTTTTATCCTTTCATATTGCCGGATTGTTTTAATTATATCTGGCGAAAATTGGCTGATGTATTTGCCATAGTTGATTGACCTAGTACTTACCGCCCTATCGTGGGCCATCTTATAAATAGGAAATGGAACAACTCATTGTTGTACAGTTTCAAAATTACCCTGAAGATGGCCCACGATAGGGCGGAAAGTACGAGGTCAATCAACTATGGCAAATACATCAGCCAATTTTCACCAGATATTATTAAAACTACCCGGCAATATGAAAGGATAAAAGAAAAAATTTGCAGCCATTTTTTGTCTGCAATGTTCAACTAATATATATATATATATATATATATTATATATATTATATATATATATATATATATATATATATATATATATATATATATATATATATATATATATTACCCTCAGACTGTGTCAGCAATGGTTCTCAACCTTTTTTAACCCATGAACTCTTTTTCCTCTTTTGTGGACCCCTAGCCATTTATATTTTTCACTAATAAAAAGTAAAGGAACTGTATCAAAAATTAAAGAAATAGTAAATGATTATTCTTTATTTTGAATGAAGACTAATTTATTCCAAATAAACATATTTAACAATTAAAATCTAAGTAACTTTAAATTCACCATACTCTCAAATTTAAAGTTTTTTGTTTTCTACTATTTGATTGCTATTAAAAAAAATTATAGCTACATGAATATTTCTACTTTTGATATTTTAATATGATGTAGAAATTTAATTCTCCGTAATAATTGTTCTGAAGTATAATTCCTCTATGGACTACTAAAATATCACGGTGAACCCCTAAATCTGTATTCTTTTTATGTGGACCCCTGATTATGTTACATGGACCCTGGTTGAGAACCACTGGTCTCCAGTATGGCTCAGATAAATGCATAAAGTTCCAGTTCATTCATTTGCTCATAGTTTTACTTAGAAATTTTATTAATTAATCTAACACTTGAATATTTTATTTCAATGTCTAAAATAGTTTCATTCAGTTATTTAGTCACTTCTTAGAAGTGATTTATGTAGAGCACAAGAATATAACTAAGAAGTGACTAAATAACTGAATGAAACTATTTTAGGCATTGAAATAAACAGATTTATTTAATTAATTTTATAAATCTGTTTAGTGTCACCTATCATCAGGTGACCTTTGTATAACTGTTGTTTTGATACTTATATATTTATATATTTACTGTCAGCCAAATTATATAATACTTTTTTTTTTTTCAGAATTTCCACTTATTCCTGAGTTTTATTCAAGTCTCAGACAAAGTGAAACATCATTGAGAAAAAAAATGTTTTGCTTCATTTTTCCACTTAGAGGTAAATAAATTATAAATATATATAAAATATGAAGAAAGAGGATTGGAATGAATCCGACAGAATGTGGTAGAGATATGAGGAACACAAAAACAAAACTCAGACAAACGTATGTAGGATATATTTCGCCAGAGCGTTGAGCTCGGTATCATCATTCACTTTAATGAATTCATTAAAGCGACTGATGATGCCGATCTCAACGGTCTAGCGAAATATATCCTACATACGTTTGTCTGAGTTTTGTTCTTGTGTTCCTCATATCTCTACCATATATATATATATATATATATATATATATATATATATATATATATATATATATATATGAACAATTTCTTGTATATGATAATAAAAAAAAAAAAAACAAGGGGCCAGTTTAGCTCAGTAGATAGAGCATCCACCTCAAAACCATATGGTTCCAGGTCGATTCCAGCCCTCAGTGTATGGGTAGTACAGTTTTGGTATAGTGGCAAGTTGATGGTTGGTGTGGCACTCCACCTCAGATGCAAAAACAATCGCCTTGGTCTAGCATTAATGAAAAGGAGATAAACTCACTCACTGTCCGGTTGATACCAACAATAGGTCACCCTGACAACTAAATATCAATAATTGGGAAAATTTTGGTCATCTTCTATAGATGGCTAGGTAGTATGATGTACAGCTACCAAATTTGGTACTCATAATAATTAGACCTGGAGTGGGATGGATTAACTTTTTAAAAAAATTGTTGTTCCTTATAGTATGTATGTATTTACCAACCCCTCCCCTTGAGTAGGATGTGACACAAGGTCAATTTTCTTAAGAGGAGTTTAACAGGTTTGAGTTCAGAGTTTTTTCCTTTTGGACTGAAACTGGCTAACTTTTAAATGGCTTCAGGATTCACCCGTTAATGTTGGATTATATCTTGGGTATAAGACATAAACTGAATCGCCACCTCTATATACAGACCTTACAGCAACCTATATAAGAAATCATTGTTATAATAAACATATGGAAAAAAAAAAACCATTTGAAAGTTTCACAGGCTTGAAACAGAATTTTAGCAACAGTAAGATTTTCTATTGCTAAAACAAAGAGTTTAACAGGAAGGTTGCATAACCATACTTATATCTGTGTATATTGTATATTGTAGTATCTTGTAGCTGGATCTGTCTATTTTGGCTTGGGCTTGGTAGCTGGATCTTGTCTGTATAGCAGTTATCTCCCTTAGGATTCTTCCTCGCCTGATCCAAACACTGGTCAAAATTCGTCAATCAAATTCCGTGTTTTTTCTTGAAACTGTTAGTTTGAATTAACTAGCCTATCTTACATAATTGATAGGCAACCCACTAATTATGTAACAGTTATATGGCAAACTTTTGATTTAAGTTTTTTTTTTTTTTTTTTTTTTTTTTTTTTTTGTTTCGGGCTAATGTCTTCATCTTTATTGTTATCTACACAATGTTTTGGCTGATCTGCCCTCAGGTATTTCTTGTCGGACTTGGGAACCTTCTTGTTGAACTGAGGAGCCATCATGTCATAATCAGGAGCCTTCACAGAACTTCAAACTGAACCCTTTATTCAATCCAATGGGGTAGGCTGTTCTCATTCCATTAACCATGACTGGGTACATGTATTAAGCTGTATTAATTATTCTATGTTACTGCCGCCCTTGGCCAGGATTGAACCTGTAACTTAGGGATGACTGTCTCTTAGAACTGTATTAACTCAACGCCTATATCTATTGTGCAATGTGTCCAGTTGTTTTTTAGATAGACAATGTATTTTAATCTTATCAATGAAATATATCCTTTTAACTGAAAATGGATTTTTTTTTTTTTTTTTTTTTTTTCAGAGCCAGTGCCTGAGATTTTTTTTTTGGGATTTTTTTTTAAAAAGAAAAATGGCAGAAGGTTAGGAGAAATTTGTTTGACATGACCTTCTGGAAACCCTCAGGGCAACAACAACCGGTCACTCTGCATCTTTTGTTTTTTGTTGTTGTTTTTTTTTTTTTTTCTTCCTCTTCTTCTTCCTGTGGAAGCAGACATTGCAATAGCAGTGGTGACCAGTAATTCCTGCCCACCTGAATTATACAATTCCCTACCCCACCCTCTTCCCATTCTGTTCTTACCCTACCTCTCCCCACATTATTTTTTTTTTAATTTTTTTTTTTTTTTATTCTAAACCCCCTTTCCTTATTCCACCTATTCACTCTCACTTATATTTAAAATGGCTGAAGAGAAGGAGAGTCCCCACCCTTCCTTCTGTTCTTAACCCCCAAGGGTAGATGGTTGTCAGTTTCCCATCTTTACCCCCCACTACTCACTCACTCACTCACATTGCTCATTTGTCAAAATTTGAACAATTCCATATTTGCAGTTTTTATTGATGAATAATAATTGGATTTGATTTTTTTTCTGTCTGTCCCTTTTTTTTTCTTTTCTTTTTTTTTTCTTTTTTCTTTTCCTCCTTTTTTTTTTCCTTTTTTTTTTTTATAGATAAAATAAAAAAAATCTTTTTGGTTTTGAATTGTTTTCTTTCTTTTTTTTGTTTGTCTTTTTTTTTCTTTTTTCTTTTTTTTTCCATCTAATTTTTTTTATTGTGCTCTATTATTTCTTTTATCGAATTTACTTGAATTAATTTATTAATCAGAAACAAAGAAAAATAACCCATTTAGTCAATTTTGAAATTAAATTTTCAATTTTATATGCACAGTTTAAAATTAACTAATTAACTTAGTTATTCTAACTAGCGAGAATATGCGCCCCCCGGGCAAAAGTATTTAGGTTTTAATGTAATGAAATATATTAGAAAGACTAACAAAATAAAATAAGAACACATATAAAAATATTACTTATTCTAATTAAATTTTTATTGGTTTCTATATAAAATCATTCATAGGATTTATTTAATGTTTGAGAAGGAAAGAATATTAGAGATCAATAACACCAAGTAATTATTTATTAAACCTGGATTTATTAAAACCAGTATGCAAATTAACCACACCATATATAATGTAAACCTTTATTTCTTAGTAATATATAAGACATATTACAGGATTTTAAATGTAGTAATAACATGGGCTGTTTTGAAGCAAATCTAACTCAGATTTTCATAGAAACATCATTGATAAATAAGATTTATTCTATGTATTAATGATTTTGAAAATACTGATTGATAAACTTATGCAATTCCTGAGGGTATTGTGACATAAGCAGTGACGTAGTTCCTTAATTACTAATGATATCTCTATGAAAATCTGACTTAGATTTGCCTCAAAACAGCTCATGTTATTAGTGCATTTAAAATCCTGCAATGTATCAATGGCTTATATATATATATATAATGCCCACTGCCCTCTTCTACGTCTGTGAGACCTGGAATTTTTTACAGATGCCATCTCAGGACACCTGAGAGATTCCATCAGAATTAGCTTCATGGGATTTTAGGGATAGTGTGGTTGTCATTTACACCAGACACCACAATACTTATAAGATGTCACCTGCCTAGTATTGAGAGTTTGATCCTTGGATCTCGTTTTTACTGGTCTACTCATTTAGTTTGCATGAATGATTGCCAAATCCCAAAACAACTATTTTACAGGGAAATCTCAACTGGCAAATGTCAGTGCAAACCCAAATTGAGGTGTAGGTACTGGCTCAAAGACACCCTGAAGAATGCTGCTATCACTGTAGTGGACTGGGAGAAACTAGCTTCTAACAGTCCTGGCTTGAGAGCCACCATCTACCAGTGAAAGAATTGGAGTCCAACCAAATTAAATGGCAAAAATTGAAATGGGTTGTTAGAGTGCTTTTCAGTCCAGCAATATCCAAAGTGGAAAAGTATGTCTCGCCAGGGATGGTCTAGTGAGTCATCTGAGAATATACAAGGATACAGTGTCAAATGCTACTGGCACTCAAGTATGTTTACTATATAGTAGATCCTTCAGGAGTCTCAGTGGACTGAAGAGTTATATTCATGCTTGCACTCTGTCGTGTGCTTGTAAATAAATTTAAAAGAAAGAACAGGAAATGGTTTTGCTCGAGTTGACAGCCAATTCACACACACACACACACACACACACATATATAGGGCAGTTGTGTGTATATGTATGTCTGGAGGAAACTTCAAAAATAAAACAATAACGACAAAGTAAATATATATACACATTAAATATCACTAGGGCTTGGTTTTTGAGCAAAAATAATAGATTTTGATTTATATTTGTCAAGATAATTAAAAAATAAAATTTAAATGATAACAGCATGGATTTTTTTTTTTTTTTTTTTTTTCATTTAATATTTTAGATAGTAGACATTAATATTTCTTTTCAGAGTAGCTGGATCAATACAAGGTCTATTTTTTTTACATAGGGATTTAAATGGGGCATCCCACGAGGATTCAACTCACGATTCAGTAATAATGGATCTGCGGGACTAACTTTTAAAAAAATCCCCTGTCTACCCAGATGATGCCAGGTAGCCGCTGCGAGTGTGTGTATGTATGTATGTGTAATATATATATGTGTGTATATGTTTTCGAGGAATAATATAGGGCTTTTTAGGTATGACGGGCTTATGATTGTTCAAAAAGGTCAAACCAGAGCTATGGACCAAGCAAGGAAAATAAACAAGAATATTCAAAGAATATGGTCGAAACAAATCTGAGGATAACAAATTTCCTTGATGTAACATTTGACCTAATCAAAGGAATATACAACCCAGATAGAAAACCAAATAGTGAACCCATATATATATATGTCAAATCAAACCACCCACCTGTAGTGATTAGACATTTATATAATTCTATTGAGAATATACTAAGCGTTAACTCATCAAATACCTCAATATTTGATAAAAACAAAGAATATGAAAGGGCCTTAAAAGAACAAGGGCACAACACAGAACTAAACTATGAAAACAAAAGAGACAACAAAAACCAACAGAGAAATATTATATGGTTTAACACTCCCTTTAATTTGGTAGTGAGAAATAAAATTGTGGCAATTTTCCTCAAACTCATTGAAAAACACTTCTCTGGGTCACCATTACTAAAAAAACAAAAAAAACTATTTAACTGGAATAATTTAAAAGAAAGCCACAGCTGTTCTAATAATATTAAAAACAGGATTACGCAGCACAAGTTATCATTCAGGGGCAAGAAAAGTGTTTGCTAACAGATGTAGTTTACAAAGCAGGGGTAATATCACCAACCACAAATAATACTAAAATTTATATGGGGGCTACACAGCAACCCATTAAAAACAGTATTATGCAGCACAAGTTATCATTTGATTTTAATACGTTAGAGAATAAAACAATATTAGAGATCAATAACACCGAGTAATTATTTATTAAACCTGGTTTTGTTAACACCAGTATGCAAATTAACCACACCATATATTATGTAAACCTTTATTCCTTAGTAATATATAAGACACATTGCTGGATTTTAAACGAACTAATAACATGGGCTGTTTTGAGGCAAATCTAACTCGGTTTTTCACAGACATCGTTGATAAATAAGATTTATTCTATTCTATGTATTAATGATTTTGACCATAAATTAAATACTCATTGATAAACTTAAACAATTCCTGAGGGTATTGTGACATAGTTTCGGTTACAGACAAACGGACCCCGAATCTTCATTATAATAATAATAATAAGATATCTAGAGCTGTTAGTAATTTTCTTGAAAACGTTCTCATTACTTGGATAATGATCCTTTTTTTTTTTTAATATTTGAGTTTAACAAATAATTACAGTGAAAGATTTTAGGTCTAATTGTAAAGACAGAATATTATAGTCTGAAGTAATATGTAGCCATAAGTTTTCCTGAATTTAAAAAAAAATTTATCGGACCATATAACCTTTAGGCACCCCTTTTACGATCTCATTTCATAAGGACATTTTTTTCATTTACTCTGTCAAAATCCGGTTGTTTGTTATCAGACGATTTTTTTTTTTTTTTTTTTTAAATATAAAACAAACCCCAAACAAACAACCGGATTTTGACGGTGTAAATGAAAAAAATATCCTTATGAAATGAGATCGCAAAAGGGGTGCCTAAATTTATCAAGTGTAGAACAAGGAAAATATTAAAACTAAATTATTGCATTTTATCTATCTATATATACATATCTAAACGGCAGTTAGTGTGTATGTATGTCTGGAGAAAACTATGAAAACAAAACGATTAACGACAAAGTAAATATATATACACATTAAATATCACAGGTTCTTGGTTTATGTACAAAAATGATTCGATTTATATTCAAAGATATTTAAAAATTAAAATATACATAGAAATAACATTGAGATTATACTTAAAAATTTCCACCATTTGTAAATCTCAAAAGTAAACAAATCAATACACCAGGGTGTTTTTTTTTTTTTTTTTTTTTTCCCCCTCTTTCTACCCTAGAAATGCTGGGTAGTCGCTTCTAGTTTTTGTCACTAACATAATTTTTGATCACAAGGATATATATATATATATATATATATATATATATAAAAGTAAAAGTAAAGTCATCGGAATCAGCGAAGGAGTCTATCCCCTTCTCAATAGTGCTAGACCAAGGAGATTGTTTTGGTGTCTGAGGTAGAGCGCCACGCCTACCATCAGCTCCTTACTTTACCGCACAGATCCCTGTGCTACTCACGCTGAGTTGGCGAGGACCAGTATCGAACTAGGAACCTTGTGGTTTATATATATATATATATATATATATATAAATAAATACAAAATTGATTTTTTTTTTTTTTTTTTTTCTGTGCTAGTTTTCATTGGTTTCTTTGTTTAATGGCATTTTTGTAGATTATTTAATGCCAAATCCATCCTTGTAGCAGAACAGTAGTGGTACTATTTAACCCATAGCTAGGGGGG
Organism: Doryteuthis pealeii; assembly: GCA_023376005.1. Lineage (NCBI taxonomy): Eukaryota > Metazoa > Mollusca > Cephalopoda > Myopsida > Loliginidae > Doryteuthis > Doryteuthis pealeii. Next base: position 28,104,961 of record CM042155.1, on the reverse strand, counting down.
ATGAGAGGGTTCATACATTTCCCAATGGTATTAGTAAAAAAAAAGTGAATGTAATAATATGACTTGAGTTTGAACTTGCTATGAATTTTTTCTAAAAAAATTCTGAATTAATTATTTAGACTTTTATCTTTAGAGAAAAATTTACAGAATTGCACAAGTAAAATATATTTTGTTTTGGATTTTATAAAATTAAATAGGAAGGGGGCGACCTAGTAGAGAAAAAAAAATTTCCCACAAATATATTTTAGGAAAAAACTATTTTAACTGTTAACATCCTGTTGAGAATTTTCCAAGCCCAGAGCCCAATTCCTATAAGGATTTATCAAAAAATGGCCTATTCATTTAGTTACCTGTTATTTCCCTAAAAATAAAGGCCTCTAAATATGTTTAATATTACATTTAAACAAAGGCTATTATTTGGGGTGGATTAGGAAAATGAATGTGACTTTCGTCAGGTGGAATGAGGTTGTATAGGATGTTAAGAGTTAAACATAAATTCATCTAAAGGTGAATAAGTATTGAAATTTTTGTGAAAATTTGATAATTAATTGATTTTTCCTAGAATTTTATTTTTATATAACAATGATACTGACTATAAATTAAATACTAATTGATAAACTTACTTGATTCCTGAAATGACTGACATAGTTTCGGTTACATACAAATAGACCAAATCTCTATTATTAATAGATTGATAATAATGAAATTATTGCATACAGTGCTCAGGTGCACTATAACTCATCAAATGTTCATGTATAGTACATAGGGTTATTTCCTATTGTTATTTACTAAGCTTAGCTTAGATATGGCTCAAGGCCAGAAGTATGGGGCTCCCAATGAGAATCGAACTCACTAACAATGGTTTGTGAAGCGAGCTTGCTAACCATTACACCACGTGAGGTGCCCTTTTTACTAAGCATAACTTAGATGTGGCACAAGGCCAGAAGTATGGGGCACCCAGTGAGAATCGAACTCACTAACAATAGTCTGCGAATCTATCTCACTAACCATTAGACCATGGGAGGTGCCCAAGGGTTATTTCCTATAACTCTTATAAGTATAACATAAACAAAGGGGAACCACTCTTGACTGATAAATTATTTATTTTTCCATTAAACTAACCCTAACCCGTCTTTTTTTTCCCTAGTAGATCAATAAATAAATAGATAATTTATCAGTCAAGAGTGGTTCCCCTTTGTTTATGTTGAAGTTATAGGAAATTTATCGTACTTAGAATAATGTACGAATATCAGGAAAATTAAATGTCATGATATGTGTGTATGGGGGAGAGATATCAGGTATATCAGTAGTGTTGGCAAATTTCAGGAGGTTTGAAGGATGCAGTGTCTTGGCAGTTAACAATTGATGTAGGGGGTTTGTTCTCTGCTTCAGCAACTCTGATGGTTATTTCCTATAACTCCAACATAAACAAAGGGGAACCACTCTTGACTGATAAATTATTTATTTTACCATTAAATTAACCCTAACCCTAACTCTGTCTTCTTTTTTCCTAGTAGATCAATAAATAAATAATTTATCAGTCTAGAGTGGTTCCCCTTTGTTTATGTTGAAGTTATAGGAAATAACCACTCTGATTGTGAAAAAATGTTTCGGAAAGTCATGGTAGCTGTGCTGTTTTCTGACTTTGTAGGTATGTCCATGTGTGTTAGACACATGGAGATCAAAAAGATGCTCAAGGTTGCTGTTAGCAAGATGGTTAATAACCTTAGGAGTGTTTATCAAATCAGTTGCTAGACGTCGGAGTTTCAACGTATCTATGCCCAGAGCAGCAAGACGTTCAAAGTACGGTAGATGCTTGATGGAGGGTATTCGCTTGGTTGCATGTCTCTACAGTTTCCTGGAGGTCAATGTTCTGTGCAAGGTAGGGGTTTTCCAAGCTGGTGGCGCAAATTCCAAGTGTGACTGCATCATAGCTATATACAACTTTAAATAGATATTTACTAGCAGGACCTGTGGATATACCACAGTATGATAATTTAATTATATGTTTACTTAAGAGCTATTGCAAAATAGTTCAATATGTAAAAAGTATAATAATCTTGATTTAACTCTCACTTTTTTCTTTCTATCTTTCCTTTTCATTAAGTTCAATTGAAATGGATTAACATTATCGCTTCCATGCGTAACCCTCTCTCTCTTTCCCCTACTCTCTTTCTTTCTAATTTTTTTTTCTGTGTAGCATGTATTTTTCTTATCTTTCTTTATAATAAAAAATGGAATGGTCCATTATTTAGCTGAGGTGACGAACTCATAAGAAATAAGAATTTGGCAGATAACACCAGACAATCAGGATTAACAGTTTTTGCATTTCATCTTGGATGATTGGATGATCTCATTTTTAAGGTGTTGCAAGATGATCACTGTCGTACAATTAAGGAACTTTAGTATTATAACATTTATTCTTATCTAATAACAAAGATTCAGACAGATCCTAATAAATCCAGTGAGTGAAATATATACCCCCTCTCTTTTAAAAAAATTTTTTTGACCATATGACCTTTAGGCACCCCTTTTGCGATCTCGATTCCTAAGGACTTTTTCATTTACATGCATTTTTTTTTTTTTTTTTTTTTTTTAACGGCCGATTTTTAGACGCATTTTTACAACTTTACAAAGTTTTATGGGACATTTTTTTAGTAGCAAATACACTTTTACTTATTTACATTTTGGTTTTAATTAAACGAAAAGAACACATTTTTATTAAACACTTTTCTTTTTACTTATTTAATGTTGTTGTTTTTAACAGACGATTTATAGTTTGTTTTTTTTAATTATAAAACTATCCCCTAACAACAAAATATTTTTTTAAATAAATAGTTTTTAATAAAACTATAAACGAAAAGACCACGTTTTATATTAAAATAGTTTTTTTAATCAGAAGAGAAATGCATGCAGATATGTTTATTCAATAGGATTTTTTTTTTTTTTTTTAAATAAAAATATATTATTTTTTTTTTTTATTTACAAAAACTTTAAACAAAAAACAAGTTTACACGGGAATAGTTGTTAGCATATATGTGAAAAAATTAATTTGCCCTAAAGATAAACTAATATTGTTATTTAAAAAAAAAACTTAAACAAAAGACATGTTTATTTATTTTCCATGTGCCTCTACGGATAGTTAATATTAAAAAGTATTTATTTAAAAAAATATTTTGCTAGGGTTAGCTGTAAATTTGTTAAAACCCCGGATGTTGACGGTGTAAATGAAAAAAATGTCCTTATGAAAACAAGATCGAAAAAGGGGTGCTTAAAGGTCATATGGTCCAAAAAATTTTTTACAGTCTTGATCTCATGCGTTGCTTTTTTTTTTCTTTACTCTCAAAAGAAATTAGAATTCTTTTCTCGAAAGGCAATGACCTCTGGTCAAAGGAAAAGAAAGAAAAGAAAGAAAAAAAAATAAGAAAGAAATACTTACTACTACTGTTAGAAGAATTGCTGAAAGATGATTTTTAATTTTTTTTTTTTTTTTTTTTTTAATTTTCAGCTTTGAATCGGCTCGTAACTTTTCTGATGTGATTTCCCTTCAGCATTTAAATAAACATCAGCTAACATTTAAAAAAATTTTTTAAAAGAATTTGCGGACCATATTACCTTTAGGCACCCTTTTTTGATCTCGATTAAGAAAGGACATGTTTTTCATTTACACCGTCAATATCCAGTTGTTTGTTAGGGGTAGGGTTAGGGGTTAGTTTTATAATTTAAAAAAAAAATCGTCTGTTAAAACAACCTGTAAATGAAAAACATGTCCTTTCTTAATCGAGATAAAAGGGGGTTCCTAAAGGTCATATGGTCCAAATTTGCCAATGAAAATTTTTTGAAAAAAAAACAAAACTTTTCACTTTAGTGCCATAATGTGGAAAGGCCTTTTCGTTGATTTACAATTTTTTTAAAGCTTTTGTCAGGTGTGAATAAAATAAATTCATTGGGCAAAATTGTTGGCGTCTATTGTTTATTGTCTAACTCTGTGCAGACACTGGGTGCCGTCTGGAGGACCTACCAAGATCTATGGTCGATAGGGATGGATGACTAGATAGAATCAAGGGAATCCATGCTATTAGCACAACTTGAGGATGATGATATGATGATACATCTATTCTTTATAATATATATATATATATTAAATATAATTTTTACCAACCCCTCCGCACAAGCAGGTCAATTTCTTAAGCGGAGTTTAACAGGTTTGAATTCAGAGTTTTCCTTCTCCTACACTAGTTACCTACATGTTAAAGAGTCCAGTCTGCCCTACTATTTAACCCATAGCTGGAGGGAGAATTGGATTTATACCTTTCCCAGGGTTTTAGTGCCATGTGAAATGCCAACAGCTTCGTCCAGGAATTGAACTCGGTTGACGAGTCCATTTCCATGACTCAACCATGTTAACACCATGCGCCTCCTATTCGTTATATAAAATCACCAAGACATCAGATGGCAAGGTAAACTCTTGAATATGAAATGCAAAAATGGTTTTTTTCTCATAAAACTGGATCATCAAGGTTCAATCGATGCTAAATGTCCCCACGGTTAGGATGGACAGAAGCTCGCAGGTATGGCGCATCCAGCTAGGATCAAATTCAGTATTCAGTAGTAATGATCTGAACGAGACAAAGCCTGCTAACCATTACACAACTGGATGCCCTATTACTCAACCCATATGCCACAGATAGGATGGGACATCCAGCCGGATTGAACTTGCTATTCAGAGTAATGGATCTGCGAGACTAGCCTGCTAACCAGTACACCATGATGGGACACCCATTGTCAAAAGGCAAGTATCACTTTCAAAGATTCCACCAAATATTCAAGAGATGAGTTCTTCACATCACGCGGATATATCCCTTTAAAATGGTAAGTAAAATTTGTCTGATTTTTTTTAGATGAGGCTTGATAATTGCAGGTTCAATCCTGGCCAAGGGCAATAATAACATAGAATACTTAACATAGTTTAATACTTGTACCCATTCATGGTTAACGGAATGAGAACAGTCTACCCCAGTGGATTGAATAAAGGGTTCGGTTCAAAGTTCCATGAAGGCTCTCAAGTTCAACAACAAAGGTTCCCAATGAAATGTGTATATAACAATAAAGATGAGGACAATAATCTGAAAAATCCGAATCTTATCTATTAATAATGGAGATTCACTTCCGGTTTTTGTCTGTAACAAAAACTATGTCACTGCTTACGTCACATTACCCAAAATCGTCATAACATAGAATAAAATACACTGGCATGTTCAATTTGAACATGCAACATTAGACAGTCCTCATTGTTTTTTTAAAACAAGTTTTAATAAATACATGACTGGTATTATATATCTATATATAGTTTGTTTTATTTTAATACATATTTAAAGTTTACCATTTCAAATTGTTTTATTTTTTAATCCTTTAATGAATTTGATGATTTTACTTACTTGGGGTACAAACTCGCTGACATTGAATTTTTAACTCCCACCCTTCAGGCAATATGTTTCAAAAATCTATTTTTACATTGCCCAGAGGGTGTTTTTTATGTTGCTAGTAATAATAATAATAAGTACAATGTTTTGTTCAACTCATTCACTTTATTATAACATTGTAATGTATTGTTAATAACCTTAACAAACAAGTCTTGTTGGTTGGACTTAAAATACATCAGCTGTATCCTCTGCAGGTTGTTCTGGGTAGAACAGAGGAACCTCCTCTGATCAGTCAGCTGGTCACATCAAGCTATCCTCAAGCCCAACCTATATGATTGTCCCAATCCTATTACCTTATGGCAAACCTCTCAACCTTTTTATCATATATGTGCTAGAAGATGGTGGCCGAGGGTCTTAGTCCGGGTATACGGAAGTTTTGGTAGTATATTGAATGACATTTCTAAACTGCATCTAGTGGTTACATTCAAATTCTAGAGCTCTGGGAATGTGAAGTACCCCTTTTATCACCATTACTCCCAGGTCCACCCTGACTCAGAGTGATAGTAACTGTAAGGGTCCCATTTATGGGTTAAATAGATCAAAACGAGTATTAGAAAATATGTTGAAAAAAAATTGAATACCCATCAAGAAAGAATTAAAACAAAATGTTTTGGGCATAAAATAAACCAACAAGGGTTGACATGCCGTAAAATCTAACCAACTAACCAACCTGGGTAGGACACTAAACTACATGTGGTGGTGAGATTCCAGTTCTGGGGAGTTTGGAGTAACTCTTCATTGCCATTACTCCCAGATCCACTCAGACCCTGAATGATAGTTGTTGGATTATTGTTGTATATATAAGGTGTGCTATGATGCACCGCCTAAATTTATAGACTAGGCGGGGTTATGTGGTTTATTCCTCCACCAATCAACAGCCATAATACGTGGCTAGTTGACTACTTAATCACTGATACTAAGGAGCACCAAGGAACAACCAAAGAATTCTTTACCGAGGATTTCCACTGGACAAGCGCTCTGCTTGAAGCCTAAAGGATGGCCCATAAAAACAACAATAGTAAAAAAAAATGTTTTTGGCATAAAATAACCAAACAAGGGTTGACATGCCATAAAATCTAACCAACCAACCAGCCTGCGTAGGACACTAAACTACATGTGGTTCTGGGGAGTTTGGAGTAACCCTTCATTGCCATTACTCCCAGGTCCACTCAGACCCTGAATGATAGTATCTACCAAAAGATTCTTGTGTATAGTACACACTGACTTCTTAGAATTTGTAGCAGCTAAATTTAATCTGAATTTAACATTTGTTCAACTTTTATCTGGTTTGTATTGACTAGAAATAAGAATTCATATAGTTTAGATTGTTTTAAAACACAACACTCACACAGTGTTTAGAACAAACACATGGACATGTTCACACAAAAATGCAATAAGCTTGAGGTGAAAATAAGCTCATATTAGGAGAAACAAAATTATAAACAAAAACACATTCCAGTCAATATTTCTCTGTAACTAGCAGGACCTGTGGATATACCACAGTATGATAATTTGATTATTACAACGTATGTTTACTTAAGAGCTATTGCAATAGTTCAATATGTAAAAAGTATAAAAATCTTGACTTAACTCTCTCTCTTTTTTTTTTTTTCTTTCCTTCTTTTCATCTTTTCATTATGTTCGATTGAAACAGATTAGCATTATTTCTTCCACACACTCAACCCCTTCTCTATCATTCCCCTACTCTCTTTGTTGTTTCTTATTATATTTTTTTCTGATTAGCATGTCTTTTTTCTTCTCTTTCTTTATATTAAAAACAGAATTGTCCATTATTTAGTTGAGGCCACGACACTCATAAGAAATAAGAATTTGGCGCAATACAACACCAGATAATCAGGATTATGTTTTTGCATTTTATCTTGAATAATTTGGACAGTCCCATAGCTGGAGGGAGAGTAAGATTTATACCTTTCCCAAGGTATTAGCTCTAAGTGAAATGCAATTACCACGTCCAGGATTTGAACTCGGGGCGACAATCCATTTCCTATGACTTTAACCATTACACCACGCGTCCATGCCCTTTTTATCATATATGTGCTAAAAGGTAGTGGCTGAGGGTCTTAATATCCTAGGTATGATTAAATTCTATCTGATGGTGAAGTTCCAGTTCTGGGAATGTGGAGCACCCCTTCATCACCTTTGCTCCCAGGTCACTCTGATCGGAGTGGTAGTACCTCTATGGGTTAAATAAAAAATGTGTTTAATAAAATAATTGAGTACCCATCAAGAATGAATTTATTCAAAACTTTGTCGGCATTAAATGACCCACTGAGGTTGATATGCCATAAAACAAATCAATACTGAGTTAGTCTCAATGTTTCTAGTGTCAATGGTTTGACCTTGTGTTTCACCTTTAACTGGTCAACTGATGAGTAACCTTGACCTTTAAATGAGAGTATTGAAGGTACCAATCATAATTAGTACAAGGTTACTCATTAGTATGATTGGTCACGAGGTCAACTGAGGTCAGCTGTTAACTATAGGATTGTGTCTGCTAAGAACAATTTATTAACTACTAGCGATAGAGCAGCTGGTAATTTTCACCTTTAGTTGTCAAAATTCCTAGCAAATAAGGCAATTAGAGTAACCTCCGTTGACTTTCACTTTGAACCAAGCCGTAGCTATTTTGAAATCTCCGTGTGAAACACACAAATCTTAGAAACTTTTCAAAAACAATTACAACTGCATGCTTTAACACAAAAATATCATAAAATGTGTTCTTAATAACAATTTAGTTCATTTCAGATAATTCATACTAGGAATTTTAACAAATGACTTTTACTTTGAAACAAACAGTAGCCATTTTGATTGTGTCGTGCGAAACATGCAAATCTTAAAACTTTTTTAAAAATACAACCGCATGCTTTAACACAAAAATATCATAAAATGTGTTCTTAATAACAATTAAGTCATTTCAGATAATGCGCATGCCCAATTTTATGCTAGAATTGACAACTAAAGGTGAAAATTACCTATTGATCTTCTATGAAAAAATCAGAAATCATAATAATATAAATTGGTTATTCGCTTCGTTTTTGTCTGTAACAAAAACTACGTCACTGCTTACGTCACATTACCCAAAATCGTCATAACATAGAATAAATATATTCAAAATTTGAACATGCAATATTAGACAGTCCTCATTGTTTTTTAAAACAAGTTTTAATAAATACATGACTGGTATTATATATCTATATATAGTTTGTTTTATTTAATACATATTTAAAGTTTACATTTCAAATTGTTTTATTTTTAATCCTTTAATGAATTTGATGATTTTACTTATTTAAAGTGTTTAAAATGATTTTGAATAAAATGTGGTTTGTGTTTCACTTTGTGCTAATGCCCATGGGAAAGGCAGAATCAATTGACCAACAACCTGTCAATTTTTGATGGTTAACCGATTTCTTTCTCCCACTATGTTGCATTTAAAATGAAATCTATTTGGTCTTGTTATAAATATATATATATATATATATATATTGTAATACAGGTACAAGTAATAACCTACTCGAGTTTCACCATAAGGATCTTCAGGGTTAAATCAACTGGATTAATCAAAATATTGATAATTGCAGTCGATTACACGTGTGTGTCTTTTGCGATAAACGGTTCGTTACGGGATCCCGATTAATCCAGTTGATTTAACCCTGAAGATCCTTATGGTGAAACTCGAGTAGGTTATTAGTTGTACCTGTATTACAGTAAATTTGCTCTACTTATGTATTGAGCACTTTTTATTTGTTATATCGCTGTCTTACCTTTCTGAATTTTGCATCAGCTAACCATTATGACCATCTTCACCGGTAAATCACCTTTTCCAAAATACATAAATATATATATATATATATATATATATATATATATATATATGTTGAGGGTTATCATAGTGATAACCACGATATCAATGGATGGAAGACTAAGAGGAATGAAAGGAATAGAAAAAAAATGTTTATTGATAAAACAAAACAAGGGCCCTTTCATCCGGTGCTTTTCAAGTTTTACACCCAGAATTGATTAAAAGTCAAGTTGTAAATTAATTACGACGTGAATGGATATGGAATAAGGACTAAGGAATAGGTTTGAGGGGGGGGGGGGCGAAAACAAAACTAAGAAAACCCCCATCAAGTCGCACCAGACCCAAGCTGCTCACTTAATAAAATAAGTCAGTGCTTAGGTCTAATTTGTCTGCACAAGGTCTGACAAGAAAATAAAATTGAAACAGCTTCAAGGACATTTTAAATGTTGCTTCACCCTAGCCTTGTGCACTATAGTTGGATCGGCAAGTATTTATATTAAGTAAGTGTTCGCAGATCGCGGACTCGGGACATTGTGAATGCCCGATGTTGTGTGTCTACAATGGCGTATTCCTCGGGGCACGTGCTGACTCACCCCTAACAGCCAATCTTTGAATTGTACGCCCAATATATGTGGCCCCACACCAGCATGTATATTTGTAAACAATAAACTTTGATTAAGCATTGGGAGTACATGGGCACGCCAGTGTGGGCCAACCAGCAAAGACGTACATTGATCAGCTCTGTGTGGATACAGGATGCTGCACAGAGGACCTTCCGAGAATGATGAGCGATAGGGACGGATGGAGAGGATTGTCATGGATATCTGTGCCAACAGCGTGACATGATGATGATGATACATATATGTACTAAACAAAACGTGGCCAATTGGGTCACCCATTCAGCTCTGGGTAAATAAACTGAGATTAGGGAAAAGGGATTTAGCAAAGTGAATAAAATTTTTAAAAAAAAAAAAAATACAGCCGGACGAAACCTTAAAATCATTTTGTAGGCTTTCTAAGGGAATGTTTGACCTCATTCAAGCTAGGTTGCTGGTTGTGAAATTTAACATAGAAATACATTTCAAATTTTCCCAGCTCTCTCTCTCTCTCTCTCTCTCTCTACAGAAACTAACATTATATACCGAGGAGGTAGTCAAGAGATACATAGAGGGAAGAAAGAGATAGACACAGAGTAAAGTAAGAGATTGGTCGGTTTTTGACTTAATTGCAAATACGACTAATTAGAACCAATTAAAACAGATTTTTTTTCAAACATAATCAATCCTAAAAGTAAGGAATAATTTAGTATAATTTTTGTGTCATTAAACTAGGAATGTGATTAACTCAGCTTTAGTATAATAATGGATATATATTTACCAACCCCTCTGGATGAGCAGGATGCGACACAAGGTCAGTTTCTTAAGCAGAGTTTAACAGGTTTGAATTCAGAGTTTTCTGTCTCCTAGACTGGTTACCTAGCTATGGTTAAAGAGCCCAGTCTGCCCTACTATTTACCCATAACTGGAGGGGAGAAGTTGGATGCATACCTTTCTCAAGGGTATTAGTGCTATGTGAAATGCAAACAGCCTTGTCCAGATTTGAACTCAGGTTAACAAGTCCGTTGCCTAGAACCATACACTACACACTCTATAAATTGTATAAAAGACATGCTATTACACTAAAAAAAACTGACAAATTTATCAGATGAGCCACGTACCTTTCCCCACATTTCCTTTTACCCTCCAAAGTTAAGCAGTGATGAGCTTGTTCAATATTCAATTGATGTCCACTTAAGCAACAACAGGTACTGTATCCAACCCATGTCCTTTGTTTATCAAAATGTCTTGATTCAGCATTAAATGACCCAAAAAGGGTTGATATGCCGTAAAACAAAAAAACAACTATAAAAACTGACAAGTTTGTCAGATGAGCCACGTACCCTTCCTCACATTCCATTTTTCCCTCTTGAAAAAAAAAAAACCAACCCATGTCCTTTGTTTATCAAAATGTCTTATTCAGCATTAAATGACCCAAAAAGGGTTGATATGCCGTAAAACAAAACAAACAACTATAAAAACTGACAAGTTTATCAGATGAGCCACGTACCCTTCCTCACATTCCATCTTTCCCTCTTGAAAAAAAAAAAAAAATTAAATTAAATTAATTTTAATTAGATTAAAATTCAAGGGAAAATGGAAATGGAGTCTTCAGTATGTTGAATCATTTCAATTTTATTTTTGCTCATTTGTGCAAAATGATCAATTTCCTTTGGTTTCAAAGAATTTGATTTTTCTTTTTTTTTCTTTATTTTTTTTTTTTGTGTTGCAAAGAATTCAAAGAAATATGTGAAACTAGAATTTAAATATTACATCAGCATCTTGATTAAAGCATCAGCCCATCTACCATCTATAACATAATATGGAGGCGCTCATGATGCAATGGTTATTGTCATAGGAAATGGACACGGCGAGACGATTTCAAATCCTGGATGAGGCTGTTTCATTTCACATAGTGCTAATACCTTTGGGAAAGGTATGCATCCAACTATTTCCCTCAAGCTATGGGTAAATAGTAGAGCAGACTGGGCTCTTTAACCTTGGCTAAGCAACCAGTCTAGCAGATGAAAACTCTGAATTCAAACTCTACTTAAGAAATTGACCTTGTGTCGCATCCTGCTCATGTGAAGGGGTTGGTAAATATATATATAATCTATAATATATAATCAAGTGACAATGAACGGAAAGATACCATTGCATTTGTGTGCAATGTGTAAATCATCATCATCAATAAACTGCCTGCATCCATTGTAGGCTGCAAAACACTGCATCTTTCAAAGCTCCATGCTTCCTGTAATCTGCCAACACTATACCTGATACCCGCTCCACACACATATGCACGCACAGCACACACATACATGTATATTATTACTGTACGCTATTCATGTTCCTGACACTAATACATTATTCTATGTACTAGACATGAGTTTTGATGAGTTGTGGTGCACCTGAGCACTGTACACATACATGTATATTATTACTGTACGCTATTCATGTTCCTGACACTAATACATTATTCTATGTACGAGACATGAGACTTTGATGAGTTGTGGTGCACCTGAGCACTGTACACATACATGTATATTATTACTGTACGCTATTCATGTTCCTGACACTAATACATTATTCTATGTACGAGACATGAGACTTTGATGAGTTGTGGTGCACCTGAGCACTGTACACATACATGTATATTATTACTGTACGCTATTCATGTTCCTGACACTAATACATTATTCTATGTACTAGACATGAGACTTTGATGAGTTGTGGTGCACCTGAGCACTGTACACATACATGTATATTATTACTGTACACTATTCATGTTCCTGACACTAATACATTATTCTATGTACTAGACATGAGACTTTGATGAGTTGTGGTGCACCTGAGCACTGTACACATACATGTATATTATTACTGTAGCTATTCATGTTCCTGACACTAATACATTATTCTATGTACTAGACATGAGACTTTGATGAGTTGTGGTGCACCTGAGCACTGTACACATACATGTATATTATTACTGTAGCTATTCATGTTCCTGACACTAATACATTATTCTATGTACTAGACATGAGACTTTGATGAGTTGTGGTGCACCTGAACACTGTACACATACATGTATATCATTACTGTATGCTATTCATGTTCCTGACACTAATACATTATTCTATGTACTAGACATGAGACTTTGATGAGTTGTGGTGCACCTGAACACTGTACACATACATGTATATATTACTGTATGCTATTCATGTTCCTGACACTAATACATTATTCTATGTACTAGACATGAGACTTTGATGAGTTGTGGTGCACCTGAGCACTGTACACATACATGTATATATTACTGTATGCTATTCATGTTCCTGACACTAATACATTATTCTATGTACTAGACATGAGACTTTGATGAGTTGTGGTGCACCTGAGCACTGTACACATACATGTATATTATTACTGTTTGCTATTCATTTCCTGACACTAATACATTATTCTATGTACTAGACATGAGACTTTGATGAGTTGTGGTGCACCTGAGCACTGTACACATACATGTATATTATTACTGTTTGCTATTCATGTTCCTGACACTAATACATTATTCTATGTACTAGACATGAGACTTTGATGAGTTGTGGTGCACCTGAACACTGTACACATACATGTATATTATTACTGTACGCTATTCATGTCCTGACACTAATACATTATTCTATGTACTAGACATGAGACTTTGATGAGTTGTGGTGCACCTGAGCACTGTACACATACATGTATATCATTACTGTATGCTATTCATGTTCCTGACACTAATACATTATTCTATGTACTAGACATGAGACTTTGATGAGTTGTGGTGCACCTGAGCACTGTACACATACATGTATATTATTACTGTTTGCTATTCATGTTCCTGACACTAATACATTATTCTATGTACTAGACATGAGACTTTGATGAGTTGTGGTGCACCTGAACACTGTACACATACATGTATATTATTACTGTACGCTATTCATGTTCCTGACACTAATACATTATTCTATGTACTAGACATGAGACTTTGATGAGTTGTGGTGCACCTGAACACTGTACACATACATGTATATTATTACTGTACGCTTCATGTTCCTGACACTAATACATTATTCTATGTACTAGACATGAGACTTTGATGAGTTGTGGTGCACCTGAACACTGTACACATACATGTATATTATTACTGTACGCTATTCATGTTCCTGACACTAATACATTATTCTATGTACTAGACATGAGACTTTGATGAGTTGTGGTGCACCTGAACACTGTACACACATGTATATTATTACTGTACACTATTCATGTTCCTGACACTAATACATTATTCTATGTACTAGACATAGACTTTGATGAGTTGTGGTGCACCTAAGTACTGTACACAAATAAATTTCATTATTATTATTATTATCCTCACTGCATCCCTAATCAGACGTGTTGGTGCCCTGACACTTTCTGCTATTGACCAATCCTACAAGAATGTCAACCTGGGTAATTTTCAACCTTTAATTGTTAAAAATTCCTAGCATAAAATTGTGCATGCATATTATCTGAATTGAACTTAATTGTTATTAAGAACAAATTTTATGATATTTTGTGTTAAAGCATGCAGTTGTATTGTTTTCAAAAAGTTTTCTGAGATTTGTGTATTTTGCACGAAAAGACTTTTCAAAATGGCTACCGTCTTGTTTCAAAGTGAAAGTCAATTGGCTAAATTCCTAGCATAAAATTATCTGAAATGAACTTAATTGTTATTAAGAACACATTTTATGATATTTTGTGTTAAAGCATGCTGTTGTATTGTTTTTGAAAAAATTTCTAAGATTTGTTTATTTCACATAATAGAGACTTTCAAAATAGCTACCGGTTTAGTTCAAAGTGAAAGTCAAGCGGAGGTTATTCTAATTGCCTTATTTGCTAGGGATTTTGGACAACTAAAGGTGAAAATTACTGTCACCTGTTTCAATACAAAGGAATTTACTTAACTAATTATCCACACTCCCAGGATATACACTGACATATTTGTAGCAGTGTGCATTAGTTAAGTTGGCCAGTAGCAAGCACAAGTCATTACACCCATCAAAAACTTTAATTAGTGAAAATTCATTATTTTGCTCCAAAAATATTCATTAGATAATCCTTCAGTTACAACCCTATTGCCCTTATGGCAAGCCCCAACCCTTTTTATCATATGTGTGCCAAAAATAGAGAGTCGGAGTCAAAGGTTTTTGTGTTCTGACTTGTGTAGTTGCAGACCTCCTGTGGTCTTGGGACCACCAATTGAAAAACCACTGATCAATAGAAAAAAAAGCACATCGAACTCTAGCACTATATGATTGTCCCAACTCTATTGCCCTTATGGCAAGACGAAAGCCCTTTTTATCATATGGGTGCTTGAAGCGTCTACGTGGCTGCTGGTCTACATGTCCTGGGAAGACTTTAAACTCATCTGATGGTGAGGTTCCAGTTCTGGAGTTTAGGAAATGTGGAGCACCCCTTCATCATTATTGCTCCCTGGTCCACTCTGACCCGAGTGTAGTACCTGTTAGGGTCCCATCTATGGGTTATATAGAAAAACATGAGTTTTAAACAAAATTTGATTATCCATTAAGAATGAATTTAATTCAAAACTTTATCGGCATTAAATGACCCACTAAGGTTAATATGCCATAAAACAAAAAAAACCAAAACCAAACCAAACCTTCAGTTAGTGAGTACACTTAACAGACAGGCTTGATCTTTGTAAAGGTCAACTTGACCAATACTATTTAGAATTATAATACTCTTCTTCTTCATCTTCATCTCATCTTCTTCATCTTCTTTATTATTATTATTATTACTAGCAAATATATGCACACTTCGGGTGCAAGTATTTAGGTTTTGATGTTATAAAATATTGTATCAAATTATAAACTATTTAGAAAATGATAAACTGAGGGGGTATAATCGAAAAATAGAACAGCTTAGATTTAACTCTTTCTATCATTTTCTTTCACTCCCGTCTTTCATTTTTCCTAATTTATCTATTTAGTTAGATTATGAAGTATTTAATAAAATTACAGTTCTTTTGTCTGTTTATGGATTTCTTTTAAGATGTATCCCCGAGATCTTTGCTCAGATTCGTTAAGAGAAAACCAAACAATTAGAAATCAATATACTAAGCATATATTTATTAAAATCAAATTTTAAATATCAATATGCAAATTAGCCTTCTCGTTCACACTGTAAACGCTATTTTGTTGTATATATAAATACAATTACATGCTATTAGTAGCGTAGATATGGTCAACAGTATAATACGCTTATAACAATTTTATCAATAATTGAGGTTTAAATGAAAAATAAATTCATGGTAAATGTGACGTCAATAACTAAGGAATTATGACTTGAATAGTGATTTAGTTTCGGTTACAGACAGACAAACATACAATCTCCATTATAATAAGATTTCACTCCTTGTGAGTTTATCACATCAAAGTAAACTGATAGTGTAGCAAGATGGGATATTATCCTGACTTTTGTGAGCTAGAACTACTATATTAGAAAAGGAGGAAGAAGAAATAATAATGTAATAATAATAATGTAATTTATTGTGTACAGTGCTCAGGTGCACCACAACTCATCAAAGTTTCATTGTCAAGTACACAGAATAATGTTGTGTCAGGAACATGAACAGTTCACAGTAGTAATATGCATGATGTATGTGTGTGCATGTGTATGTGGAGAATGCATCAGGTATAGTGTTGGCGGACTACAGGAAGCATGGAGGCTTTGAAAGATTCAAGTGCTCCAGCAGCTTACAACAGATGCAGGCAGTTTATTCCATGTCTCCGCAATTCTGACGTGGAAAAAATGTTTCCGAAAGTCACGTGAACAGTGCTGTTTTCTGACTTTGTAGGCATGCCCGCGTGTATTGGAAGAGATGGAGATCAAAAAGGTGCTCAAGGTTGCTGTTGTTAAGATGATTAATGACCTTATGAGCATTTACCAGGTCAGTTGCCAGACGCCGGAAGTTTCAACGAATCCATTCCCAGGCCTGCGAGACGTTCAGAGTATGGCAGATCCTGATGGAGGGTACTCGCCTGGTTGCACGTCTCTGTACAGTTTCTAGGAGGTTAATATTCTGAGAAAGGTAGGGGTTCCAGACTGGTGATGCAAACTCCAAGTGTGGCCGCCCATAGCTTTGTACAGCTTCAAATAGATAGTCGGTGAGCAGCTGACAAAGTCTTGCTGAGTGACGCCAGGACGCCTCAGCCTTTTAAGAGAAGATAAAGTTTAAAAAATAGTGATGAGCCAAAAACAGGATGAAACGATGATTTGACTGGAGAGTGACCTCCCGAATGGAGAATGAGTGTCAACCGGAAGTCGGGTGTTGACCGGAACCGGAAGTCACATGGTGAATGTGGAACAACGAAGAAAGGGACCGCTCTCTTTTTGTTTTCGGACACGTAGGGGAACGGACGGGTCTTTGGTGCCTAGTATGGGGTCACAGTAATCAAGTAGTGTTCCCTCTCTCTTTATCTCTGCCTTTCCTCGTCTCTGATACGAACCCACGAGACGAGCCTACCCTGGAAATAAAGGCTACAGTTGTGACTACATATTTCTCGCATTGTAATTTTATCACAAGAAGACATTTTTAGTACCGTGAATATATGCTCGCCGACCACCACCACCCCGTATGTATATCGCTTTGGGGTACTGTGACCAGATATACAACAATGTACAGATATCGTTTTAAGTGCCCGGAAAAAAAGCACACAACATTACAGATGGTCTTTCGCTGGAATTTGAGTGACAACAAGTCCAGTTTCCAGGATTCTTCTAAGTATTCTAGCTGATATTAACAATGCTGTTGTCTGTATGTCTTAATTCTTTCTCTGAATTTCCAATTCCTCTAGTCTATTTTCTAAACTTTTTGGGATTATTCCAAGTACATTATTATTATTACTATTTAATTTTCAGTTTTACTTTCAGTTTTTTTTACAATCCTTCAACAGGTCTTTACACAACACATGGTTGGCAGCCTTCCATCTATAAGAGACGATGAAGTAGTGTCAAATTTTAACTTAAAAAATTTTTTTTACAAATT
Source organism: Doryteuthis pealeii (assembly GCA_023376005.1). Lineage (NCBI taxonomy): Eukaryota > Metazoa > Mollusca > Cephalopoda > Myopsida > Loliginidae > Doryteuthis > Doryteuthis pealeii. The sequence continues at coordinate 28,086,964 of CM042155.1, read as the reverse complement.
TGAACTACATAGCCTGGGCGGTTCATATGGGATAAGCTGTTGCCCATGCAGCAAATCCCCCACACTCCACACTGCCGCTGTGATCCAAAGGAAAGATAAGGGACAATGCAGTTTGGCCACAGTAGTGCGCAGGAGTTTGATGGATACATGGATTTCCAGCATCACACCAACTTAGGGACTCCGGCTCCCTGATTTTACTCCCCCTAGCCTTTCCTTGAAAGGGCAGCAGAGGTTTTGTGTTGACTTTTCCTTGACTT
>CM042155.1:28045160-28086607 GCA_023376005.1 Doryteuthis pealeii | reverse complement strand
TCTTATCAATAAATAATCTTTAACTGAAAATGATTTTTTTTTTCAAGCCAGTGCCTGAGATTTTTTTTTTTTTTTTTTTGGATTTTTTTTTTTTAAAAGAAATGCAGAAGGTAGAAGGAGAAATTTGTTTGGAACATGACCTTCTCGGAAACCCTCAGTGCAACAACAAACCGGTCACTCTGCATCTTTTGTTTTTGTTGTTGTTTTTTGTTTTTTTTTTTCTTCTCTGCTTCTTCCTGTGAAGAGGACATTGCCAATAGCCAAGTGGTGACATTAGATTCCTGCCCACCTGAATTATACCCAATCCCTACCCCACCCTCTTCCCATTCGCTTCTTATCCCTACCTTCCCCACATTATTTTTTTTTTTTTTTTTTTTTTTTTTTTAAAATTCTAAACCCCCTTCCTTATATCACCTATTCACTCTTCACTATATTTAAAATGGCTGAAGAGAAGGAGCAGTCCCCACCTTCCCTCTTGGCTTAACCCCCAAGGGTAGATGGTTGTCCCCAGTTTCCCATCTTTACCCCCACTACTCACTCACTCACTCACATATGCTCATTTTCAAAATTTTGAAACACATCCACTATTGCAGTTTTATTGATGAATAAATTGGATTTCGATTTTTTCTGTCTGTCCCTTTCGTTTTTCCTTTTTTTTTTTTCTTCTTGTCTTTTCCATCTCTTTCTTTTCCATTTCTTTTTTATTATAGACTTAAAATAAAAAAAAATCTCTTTTGGTTTTGGAATTTTTTCTTTCTTTTTTTTGTTTGTCTTTTGTTTTTTCTTTTTCTTTTTTTTTTTTCTTTGGTTTTTTTCCATCTAATTTTTTTATTGTGCTCTATTATTTCTTTTATCGAATTTAATTGAATTAATTATTAGAACTATAAGACAAAGAAAAATAATCCACTTTAGTCAATTTGAAATTAAATATTCAATTTTATATGCAGTTTAAAATTAACTATTAACTTAGTTTCTCTAACTAGCAAGATATGCGCCCCGGGCAAAAGTATTTTAGGTTTTAATGTAATGAATATATTAGAAAGACTACACAAAATAAAATAACATACATATAATAATATTATTATTCTACATTAAATTTATTGGTTTCTATATAAAATCATTCATAGGATTTATTAATGTTTGAGAATGAAAGAATATTAGAGATCAATAACACCAAGTAATTATTTATTAAACCTGGATTTATTAAAACCAGTATGCACAAATTAACCACACCATAATAAATGTAAACCTTATTTCTTAGCTAATATATAAGACATTATTACAGGATTTTAATGTAGTAATAACATGGGCTGTTTTGAAGCAAATCTAACTCAGATTTCATAGAAACATCATGATAAATAAGATATTCTATGTATTAATGATTTTGAAAATACTGATTGATAAACTTATGCAATTCCTGAGGGGAATTGTGACATAAGCAGTGATGTAGTTCCTTAATTACTAATGGATCTCTATGAAAATCTGACTTAGATTTGCCTCAAAACAGCTCATGTTATTAGTGCGTTAAAATCCTGCAATGTATCAATGGCTTATATATATATATATAATGCCCACTGCCCTCTTCTACGTCTGTGAGACCTGGAATTTTTTACAGATGCCATCTCAGGACACCTGAGAGATTCCATCAGAATTGGCTTCATGGATTTAGGGATAGTGTGGTTGTATTTACACCAGACACCACAATACTTATAAGATGTCACCTGCCTAGTATTGAGAGTTTGATCCATGGATCTCGTTTTTACTGGTCTACTCATTTAGTTTGCATGAATGATTGCCAAATCCAAAACAACTATTTTACAGGGAAATCTCAACTGGCAAATGTCAGTGCAAACCCAAATTGAGGTGTAGGTACTGGCTCAAAGACACCCTGAAGAATGCTGCTATCACTGTAGTGGACTGGGAGAAACTAGCTTCTAACAATCCTGGCTGAGAGCCACCATCTACCAGTGAAAGAATTGGAGTCCAACCAAATTAAATGGCAAAAATGAAATGGGTTTGTTAGAGTGCTTTTCAGTCCAGCAATATCCAAAGTGGAAAGTATGTCTTGCCAGGGATGGTCTAGTGAGTCATCTGAGAATATACAAGGATACAGTGTCAAATGCTACTGGCACTCAAGTATGTTTACTATATAGTAGATCTTCAGGAGTCTCAGTGGACTGAAGAGTTATATTCATGCTTGCACTCTGTCGTGTGCTTGTAAATAAATTTAAAAGAAAGAACAGGAAATGGTTTTGCTCGAGTTGACAGCCATCACACACACACACACACACACACACACATATATAGGGCAGTTGTGTGTATATGTATGTCTGGAGGAAACTTCAAAAATAAAACAATTAACGACAAAGTAAATATATACACATTAATATCACTAGGGCTTGGTTTTTGAGCAAAAATAATAGATTTTGATTTATATTTGTCAAGATAATTAAAAAAATAAAATTTAAATGATAACAGCATGGGATTTTTTTTTTTTTTTTTTTTTTTTTCATTTTCATTTAATATTTTAGATAGTAGACATTAATATTTCTTTTCAGAGTAGCTGGATCAATACAAGGTCTATTTTTTTACATAGGGATTTAAATGGGGCCATCCACAAGGATTCAACTCACGATTCAGTAATAATGGGATCTGCGGGACTAACTTTTTAAAAAATCCCTGTCTACCCAGTGATGCCAGGTAGCCCGCTGCGAGTGTGTGTGTGTGTATGTGTATATATATAATTATATATATATATAATGTTTTTCGAGGATAATATAGGGCTTTTTAGGTATGACGGGCTTATGATTATTCAAAAAGGTCAAACCAAGCAAGGAAAATAAACAATATTCAAAGAATATGGTCAAAACAAATCTGAGGATAAAAAATTTCCTTGATGTAACATTTGACCTAATCAAAGGAATATACAACCCAGATAGAAAACCAAATAGTGAACCCATATATATATATATATATATATGTCAAATCAAACCACCCACCTGTAGTGATTAGACATTTATATAATTCTATTGAGAAATATACGAAGCGTTAACTCATCAAATACCTCATATTTGATAAAACAAAGAATTTGAAAGGGCTTAAAAGAACAAGGGCACAACACAGAACTAAACTATGAAAACAAAAGAAACAACAAAAACCACAAATATTATATGGTTTAACAACTCCCTTTAATTTGGTAGTGAGAAATAAAATTGTGGCAATTTTCCTCACTCATTGAAAAACACTTCTCTGGGTCACCATTACTAAAAAAAAAAAAAAAAAAAAAAAAACTATTTAACTGGAATAATTTAAAAGAAAGCCACAGCTGTTCTAATAATATTAAAAACAGGATTACGCAGCACAAGTTATCATTCAGGGGAAAGAAAAGTGTTTGCTAACAGATGTTAGTTTACAAAGCAGGGGTAATATCACCAACCACAAATAATACTAAAATTTATATGGGGGCTACACAGCAACCCATTAAAAACAGTATTATGCAGCACAAGTTATCATTTGATTTTAATACGTTAGAGAATAAAACAAATATTAGAGATCAATAACACCGAGTAATTATTTATTAAACCTGGTTTTGTTAACACCAGTATGCAAATTAACCACACCATATATTATGTAAACCTTTATTCCTTAGTAATATATAAGACACATTGCTGGATTTTAAACGAACTAATAACATGGGCTGTTTTGAGGCAAATCTAACTCGGTTTTTCACAGACATCGTTGATAAATAAGATTTATTCTATTTATGTATTAATGATTTTGACCATAAATTAAATACTCATTGATAAACTTAAACAATTCCTGAGGGTATTGTGACATAGTTTTCGGTTACAGACAAACGGACCCCGAATCTTCATTATAATAATAATAATAATAAGATATCTAGAGCTGTTAGTAATTTTCTTGAAAACGTTCTCATTACTTGGATAATGATCCTTTTTTTTTTTTAATATTTGAGTTTAACAAATAATTACAGTGAAAGATTTTAGGTCTAATTGTAAAGACAGAATATTATAGTCTGAAGTAATATGTAGCCATAAGTTTTCCTGAATTTAAAAAAATTTATCGGACCATATAACCTTTAGGCACCCCTTTTACGATCTCATTTCATAAGGACATTTTTTTCATTTACTCTGTCAAAATCCGGTTGTTTGTTATCAGACGATTTTTTTTTTTTTTTTTTTTAAATTATAAAAACAAACCCCAAACAAACAACCGGATTTTGACGTGTAAATGAAAAAAATATCCTTATGAAATGAGATCGCAAAAGGGGTGCCTAAATTTATCAAGTGTAGAACAAGGAAAATTTAAAACTAAATATTGCATTTTATCTATCTATATATACATATAAACGGCAGTTAGTGTGTATGTATGTCTGGAAAAACTATGAAAAAAAACGACAAGTAAATATATATATACACATTAAATATCACAGGTTCTTGGTTTATGTATAAAAATGATTATTTTATTCAAAGATATTTAAAAATTAAAATATACATAGAAATACATTGAGATTATACTTAAAAATTTCCACCATTTGTAAATCTCAAAAGTAAACAAATCAATACACCAGGGTGTTTTTTTTTTTTTTTTTTTTTTTTTCTTTCTCTTCTACCCTAGAAATGCTGGGTAGTCGCTTCTAGTTTTTGTCACTAACACAATTTTTTGATCACAAGTATATAGTATAGTATATATAAAGTCTGTATCAGAGTCAGCGAGGAGTCTATCCCCTTTTCAATAGTGCTAGACCAAGGAGATTGTTTTGGTGTCTGAGGTGGAGCGCCACGCCTACCATCAGCTCCTTACTTTACCGCACAGATCCCTGTGCTACTCATACGCTGAGTTGGCGAGGACCGGTATCGAACTAGGAACCTTGTGGTTTTATATACATATATAATATATATATATAATAATAATACAAAATTGATTTTTTTTTTTCTGTGCTAGTTTTCATTGGTTTGGTTTCTTTGTTTAATGGCATTTTTTGTAGATTATTTAATGCCAAAAGCCATCCTTGTAGCAGAACAGTAGTGGTACTATTTAACCATAGCTAGGGGGGGGGATGAGAGGGTTCATACATTTCCCATGGTATTAGTAAAAAAAAGTGAATGTAATAATATGACTTGAGTTTGAACTCGCTATGAATTTTTTCTAAAAAAATTCTGACTTAATTATTTAGACTTTTATCTTTAGAGAAAAATTACAGAATTGCACAAGTAAAATATATTTGTTTTGGATTTTATAAAATTAAATAGGAAGGGGCGACCTAGTAGAGAAAAAAAATTTCCCACAAATATATTTAGGAAAAACTATTTTAACTGTTAACATCCTGTTGAGAATTTTCCAAGCCCAGAGCCAATTCTATAAGGATTTATCAAAAAATGGCCTATTCATTTAGTTACCTGTTATTTCCCTAAAAATAAAGGCCTCTAAATATGTTTAATATTACATTTAAACAAAGGCTATTATTTGGGGTGGATTAGGAAAATGAATGTGACTTTCGTCAGGTGGAATGAGGTTGTATAGGATGTTAAGAGTTAAACATAAATTCATCTAAAGGTGAATAAGTATTGAAATTTTTGTGAAAATTTGATAATTAATTGATTTTTCCTAGAATTTTATTTTTATATAACAATGATACTGACTATAAATTAAATACTAATTGATAAACTTACTTGATTCCTGAAATGACTGACATAGTTTCGGTTACATACAAATAGACCAAATCTCTATTATTAATAGATTGATAATAATGAAATTATTGCATACAGTGCTCAGGTGCACTATAACTCATCAAATGTTCATGTATAGTACATAGGGTTATTTCCTATGTTATTTACTAAGCTTAGCTTAGATATGGCTCAAGGCCAGAAGTATGGGGCTCCCAATGAGAATCGAACTCACTAACAATGGTTTGTGAAGCGAGCTTGCTAACCATTACACCACGTGAGGTGCCCTTTTTACTAAGCATAGCTTAGATGTGGCACAAGGCCAGAAGTATGAGGCACCCAGTGAGAATCGAACTCACTAACAATAGTCTCCGAATCTATCTCACTAACCATTAGACCATGGGAGGTGCCCAAGGGTTATTTCCTATAACTCTTATAAGTATAACATAAACAAAGGGGAACCACTCTTGACTGATAAATTATTTATTTTTCCATTAAACTAACCCTAACCCGTCTTTTTTTTTCCCTAGTAGATCAATAAATAAATAGATAATTTATCAGTCAAGAGTGGTTCCCCTTTGTTTATGTTGAAGTTATAGGAAATTTATCGTACTTAGAATAATGTACGAATATCAGGAAAATTAAATGTCATGATATGTGTGTATGGGGGAGAGATATCAGGTATATCAGTAGTGTTGGCAAATTTCAGGAGGTTTTGAAGGATGCAGTGTCTTGGCAGTTAACAATTGATGTAGGGGGTTTGTTCTCTGCTTCAGCAACTCTGATGGTTATTTCCTATAACTCCAACATAAACAAAGGGGAACCACTCTTGACTGATAAATTATTTATTTTACCATTAAATTAACCCTAACCCTAACTCTGTCTTCTTTTTTCCTAGTAGATCAATAAATAAATAATTTATCAGTCTAGAGTGGTTCCCCTTTGTTTATGTTGAAGTTATAGGAAATAACCACTCTGATTGTGAAAAAATGTTTCGGAAAGTCATGGTAGCTGTGCTGTTTTCTGACTTTGTAGGTATGTCCATGTGTGTTAGACACATGGAGATCAAAAAGATGCTCAAGGTTGCTGTTAGCAAGATGGTTAATAACCTTAGGAGTGTTTATCAAATCAGTTGCTAGACGTCGGAGTTTCAACGTATCTATGCCCAGAGCAGCAAGACGTTCAAAGTACGGTAGATGCTTGATGGAGGGTATTCGCTTGGTTGCATGTCTCTACAGTTTCCTGGAGGTCAATGTTCTGTGCAAGGTAGGGGTTTTCCAAGCTGGTGGCGCAAATTCCAAGTGTGACTGCATCATAGCTATATACAACTTTAAATAGATATTTACTAGCAGGACCTGTGGATATACCACAGTATGATAATTTAATTATTATGTTTGTTTACTTAAGAGCTATTGCAAAATAGTTCAATATGTAAAAAGTATAATAATCTTGATTTAACTCTCACTTTTTTTCTTTCTATCTTTCCTTTTCATTAGTTCAATTGAAATGGATTAACATTATCGCTTCCATGCGGTAACCCTCTCTCTCTTTCCCCTACTCTCTTTCTTATATTTTTTTTTCTGTGTAGCATGTATTTTTTCTTATCTTTCTTTATAATAAAAATGGAATGGTCCATTATTTAGCTGAGGTGACGACACTCATAAGAAATAAGAATTTGGCAGATAACACCAGACAATCAGGATTAACAGTTTTTGCATTTCATCTTGGATGATTTGGATGATCTCATTTTTAAGGTGTTGCAAGATGATCACTGTCGTACAATTAAGGAACTTTAGTATTATAACATTTTATTCTTATTTAATAACAAAGATTCAGACAGATCCTAATAAATCCAGTGAGTGAAATATATACCCCCTCTCTTTTAAAAAATTTTTTGACCATATGACCTTTAGGCACCCCTTTTGCGATCTCGATTCCTAAGGACTTTTTTCATTTACATGCATTTTTTTTTTTTTTTTTTTTTTTTTAACGGCCGATTTTTAGACGCATTTTTACAACTTTACAAAGTTTTATGGGACATTTTTTTAGTAGCAAATACACTTTTTACTTATTTACATTTTTGTTGTTAATTAAACGAAAGAACACATTTTTATATTAAATACACTTTTTTCTTTTACTTATTTAATGTTGTCCTGTTTTTTTGTTAACAGACGATTTATAGTTTGTTTTTTTTTTTTTTTAATTATAAACTATCCCCTAACAACAAAATATTTTTTTTAAATAAATAGTTTTTAATAAAACTATAAACAAAAGACCCGTTTTATATTAAAATAGTTTTTATTTAATCAGAAGAGAAATGCATGCAGATATGTTTATTTCAATAGGATTTTTTTTTTTTTTTAAATAAAAATATATTATTTTTTTTTTTATTTACAAAAACTTTAAACAAAAAACAAGTTTACACGGGAATAGTTGTTAGCATATGTGAAAAAATTAATTTTGCCCTAAAGATAAACTAATATTGTTATTTAAAAAAAACTTAAAACAAAAGACATGTTTATTTATTTCCATGTGCCTCTACGGATAGTTAATATTAAAAAGTATTTATTTAAAAAAATATTTTGCTAGGGTTAGCTGTAAAGTTGTTAAAAACCCCGGATGTTGACGGTGTAAATGAAAAAAATGTCCTTATGAAACAAGATCGAAAAAGGGGTGCTTAAAGGTCATATGGTCCAAAAATTTTTTACAGTCTTGATCTCATGCGTTGCTTTTTTTTTCTTTACTCTCAAAAGAAATTAGAATTCTTTTCTCGAAAGGCAATGACCTCTGGTCAAAGGAAAAGAAAGAAAGAAAGAAAAAAAAATAAGAAAGAAATACTTACTACTACTGTTAGAAGAATTGCTGAAAGATGATTTTAATTTTTTTTTTTTTTTTTTTTTTAATTTTCAGCTTTGAATCGGCTCGTAACTTTTCTGATGTGATTTCCCTTCAGCATTTAAATAAACATCAGCTAACATTTAAAAAAATTTTTTAAAAGAATTTGCGGACCATATTACCTTTAGGCACCCTTTTTTGATCTCGATTAAGAAAGGACATGTTTTTCATTTACACCGTCAATATCCAGTTGTTTGTTAGGGGTTAGGGTTAGGGGTTAGTTTTATAATTTAAAAAAAAAAATCGTCTGTTAAAACAACCGGTGTAAATGAAAAACATGTCCTTTCTTAATCGAGATCAAAAAGGGGGTTCCTAAAGGTCATATGGTCCAAATTTGCCAATGAAAATCTTTTTTGAAAAAAAAACAAAACTTTTCACTTTAGTGCCATAATGTGGAAAGGCCTTTTCGTTGATTTACAATTTTTTTAAAGCTTTTGTCAGGTGTGGAATAAAATAAATTTCATTGGGCAAAATTGTTGGCGTCTATTGTTTATTGTCTAACTCTGTGCAGACACTGGGTGCCGTCTGGAGGACCTACCAAGATCTATGGTCGATAGGGATGGATGACTAGATAGAATCAAGGGAATCCATGCTATTAGCACAACTTGAGGATGATGATGATGATGATACATCTATTCTTTATATATATATATATATATATATAAATATAATTTTTACCAACCCTCCGCACAAGCAGGTCAATTTCTTAAGCGGAGTTTAACAGGTTTGAATTCAGAGTTTTCCTTCTCCTACACTAGTTACCTAGCCATGGTTAAAGAGTCCAGTCTGCCCTACTATTTAACCCATAGCTGGAGGGAGAATTGGATTTATACCTTTCCCAAGGGTATTAGTGCCATGTGAAATGCCAACAGCTTCGTCCAGGAATTGAACTCGGGTTGACGAGTCCATTTCCTATGACTCTAACCATTAGACCACGCCTCCTATTCGTTATATAAAGTCACCAAGACATCAGATGGCAAGGTAAACTCTTGAATATGAAATGCAAAAATGGTTTTGTTCTCATAAACTGGATCATCAAGGTTCAATCGATGCTAAATGTCCCCACGGTTAGGATGCGACAGAAGCTCGCAGGTATGCGCATCCAGCAAGGATCAAATTCACTATTCAGTACTAATGGATCCGCGAGACTAGCCTGCTAACCATTACACCATGATGGGATGCCCTATTACTCAACCCATTTGCCACAGATAGGATGGGACATCCAGCAAGGATTGAACTTGCTATTCAGTAGTAATGGATCTGCGAGACTAGCCTGCTAACCTTACACCATGATGGGACACCCATTGTCAAAAGGCAAGTATCACTTTCAAAGATTCCACCAAATATTCAAGAGATGAGTTCTTCACATCACGCGGATATATCCCTTTAAAATGGTAAGTAAAATTTGTCTGATTTTTTTTAGATGAGGCTTGATAATTGCAGGTTCAATCCTGGCCAAGGGTGATAATAACATAGAATACTTAACATAGTTTAATACTTGTACCCATTCATGGTTAACGGAATGAGAACAGTCTACCCCAGTGGATTGAATAAAGGGTTCGGTTCAAAGTTCCATGAAGGCTCTCAAGTTCAACAACAAAGGTTCCCAATGAAATGTGTATATAACAATAAAGATGAGGACAATAATCTGAAAAATCCGAATCTTATCTATTAATAATGGAGATTCACTTCCGGTTTTTGTCTGTAACAAAAATTACGTCACATTACCCAAAATCGTCATAACATAGAATAAAATATTCTACTGGCATGTTCAAAATTTGAACATGCAACATTAGACAGTCCTCATTGTTTTTTTAAAACAAGTTTTAATAAATACATGACTGGTATTATATATCTATATATAGTTTGTTTTATTTTAATACATATTTAAAGTTTACATTTCAAATTGTTTTATTTTTTAATCCTTTAATGAATTTGATGATTTTACTTACTTCGGGTACAAACTCGCTGACATTGAATTTTTAACTCCCACCCCTCAGGCAATATGTCTCAAAAATCTATTTTTACATCGCCCAGAGGGTGTTTTTTATGTTGCTAGTAATACTAATGATAAGTACAATGTTTTGTTCAACTCATTCACTTTATTATAACATCATAATGTATTGTTGGTAATGTTAACAAACAAGTCTTGTTGGTTGGGCTTAGAATACATCGGCTGTATCCTCTGCAGGGTGTTCTGGGTAGAACAGAGGATCTCCTCTGATCAGTCAGCTGGTCACATCAAGCTATCACTCAAGCCCTACACCTATATGATTGTCCCAATCCTATTACCTTATGGCAACCTCTCAACCTTTTTATCATATATGTGCTAGAAGATGGTGGCCGAGGGTCTTAGTGTCCGGGGTATGACGAAGGCTGAAGTTACTGCATCTAGTATTGAAGTTCTAATTCTGAAACTCTGGGGAATGTGAAGTACCCCTTTATCGCCATTACTCCCAGGTCCACCCTGACCCAGTGTGATAGTACATGTAAGGGTCCCATTTATGGGTTAAATAGATCAAAAATGAGTATTAGAAAATGTGTTGAAAAAAATTGAATACCCATCAAGAAAGAATAAAACAAAATGTTTTGGGCATAAAATAAACCAACAAGGGTTGACATGCCGTAAAATCTAACCAACTAACCAACCTGGGTAGGACACTAAACTACATGTGGTGGTGAGATTCCAGTTCTGGGGAGTTTGGAGTAACTCTTCATTGCCATTACTCCCAGATCCACTCAGACCCTGAATGATAGTTGTTGGATTATTGTTGTATATAAGGTGTGCTATGATGCACCGCCTAAATTTATAGACTAGGCGGGGTTATGTGGTTTATTCCTCCACCAATCAACAGCCATAATACGTGGCTAGTTGACTACTTAATCACTGATACTAAGGAGCACCAAGGAACAACCAAAGAATTCTTTACCGAGGATTTCCACTGGACAAGCGCTCTTGCTTGAAGCCTAAAGGATGGCCCATAAAAACAACAATAGTAAAAAAAAATGTTTTGGCATAAAAATAACCAAACAAGGGTTGACATGCCATAAAATCTAACCAACCAACCAGCCTGCGTAGGACACTAAACTACATGTGGTTCTGGGGAGTTTGGAGTAACCCTTCATTGCCATTACTCCCAGGTCCACTCAGACCCTGAATGATAGTATCTACCAAAAGATTCTTGTGTATAGTACACACTGACTTCTTAGAATTTGTAGCAGCTAAATTTAATCTGAATTTAACATTTGTTCAACTTTTATCTGGTTTGTATTGACTAGAAATAAGAATTCATATAGTTTAGATTGTTTTAAAACACAACACTCACACAGTGTTTAGAACAAACACATGGACATGTTCACACAAAAATGCAATAAGCTTGAGGTGAAAATAAGCTCATATTAGGAGAAACAAAATTATAAACAAAAACACATTCCAGTCAATATTTCTCTGTAACTAGCAGGACCTGTGGATATACCACAGTATGATAATTTGATTATTACAACGTATGTTTACTTAAGAGCTATTGCAATAGTTCAATATGTAAAAAGTATAAAAATCTTGACTTAACTCTCTCTCTTTTTTTTTTTTTCTTTCCTTCTTTTCATCTTTTCATTATGTTCGATTGAAACAGATTAGCATTATTTCTTCCACACACTCAACCCCTTCTCTATCATTCCCCTACTCTCTTTGTTTGTTTCTTATTATATTTTTTCTGATTAGCATGTCTTTTTTCTTCTCTTTCTTTATATTAAAAACAGAATTGTCCATTATTTAGTTGAGGCCACGACACTCATAAGAAATAAGAATTTGGCGCATAAACAACACCAGATAATCAGGATTAGTGTTTTTGCATTTTATCTTGAATAATTTGGACAGTCCCATAGCTGGAGGGAGAGTAAGATTTATACCTTTCCCAAGGGTATTAGCTCTAAGTGAAATGCAATTACCACGTCCAGGATTTGAACTCGGGGCGACAATTCCATTTCCTATGACTTTAACCATTACACCACGCGCTTCCCATGCCCTTTTTATCATATATGTGCTAAAAGGTAGTGGCTGAGGGTCTTAATATCCTAGGTATGATTAAATTCTATCTGATGGTGAAGTTCCAGTTCTGGGGAATGTGGAGCACCCCTTCATCACCTTTGCTCCCAGGTTCACTCTGACTCGGAGTGGTAGTACCATCTATGGGTTAAATAGAAAAAATGTGTTTATAAAAATAATTGAGTACCCATCAAGAATGAATTTATTTCAAAACTTTGTCGGCATTAAATGACCCACTGAGGTTGATATGCCATAAAACAAATCAATACTGAGTTAGTCTCAATGTTTCTAGTGTCAATGGTTTGACCTTGTGTTTCACCTTTAACTGGTCATACTGATGAGTAACCTTGACCTTTAAATGAGAGTATTGAAGGTACCAATCATAATTAGTACAAGGTTACTCATTAGTATGATTGGTCACGAGGTCAACTGAGGTCAGCTGTTAACTATAGGATTGTGTCTGCTAAGAACAATTTATTAACTACTAGCGATAGAGCAGCTGGTAATTTTCACCTTTAGTTGTCAAAATTCCTAGCAAATAAGGCAATTAGAGTAACCTCCGTTGACTTTCACTTTGAACCAAGCCGGTAGCTATTTTGAAAGTCTCCGTGTGAAACACACAAATCTTAGAAACTTTTCAAAAACAATACAACTGCATGCTTTAACACAAAAATATCATAAAATGTGTTCTTAATAACAATTTAGTTCATTTCAGATAATTTCATACTAGGAATTTTAACAAATGACTTTTACTTTGAAACAAGACAGTAGCCATTTTGATTGTGTCCGTGCGAAACATGCAAATCTTAGAAACTTTTTTGAAAACAATACAACCGCATGCTTTAACACAAAAATATCATAAAATGTGTTCTTAATAACAATTAAGTTCATTTCAGATAATGCGCATGCCCAATTTTATGCTAGGAATTTTGACAACTAAAGGTGAAAATTACCTATTGATCTTGCTATGAAAAAATCAGAAATCATTAATAATATAAAATTGGTTATTCGCTTCCGTTTTTTGTCTGTAACAAAAACTACGTCACTGCTTACGTCACATTACCCAAAATCGTCATAACATAGAATAAATATATTCAAAATTTGAACATGCAATATTAGACAGTCCTCATTGTTTTTTAAAACAAGTTTTAATAAATACATGACTGGTATTATATATCTATATATAGTTTGTTTTATCTTAATACATATTTAAAGTTTACATTTCAAATTGTTTTATTTTTTAATCCTTTAATGAATTTGATGATTTTACTTATTTAAAGTGTTTAAAATGATTTTGAATAAAATGTGGTTTGTGTTTCACTTTGTGCTAATGCCCATGGGAAAGGCAGGAATCAATTGACCAACAACCTGTCAATTTTTGATGGTTAACCGCTTTCTTTCTCCCACTATGTTGCATTTAAAATGAGATCTATTGGCTGCTGGATTTGGTCAAAGCTGTTATATAAATATATATATATATATATATATATTGTAATACAGGTACAAGTAATAACCTACTCGAGTTTCACCATAAGGATCTTCAGGGTTAAATCAACTGGATTAATCAAAATATTGATTAATTGCAGTCGATTACACGTGTGTGTCTTTTGCGATAAACGGTTCGTTACGGGATCCCGATTAATCCAGTTGATTTAACCCTGAAGATCCTTATGGTGAAACTCGAGTAGGTTATTAGTTGTACCTGTATTACAGTAAATTTGCTCTACTTATGTATTGAGCACTTTTTATTTGTTATATCGCTGTCTTACCTTTCTGAATTTTGCATCAGCTAACCATTATGACCATCTTCACCGGTAAATCACCTTTTCCAAAATACATAATATATATATATATATATATATATATATATATATATATATATTTGAGGGTTATCATAGTGATAACCACGATATCAATGGATGGAAGACTAAGGAGGAATGAAAGGAATAGAAAAAAAAATTGTTTATTGATAAAACAAAACAAGGGCCCTTTCATCCGGTGCTTTTCAAGTTTTACACCCAGAATTGATTAAAAGTCAAGTTGTAAATTAATTACGACGTGAATGGATATGGAATAAGGACTAAGGAATAGGTTTGACAGGGGGGGGGGGCGAAAACAAAACTAAGAAAACCCCCATCAAGTCGCACCAGACCCAAGCTGCTCACTTAATAAAATAAGTCAGTGCTTAGGTCTAATTTGTCTGCACAAGGTCTGACAAGAAAATAAAATTGAAACAGCTTCAAGGACATTTAAATGTTGCTTCACCCTAGCCTTGTGCACTATAGTTGGATCGGCAAGTATTTATATTAAGTAAGTGTTCGCAGATCGCGGACTCGGGACATTGTGAATGCCCGGATGTTGTGTGTCTACAATGGCGTATTCCTCGGGGCACGTGCTGACTCACCCCTAACAGCCAATCTTTGAATTGTACGCCCAATATATGTGGCCCCACACCAGCATGTATATTTGTAAACTAATAAACTTTGATTAAGCATTGGGAGTACATGGGCACGCCAGTGTGGGCCAACCAGCAAAGACGTACATTGATCAGCTCTGTGTGGATACAGGATGCTGCACAGAGGACCTTCCGAGAATGATGAGCGATAGGGACGGATGGAGAGGGATTGTCATGGATATCTGTGCCAACAGCGTGACATGATGATGATGATACATATATGTACTAAACAAAACGTGGCCAATTGGGTCACCCATTCAGCTCTGGGTAAATAAACTGAGATTAGGGAAAAGGGATTTAGCAAAGTGAATAAAATTTTTAAAAAAATAAAAAATACAGCCGGACGAAACCTTAAAATCATTTTGTAGGCTTTCTAAGGGAATGTTTGACCTCATTCAAGCTAGGGTTGCTGGTTGTGAAATTTAACATAGAAATACATTTCAAATTTTCCCAGCTCTCTCTCTCTCTCTCTCTCTCTCTACAGAAACTAACATTATATACCGAGGAGGTAGTCAAGAGATACATAGAGGGGAAGAAAGAGATAGACACAGAGTAAAGTAAGAGATTGGTCGGTTTTTGACTTAATTGCAAATTACGACTAATTAGAACCAATTAAAACAGATTTTTTTTCAAACATAATTCAATCCTAAAAGTAAGGAATAATTTAGTATAATTTTTGTGTCATTAAACTAGGAATGTGATTAACTCAGCTTTAGTATAATAATGGATATATATTTACCAACCCCTCTGGATGAGCAGGATGCGACACAAGGTCAGTTTCTTAAGCAGAGTTTAACAGGTTTGAATTCAGAGTTTTCTGTCTCCTAGACTGGTTACCTAGCTATGGTTAAAGAGCCCAGTCTGCCCTACTATTTACCCATAACTGGAGGGGAGAAGTTGGATGCATACCTTTCTCAAGGGTATTAGTGCTATGTGAAATGCAAACAGCCTTGTCCAGGATTTGAACTCAGGTTAACAAGTCCGTTGCCTAGAACCATTACACTACACACCTCTATAAAATTGTATAAAAGACATGCTATTACACTAAAAAAAAACTGACAAATTTATCAGATGAGCCACGTACCTTTCCCCACATTTCCTTTTACCCTCCAAAGTTAAGCAGTGATGAGCTTGTTCAATATTCAATTGAGTGTCCACTTAAGCAACAACAGGTACTGTATCCAACCCATGTCCTTTGTTTATCAAAATGTCTTGATTCAGCATTAAATGACCCAAAAAGGGTTGATATGCCGTAAAACAAAACAAACAACTATAAAAACTGACAAGTTTGTCAGATGAGCCACGTACCCTTCCTCACATTCCATTTTTCCCTCTTGAAAAAAAAGAAAACCAACCCATGTCCTTTGTTTATCAAAATGTCTTGATTCAGCATTAAATGACCCAAAAAGGGTTGATATGCCGTAAAACAAAACAAACAACTATAAAAACTGACAAGTTTATCAGATGAGCCACGTACCCTTCCTCACATTCCATCTTTCCCTCTTGAAAAAAAAAAAAAAATTAAATTAAATTAATTTTAATTAGATTAAAATTTCAAGGGAAAATGGAAATGGAGTCTTCAGTATGTTGAATCATTTCAATTTTTATTTTTGCTCATTTGTGCAAAATGATCAATTTCCTTTTTGGTTTCAAAGAATTTGATTTTTCTTTTTTTTTTCTTTATTTTTTTTTTTTGTTGTTGCAAAGAATTCAAAGAAATATGTGAAACTAGAATTTAATATTACATCAGGCATCTTGATTAAAGCAGTCAGCCCATCTACCATCTATAACATAATATGGAGGCGCTCATGATGCAATGGTTATTGTCATAGGAAATGGACACGGCGAGACGATTTCAAATCCTGGATGAGGCTGTTTGCATTTCACATAGTGCTAATACCTTTGGGAAAGGTATGCATCCAACTATTTTCCCTCAAGCTATGGGTAAATAGTAGAGCAGACTGGGCTCTTTAACCTTGGCTAAGCAACCAGTCTAGCAGATGAAAACTCTGAATTCAAACTCTACTTAAGAAATTGACCTTGTGTCGCATCCTGCTCATGTGAAGGGGTTGGTAAATATATATATAATCTATAATATATAATCAAGTGACAATGAACGGAAAGATACCATTGCATTTGTGTGCAATGTGTAAATCATCATCATCAATAAACTGCCTGCATCCATTGTAGGCTGCAAAACACTGCATCTTTCAAAGCTCCATGCTTCCTGTAATCTGCCAACACTATACCTGATACCCCGCTCCACACACATATGCACGCACATGCACACACATACATGTATATTATTACTGTACGCTATTCATGTTCCTGACACTAATACATTATTCTATGTACTAGACATGAGTTTTGATGAGTTGTGGTGCACCTGAGCACTGTACACATACATGTATATTATTACTGTACGCTATTCATGTTCCTGACACTAATACATTATTCTATGTACGAGACATGAGACTTTGATGAGTTGTGGTGCACCTGAGCACTGTACACATACATGTATATTATTACTGTACGCTATTCATGTTCCTGACACTAATACATTATTCTATGTACGAGACATGAGACTTTGATGAGTTGTGGTGCACCTGAGCACTGTACACATACATGTATATTATTACTGTACGCTATTCATGTTCCTGACACTAATACATTATTCTATGTACGAGACATGAGACTTTGATGAGTTGTGGTGCACCTGAGCACTGTACACATACATGTATATTATTACTGTACACTATTCATGTTCCTGACACTAATACATTATTCTATGTATGAGACATGAGACTTTGATGAGTTGTGGTGCACCTGAGCACTGTACACATACATGTATATTATTACTGTACACTATTCATGTTCCTGACACTAATACATTATTCTATGTACTAGACATGAGACTTTGATGAGTTGTGGTGCACCTGAGCACTGTACACATACATGTATATTATTACTGTACGCTATTCATGTTCCTGACACTAATACATTATTCTATGTACTAGACATGAGACTTTGATGAGTTGTGGTGCACCTGAACACTGTACACATACATGTATATATTACTGTATGCTATTCATGTTCCTGACACTAATACATTATTCTATGTACTAGACATGAGACTTTGATGAGTTGTGGTGCACCTGAACACTGTACACATACATGTATATCATTACTGTATGCTATTCATGTTCCTGACACTAATACATTATTCTATGTACTAGACATGAGACTTTGATGAGTTGTGGTGCACCTGAGCACTGTACACATACATGTATATATTACTGTATGCTATTCATGTTCCTGACACTAATACATTATTCTATGTACTAGACATGAGACTTTGATGAGTTGTGGTGCACCTGAGCACTGTACACATACATGTATATTATTACTGTTTGCTATTCATGTTCCTGACACTAATACATTATTCTATGTACTAGACATGAGACTTTGATTAGTTGTGGTGCACCTGAGCACTGTACACATACATGTATATTATTACTGTTTGCTATTCATGTTCCTGACACTAATACATTATTCTATGTACTAGACATGAGACTTTGATGAGTTGTGGTGCACCTGAACACTGTACACATACATGTATATTATTACTGTACGCTATTCATGTTCCTGACACTAATACATTATTCTATGTACTAGACATGAGACTTTGATGAGTTGTGGTGCACCTGAGCACTGTACACATACATGTATATCATTACTGTATGCTATTCATGTTCCTGACACTAATACATTATTCTATGTACTAGACATGAGACTTTGATTAGTTGTGGTGCACCTGAGCACTGTACACATACATGTATATTATTACTGTTTGCTATTCATGTTCCTGACACTAATACATTATTCTATGTACTAGACATGAGACTTTGATGAGTTGTGGTGCACCTGAACACTGTACACATACATGTATATTATTACTGTACGCTATTCATGTTCCTGACACTAATACATTATTCTATGTACTAGACATGAGACTTTGATGAGTTGTGGTGCACCTGAACACTGTACACATACATGTATATTATTACTGTACGCTATTCATGTTCCTGACACTAATACATTATTCTATGTACTAGACATGAGACTTTGATGAGTTGTGGTGCACCTGAACACTGTACACATACATGTATATTATTACTGTACGCTATTCATGTTCCTGACACTAATACATTATTCTATGTACTAGACATGAGACTTTGATGAGTTGTGGTGCACCTGAACACTGTACACACATGTATATTATTACTGTACACTATTCATGTTCCTGACACTAATACATTATTCTATGTACTAGACATGAGACTTTGATGAGTTGTGGTGCACCTAAGTACTGTACACAAATAAATTTCATTATTATTATTATTATCCTCACTGCATCCCTAAGTCAGGACGTGTTGGTGCCCTGACACTTTCTGCTATTTGACCAATCCTACAAGAATGTCACCTGGGTAATTTTCACCTTTAGTTGTTAAAATTCCTAGCATAAAATTGTGCATGCATATTATCTGAATTGAACTTAATTGTTATTAAGAACAAATTTTTATGATATTTTGTGTTAAAGCATGCAGTTGTATTGTTTTCAAAAAGTTTTCTGAGATTTGTGTATTTTGCACGAAGACTTTTCAAAATGGCTACCGTCTTGTTTCAAAGTGAAAGTCAATTGGCTAAATTCCTAGCATAAAATTATCTGAAATGAACTTAATTGTTATTAAGAACACATTTTTATGATATTTTTGTGTTAAAGCATGCTGTTGTATTGTTTTTGAAAAAATTTCTAAGATTTGTTTATTTCACATAATAGAGACTTTCAAAATAGCTACCGGGTTTAGTTCAAAGTGAAAGTCAAGGGAGGTTATTCTAATTGCCTTATTTGCTAGGGATTTTGGACAACTAAAGGTGAAAATTACTGTCACCTGTTTCAATACAAAGGAATTTACTTAACTAATTATCCACACTCCCAGGTATACACTGACTATATTTGTAGCAGTGGTAGCATTAGTAAGTGGCAGTAGCAAGCACAAGTCATTACACCCATCAAAACTTTAATTAGTGAAAATTCATTATTTTGCTCCAAAAATATTCATTAGATAATCCTTCAGGTTACAACCCTATTGCCCTTATGGCAAGCCCCAACCCTTTTTATCATATGTGTGCCAAAAATAGGAGTCGGAGTCAAAGGTTTTTGTGTTCTGACTTGTGTAGTTGCAGACCTCCTGTGGTCTTGGGACCACCAATTGAAAACCACTGATCAATAGAAAAAAAAGCACATCGAACTCTAGCACTATATGATTGTCCCAACTCTATTGCCCTTATGGCAAGACGAAAGCCCTTTTTATCATATGGGTGCTTGAAGGCGTCTACGGTGGCTGCTGGTCTACATGTCCTGGGAAGACTTTAAACTCTATCTGATGGTGAGGTTCCAGTCTGGAGGTTTAGGAAATGTGGAGCACCCCTTCATCATTATTGCTCCCTGGTCCACTCTGACCCGGAGTGGTAGTACCTGTTAGGGTCCCATCTATGGGTTATATAGAAAAACATGAGTTTATAAACAAAATTTGATTATCCATTAAGAATGAATTTAATTCAAAACTTTATCGGCATTAAATGACCCACTAAGGTTAATATGCCATAAAACAAAAAAAACCAAACCAAACCAAACCTTCAGGTTAGTGAGTACACTTAACAGACAGGCTTGATCTTTGTAAAGGTCAACTTGACCAATACTATTTAGAATTATAATACTCTTCTTCTTCATCTTCATCTTCATCTTCTTCATCTTCTTTATTATTATTATTATTACTAGCAAATATATGCACACTTCGGGTGCAAGTTTTAGGTTTTGATGTTATAAATATTGTATCAAATTATAAACTATTTAGAAAATGATAAACTGAGGGGGTATAATCGAAAAATAGAACAGCTTTAGATTTAACTCTTCTATCATTTTCTTTCACTCCCGTCTTTCATTTTTCCTAATTTATCTATTTAGTTAGATTATGAAGTATTAATAAAATTACAGTTCTTTTGTCTTGTTTATGGATTTCTTTTAAGATGTATCCCCGAGATCTTTGCTCAGATTCGTTAAGAGAAAACCAAACAATTAGAAATCAATAATACTAAGCATATATTTATTAAAATCAAAATTTAAATATCAATATGCAAATTAGCCTTCTCGTTCACACTGTAAACCGCTATTTTGTTGTATATATAAATACAATTACATGCTATTAGTAGGTAGATATGGTCAACAGTATTAATACGCTATAACAATTTTATCAATAATTGAGGTTTAAATGAAAAATAAATTCATGGTAAATGTGACGTCAATAACTAAGGGAATTATGACTTGAATAGTGATTTAGTTTCGGTTACAGACAGACAAACATACAATCTCCATTATAATAAGATTTCACTCCTTGTGAGTTTATCACATCAAAGTAAACTGATAGTGTAGCAAGATGGGGATATTATCCTGACTTTTGTGAGCTAGAACTACTATATTAGAAAAGGAGGAAGAAGAAATAATAATGTAATAATAATAATGTAATTTATTGTGTACAGTGCTCAGGTGCACCACAACTCATCAAAGTTTCATGTCAAGTACACAGAATAATGTTGTGTCAGGAACATGAACAGTTCACAGTAGTAATATGCATGTATGTATGTGTGTGCATGTGTATGTGGAGAATGGCATCAGGTATAGTGTTGGCGGACTACAGGAAGCATGGAGGCTTTGAAAGATTCAGTGCTCCAGCAGCTTACAACAGATGCAGGCAGTTTATTCCATGTCTCCGCAATTCTGAGCGTGGAAAAAATGTTTCCGAAAGTCACGTGAACAGTGCTGTTTTCTGACTTTGTAGGCATGCCCGCGTGTATTGGAAGAGATGGAGATCAAAAAGGTGCTCAAGGTTGCTGTTGTTAAGATGATTAATGACCTTATGAGCATTTACCAGGTCAGTTGCCAGACGCCGGAAGTTTCAACGAATCCATTCCCAGGCCTGCGAGACGTTCAGAGTATGGCAGATTCCTGATGGAGGGTACTCGCCTGGTTGCACGTCTCTGTACAGTTTCTAGGAGGTTAATATTCTGAGAAAGGTAGGGGTTCCAGACTGGTGATGCAAACTCCAAGTGTGGCCGCACCATAGCTTTGTACAGCTTCAAATAGATAGTCGGTGAGCAGCTGACAAAGGTCTTGCTGAGTGACGCCAGACGCCTCAGCCTTTTAAGAGAAGATAAAGGTTTAAAAAAATAGTGATGAGCCAAAACAGGATGAAACGATGATTTGACTGGAGAGTGACCTCCCGAATGGAGAATGAGTGTCAACCGGAAGTCGGGTGTTGACCGGAACCGGAAGTCACATGGTGAATGTGGAACAACGAAGAAAGGGACCCGCTCTCTTTTTGTTTTCGGACACGTAGGGGAACGGACGGGTCTTTGGTGCTAGTATGGGGTCACAGTAATCAAGTGTGTTCCCTCTCTCTTTATCTCTGCCTTTCCTCGTCTCTGATACGAACCCACGAGACGAGCCTACCCTGGAATAAAGGCTACAGTTGTGACTACATATTTCTCGCATTGTAATTTTATCACAAGAAAGACATTTTTAGTACCGTGAATATATGCTCGCCGACCACCACCACCCCGTATGTAATATCGCTTTGGGGTACTGTGACCAGATATACAACAATGTACAGATATCGTTTTAAGTGCCCGGAAAAAAAAGCACACAACATTACAGATGGTCTTTCGCTGGAATTTGAGTGACAACAAGTCCCAGTTTCCAGGATTCTTCTAAGTATTCTAGCTGATCATTAACAATGCTGTTGTCTGTATGGTCTTAATTCTTTCTCTGAATTTCCAATTCCTCTAGTCTATTTTCTAAACTTTTTGGGATTATTCCAAGTACATTATTATTATTACTATTTAATTGTTCAGTTTTACTTTCAGTTTTTTTTACAATCCTTCAACAGAGTCTTTACAACAACACATGGTTGGCAGCCTTCCATCTATAAGAGACGATGAAGTAGTGTCAAATTTTAAAACTAAAAAATTTTTTTTACAAATTTGAACTACATAGCCTGGGCGGTTCATATGGGATAGCTGTTGCCCATGCAGCAAATCCCCCACACTCCACACTGCCGCTGTGATCCAAAGGAAAGATAAGGGACAATGCAGTTTGGCCACAGTAGTGTCGCAGGAGTTTGATGGTACTACATGGATTTCCAGCATCACACCAACTTAGGGACTCCGGCTCCCTGATTTTACTCCCCCTAGCCTTTCCTTGAAAGGGCAGCAGAGGTTTTGTGTTGACTTTTCCTTTTCTATGTACTAGACATGAGACTTTGATGAGTTGTGGTGCACCTGAACACTGTACACATACATGTATATCTATTACTGTATGCTTTCATGTTCCTGACACTAATACTTATTCTATGTACTAGCATGAGACTTTGATGAGTTGTGGTGCACCTGAACACTGTACACATACATGTATATCATTACTGTATGCTATTCATGTTCCTGACACTAATACATTATTCTATGTACTAGACATGGAGACTTTGATTAGTTGTTGGTGCACCTGAGCACTGTACACATACATGTATATTATTACTGTATGCTATTCATGTTCCTGACACTAATACATTATTCTATGTAAGACATGAGACTTTGATGAGTTTGTGGTGCACTTGAAGCACTGTACACATACATGTATATATTACTGTTTGCTATTATGTGTTCCTGACACTAATACATTATTCTATGTACTAGACATGAGACTTGATTAGTTGTGGTGCACCTGAGCACTGTACACATACATGTATATTATTACTGTTTGCTATTCATGTTCCTGACATAATACATTATTCTATGTACTAGACATGAGGACTTTGATGAGTTGTGGTGCACACTGAACACTGTACACATACATGTATATTATTACTGTACGCTATTCATGTTTCCTGACACTAATAACATTATTCTATGTACTGACATGAGACTTTGATGAGTTGTGGTGCACCTGAGCACTGTACACATACATGTATATCATTACTGTATGCCTATTCATGTTCCTGACACTAATACATTATTCTATGTACTAGACATGAGACTTTGATTAGTTGTGTGTGCACCTGAGCACTGTACACATACATTATATTATACTGTTTGCTATTTCATGTTCCTGACACTAATCATTATTCTATGTACTAGACATGAGACTTTGATGAGTTGTGGTGCACCTGAACACTGTACACATCATATATTATTACTGTACGCTATTCATGTTCCTGACACTAATACATTATTCTATGTACTAACATGAGACTTTGATTAGTTGTGGTGCACCTGAACACTGTACACATACATGTATATTATTACTGTACGCTTATTCATGTTCCTGACACTAATACATTATTCTATGTACTAGACATGAGACTTTGATGAGTTGTGGTGCACCTGAACACTGTACACATACATGTATTATTATTACTGTACGCTATTCATGTTCCTGACACTAATACATTATTCTATGTACTAGACATGAGACTTTGATGAGTTGTGGTGCCACCTGAACATGTACACATACATGTATATTATTACTGTACACTATTCATGTCCTGACACTATACATTATTCTATGTACTAGACATGAGACTTGATGAGTTGTGGTGCACCTAGTACTGTACACATAAATTTCATTATTATTATTATTATCCTCACTGCATCCCTAAGTCAGGACGTGTTGGTGCCCTGACACTTTCTGCTATTGGACCAATCCTACAAGAATGTCACCTGGGTAATTTTCACCTTTAGTTGTTAAAATTCCTAGCATAAAATTGTGCATGCATATTATCTGAATTGAACTTAATTGTTATTAAGAACAAATTTTATAGTATTTTTGTGTTAAAGCATGCAGTGTATTGTTTTCAAAAAGTTTCTGAGATTTGTGTATTTTGCACGAAGACTTTCCAAAATGTGCTACCGTCTTGTTTCAAAGTGAAAGTCAATTGGCTAAATTCCTAGCATAAAATTATCTGAAATGAACTTAATTGTTATTAAGAAACACATTTATGATATTTTTGTGTTAAAGGCATGCTGTTGTATTGTTTTTGAAAAAATTTCTAGATTTGTTTATTTCACATAATAGAGACTTTCAAAATAGCTACCGGTTTAGTTCAAAGTGAAAGTCAAGGGAGGTATTTCTAATTGCCTTATTTGCTAGGGATTTTGGACAACTAAAGGTGAAAAATACTGTCACCTGTTTTCAATACAAAGGAATTTACTTAACTAATATCCACACTCCCAGGTATACACTGACTATATTTGTAGCAGTGGTAGCATTAGTAGTGGCAGTAGCAAGCACAAGTCATTACACCCATCAAAACTTAATTAGTGAAAATTTCATTATTTTGCTCCAAAAATATCATTAGATAATCCTTCAGGTTACAACCCTATTGCCCTATGGCAAGCCCCAACCCTTTTTATCATATGTGTGCCAAAAAATAGAGGAGTCGGAGTCAAAGGTTTGTGTTCTGACTTGTGTAGTTGCAGACCTCCTGTGGTCTTGGGACACAATTGAAAACCACTGATCAATAGAAAAAAAAGCACATCGAACTCTAGCACCTATATGATTGTCCCAACTTCTATTGCCCTTATGCAAGACGAAAGCCCTTTTTATCATATGGGTGCTTGAAGGCGTCTACGGTGGCTGCTGGTCTACATGTCCTGGAATGACTTTAAACTTCTATCTGATGTGAGGTTCCAGTTCTGGAGGTTTAGGAAATGTGGAGCACCCTTCATCATTATTGCTCCCTGGTCCACTCTGACCCGGAGTGGTAGTACCTGGTTAGGGTCCCATCTATGGGTTATATAGAAAAACATGAGTTTATAAACAAAATTTGATTATCCATTAAGAATGAATTAATTCAAAACTTTATCGGCATTAAATGACCCACTAAGGTTAATATGCCATAAAAACAAAACAAACCAAACAAACCAAACCTTCAGGTTAGTGAGTACACTTAAACAGACAGGCTTGATCTTTGTAAGAGTCAACTTGACCAATACTATTAGAATTATATATACTCTTCTTCTTCATCTTCATCTTCATCTTCTCATCTTCTTTATATTATTATTAATTACTAGCAATATATATGCACACTTTCGGTGCAAAGTATTGAGTTACATAGAGGGCGAAGAAAGAGATAGACACAGAGTAAAGTAAGAGATTGGTCGGTTTTTGACTTAATTGCAAATTACGACTAATTAGAACCAATTAAAACAGATTTTTTTTCAAACATAATTCAATCCTAAAAGTAAGGAATAATTTAGTATAATTTTGTGTCATTAAACTAGGAATGTGATTAACTCAGCTTTAGTATAATAATGGATATATATTTACCAACCCCTCTGGATGAGCAGGATGCGACACAAGGTCAGTTTCTTAAGCAGAGTTTAACAGGTTTGAATTCAGAGTTTTCTGTCTCCTAGACTGGTTACCTAGCTATGGTTAAAGAGCCCAGTCTGCCCTACTATTTACCCATAACTGGAGGGGAGAAGTTGGATGCATACCTTTCTCAAGGTATTAGTGCTATGTGAAATGCAAACAGCCTTGTCCAGGATTTGAACTCAGGTTAACAAGTCCGTTGCCTAGAACCATTACACTACACACCTCTATAAAATTGTATAAAAGACATGCTATTACACTAAAAAAAAACTGACAAATTTATCAGATGAGCCACGTACCTTTCCCCACATTTCCTTTTACCCTCCAAAGTTAAGCAGGATGAGCTTGTTCAATATTCAATTGAGTGTCCACTTAAGCAACAAACAGGTACTGTATCCAACCCATGTCCTTTGTTTATCAAAATGTCTTGATTCAGCATTAAATGACCCAAAAAGGTTGATATGCCGTAAAACAAAACAAACAACTAAAAAAACTGACAAGTTTGTCAGATGAGCCACGTACCCTTCCTCACATTCCATTTTTCCCTCTTGAAAAAAAAAAGAAAACCAACCCATGTCCTTTGTTTATCAAAATGTCTTGATTCAGCATTAAATGACCCAAAAAGGGTTGATATGCCGTAAAACAAAACAAACAACTATAAAAACTGACAAGTTTATCAGATGAGCCACGTACCCTTCCTCACATTCCATCTTTCCCTCTTGAAAAAAAAAAAAAAATTAAATTAAATTAATTTTAATTAGATTAAAATTTCAAGGGAAAATGGAAATGGAGTCTTCAGTATGTTGAATCATTTCAATTTTTATTTTTGCTCATTTGTGCAAAATGATCAATTTCCTTTTTGGTTTCAAAGAATTTGATTTTTCTTTTTTTTTTTTTTTTTTTTTTTTTGTTGTTGCAAAGAATTCAAAGAAATATGTGAAACTAGAATTTAATATTACATCAGGCATCTTGATTAAAGCAGTCAGCCCATCTACCATCTATAACATAATATGGAGGCGCTCATGATGCAATGGTTATTGTCATAGGAAATGGACACGGCGAGACGATTTCAAATCCTGGATGAGGCTGTTTGCATTTCACATAGTGCTAATACCTTTGGGAAAGGTATGCATCCAACTATTTTCCCTCAAGCTATGGGTAAATAGTAGAGCAGACTGGGCTCTTTAACCTTGGCTAAGCAACCAGTCTAGCAGATGGAAAAACTCTGAATTCAAACTCTACTTAAGAAATTGACCTTGTGTCGCATCCTGCTCATGTGAAGGGGTTGGTAAATATATATATAATCTATAATATATAATCAAGTGACAATGAACGGAAAGATACCATTGCATTTGTGTGCAATGTGTAAATCATCATCATCAATAAACTGCCTGCATCCATTGTAGGCTGCAAAAACACTGCATCTTTCAAAGGCTCCATGCTTCCTGTAATCTGCCAACACTATACCTGATACCCCGCTCCACACACATATGCACGCACATGCACACACATACATGTATATTATTACTGTACGCTATTCATGTTCCTGACACTAATACATTATTCTATGTACTAGACATGAGACTTTGATGAGTTGTGGTGCACCTGAGCACTGTACACATACATGTATATTATTACTGTACGCTATTCATGTTCCTGACACTAATACATTATTCTATGTACTAGACATGAGACTTTGATGAGTTGTGGTGCACCTGAGCACTGTACACATACATGTATATTATTACTGTACGCTATTCATGTTCCTGACACTAATACATTATTCTATGTACGAGACATGAGACTTTGATGAGTTGTGGTGCACCTGAGCACTGTACACATACATGTATATTATTACTGTACGCTATTCATGTTCCTGACACTAATACATTATTCTATGTACTAGACATGAGACTTTGATGAGTTGCGGTGCACCTGAGCACTGTACACATACATGTATATTATTACTGTACGCTATTCATGTTCCTGACACTAATACATTATTCTATGTATGAGACATGAGACTTTGATGAGTTGTGGTGCACCTGAGCACTGTACACATACATGTATATTATTACTGTACCTATTCATGTTCCTGACACTAATACATTATTCTATGTACTAGACATGAGACTTTGATGAGTTGTGGTGCACCTGAGCACTGTACACATACATGTATATTATTACTGTACGCTATTCATGTTCCTGACACTAATACATTATTCTATGTACTAGACATGAGACTTTGATGAGTTGTGGTGCACCTGAACACTGTACACATACATGTATATATTACTGTATGCTATTCATGTTCCTGACACTAATACATTATTCTATGTACTAGACATGAGACTTTGATGAGTTGTGGTGCACCTGAACACTGTACACATACATGTATATCATTACTGTATGCTATTCATGTTCCTGACACTAATACATTATTCTATGTACTAGACATGAGACTTTGATGAGTTGTGGTGCACCTGAGCACTGTACACATACATGTATATCATTACTGTATGCTATTCATGTTCCTGACACTAATACATTATTCTATGTACTAGACATGAGACTTTGATGAGTTGTGGTGCACTGAGCACTGTACACATACATGTATATTATTACTGTTTGCATGTTCCTGACACTAATACATTATTCTATGTACTAGACATGAGACTTTGATGAGTTGTGGTGCACCTGAGCACTGTACACATACATGTATATTATTACTGTTGCTATTCATGTTCCTGACACTAATACATTATTCTATGTACTAGACATGAGACTTTGATGAGTTGTGGTGCACCTGAACACTGTACACATACATGTATATTATTACTGTACGCTATTCATGTTCCTGACACTAATACATTATTCTATGTACTAGACATGAGACTTTGATGAGTTGTGGTGCACCTGAGCACTGTACACATACATGTATATATTACTGTATGCTATTCATGTTCCTGACACTAATACATTATTCTATGTACTAGACATGAGACTTTGATTAGTTGTGGTGCACCTGAGCACTGTACACATACATGTATATTATTACTGTTTGCTATTCATGTTCCTGACACTAATACATTATTCTATGTACTAGACATGAGACTTTGATGAGTTGTGGTGCACCTGAACACTGTACACATACATGTATATTATTACTGTACGCTATTCATGTTCCTGACACTAATACATTATTCTATGTACTAGACATGAGACTTTGATGAGTTGTGGTGCACCTGAACACTGTACACATACATGTATATTATTACTGTACGCTATTCATGTTCCTGACACTAATACATTATTCTATGTACTAGACATGAGACTTTGATGAGTTGTGGTGCACCTGAACACTGTACACATACATGTATATTATTACTGTACGCTATTCATGTTCCTGACACTAATACATTATTCTATGTACTAGACATGAGACTTTGATGAGTTGTGGTGCACCTGAACACTGTACACATACATGTATATTATTACTGTACACTATTCATGTTCCTGACACTAATACATTATTCTATGTACTAGACATGAGACTTTGATGAGTTGTGGTGCACCTAAGTACTGTACACAATAAATTTCATTATTATTATTATTATCCTCACTGCATCCCTAAGTCAGGACGTGTTGGTGCCCTGACACTTTCTGCTATTTGACCAATCCTACAAGAATGTCACCTGGGTAATTTTCACCTTTAGTTGTTAAAATTCCTAGCATAAAATTGTGCATGCATATTATCTGAATTGAACTTAATTGTTATTAAGAACAAATTTTATGATATTTTTGTGTTAAAGCATGCAGTTGTATTGTTTTCAAAAAGTTTCTGAGATTTGTGTATTTTGCACGAAGACTTTCAAAATGGCTACCGTCTTGTTTCAAAGTGAAAGTCAATTGGCTAAATTCCTAGCATAAAATTATCTGAAATGAACTTAATTGTTATTAAGAACACATTTTATGATATTTTTGTGTTAAAGCATGCTGTTGTATTGTTTTTGAAAAAATTTCTAAGATTTGTTTATTTCACATAATAGAGACTTTCAAAATAGCTACCGGTTTAGTTCAAAGTGAAAGTCAAGGGAGGTTATTCTAATTGCCTTATTTGCTAGGGATTTTGGACAACTAAAGGTGAAAATTACTGTCACCTGTTTCAATACAAAGGAATTTACTTAACTAATTATCCACACTCCCAGGTATACACTGACTATATTTGTAGCAGTGGTAGCATTAGTAGTGGCAGTAGCAAGCACAAGTCATTACACCCATCAAAACTTTAATTAGTGAAAATTCATTATTTTGCTCCAAAAATATTCATTAGATAATCCTTCAGGTTACAACCCTATTGCCCTTATGGCAAGCCCCAACCCTTTTTATCATATGTGTGCCAAAAATAGAGGAGTCGGAGTCAAAGGTTTTTTGTGTTCTGACTTGTGTAGTTGCAGACCTCCTGTGGTCTTGGGACCACCAATTGAAAACCACTGATCAATAGAAAAAAAAGCACATCGAACTCTAGCACCTATATGATTGTCCCAACTCTATTGCCCTTATGGCAAGACGAAAGCCCTTTTTATCATATGGGTGCTTGAAGGCGTCTACGGTGGCTGCTGGTCTACATGTCCTGGGAATGACTTTAAACTCTATCTGATGGTGAGGTTCCAGTTCTGGAGGTTTAGGAAATGTGGAGCACCCCTTCATCATTATTGCTCCCTGGTCCACTCTGACCCGGAGTGGTAGTACCTGTTAGGGTCCCATCTATGGGTTATATAGAAAAACATGAGTTTATAAACAAAATTTGATTATCCATTAAGAATGAATTTAATTCAAAACTTTATCGGCATTAAATGACCCACTAAGGTTAATATGCCATAAAAAAAAACAAACCAAACCAAACCAAACCTTCAGGTTAGTGAGTACACTTAACAGACAGGCTTGATCTTTGTAAAGGTCAACTTGACCAATACTATTTAGAATTATAATACTCTTCTTCTTCATCTTCATCTTCATCTTCTTCATCTTCTTTTATTATTATTATTATTACTAGCAAATATATGCACACTTCGGGTGCAAGTATTTAGGTTTTGATGTTATAAAATATTGTATCAAATTATAAACTATTTAGAAAATGATAAACTGAGGGGGTATAATCGAAAAATAGAACAGCTTTAGATTTAACTCTTCTATCATTTTCTTTCACTCCCGTCTTTCATTTTTCCTAATTTATCTATTTAGTTAGATTATGAAGTATTTAATAAAATTACAGTTCTTTTGTCTTGTTTATGGATTTCTTTTAAGATGTATCCCCGAGATCTTTGCTCAGATTCGTTAAGAGAAAACCAAACAATTAGAAATCAATAATACTAAGCATATATTTATTAAAATCAAATTTTAAATATCAATATGCAAATTAGCCTTCTCGTTCACACTGTAAACCGCTATTTTGTTGTATATATAAATACAATTACATGCTATTAGTAGGTAGATATGGTCAACAGTATTAATACGCTATAACAATTTTATCAATAATTGAGGTTTAAATGAAAATAAATTCATGGTAAATGTGACGTCAATAACTAAGGGAATTATGACTTGAATAGTGATTTAGTTTCGGTTACAGACAGACAAACATACAATCTCCATTATAATAAGATTTCACTCCTTGTGAGTTTATCACATCAAAGTAAACTGATAGTGTAGCAAGATGGGGATATTATCCTGACTTTTGTGAGCTAGAACTACTATATTAGAAAAGGAGGAAGAAGAAATAATAATGTAATAATAATAATGTAATTTATTGTGTACAGTGCTCAGGTGCACCACAACTCATCAAAGTTTCATGTCAAGTACACAGAATAATGTTGTGTCAGGAACATGAACAGTTCACAGTAGTAATATGCATGTATGTATGTGTGTGCATGTGTATGTGGAGAATGGCATCAGGTATAGTGTTGGCGGACTACAGGAAGCATGGAGGCTTTGAAAGATTCAGTGCTCCAGCAGCTTACAACAGATGCAGGCAGTTTATTCCATGTCTCCGCAATTCTGAGCGTGAAAAAATGTTTCCGAAAGTCACGTGAACAGTGCTGTTTTCTGACTTTGTAGGCATGCCCGCGTGTATTGGAGAGATGGAGATCAAAAAGGTGCTCAAGGTTGCTGTTGTTAAGATGATTAATGACCTTATGAGCATTTACCAGGTCAGTTGCCAGACGCCGAAGTTTCAACGAATCCATTCCCAGGCCTGCGAGACGTTCAGAGTATGGCAGATTCCTGATGGAGGGTACTCGCCTGGTTGCACGTCTCTGTACAGTTTCTAGGAGGTTAATATTCTGAGAAAGGTAGGGGTTCCAGACTGGTGATGCAAACTCCAAGTGTGGCCGCACCATAGCTTTGTACAGCTTCAAATAGATAGTCGGTGAGCAGCTGACAAAGGTCTTGCTGAGTGACGCCAGGACGCCCTCAGCCTTTTAAGAGAAGATAAAGGTTTAAAAAAATAGTGATGAGCCAAAACAGGATGAACGATGATTTGACTGGAGAGTGACCTCCCGAATGGAGAATTGAGTGTCAACCGGAAGTCGGGTGTTGACCGGAACCGGAAGTCACATGGTGATGTGGAACAACGAAGAAAGGGACCGCTCTCTTTTTGTTTTCGGACACGTAGGGGAACGGACGGGTCTTTGGTGCCTAGTATGGGGTCACAGTAATCAAGTAGTGTTCCCTCTCTCTTTATCTCTGCCTTTCCTCGTCTCTGATACGAACCCACGAGACGAGCCTACCCTGGAAATA
Source organism: Doryteuthis pealeii (assembly GCA_023376005.1). Taxonomy (NCBI): domain Eukaryota; kingdom Metazoa; phylum Mollusca; class Cephalopoda; order Myopsida; family Loliginidae; genus Doryteuthis; species Doryteuthis pealeii. Next base: position 28,053,245 of record CM042155.1, on the reverse strand, counting down.
AAGGCTAGCAGTTGTGACTACATATTTCTCGCATTGTAATTTTTATCAACAAGAAGACATTTTTAGTACCGTGAATATATCGCCGCCACCACCACCACCCCGTTATGTATATCGCTTTGGGTACTGTGACCAGATATACAACAATGTTACAGATATCGTTTTAGTGCCCGGAAAAAAGGCACAACATTACAGATGGTCTTTCGCTGGAATTTGAGTGACAACAAGTCTCCAGGTTTCCAGGATTCTTCTAAGTATTCTAGCTGATCTTAACAATGCTGTTGTCTGTATGGTCTTAATTCTTTCTCTGATTTCCAATTCCTCTAGTCTATTTTCTAAACTTTTTGGGATTATTCCAAGTACATTATTATTATTACTATTTAATTTTCAGTTTTACTTTCAGTTTTTTTTACAATCCTTCAACAGGTCTTTACACAACACATGGTTGGCAGCCTTCCATCTATAAGAGACGATGAAGTAGTGTCAAATTTTAAACTAAAAAAATTTTTTTTACAAATTTGAACTACATAGCCTGGGCGGGTTCATATGGTGGATAAGCTGTTGCCCATGCAGCAAATCCCCCCCACTCCACACTGCCGCTGTGATCCAAAGGAAAGATAAGGGACCAATGCAGTTTGGCAACAGTAGTGTCGCAGGAGTTGATGGGTAATACTGGATTTCAGCATCACACCACCTTAGGGACTCCGGCTCCTGATTTTACTCCCCTAGCCTTTCCTTGAAAGGCAGCAGAGGTTTTGTGTTGGACTTTTCCTTGACTTAGATGGTTTGCCGACCAAGACATAGAGTGAGGTAAAATAGTGATTATAATAATGAAATTTATTGTGTACAGTGCTCAGGTGCACCAGAACTCATCAAAGTCTCATGTCAAGTACACAGAATAATGTATTAGTGACAGGAACATGAACAGTTTACAGTAATAATATACATGTATGTGTGCGTGTGCGTGCATATGTGTGTGGAGAGGGGTATCAGGTATTGTGTTGGCGGACTACAGGAAGCATGGAGGCTTTGAATGATGTAGTGTTTTGGCAGCCTACAACGGATGCAGGCAGCTTATTCCATGCCTCCGCAATTCTGAGCGTGAAAAAATGTTTCCGAAAGTCATGTGAGCAATGCTGTTTTCTGACTTTGTAGGCATGCCCACGTCTGTTAGAAACATGGAGATCAAAAAGGTGCTCAAGGTTGCTGTTGTTAAGATGATTAATGACCTTATGAGCGTTTACCAGGTCAGTTGCCAGACGCCGGAATTTCAACAAATCCATTCCCAGGGCAGCGAGACGTTCAGAATATGGCAGATGCCTGATTATATGCATTCTATGTATTTATATTTTTTGCTGCTTCTTACGGGTGAAAAAAAAAAATTGCACTTTGCAGAACTGCAAAGTGCAATTTTTTTTTTGTTATCTAATTATCTATTTTTTAATTTCCAGAATTTAAAAAAATTATTTCCTACCTGTAATGTTCCTTGCTGTTGCAGAATAATAATCTTGGTGAATTACTTGGTTATTTAAAAGATGAAAGAAAATACTAATTAAAATTAACAATTCAGAGAGACATATTTCACTTTGCACCATCAACTTCCAGTTGTTTGTTAACAGACGATTTTTAGATGCATTTTTAAAAATTATAAAACTAACTGCTAACCCTAACCTCTAACCCTAACAAACAACCGGATGTTGACGGTGCAAAATGAGACATGTCCTTTTGAATCCAGGTCGCCCCTGGGGTGCTTAAAGGTAACTTGGTCCCACAGTGATAGTTCTCTTCTAAAGAAATGAGCAGTTCTACAAAGTGCATTTTTTTTTATTATCTATTTATCTATTTTTTAATTTCCAGAATTTAAAAAAAATATTTCCTCCCTGTAATGTTCCTTGCTGTTGCAGAATAATAATCTTGGTGAATTACTAGGTTATTTGAAAGATGAAAGAAAATACGGTAATTATGAACTTTAGTTAGCCAAATTCCTAGCATAAAATTGTGCGTGCGCATTATCTGAAATGAACTTAATTGTTATTAAGAACACATTTTATGATATTTTTATTTATGTATATATTTTTTTAATTTAGTAATGGTTATTCTTTATAATAAGACTATTTATTTATTTATTGTTAAAGATGAGTTGCATAGAAAAAGGACAGAGAAACAATAATGACTGAAAACCTAGAAATTTCTCTTTCCTCCAACCAGCTTGTTGTGAGGTGTGGTTTTGTGTTCCGTGTTGCAGTAGTATCTATTCGTACTTAATCTCAGCACTGGGTTTAGCTTCTCATAGCTAAGTCACCTAGTCCCCTAAAGTGTCTCTATATATGTCCTGCAGCAATACACATATGTAAATGAGATAACACGCCATTGGCTATCTCACTACACCTCCCTGAAACGGAGAGGTTTTATTCCCCTCGTTGATCTATTGCTTCTCCTAAATATCCTTGGGGGTGTTCTTCGTAATGGTGACCGCGGTCTCATTTCATCACTACTGGATCCCTGGTATGGCACCTCGGAATCCGACTCACTTTCATCTATGGGTTCTATAACGTCTCCCCCATATTGGTTTATATCCTCGTTTCTTTCCGATTCATCCACACTCATGTATTCCTCATATCTATTCCTTAGCTGATCAGTGTGGGCCAGCACACTTCTCTCCTGTGTCGTTATTATAGCGGTGTTGTTCCCTTTCTGCATAATAAAATACGCTTTTTCAGGTTGCGCGTCCTTATTCTTTTTGTACCACATTTTTTCATTAGTCGAAAAAGACATGGTTATGGGAGATCTGATCTGTCTTCCCATCAAGGCAGAAGGACTTAGTGTTCTATCAGCATGAGGAATGGATCTGTAACTCATCAAGAGTTTAGGTAGAAAAGATTCTATGGTCTCTCGTGACGGCTCGAATGCTTTTAATCCTAATTTAACCGTTCTAACCATCCTTTCCGCAGCCCCATTTGATTGTGGATGGTAGGGTGGAGTTTTATAGGGTTTACATCCTATCTTCCTCAACCAGGAACATAGACTTTTATCACAGAATTCGGACGAATTGTTCGATACCAGGGTTCTCGGTACGCCGTTCCTTGAGAATACAGTTCTCAAAATTTGAATGACAGTTGCAGATTTTCTATCACGCACCTGAATAATCTCTGGCCACCCTGAGAATGAATCTACTAAAATCAATAGTAGTCCTACGCCTTTGGCATAGGCATGGTCCATGTGTACTCGACTCCATGGTTCTTGTTCCTTTGGCTACGAATGAGTCGATTTTTGTGGAAAGTCTTTGATTTCCATGCATTTGGGACATTTTTTTATATAATCTTCAATGTCACGCGAATATCCTGGCCACCAGCTCTCCAATTTGAGTCTTTTTTGTGTGGCCGCTATTCCACAATGTATATCGTCGTGTACACTTTTAATTATTTCTTTTCGCATTTTTTGCGGAGGTACAACCAAATCTACGTTGCATATAACCCCTCTGTCCATAGTTAGTTTATGTTTAACCTCTTTATAAGACCTTTCAGCTTTAGAGCAGTCGTTCCATTTATTCCTCCTTATTCTATTCGATATTTTGCTCAGAATAGGGTCCAGAAGGGTTTCTTCTTGAAGCTGTTTAATCGGCATTACATCGGTTTTGACCCAATGTAATACATCTTCAGTGTCGCTTATTTCGTCGTCTTCTTTGTTAAATGCTAATCTGGATAACGCGTCGACATGCGGAATAGTGTTTCCTTTGACGTACATGATATTGAAATCAAAGGCCATCAGCAGTATGGCCCATCTCATTAACCTGGCGGATGTGACCTGTGGGTAATTCTTTCCTTGGATTAAAAATGAATTCTAAGGGTCGATGGTCAGATTTTAGTAAAAATTTTCGACCCAATAGAAATTGTCGGGCGCGCTGTGTGCTCCATACTATGGCCAAAGCTTCCTTCTCTATATTTGAATAGTTTAATTCTGCCTTGGTTAGCTTTTGCGACAGGTACATAATCGGATGATCGTCCTGTGACAATATAGCAGACACAGCATATTCACTGGCATCCATAGTTAAGGTTATTTCTTTTCTGGGATCAAAAACTTTAATAACGGGTTTTTCCATAAGTACTTTTTTTATTTTGTTAAAAGCCGTTTCTTGTTTTTGTGTCCACACAAACTCACTATTCTTTCTTCGTAATTCTGCAAATGCTTCAGTTAAATCGGAATATTTGGGCACATATCTGCTATAAAAATTAGCCAATCCTAAAAACGATTCTAATTCTTTTTTGTTGGCTGGGGATGCCACCTGCGATATTTTAATTAATAAATTTGGGTCAGGCGAAATGCCTTCTTTGGATATTTGAAAGCCCAAATAATTTATCTTCTCGCAATTAAATTTGCATTTATCGTAGTTTACGCTCATTCCGGCTTCTTTTAATTTGTTCATAACTCGCTGCGTTTTTTGTTGCAATTCATTTATACTGGTGGCCCCTATTAAAATATCGTCCTGATAAATTATCATATTTTCTACTACTCCCTTTAAGACATTTTTGATTGCTCGTTGAAATATGGCCGACGCTGTCTTTATTCCGTATGGCATTTTCGTCCATCTCATTAATCCGAGGGGTGTGTTAATAGTGGTTATTTCTTGAAATTTGTCGTCAATTTGTATTTGATTGTAAGCTGCCTTTAAATCAATTTTCGTAAAATATTTAGTGCCTGTTAATGTATGCGACACAGTTTCAAGCTCAGGAATAGGATACGAATCTGAACAGATTTTATGATTCACACCAATCTTATAATCACCACATATTCTTAAATCCCCATCTTTTTTTTGTAAAACTACAATTGGGGAGGCCCAGTTACTACCACCGACCGATACTGGTTTTAACACTCCTTCTGCTACCATATCTTCCAATTTCTTTTTTACTAAAGGTCGCAAATGTATAGGTATCCTACGCGATTCGTAATATGAGGGGGGCTATTTTCTTTCACTCGTATTGTGGCTTTATAACCTCTCAAGATTCCTATTTTTGCTTTTTACTTTCTATGCAGTCGATTAAATTGTCTGTATCTATGTTTATAATATCTGTGCCTATTAGTCCATGATTTTTTAAACAATCCACTACAGTTATAGGGACCACTTCGAATCTTCTATTAGCCTCAAACGTAGCGTCGAATTGTCCCAATGCAGTGATGTACGAGCCATCAAATTGTCTTAATTTCAAGTGACTTCTCTTTAACTTGGGTTTGCCCATATGTTGCCAAAAGTTCTTTGGAATAATAGTCACGTCACTACCTGTATCGACTTGCATCTCAAATGGTATTTCATTTAATTTTACTGTCAACTTCTGTTTTTTGTTCACCCGTACTTGGTACACGTCTTCTATTGAATTTGTCCATTTCGACTTGACTCTGCATACAGTACTAAAATGATTGTGTTTTTTGCATACATAACAGGTTTGTCCATAAGCAGGACAATTTGTTCTTTTGTCAAGATTATGTTGAAAATTGCAGTACTTACAATTCTTTAGCCTTGTTTTTACTTGTAACACGTCAGTGTTATTTGCTGCATTTTCTTCTATTTGAAACACCATTGTATTGTTTTGAGTATCTTCCTTGAATTCGGATATCATTTCCAGTTGCTGTACAAATTCCACGCATGTTTCTAATGCCATGTTATTTGACTGTAGACGTTCTAAAATTTTGTCTTTTTGATTCCCGTCGTGCAATCCTTCAATGAACCGTAACTGGATTAATTCTTCTTCGATGGTAAAATCTCCTGTTCCAAGCTGTTGAAATTCACAGAATCTCGGGGCCCTTTTTAGTCTCTGAATGTAATTACTTGCTGGTTTGTTGGGATTTTGCTTCGTAGAAAGGAATTTAGTCCTCTCAGCAATAACCAGTTTTTTCTTAGGTCTTACATTGTTCTTTATGATGTGTGCAATTTCTTCAAAGGTGAGATCCTCCAAATCTTTTGGATACGCCATAACGGCTACTTTCATGTTTGCTTCACATCCAGCGGACGCTAAAAATAAGTCTGTAATCTCATTTTCTCCTCCAATGTTCTTTTTGTCTTGTAATTTTTTGCTTCTTGCAAAGGCTGAAAAACATTTTATCCACATCTCAACATAGTCAGGTTGCTCTAAACTTGCAAGTATGCCTATCGACGACGCCATGTGTTGTGAGGTGTGGTTTTGTGTTCCGTGTTGCAGTAGTATCTATTCGTACTTAATCTCAGCACTGGGTTTAGCTTCTCATAGCTAAGTCACCTAGTCCCCTAAAGTGTCTCTATATATGTCCTGCAGTAATACACATATGTAAATGAGATAACACGCCATTGGCTATCTCACTACACAGCTACTACATCTTTCCGTGGCCTTTGTCTATTTTACAACCATCTCTATCAATATTTAAGTACCATCACCAAAGGAACAGCTCATCCCTCTAAATAAAAATATCATAAAATGTGTTCTTAAGAACAATTAAGTTAATTTCAGATAATGCGCACGCACAATTTTATGCTAGGAATTTGTCCAACTAAAGTTCATAATTACCGAAAATACTAATTAAAATTAACAATTCTAATGATATTCTAACTTTGTTCTATTGTAAATCTACTAAAAATTAAAAATCAAAGAAAATACTAGTTAAAATTGATAATAAAAAAATATATATAACAAATAATTAATAATAGTAAAGAAATTTTATAATAATATTATTATAATATTATATCTTGAGATGATATATAGACCTTTAATATATAGACCTAATAATATATTATTATTATAATATCTATTATAATAATAATAATTTTTTTATTAATAATAATTTTGTTCTATTGTAAATCTACTAAAAATTAAAAATCAAAGAAAATACTAGCTAAAATTGATAATAAAAAAAAAAATATTACTAATAATTAATAATAATAAAGAAATTTTTATAATAATATTATTATATTATTATTATTGAGATGATATATAGAGCTTTAATATATAGACCTAATAATATACTATTATTATAATATTTATTATTATAATAATAATCATTTTTTATTAATAATAAGAAAATACTAGTTAAAATTGATAATAAAAAAATATATAACTAACTTATTGAATGCAGATTCTTTCTTGGCCATCTTGAGAATTGAAGATAATACAATAGTTTATTTAATACCTTTAATATATAGACCTAATAATATATTATTATTATTATAATATTTATTATTATAATAATAATCATTTTTTATTAATAATAAGAAAATACTAGTTAAAATTGATAATTAAAAAATATATAACTAACTTATTGAATGCAGATTCTTTCTTGGCCATCTTGAGAATTGAAGATAATACAATAGTTTATTTAATACCTTTAATATATAGACCTAATAATATATTATTATTATTATAATATTTATTATTATAATAATAATCATTTTTTATTAATAATAAGAAAATACTAGTTAAAATTGATAATAAAAAAATATATAACTAACTTATTGAATGCAGATTCTTTCTTGGCCAACTTGAGAATTGAAGATAATACAATAGTTTATTTGTTGATTTTTCCATCATATTTGTTGATCTAAAAACATTTGTTTTTGTTTTTCTTTGTTATTCCGCCTCCACTCACACCAGGAATGTTTTGGTCTAATAATGACCCCAGCTTCTTTAAAAATCTTATTAACAAGATTCTGCACTCTCCCCCTGGGACCGAAGACTGAATAGGTGATCTGCTAAAAAAGCAATAAAGAGAATGATAATAGTCTGAATAAACTATCCCATAATATGGATCCTCGTCTTCTCAAAACTTTATACAACCGTTAAAGATGTTAAATGGAGCTGAAACCTCTTTAAAAGAAAAGCATCCTCCTCCCCTGGAAGCTGGAAGGAAGCATCTTGCCTGAGTAGAATTTGATTTATGGTCCGAGACTAGTGAAAAGGAGATGATTCACTTGATAAAATCAACCAATGAGAAGCCTCGAATGGCGGCCGGCGAATGGTGCAGTGGACATTAGTGACTCAAGATGAATCAGCAAAGGTTTTATTATCAACAAACATTTTTTTTCTTTTTTTTTCTTAGTAAAAATGAGATTCTTTTCTGTATTGATGG
>CM042155.1:28010160-28040160 GCA_023376005.1 Doryteuthis pealeii | reverse complement strand
AAGTGGTAATATTTTAGTGACAAGAAATGGTAATATTATCCGGAATAAGAAGTGGTAATATTTTAGTGACAAGAAATGGTAATATTATCCGGAATAAAAGAAGTGGTAATATTTTAGTGACAAGAAATGGTAATATTATCCGGAATAAAAAAAGTGGTAATATTTTAGTGACAAGAAATGGTAATATTATGAATAAAAGAAGTGGTAATATTTTAGTGACAAGAAATGGTAATATTATCCATAAAAGAAGTGGTAATATTTTAGTGACAAGAAATGGTAATATTATCCGAATAAAAGAGGTGGTAATATTTTAGTGACAAGAAATGGTAATATTATATCCAGAAAAAAAAGAGGTGGTAATATTTTAGTGACAAGAAATGGTATTATCCAGAATAAAAGAAGTGGTAATATTTTAGTGACAAGAAATGGTAATATTATCCGGAATAAAAGAAGTGGTAATATTTTTGGTGAATAAAAAAGATAATAATTTGCAGTGCCAATACTGTTAAAGACAAATGTCGCCATACTGATGGTTACTATTACTAGCAGGACCTGTGGATATACCATAGTATGATAATTTATTACAATGTTTGATATATTTACTTAAGAGCTATTGTGAAATAGTTCAATATGTAAAAAGTATAATCTTGATTTAACTTTCTTTCACTCTTTTTTTTCTTTCTTTCATCTTTTCATTACGTTTGATTGAAACAGATTAGCGATATCGTTTCCACGTGCTCACCCCCTCTCTCTATCTTTTCCCTACTCTCTTTCTTTCTTTTTTATTATATTTTTTTCTATGCAGCAATATATCTTTTTATTCCTTTTACTTCTTTCTAATAAAAACGGAATGGTCCATTATTTAGCTGAGGTGACAACACTCATAGGAAATAAGAATTTGGCAGATAAGCAACACCTGATAATCAGGATTTGGATTTTTGCATTTTATCTTAGATGATTTGGACGATCTCATTTTTAACCAGAGGGTGTTGTAAGATGATCACAGTTGTATTTTTTTGGAACACCAGTATTATTAATTATATATTTTCTGGACAATTTTTGAGCCTCTTCTTTAGTACCCAATACTCACACTACATTTAATGTTGGAGGCATGTGGTGTAATGGTTATCATTATAGGAAATGGACACTGTGACTAGAGTTTTTAGATTTTTTGCATTTCATCTTGGATGATTTGGACGGTCTCATTTTTAACCAGAGGTTGTTGCAAGATGATTATGGTTAGAAGATTAAGGAACAAGAATATTAATATATTAACAAATATTGGAACATGTTTATTGAGTCAACTTTGCATATTTAAAAAAAAAACAAAAAACAAAAAAAACAGGAATCATTTCTGGGATGAGAAAAACCAAATTGCAAGAAAGTGAAAAGTTCTGTTTAGTTTTGAGAAAAGTCATTAACATTTAGGAAATTATTCTTTTCCTTTTTCAGCCCTGTCAGCTGGGGCTTTAAAATACACCGACTGCACCTCTGCAGAGGGGGTAAAATTCCACCAATATGGCAATCTGTGATGCTTAATGTTGAAACCCTGGTAGTTGAGCCCTAACACCTATATGATTGTCCTGATCCTATGCCCATGCAAGCCCCATCCCTTTTTATCATATATGTGCTAGAAGGCGGTGGCTGAGGGTCTTAATGACATGGGTATGGCATTAAACTATCTGATGGCAAAGGTTCCAATCCTGGAGCTCTGGTGAATGTGGAGTACCCCTTCATCACCATTACTCCCAGGTCCACCCTGACCTGGAGTGGTAGTACCTATTAGGGTCCCAACTATGGATTAAACAGAAAAAAATAAGTTTTAAAAAATGTGTTTAAAAAAAATGATTTTTTTAAAAATTGAGTACCCATCAAGAATGAATAAAACAATATGTCTTCAGCATAAAATAACCAACAAGGGTTGACATGCCATAAAATTCAACCAGCCAACAACCATGAACTCCTTTTTATTTCTATTATTTACATGGTGTTTCAGCCAGTATATTCTCCAGCCTTCTTCTTCTTCTTAGAGATGATTAGCAGTAGTTTCCTGACTGAACTGGTAATTGACCTATGAGGTTCATCCACACAGCATCTTCTGAAGCATTCTGTTGACCTGCTTTTGGGTTCATCCACCTTGCTTTACATCCATCATGCTGCTTTCCATGGTTTCTATTGCTACATGCTTGTATGGTGTAACATTTTACATTTTCAGCTATTTTTCAACCAGGAAAAACAGCATATCATAGCAATTCACTTAAAATGCTCTCATGTAGAGAATAAAGCAATTTTCCAGTCCAATTTGCAGTAATCTGAACATTAGCTACATAAATGAGAGTAACCTCTCTTGTTTCTTTCACTTTGAGGAAGACTTATTTTTGTCGGCTATTTTTATTTCACCGTAAATCTACACTGAAAATATGAATTTGTTTGAATCAATACAACTGCATGTTTCAACACAAAAATATCATAAAATGTGTTCTTAATAACAATTAAGTTCATTTCAAATAATGCACAATTAAGAACACATTTTATGATATTTTCGTGTTTAAACATGCAGTTGTATTGATTTGAACAAATTTGTATTTCCAGTGTAGGATTTACTATGAAATGAAAATGGCCGACCAAAACATAAGGCTTCCTCAAATTGAAAGAAACAAGGGGAGGTTACTCTCATTTATGTAGCCAATGTTCAGATTACCCATTATAATTATCTCTCTCTGTTGTTTACTACTATTTAGGTGATCGAACGACGAAATATAATTGTTGACAAAAAAACAAATTGACTTGTTGATGGTGTTCTCAAGATGATGTGTCCGTATGAAGTTGTAGGTAGATCCCTGTGTGATGTGGCGGGATCCATTTGGAGTTACTTTTGCTATGTGATGTAGTGTCTAATGGAGGGACTTTTAATTTCTATACTTATTGTTAATTAATTAATATTCTATGTTATTCTCACCCTTGACCAGGATTAAACCTGCAGAAATGACTGTCACTTACAACTGTCATAGACTGTTCACTATTGGTTAGTGGAACAGGCAAACACTTCCTCAGCTTAATGGACTGTTCCTGGCAGTAGTGGCAATAACTATTTAATCTGTTACAGTTTGTTCATGAACACCAACCTTTCACCCGGCCTTCGGGGTGGGGGTCCAGTGTGCCTCGGCCACTGGACCGGTAAGGTACAAATAATAGCGTCGATCCCAGGGGGCTTTTCCCCCAGGCATTACCTGCCCCCTTGGGAGCAGGGCTGGGTTTATTGCCCAGCGCATGAAGCGCCCCTTTGAGGGGGAATACCGAGGGGATCAACGCAATTTTTGTTCTTTCCCACCCATGAGCTTCGGCTTGTGGGTGGGCCCACATTAAAACGAGGCCTTGTGCCCAGTCCATACAAGTGGGGTGTGAGACAAATATTCCTTCCACCTGGCTTTGGCTGCTGGATCAGGTGTTGTTAATTAATAGCGTCGATCCCAGGGGGCTATCCCCCCAGGCAATACCTGCCCCCTTGATTTAAAGGGGCAGGGCTGGGTTTATTGCCCAGCGCCTGAGGTGTCCCCCTTGAGGGGGGAATATCCCACGTAACTAGGGCCTTTGTGCCTGACCTTGTACAAGTGGGGTATGAGGAAAATAAACCAACCTTGTAACTGCCTGGAGAGGCTATAACACTTTGACTTTTATTACTTATCTTATACGGGTTTTACTTACCTCTGGGCTGGATCTGGTTGGGTCTCTGCCATTCTGGATCAGAACAGCTCAGTCTGTCTATATCTGGTGGTCTGGATCAGATGTTGGACTCGCATTTTCTGTTTTTTGAGTCTGGAAATTACTTGGAATGTACTTGTCTTGTTTCATTCATAGTTCTTAATAACGAACACAAAACACTCTTGTTTTTTTGTTTTTTCAGAGCTCATATATTTTATTTTACCCCCAAGTAAAAATGCCTTGGAGAACACACACTCACCTTGCGTCTATTCTCTTAAAACACTTTGCCCAGACTGCCCAAACTTTTCACTCTTGTCATTGTTCAGACTTATCACCAATCACATGTCATCCTTAATTCTAATTAATTTCCACTATTACATAACATATAACTAAAATCTTTTCTTTTTTTTTCTACATCTCATTATTTTACACAAAGCAGTTCAACCTGTGGAAGAAGTATCTACTGCATTTGATAGTATGGATCAAGCACCAACAGGCACCTCAGCCCAGATCAGTTTTGAAAAGGAACTGAATTTTGCTTTTCACCGGTTGTCAGTAAACAAAATCAGCAGCCGATAAAAACAAAAAAGAAATTCACTATCAAATTTTAATTCTAAAATATTCAAAAATTCTGAAATAGGGTTAGGGGTTTGGGGTTAGCAGTTATTATTATAACCTTATAATATACTTTTTATAAATCTTTTTATTAACTATCCATAGAGGCACATGGAAAATAAATAAACGTGTATTTCGTTTTAAGTTTTTTTTTTTTTTAAATAACAGTATTAGTTTATCTGTAGTGCAAAATTAATTTTTTCACATATGCTAACAACAACATGAACTAATTTTTTTATTAAAATTATACATTAAACTATTTTAGTATAGGAGTGTGTCTGATTTTTAACGGCTGTTGATTTTGTTTACTAACAGCCGGTGAAAGGCAAAATTCAGTTCCTTTCAAAACTGATCTGGGCTGGAGTGCTTGTTGGTGACTTGGTCTGATAGTGTGATGGTAGTTGGTGCACTGACATGTTGTGCACTGCTTCACAATATGTATCATATGAAAGTTGCACAGATAAATGTGCAGCGTTGTCTCAGGAACTTATACTTTGTGAGTTCAAACTTAGCCATAATGTAACATACTGGGTCTTAGTTTCTTATAAATATGGGCTCGTTTCTTTGTGTGTGATAATGTCTCTTGCATAAAGATCCTGAATAACCCTGTTTTGGACTTTAGAAACAAACTTGAGGCCAAGTCAATTTTTTTCTTTGTCAACAATTATATTTCGTCGTTCGATCACCTAAATAGTAGTAAACAACAGAGAGAAATAATTATGATGGGCAATCTGAACATTAGCTACATAAATGAGAGCAACCTCCCCTTGATTCTTTCACTTTGAGGAAGCCGTCAGTTTTAGTCGGCCATTTTCATTTCATCTTAAATCTACAATGAAAATACAAATTTGTTTGAATCAATACAAAAATATCATAAAACGTGTTCTTAATTGTGCTTGTGCATTATTTGAAATGAAATTAATTGTTATTAAGAACACATTTTATGATATTTACGTATTAAAACATGCAGTTGTATTGATTACAGTGAAATGAAAATGGCCGACCAAAACAGATGGCTTCCTCAGAGTGAAAGAAACAAGAGGAGGTTTCTCTCATTTATGTAGCTCATGTTCAGATTACCTTATAAATCTGAACATGAGCTACATAAATGAGAGTAACCTCCCCTTGTTTCTTTCACTCTGAGGAAGCCATCTGTTTTGGTCGGCCATTTTCATTTCACTGTAATCAATAGATTAGTCTGTAAAGTTATACAGTGTATACTCCTTATAAATAGATTTTGTAATAAGAATGAAAGTGAACTCTGTGTTAGGGTGGGGGGGGCACAGTCAAGTCCGACGCATATGCTCTCCCAACTGCCAAAGTCTTCTGTCTGCAACAATCTCTCACAAAAGTACTATTCTCTTCTCGACAACAAGATCCAAATACAGTTTTCTCTTCCACTCGTCTCGACAGAAAAATCCGACTACCGTTGTGTCTCCCCCGGTCTGGGAGGGCAGGCCCTTAAATACTCAGTAACTGTGTACATCCAGGCTACTCACTCTGCACTGCCCGTGCGGAACTTCGACATTCACCAGCACTTCAAGTATGTGTCAATCCTCACGACGAGACTGTTTACATCCGGGTTACTCTGCACAGCTCGTGCGGAATTTCAACAACGAGGGAGGTGGTGAGTTCAATTTCCGTGGTCACTCGCCACACGCCTCCCCCTTTCACAGGCCAAACATATCCGGATGCGCTTTGTTCATGGGAGTTGGGAATCTGCTTGTCCACAGATTTTAAGAAATGATGGTTTTATATTTATTATGAATTTTAATCACTCAATTACATAAAGAGGAGTTGGAGTCGGAGGTGCCAAAAATAGAGGAGTCAGAGTCGGAGTCGGAGTCAAAGGTTTTTTGTGTTCTGACTTGTGTAGTTGCAGACCTCCTGTGGTCTTGGGACCACCAATTGAAAACCACTGATCAATAGAAAAAAAAGCACATTGAACTCTAGCACCTATATGATTGTCCCAACCCTATTGCCCTTACGGCAAGACGAAAGCCCTTTTTATCATATGGGTGCTAGAAGGCGTCTATGGTGGCTGAGTGTCTTCATGTCCTGGGAATGACATTAAACTCTATCTGATGGTGAGGTTCCAGTTCTGGAGGTTTGGTTAATGTGAAGCACCCCTTTATCACCATTGCTCCCTGGTCCACTCTGACCCGGAGTGGTAGTACATGTTAGGGTCCCATCTATGGGTTAAATAGAAAAATGTGTTCATAAAAGAAAATTAAATATCCATTAAGAATGAATTTATTTCAAAACTTTGTTGGCATCAAATTGACGCATCAAGGTTGATATGCCATAAAACAAAACAAAACAAAACAAAACAAACAATCAGATAAAATTAAAAAAAAAACAATTAATTACATTAGAAAAGAATTTAAAAAATAAAAGAAGACAGTAAATAAATTAGGCATTTTTTTATTTCAGCAATATTTCCAAGTTTTTTTTTTATTTTAAATGAAACATAGATATATCTCTTAGATATATATAGATATATATATATCATACATATATTATAAATGCACAAGCATACACACGCATATATATATTCACACGCATATATATATACACATATGTGTATAATTTTTTATCTATATGCATATATATTATATATTATAGACAACCAAACTTCCTCTTCAAGTTATTTTGAGCTGATATAAATATTTTCATTCTCCATCACAATTAACTAAAAATGAACTTTTTTTTTTCGTTTGAAAAGAAAAAGAAAAAGAAAACATGATTTTTTTTTTGGTTTGTTTTTTGAGTGAATAGGAATTTTTTTGTTTTTTTTGGGGAGGATTTTTTTCGGCATAAGGTTACATGAATGCCCACGAGTTGCTGTGATGTGGTAAAAATTGAAGGGGGGGGGGAGGATGTGGTAAAATTGAAGGGGGTGGGAGGATGTGGTAAAAATTGAAGGGGGGGAGGAGGAGTGAAGATTTTTTTTTGTGTTAATTTAAAAAAAAAAAAAATTCTTGCAAGTTTATTTCTTCCAACTACTATACTCATCTTTCTGTAATCTTTTTTAATTTTCTGGAAATTCTGTTAATGTTCTGGAAATTCTGTTAATTTTCTGGAAATTCTGTTAATGTTCTGGAAATTCTGTTAATTTTCTGGAAATTCTGTTAATTTTCTGGAAATTCTCTTAATGTTCCAGAAATTCTTTTAATGTTCTGAAAATTCTGTTAATTTTCTGGAAATTTTGTTAATGTTCTGAAAATTCTGTTAATTTTCTGGAAATTCTGTTAATGTTCCAGAAATTCTGGAAATTCTGTTAATTTTCAGAAGATACGACTCCAATGAATTTGTAATTATATTAAAGAAATATGGGTGAGCTTTCATTTATTTTGAGATGAAGTATTATTATTTCACTCCTTGTGAGTTTTCGGTGGAGACTGAGCGACAGCATGTCTCCTCAAATCTCCAGTCTCCTATTATTAGTATGATTATTAATTTCCACTAGTATTTTCTATATTCTTTTAATTTTTAATTGCTTATTTTTATTGGAACTCACTTGGGAGTCATTATTCAATGATAGCAAGGAATAACAGCAATGAAATAAAAAGAATAAGTCATCAATGAGGTTAAACATGTTTCCTTTGCTTTTTATTCTTGTTCTTTTTATATTGCAAATCCCTTGGACCATATGACCTTTAGGCACCCCTTTTGCGATCTCGATTCATAAGGACATGTTTTTCATTTACACAGTCAAAATCCGGTTGTTTGTTAGGGGTTAGGAGTTAGGGGTTAGTTTTATAATTAAAAAAAAAAAACCCTCTAAAAATCGTCTGTTAACAAACAACTGGATTTTGATGGTGTAAATGAAAAACATATCCTTATGAATCGAGATCGCAAAAGGGATGCCTAAAGGTCATATGGTCCAATCCCTTGGATTGTTGTTCTATGACAGTAAAGAACAGCACAAACCCGAAACCATAATAAAAGTTCTTAAATGACTGACTTATTTTAATGTCATTTCTGATCTTCCCTGTTAGTTGCTGTCATAGAATAACAACTCAAATGAATTAAAATGAAAAGATGGAAGAAAATACTATTCAAAATTAATAATAAACATGAGTGATAGTAAAAGAATTTATTTCCTTGGGAATGTGTTTTTTGCTTTCTCAGTAGGAATCAGCTGATGACATTTTTGTTTAGACCTTCTCTTTCCTAAAATATTAAGGGAATATTTTGTTCAGGCTTTCTCTTTGCTACAATATTAAGGGAATAATTTGTTCGGACCTTCTCTTTCCTAAAATATTTGGGGAATATTTAGAATATTTTGGATTTTCTCTTTCCAAAAATATCAAGGGAATATTTTGTCTAGGCCTTTGTTCGGGCATTAAAAATTAGAAATATGAAATAAAACTTAATAAATAGAGAGAAAAAAAAATTAAGGTTAATCTGTGAGAAAGTCAACCATAGTTGTCTCCTTCTGGATCAGCCACCTATATATAAATATATATAAGGGAAAAAAGCCTAAGGTTGTAGACATCCTATCATCATTCCTTTAAAAGAATGACTGAACAGTCACTGTGTTGAAGTCAACCATAGTTGTCTCCCCCTTGGATAATCCACCTATATAATATTTAAAAAGAAAAAGAAAAAAAAAAGCTCCATCCTAACTGCCCCCAGTTGTGTTATATTTCAATAAAGCTTCAAGTTATTACCTTGTTCATTTTTCATTACAAAAAGGGAGATCAAAATTCACCATCTTTTTCTGCTAAACTTTTGTGGCAAAGTGGTTTAAAGTATTGGACGATTTTTTGCAAGTTTGAGGAGGAATTGAAAAATCTTCAGAATATCATTGTCAATCTAAATTAGGGAAAAATAGAGATGTCTTTTATTCATACCACTGGACACTAGTTCAACCCTATTGTATTCAGTGTATCTTGAGATTAACTTTTTATTATACAGTGGGTACATACAAGTTTGCCTTAATACCTTCTATTTGTATATTACTAACATTTTAGTAATATATATATATATATATATATATATATATATTCACTTTTAGCAAAAATGCCAGTGTGAAAAAAATTTTGAGAAAAAAAGTTTTTAAAACATAGTGACTTCAACTTTGAAAAGGAAGCATATTGTGTGTCAGTTGATTGGGTACAGCTCATAAAACTGACAATAACACTGAGAAAGTGTTTGTAATCAAAATCCGTTTTTATCAAAGTTTTTATCGATAATTTTACAGGATTTTAAGAATTTTAAGGTGTATATACGTGGCTTCAACTCTTTGGTGTTGAGCACTGTAACGAAAAAACAGCAGGTAAGTTGTTTTCTAATTATATATATATATATATATATATATATAATAATCTGTGCGTGTGTGTATGTGTGCATATATGTAGCTGTAACCCAACATAAATAGTACATCGTAGTGAGATTTTTTTTATTTTATTTGAGCAATATACTTATAATGCTCTTTGGGAATCAAGAAATTCCTGTCCAATTTGCAACTGAATGATAATTTTGTGAGGTCTGCCATTGTGCTGAACATCATATTTTAATTATGCAAATTCTCAGTATAGATGAGATAAGTGTGCAATTCTGCTTAGAATTCTTCTCTCCTTCCTAGATAGAAGCATCAATATAATCATGGACTGTCTAGTTTCTATTAAAGCTGGTCAAGTAATTCCCTAAGGTTATTATATACTAATAAAAAAATGAAAAAAGAAGGTGAATATAGCAGCCTAGATAAAAAAAAAAAAAAAATAAAAAAAAAATTTCCTGACCTCCCACCAGGTCGGATTAACACGAGATCTTTTTTTTTATGAATAATTTTGATTTTTCAGACCTGAAGTTACTGCGGTCTGAACATTGTGTTTATACACAATAAAGATGAGGACAACAGTCCAAAATATCAAAATTATTCATATCAAGCCTCATCACATAAATACAAACAAGGTCTTTTTTATGTAGGTTTTTTTTTATTTTATGGGGCATCCAATGAGGATCGAAATCACTATTCAGTAATACTGGATCTGCGAGACTAGCTTGCTAACCATTACATCACGATGGGACACCTATAAAAGCCTAGATGAATAAAATTTTAATCAAACATGGGATCCAAATCATACATCATACTAAACCACATTACCCGAAGAGAATTAAATAAACAAAACACCAGCCTTAATATTTACACTAAAAGCACGAGTTCCCTCCAAAGTTAAGCAATAATGAGACTGTTCAATACTTAGACGGGTAACTATTTAAAATTAACAGGTACACTGTAAGCAACCTGAGACTTGTGTGTAACATAAAGCAAAGCTTAATAAAATACAGCATCCCCCCATGAATAAGTAAAAACTTACCAATTCTTGTATTATTTTGATTTTTCAGACTGTTGTCCTCATCTTTTTTGTGGAATATAAAAACAACGTTTCAGACATTCTATGCTCCGGCCTTCTTCAGGTGTTTCTTGTCTATCCGAAGATAGCAGTGATTGATCTGAAGAAAGCCTGAGGGTACAATAGTCAATATGTTGGATTTTTATATTTCTCAATAAAGATGAGGACAACAGTCTGAAAAATCAAAATAATACATATCAAGCCTCACTTAAAAAATTCGAACCAATATTAACATTTTTTTAATAAAATTTTTTCTTCTAAATCAAAGATACCAGGATTTTATTATTTCTAGTCGAACATTGTACAACCAAAACGGATATCATTAGGTATTATTTATCACCACACTCTACAGCATTGAAACTCTGTAATCAAAACTAAAATCACAACATCTCTGTAACCAAAAATAAAATTTCATAAATATATATATATTATTCTTGGATTGTTATATATTAATTTTTCTGTTTACATAGTTTCAATGCTGAAGAGTGCGGTAATGAATAATACCTAATGACATCCGTTCTGATTGTATAATGTTCCATTAGAAATAATAAAATCCTGGCATCTTTGGTTTAGAAGAAAATTAACACTTTTATAAAAGATTGATAGGTGTGTACTTATTTATGAGTGATACTGAAAGAATAATTATAATTGCCATAATGCAATCTGCAAAGTTTATAGGATTAAAGCTGCCATCATTGTATCATTTGATAATAATCAGAGGATCAATGGACTGGTGAACTGAAGGGTTTAAATATCAGGAATTCAAAAGATGAGTGTAATAGTGTAATTTAAACGAACTTCCAGGAATTAAATACATCAAATTGCCGTCAAAGGCAATAGATATATTGCGTCTTTTATAAACTGCTGAAGCCAGTGCTTGGATGTGTATGTATATATATATATATATATATATATATATATATATATAATGAATTAATATTGATAATATAGTTTGCTATATTTACAAGTAAAGAGTGCTCAATATCATTGATAGAGCATATATATCTAAGTTAGGTAACGAAGACAAAGTTAACATTGTTTGGTAAGCTGTCAGTTTCTCGCCTATGTGATTTTCAAAAATTAATAAGCAAAAAACTGACAGTTACCAAGCACCGTGTTGACTTTATGTCTTCACTAACTGAACTTATATATATATATAATTATATATATATATATATATATATATAATGAGATTTTTGGTAATATATAAATATTTATATATATATATATATATATATCTTCACTTTTAGCAAAAATGCCAGCGTGAAAAAACTATGAGGAAAAAAAAAAAAGCAAGGCAGTTAAGGTCGCGGGAAGAATTTATTAGCAAAGTTTTTTATTTTTTAGAGTGAGAGACAAATTTTTTGGTCCATTTTTGCAGTGAGGTAAAGCATTTTTTTTTTCAAATATATATATAAATATATAAAAATATATATATATTTTTATTGTTATTTTCATTATTTTATTGGAAGCAGACTAATCCGGGCACTTTTGATGGACGATCAAATTTATGTCAATGTTAAATAGAGAAAGAAAAAAAAGTGTATTATCAATTCGTTCCAATGTAAGAGTTATTGGGGATTCAGATTTTTGAATACCAATTATGCTGTAATGTTTTGCTTTTTAATAATAATTAATAACTAATAATAATTATTTGATAATCTTTAAAAAAAAAAATGACAACTGCCGTGGGGATACAATGTGTGACCCAAGATGTTGGTGTAGTTTTTATTGACAGATAAATAGAATTTCTCCAATTTATGAGCAAATTTTGAAATTGTTGCATGCACACAAATTTGTATCCAAAAAAATTGGACTAATTTTAAGTAGGAAAATAAAAAAAGAATTTTTAAATCTAAAAATTCTGCTGTCTTTTCTAGATTATATTATTATATTATATTTATATAATATAAGATTATTCATAATCTTTATTATATTATTTATTAATAATATTATTAATAATATTATTAATTATTATATTATTTATATAATATAAGATTTATATTATATATAATATATTATTATATTATATTATATCATTAGACAAAAAAAAAAAAGACAAAAACCAAACTATGAAAAAAACTGAACTATTCTTTATTATGGACACAAATTTTAATGAAACTTCAATGGCTTACACACACATAGGAAGTGATTATTTTCCTTGATTATTATAGTCAATATTCCCTTAGTTGTAGCGAAAAGTCATTGGGAAAGGACTAATCACAGATTAGAATATCAAATCAAGGAAAAGAAAATTCTAAGAAATCTTCTTTTTTTTTTTTGGTATTTCTCAGAATTTTCTTTTTAGTTAATTATGACTTTTCGCTACAACTATGTGAGCGTAAGTCATTAAAATTTCATTAAAATTTGTGGTGATAATAAAAAGTGGTTCAGTTTTTTCACTGTCCATCTTTTAAAAAAAAATTTTTATTGTCCAATACTGTACCAAAAAACAAATTTACTTGTTTTTCGAGAACAGTCTTTTTCAATCTCAAATAAGGATACTAAAAAAAATTCAAATATGGAATAAGAATTAAGTTTTATGTTAGTTTTTGTTTATGGCAATCTCCAAAACAGTCGGCAGGATCACTTGTGTAAAAACATTCATGAAGTTTACGAAAAAACTTTGTCTCTAGATTTAAGATTAATTTTTGTTCTAACTTTGAATTTTATTTTTTGAAGTGTTTTTTATAGTTTTATTGAAAAGGATTTTTTCCTTTTCAATAAAAAATATAAAAAACTTCAAAGAATAAAATTCAAAGTTACAAAAAAAATTAATCTTAAATCTAGAGACAAAGTTTTTGGTAAACTTCAATAATAAACAATAAAACTAAAACAAAAAAATTTAAAAAACAATAATCTTATCAAAAATTATTTAAAATTTTAGTTTTTTCTTTTTTCTTTTTTGCAATATGGTATCATATAAAAAATAATATCAAGAAATAAGCTTATTATTTGGTTAAAATAAATAAATAAATAATTAAATTTTCATAATGCAAAAAAGGAAAAAAAAAAAAAAAAAAAAAAAAAAAAGAATTTGAATTTTTTGTTTTTACTTTTGATAAAAAGCTTTTTTTCTTTTTTCTTTTTTGCAGTATGGTATCATATAAGAAAAGACCAAATCTAAAAAATTATCTTTTTTAAAAAAAAAAAAAAAAAAAATCAATTAAATAAATTTTCATAATGCAAAAAAGAAATAAAAAAGAAAAAACGAAAAGAAAAAAAAAGAAAAAAAAAGAAATTGAAATTTTTTTACTTTTGATAAAAAGCAACATTTCTTATCCTCCTGAAAAACTGGAACAAGACTGATGACAAGGAAGTGAAAGAAAAATTACCAAGCTGGATTCGAGAAATGACAACGGTGATGGGAAGGCAGGAAGGAGTAGAATAGGAGGAGCGCATGTGTGTAGGGGATGAAGCAAGAATGAAATGATTTGAATTTTGTTGTATTTTTTATAAAAATGTGTGTGTGTGTGTGTGTGTGTGTGTGCATGTTTGTGTGTGTGCATTTTGTGTTTGTTTATGTGTGTGTGTGTGTGTGTGTGTAAAGCCCATAACAAGCAAGAATGAAATGATTTGAATTTTGTTGTATTTTTTATAAAAATGTGTGTGTGTGTGTGTGTGTGTGTGTGTGCATGTTTGTGTGTGGTGTGTTGTGTTTGTTTATGTGTGTGTGTGTGTGTGTGTGTGTGTGTAAAGCCCATAACAAGCAAGAATGAAATGATTTGAATTTTGTTGTATTTTTTATAAAAATGCATGTGTGTGTGTGTGTGTGTATGTTTGTTTATGTTTATGTGTGTGTTGTATGTGTATGTGTAAAGCCCATACCACAGTCTTTTACACTGGTCTCCCTGCAAACATCTCCACTGATATTAAGAAGCAAAGAAAGCAATTATCTCGGGAGGGAGGAGGCACCGTAATCCCCGATTCCAGCCCGTTTGTTTCAGATAAAATCTGTCAACGTACGTGCACTCGTGTTGTCTGTTAGCTTGGCTCCCATGTGATAGGGTTCCTATAACTTGGGGGTGGGGCACTTCGGCATCGTCGTCCTGGCCATGTACCAGAACGGCTCTTCTTCTCCCGGGCCACCTTGACATGGGTATTCCCTTCGGATACCCATTCCGGATGGATCACAAAGCAATCTCTTCTTGGTGATGACGGTGTTGCAAAGAGTCCTCCATCATAGATGTAATTTGCAGACTCGGGCCTTGGTATTTGTCTGTCACTGGAGCGTTCGATGTTGCGTCTGCCAGAACGTCCAGCTCTTCCTAAGGAAGCACTGGAACCTGGAGAGCCATACCAGCCATAGGTGGTCTGCAAATTGCGTCGGTAGTAGGCTGAATCCTGCGAGTCAACCTTTTTCTTATCCATTGAAAAGGTTGTAGGTTAACAGGTCATTGATATAATCTGACAAAAGACAAAAAGAAAAAGAAAATAAACTTAGGAGATAAAACCATACGATGATTGGTACATTGTAAAAATGACAGTAAATTTAAAGAATTAAAAAATAAAACATACAAAGTATATTTAATAAATGCAATACATACATACATACATACACATACACACACATATATATATATATATATATATATATATAGTGAAAGAATCATGCATGAAAACCTAAAGTATCAACTTCGAAAGGGTTACACCTGTCATATTGGAGAGAAAGGGAACGTTTGAAATAATCTAAATTTATTAAGAGCCAAGATGTTTGCCGGGCTAGCTGTTTATTTAATTTTACATACAAATACGTTTCAAACTCTCCCATCTCTCTCTCTCTCTCTCTCTCTCTCTTTACGATGACCGAGAAACTAAGATATATAATAAGGATGTAATCAAGATATACATTGAGAGGGAGAAAGTGAGGGGCAAATTGTTAAGTAAGAGATGGGTCAGTTTTTCACTTAATTGCAAATAAAGACTAATGAGAACTAATTAGAATGGATAAAAAAACAACTTAATCCTAAAACCAAAGAATATTTTAGTATAATTTTGGTGTCATTAAACTAAACAGTAAAAAGTCTTTAGGAGACAATAAACTTAGGAGATAAAACCATACGATGATTAGTACATTGTAAAAATGACAGTAAATTAAAAGAATTAAAAAATAAAACATGCGAAGTATATTTAATAAATGCAATACACAGACACACACACACATACACACACACACATATATATATAGTGAAAGAATCGTGCATGAAAACCTAAAGGGTCAATTTCGAAAGGGTTACACCTGTCATATTGGAGAGAACATGGAGGGTTGGAAATGTCAGACATGTGATCGAATTCTGCTTTCTAAGGCTGGATATGTCAATCATAGGAAATCTCACCAGGGTCAATTCATGCAAATTCCAGGAACAAACAATGTGTCTTGTGCTATCTGTGGCAAGGTTTGTAAGTCGGCTTCTGGTCTGAAAGACATATGGTGGTGCATAAGCATCAAATTTTATCATCTGATTTATCTGATTCAACGGGAAGGACGTCCTTTCTATGTCATATTTGCATCAAACTTTGCGGATCTGCAGCGGTTTGATGAGTCATTTGAGGGCTCATGCAAGGAAAGGTTCTGGTAGTGGAGTTATGGGATTGTGAGGGACGGCAATGATCTGTAAAGATTATGCTATTGCTATATGGGTTTTATAGTTTGCTTGAAGCATGGTATGTATGTGTTTAAAATAGAAATTAGAAGGCAATTGACAATGCAATGGAAGAACAATATTTAGGAAACAGATAAATAAACATCATTTTCATCACTATTCATACCCATATATACATATATAAGACAGACAGACACTGAATCTCCATTATGATAAGATATTATTCAAACAAAAAATAATGAAAGTTAAAACAATATGTAGGGGTGACACGACTTTCAGACCACCCTGTAGTTTGCTAACGATTATGCCAGGTGAGGTTCAAGCACCTATAAGTAAACATAAACAGATGAAATAAAACACAGACTTTTTGGTCCTTAAATGGAAAAGAAAATTTGTTTTAATGATTTTCCCCTGGAAGAAAATGAGATTGATTATTTAAACTGGGTAATCCTTAACTTGTTCCTCGTAAATTCCTACCATAAAATAAACTAAACCTTCATTCCATGTCCATGTTTTTGCAATAAATGTTTTATTTTTCTTGCACCCGTTATTTTACAATTCTGAATATATTTTCTTTATTTAAAAACATTTATTGCAAACATATTTAAAACATTTATTGCAAAAACATGGACATAAAATGAGGGTTCAGTTTATTTTATAGTAGGAATTTACGAGGAACAAGTTGAAGATTAACTTAAACTGATAATTGAAATGAGTCAAATAATTAAATTTAAAGAATCTAGAAAACTTTCCTTCACCTTCAACTTGCTGCATGGTTCTCATAAAAACAAACAATAATTATTATTTTTTTTCCCTTTTAAACATTATACAGATATGTGAAATACTGACATCATGGCTGCCAATGATGTCTCGGTGTGAGGAAGAGAATTGTATAAACACTCATCCCATAAGTGACGGATGATAGTTGGGGGGTGCAGGAAATGATGGTGTGCGTACTGTCAAACAGATAATGCGTCAGCATCATCCGTAATTCAACACATGCTGGGATTCATGAGGAAACTAATTTCGCTTTCGCTCTCACGCATCTGAATTTACGATTGCAAAAAGATGTACATTTTAAACGAGCATGGCTTGGTTAAAAAAAAAAATTGTATCAGAATCCATATATGATACAAGGATTAAAATCTTATGATCGTAAATTGTAATTTCTTGTTCATCTGACTTGGATGGTTTGTATGACAGGGGGTAGGTGGTCATATAGCTTCTTTCTTGTGGGATGTTGCTTCCACGATTTGTTCAAGATCGCATGCTGCATCCTTGTGCAGCTCCCATCCAGCCTATTTTCCAGGCACCTCGTCAAGGTCCAAGTGGTGCAGTCATACAGCAGCACTGATACCAATACGGCCTGGAAGAATTTTCGTTTCAACTTATTGGCGAGGTCTGACTTCCATATAACTGATAATCTGTGTTAACTTGTGACTTGTCAGGAATTGAACCTGAGACCTTCTCATAAAAAATTGTAGGTTGGTTTAATCTAAATAAGACTATTTTTTTGCACAAAAAGCAAGCTCTAGTGATAGTGAATGTGTATATATATCTACTTTGTTGTTAATTGTTTTATTTTCATAGTTATCTCCAGACATACATACACACTAACTGTCCTTTATATATGTATAGATGAATCCAATAGTATGTGGCAAAAGAGGATAAAATAAAATCTTATAATGGAGATGTGTCTCTAACCAAAACATGACCACCAACATCACAATTCCCATAGTCATTTACATTATATTCTCAATGATTATTATTTAATCTCAATTTGAATCTTATTTATTAAGCTGTACAAAGCTATGGTGCGGCCACACTTGGAGTTTGCATCACCAGTCTGGAACCCCTATCTTGCCTAGAATATTAACCTCCTAGAAAGTACAGGGACGTGCAATCAAACGAATACCCTCCATCAGGCATCTGCCATACTCTGAACGTCTCGCTGCCCTGGGAATGGATTCACTGAAACTTCGGCGTCTGGCAACTGACCTGGTAAACACTCATAAGGTCATTAATCATCTTAACAACAGCAACCTTGAGCACTTTTTGATCTCATCTTTCTAACACACGGGCATGCCTACAAAGTCAGAAAACAGCACTGCTCACGTAACTTTTGGAAACATTTTTTCATGCTCAGAGTTGCGGAGATATGGAATAAATTGCCGCGTCTGTTGTAGGCTGCCGAAGCACTGAGTCTTTCAAAGCTCCATGCTTCCTGTAGTCACCGACACTATACTGATGTATGCACACACACGCACACTTACATGCATATTACTACTGTAAACTGTTCATGTTCCTGACACTAATACATTATTCTGTGTACTTGACATGAGACTGATGAGTTGTGGTGCACCTGAGCACTGTACACAATAAATTTCATTATTTTTTTTTTTATTACATTTGATGGAAATACTTTTGAGACGCTAGGGTAAAGATTATGATTATGGTTAGGGTTAGGCTATTTTGGGAGTTTCCAACATCTATTTATACTTATATAAAGGGCAGTTTGTGTGTATGTATATCCGGAGGAAACTATGAAAATAAAACAATTAATGACAAAGTAAATATATATACATATTCACTATCACCAGAACTTGAATTTTGAATAAAAATAATGAAGATTTGATTTAACAGACGACTGATCAATACCCTGTTCATGGGGGAGAGAAGAGAAAAAAAATGAATCCAATAGTTTGTGGCAAAAGAGGAAAAACAAAATTTTATAATGAAGATTATGTGTTTCTCTAACTAAAACTACATGACCACCGACATCACAAATCCCTTAGTCATTTACATTATATTCTCAATGATTATTGTTAACTTGTGACTTTTCAGGAATTGAACCTGAGACCTTCTCATAACAAATTGTAGGTTGGTTTAGATTAAATAAGACTGTTTCAGCCAATCAGAGGCAGGCTTGGGATTGTAGCAGACACTACTTAAGACACACACAAATTTGGTCAGTATTTGAAAAGTCATTTGCCTGGGGAGGTGCTAACAGTCTGAGCTAATGGATTAACGCTGTGTCTGCAAAGTTCACAATCTGTTTATAGCGGACCATGCCTTCCCTATGCATGCATTAACATCACTTTCTGTGGATAAGATATTACTACCTAGGAGGTGAATTTTTCTACTGGCTTTAGAGGTTTACCGTCAAGCGTGGAGATGTCACCTTTCTTTTTAAAGTACAGCGAGAATCAAACATGCTTTCAGTAATAATGGACCTGCAAAACTAGCTTAATATGAGGCACCCAGTGAGAATCGAATTCACTTACAATGATCTGCAAAACTAGCTTAATATGAGGCACAGTGAGAATCGAATTCACTTACAATGATCTGCAAAACTAGCTTAATAGGAGGCAAGTGAATCGCAATGATCTGCAAAACTAGCTTAATATGAGGCACCCAGTGAGAATCGAACTCACTTACAATGATCTGCAAAACTAGAATATGTCAGTGAGAATCGAACTCACTTACATGATCTGCAAAACTAGCTTGTTAACCATTACACCACGATGAGATGCCTTTCTTAAATACTCTTATAGCTAAAACAATCTATCTATCTATACATATATAAAGGGCAGTTGTGTGTATATGTATGTCCGGAGGAAACTTTGAAAATAAAATAATTAACGACAAAGTAAATATATATACACATTAAATATCACCAGGACTTGGTTTTTGAGCAAAATTAATAGAGATTAGATTTATATTCGTGACGATAATTAAAAAATTAAATTTAAATGATAACAGCATGGACATTTTTTTGGCATTTAGTATTTTGAATAGGAGACATTAATTTTTCTTTTCACAGTGTCGGGATCAATGCAAATATTTTTTTACGTAGGGATTCTAATGGGGCTTCTTGCGAAGATCCAACTCGCAATTCAACAATAATGGATCTGCGAGATTACCTTTTTACCCAACCCCACCCTTACCCAGGCAATGCTGGGTAGCCACTTCTAGTTGGTATATAAATGTCGAATAGATGATAAAAAATCCTAGATAACCACGAATGTGACCTTGTGTCAAAATTGACCTTTCTTCATAAGCATCTATTTGATATTTACCATATATGATACTTGAAGCGGCCATCCAGCAATGCCTGGGTAGAAGGAGGGTGGAAACCTGATGTATTGATTTATTTCATTTTGAGATTTACAAATGCTGGACATTTATAAGTAGCATTTCAATGCTATTTCTATGTATATTTTAATTTTTAAAAATCTTCGAATATAAATCAAATCTTCATAATTTTTACTCAAAAACCAAGCCCTGGTGATATTTAATGTGTATATATATTTACTATGTCGTTAATTGTTTTATTTTCATGGTTTCATCCAGACAGACATTATTTATTTAAGCTTCAATAATGTGTGTGTGTGTGTGTGTGTGTGTGTGTGTGTGTGTGTGTGTGTGTGTAATTGCAATAAACGCCCATAATAGCGAGATTTTTATAAGAGCAATTACCTTTAAAATCTTCTAAATTATAGAAATAATAAAAAAATTTGGTTATTTTTATAACCCCACATAAGAAAAGGGGAACCACTCTGATTGACTGATAAATTATTTATTTTTATTGATCTACTAGGAAAAAAGAGACGGGGGTTAGGGGTTAGGGTTAGTTTAATGGGAAATAAATAATAATTCATCAGTCAATCAGAGTGGTTCCCTTTTTTATGTTGGAGTTATAGGAAATAACCAAAACTTTTTTCTTGAATATACATATTTAGGAGCAGGATGTGACACAACGTTAATTTTCAAGAGTTTTCCTTCTCCTAGACTTGTTGTCCTACAATTTACCCATAGCTGGAGGGAGAGTACGTGGATACATACCTTTCCCAAGGGTATTAGCGCTATATGAAATGCAAACAATTTCTTGAATATAAGTTTCAAACTTAAATAAATGTGTGTGTGTGTGTGTGTTCAAGCATGTGTTTGTGTTTGTGTTTGTGTATGGGCATGTATGCACATGTGTAACTGCAATCCTACAAAAACAGCACATCATAGCAAGAATTTTATTAGAGCAATACACTTAAAATGTTATATAACTTAAAGAAATGATAAAAAGATTTTTCAAACTTAATATTTTAGGCACTACTTTATTTTACTACACTGAATAACTATGTAAAGCTCATAGGTGTAGTAGTTGGTAATTATGAACTTTAGTTGGCCAAATTCCTAGCATAAAATTGTGCGTGCACATTATCTCCCTTAACAAATTTGCTTGTATAGTTTTTTTTTTAGATTTTCTTAAACAATTGAATGAATAAAAATACATTTCATTCTCATCGACAAATTTTTGTGTGTTTGTTTGAGAAATAAAATTTTTATTTCTCAAACAAACAAAAATGTGTTGATAAGACAGTGCACAACAAAAATATCATAAAATGTGTTCTTAATAACAATTAAGTCAATAAGAATAAAATGTATTCTTATTCATTCAATTGTTTAAGAAAATCTCCTGAGAAAAACTATACAAGCAAATTTGTTAAGGGAGATAATGTGCACGCACAATGTTATGATAGGAATTTGGCCAACTAAAGTTCATAATTACCTAGTAGTTTCGTCATGGGTAAGATGTGACACAAGGTCACAATTACAGGACATCCATGGGAGATTGAATTCGCTATTTAGTAGTAACTAGAATCTCGGCTACCCAGCATCACCTGTGTAGAGGTGGGGGGAACTCCCCGCCCCTCCAGATTTATTGATTTGTTTACTTTTGAGATTTACAAATACTGGATATCTTTAAGTAGAATTTCAATGCTATTCTTATGTATATTTTAATTTTTAAATATTTTTGAATATAAATCAAATCTTCATAAATTTTACACAAAAAGCACGAACCAGTGATATTTAACGTGTAGCTTACTTTGTTGTTAATTGTTGTATTTTCATAGTTTCATCCAGACATACACACATATATACACATCAACTTCCCTTTATATATATATATATATATATATATATATATATCAAAGGGTTACTACCATATAAACATTGTAGTAGCATAAGTAGTTAATCCAAAAGGGCTTGTAAAATATAGAGCCTTAATTGACTTTTAGGAGATATAGAATAAAATAAGCTTAAATCAGGCGAATATATATTTCATTAGCCACATAGATTTTACTTTGTTCCCCTGAATACGGTGTACTAAGAACACCGAAACCGTGGTAGGGAAATAACTTTTCTACAACTATATATATATATATATATATATATATATATATATATATATATGAATTAAACATTTTTTGAAAAAAACAATTGATGTTGTTAGTTCGCTGACAGAATCTGTTTCAACCTTTAGCGGTCTTCTTCAAGAGCAAAATATATATGATGGAGAGACGGAATAAATAAACCGCTAAAAGATAGGAAGGTACAAACGAACGTTTATGTGAACATTCATGTTCGGAGCCGGAATTTATTTAAATTTAAAAATGCATATACTGTGTTAAAAATAAAATAAATTTTATTTTTAAAAATCAGAAGCATTTATAATTCACAAGAAAACTCAAAAGAGTTTGTTGTAAAAATATATAAAAAATGTATAAAAAAATATAAAAAATGTTCATGATTCCAGCTATAAGAAAGTTGTTTTTTCAAAAAATGTTTAATTCATACTGTCGGATTCATTTCCATTTACTTTCACATATATATATATATATATAGATGAATCTGTGAGACTAGAACTGTAGTATATTTGAAAAATCTTACAAAACATGACAATAGCTATTAGAACCATTTAGATGGCATGGTTCCTATATTTCTGTTGATGACCCACATCTATAACCTTGGTACAAGCTTTGGTGGTACATATGAAGCTAAGAGGGCAGTCGGCCATTTGCATAAAAGATAAGAAAAACTCTTTCTTCATGAGCCAATTAATCATTGAAGTAAATCTCATGTGAGATTTATGGAAACAAATTCTGACTAAAATAAAAGAAAGATTTTTATGAAGACATGCTACACTTTTAACTATATAGGTAATACTTTTCTGCTCCAATTTCCTGCCCTGCTTTTGAGAGAGAGAGAGAGAGATAGAAAGAATGTGTGTGAGAGAGAGAGAGAGAGAGAAAGAGAAAGAATGTGAGAGAGAGAAAGAAAGATAAAGAATGAGAGAGAGAAAGAAAGATAAAGAATGAGAGAGAGAGAGAGAGAGAAAGAAAGAGAGAAAGAATGTGTGAGAGAGAGAGAGAGAATGAAAGAAAGAATGTGAGAGAGAGAGAAAGAAAGAGAAAGAATGTAAGAGAGAGAGAGAAAGAGAGAAAGAATGTGAGAGAGAAAGAGGGAGAGAGAGGGAGAAAGAGTGAAAAAGAAAGAAAGGATGAGAGAGAAAGAGAAAGAGAGAGAATGCGAGAGAGTGAGAGAAAGAGAAATAATGTGAGTGAGAGAAAGAGAAATAATGTGAGAGAGATAAGAGAAAGAGAGAGAATGTGTGAGAGAGTGAGATAGAGATAGATAGATAGATAGATAGAGAGAGAAGGATGCAAGTGAAAAAATATTGTAATGATATGACTATATAGTGAATGTGTGCCTCTTTTCTATACTACCAATTACATATAAAATGAAATGCATCTCCCCCCTTCCACTCTCTCTAATACACGTGAGCTCGTATAGAGATATAATTATAATTAAAATTTACTGCTAAAAGCATTTTAAATCAGAAAAATACAGTTATCTAAGTGCAAAAATGCAGAGAAATATCACAATAAACTATGAAATAAAACAAGGTAAAAACTGACTTTTATGCGGCTATTTCTCAGGTGAGCCAGTATTGACATGGGTTATATTCTATTTCATTGTCAAATTATTGTTATAGATGGACATCTTCTCATGCAGTTTACTTAGGGGCTTCCTAAAATACACTTTACAAAAGCTTAGTATTGACAGAACCTAGTTTTCCAGATCGAGGAGAATTTCTGATAGAAAAACATCCCGATGAAAACTGATCAAAAGCATCGTTGGTTTGTCTGGACAAATAAAGTATATTATATCTATTTATCTATCTATCTCTCACATGCCCCCCTCTCTCCCTACACACACACACACACACACATGTCATCCACAGACACTGTGTTTTGATGTTTCATGTCTCTTCAGTGTGGCTAGACTCAACAACTACCTTTGACCAGGAGCGAAACCCGACTGACTTTTTGTCTGCCCGATTTGTTAACCTCTCGGCCATTTGACAGCTGCTGTAAAGGGGTGGTGTTTAAACTATTAAATACATACATTTGTTTATATATTTTACAATCACCAGAGAGATACAGTCTGTAAATAGACGATCATTGCTTTATGCTGGCAGTGAACGTTTTTTTTATCTCTCTCTCTCTCTCTCTCTCTCTCTCTCTCTCTCTATGTATATATATATATATATATATATGTAGTATATATTAAGAAAGAATGAAAAAAACACAGGTTTAAATGAGTTAAGTGGTGAGTTTATTGGCCGACGCTGCAGTGTTTCGATCTCAAGGACTACCACTCACTTTTCTCATTATTCTGTGATAAAAATTTCTTATTACCTTCCATATACCAACAAATGCCCTGAAGATGATCTAATTAATAGATCGAAACACTGCAGCGTCGGCCAATAAACTCACCACTTAACTCATTTAAACCTGTGTTTTTTCATTCTTTCTTAATATACTACATACCGTCGGATTCACTTCCTTTTCTTCACACACACACATATATATATATACACACACACACACACACACACACACAGACACAAGGGTGAAAATTAACATTTCATTCATTGTTCATTTCTATCTAGGCAAATTCACCTTCAGGCTAAATATTTTTTAATGTATCTCATGCAGATACAAGAGAGAGAGAGGGATTCAAATGTTCCTGATAATAATTAGACTTCATTGATATATATATATATATATATATATATATATATATATATGTAGAATTCCTTCCGAGCACCGAAGTGCATTTCTGGGCTTCTCAACTTTTCTAGTGGAAGGAGGAACCCAACTACTTCGATGATTCTTCCTTTCTTATCGGTGCGGCGTGTGGGGTGTGGAGAGGAGAACCAGAGAAGAATTTGTTTGAGGGATTCACTGTCTCTACACATTATAAAAAGCCTCAAGGTCGGTCAAATAAAAAAATTTGTCAATTCTTAAATGATTTTTTACAGGTTTTATGCTAGTAGAGTAATAATTAAAACTATTATACTCGTGTTCCTTAAAAGTACAACCATTATCATCTTGTAACACCCTCTGGTTAAAAATGAGACTGGCCAAATCATCCAAGATGAAATGTAATAATGTAAATCCTGATTATCTGGTGTTGCTTATCTACTGAATTCTTATTTTTTATGAGTGTTGTCACATCAGCTAAATAATGGACCATTCTGTTTTTTATTATGAAGAAAGAAAGGTAAGAAAAAGGATATGCTATACAAAGAAAATATAATAAGATAGAAATAAATAAAGAAAGAGTAGGTAAAAAGATAGAGAGAAGGGGTGAGTGCACAGAAGCAATAACGCTAATCTGTTTCAATCGAACATAATGAAAAGATGAAAAGAAAGAAAGAAAGAAAAAAAAAGAGTGAGAGAGAGTTAAATCAAGATTATTATACTTTGTACATATTGAATTATTTGGCAATAACTCTTAAGTAAACATATCAAATGATTAGTATTATCTGCGTTATTCAGACTATCGTCCTTATCTTCATTGTTATCTGTACAACGTCTCGGCCGATATGCCCTCCGGCCTTCTTCAGGTATTTCTTGTTGGACTTGGGAACCTTCTTTTCGGGCTCGGGAACCTTCTTGTCGTAATCGGGAGCCATCACAGAACTTTGAACCTAACCCTTTATTCAGTCCACGGGGGTATCCTGTTCTCATTCCGTGAACCATAGCTGGGGTAGGAGTGTTAATTATTTTTCTATGTTACTGCTGCCGCTCAGGATTGAATCTGGAATCCAGAGATAACTGTTGCTTACAAATACTTGAAGAAGGCCGGAGGGCATATCAGCTGAAATGTTGTACAGTTAACAATGAAAATGAGGACAATAGTCCGAATAACGCAGATAATACTAATCATTTGATATGTTTACTTAAGAGTTATTGCCAAATAATTCAATATGTACAAAGTATAATAATCTTGATTTAACTCTCTCTCACTCTTTTTTTTCTTTCTTTCTTTCTTTTCATCTTTTCATTATGTTCAATTGAAATAGATTAGCATTATTGCTACTGTGCACTCACCCCCTCTCTCTATCTAACACAGATAATACTAATCATCAAGCCTCATCTCAAACATTCAGAGAAATAATATCAAATGATGTAATAATTAAATTATCATAGTGTGGTATATCCACAGGTCCTGCTAGTTATACTTATTATTGCATTATCACATGACTTTCGGAAACATTTTTTCACGCTCAGAATTGCGGAGACATGGAATAAACTGCCCGCGTCTGTTGTAGGCTGCCGAAGCACTGAATCTTTCAAAGCCTCCATGCTTCCTGTAGTCCGCCGACACTATACCTGATGCCACTCTCCACATACATATGCACACACGCGCACACATACATGCATATTATTATATGCATATTACTACTGTAAACTGTTCAGGTTCCTGATACTAATACATTATTCTGTGTACTTGATATATACGGGTTAAGGGATATATTCTGAAGTTCGTATTTGGTATATTATCGCAGTAGTAATTGGTACATAGAGTAGTAATCCATCTCCGAGCAGTCGTGGTGTCATTGTAACGTAGCGGCATCGTCACGGTACCAAATAGATATATGTTGCATACCTTCTTTACCGGTACTAAATATCTATATGTTATATACCTCTCTTACGTCTTACTCTGGTCGTATCTTCTTCTGGCCGGCTTGGTTCTTCTATCATCTATCTTGGTCTGGTCTTCTTGGGATTCCGGGTCTGGTTTCTGTTGGGGATCATTTCTTATCAAAAGCCTTGTGTCATTGTTAGCTTTTATTAATAACCACAAGATTTCGATTTACGATGATGTTACTTTATTTGTAGAACCCCAGACCAGACAATCACGCAGTGAGACTCACATCTTGCTAGCTTGGCTTCTAACTCCTAACTAACTGAGTTGCTTACTCCTTAAACTGGAAGGGGCTTCTATCGGCTTCCAATTCTCACGATCATCCCCAGAACGCAAGGTGAGATCGAGGTCAAGCGCCGTCACTCACCCTCAAGGCCATCAGCTGCACTAATATGATTTCTACACTATTGTCATAATCATTAGGTATCTAATGATTATGTAACATCATCTAGTGAGTAAAGTTAGCTTGTGGGCATTAGCTAGAGGTCCAACACAGTGTCGACTATTTATACATGACACTGTCCAATCAGACTACAGTGAGGGGGTACCAAGGTATTTACATATTCATTATATCAGTACTTGACATAAGACTTTGATGAGTTGTGGTGCACCTGAGCACTGTACACAATAAATTTAATTATTATTATTCAGAATTCTGTTTTTAAATGATAAAATGTGTCTTCACTATTTTCGAGTGGATAAGCCAACCAGCAAACAGAATTTTCAGATAAAGTCAACTTTTCAAATCATTCTTCCAAGATATTTCAAGATGGCCACTTGTATATCTTCACATTTCATGAGCTTCCTCTTATCAAATTGATTAGTTGGGAATTTGATAAAATGATTATTTCCATTAGATTCAATGGAAAGGGGGGGGGGAAATAGTTCCAATGCAAATGGTCGCAAATCCATGTCACCAGAAAACTATCTGGAAATAGAAAACTAATCCTAGAATTACAAAAAAAATAAACGAATGAAAATAATAAAGATAAGTTAACTATATTATAAAAGTCTAATTATTATATCTATGTATTTATCTATTTATCCAACTCCTCTACTATCAGCAAGGTATATATTCAGCAGCACCCAAATTTTGTCAATTGTATCCAAATCACTAAAATTCTAATTGAAGCACCCAAATTTTGCTTGTAGCACCAAATCACCCAAATTTCATTCACAGCACCCAAATTTTAATTGAAGTGCCCAAATTTTAATTGAAGCACCTAAATTTTAATATAAGCATCCAAATTTTAATTGAAGCACCCAAATTTTAATTGAAGCACCAAAATGTTAATATAAGCATCCAAATTTTAATTGAAGCACCCAAATTTTAATTGAAGCACCTAAATTTTAATTGAAGCACCCAAATTTTAATTGAAGCGCACAAATTTTAATTGAAGCACCAAATTTTAATTGAAGCACCAAATTTATATAAGCGCCCAAATTTAATGAAGCACCTAAATTTTAATATAAGCGTCCAAATTTTAATTGAAGCACCCAAATTTAATTGAAGCACCAAAAATTTTAATGAAGCACTCAAATTTTTGAAGTGAAGCACCCAAATTTAATTAAAGCATTCAAATTAATTGAAGCACCCAAATTTTAATATAAGCTTCCAAATTTTAATTGAAGCACCCAAATTTTAATTGAAGTGCCTAAATTTTAATTGAAGTGTTCAAATTTTGCCCACTGCAAATTTTGCTGCAACACCAAAATTGCATTTTGATGCATCCAAATTTTGCTCACAGCACCAAATTCTGAAATTTCATTCATACCATTCAAATTTTACCCTATCACACACAAATTTTGTCTGCAGCACACAAATCACTCAGAATTTTTTCGCAGCACCCAAATTTGAGTTGCAGCATCAAAATCACCCAGAATTTACTTTGCAGCACCTATTTACATTAGCACTACAGGAAAAATTTAAGCAAAATTTGGGTGAATGGGTGCAGCAGGCATAAATTTTCATTGCTGCACCCAAATCTTAATTCAAGCATCCAAATTTTGCTCACAGGACCCAAATCTTAATTGCCACACCCAATTCACTCCAATTTTACCTACAGCACTTAATCACCCAAATTTTATTTGCAGCACCCAAATTTTACTTACTTAACCCAAATTTTACTTATATCA
Source organism: Doryteuthis pealeii (assembly GCA_023376005.1). NCBI lineage: Eukaryota > Metazoa > Mollusca > Cephalopoda > Myopsida > Loliginidae > Doryteuthis > Doryteuthis pealeii. The sequence continues at coordinate 28,010,900 of CM042155.1, read as the reverse complement.
CCTAAAAGATTTTTGCAACACTCAAAATCACCCAATTCACTCCAATTTTACCTACACCCAAATTTTGCATACAGAACCCAGATTTTACTTATTTAACCCAAATTTTACTTATATCACCCAAATTTTTCTTGCAACACTCAAAATCACGCACATTGATACTTTCTGATCCCAACTCATAATCTTATAAAAACAGAATGCAAGTTGATATTGAACTTAATCGCTGACAAAAGCAGCTTTTAAGCAATTGTAATTTAAAAATTGATTAAACTTGTAAAAACAAAAGCCCAAATAACAATTTAATATCTTTGGGAAGTATAAGCATTAGCGTACTCTTCTCTTTTAATTTCCATTTCTCTTTCTCTCCTGCCTGAGACTTTCCCTAAAAGCAACCAATAAAATGTTTCATTCTGATGACCGTTCATGAAAGTCAACACATAATGATTATTGACTGATAAAGAATTTTGTAAGATTCACAGCAACGATTAAGTAGTCAATAGGAAGATCTTTTACAAAATAGGACACATGCCAAGAATGAACTGTTTTTCTATTCACAGTAACTGGCATTCTCAAATGGAGAGCACCTCGTTGAAGTGTTGATTCTGAAAAAACTGGAGGCATTCCACATCAACTGCCTCCAACGCATACTGAGCATAAAATGGTGGTACAAAATCCCCCACTTAGAAATTAGAAGCAGAGCATGCATTGACCCAATTGAGACCATCCTATCGCAACGCCAACTG
>CM042155.1:27987660-28005160 GCA_023376005.1 Doryteuthis pealeii | reverse complement strand
TCGCCACTGATTCTAACACCCCAGCCGACAGGGCAGTATACTAGCAAGATTATTCACCACTCAGGCATAAGTATTTAAGATTTAATATAATAAATATTTTTACTATTTATAGCACTTGTGCATATAAGTTGGGTGGCCTAAAGTCAGTATCAGCCAGACAACAAGAGAGTCTATTCCCTTTTCACTAGTGCTAGACCAAGGAGATTGTTTTGTTTATTTGCATCTGAGGTTGAGCGCCACACCTACCATCAGCTCCTTACTTTACCACATAGATACCTGTGCTATTCATTCGCTGAGTTGGCGAGAGCCGGTATCGAACCAAGAACCTTGCGATTCCAAGATGAGGGCTCTACCGACTGAGCTAAACTGGCTCTATTGTAAATAGTAAACAAAGTTACATAAAAACTTCATTGTTTTAATATAAAAGCCTTTGTTTAGGCATTAACTAGGTCATGCAGGAACATGTTTTGTAAGACTAACAGTAAATTAGACCAATACATAGATGCATAGATAATTATTATATTATCAATGCTATTGTGTATCTATGGTGGGATTTTAGTATGTTTGAAATATCCAAGTAAACATTGTAGGTTACATCATTTATTTATGGTATTGTTTTGATTTTGATGTTGGTTGGTTTGTTGGTTGGATTTTATGGCATGTCTACCCTTGTTGGGTTATTTTATGCCAAAGCTGTTTTGTTTTATTCATTCTTGATAGGTATTCCTTTTTTAACACATTTTTTAATAGTAATTTTAAAAAATCTATTTAACCCATAGATGGGCCCTAACAGGTATTGAAGTCAGTCAGTATACTGTTGGTTTGGACAACAACAACTGGCTAAGCACAACTGAACCAGCCAGTCAGCCAGTCAAAGAACAGTATACTGTTCGTTTGACAACAGCAACTGGCTAAGTACAACTCAAGCAGTGTCCAAGATAGTTGGTATTTATGGAAATCAAGAATAGTCCATTCATGTATTTGGGTGATTCCATTCCTTGAGTTCTGATTGGCAGCTTGGTTTCTATGATGTTGTGGAGTTTCATAAATACCTACGTTCTACAATAGGATTACAGCAAGATAGGTTTGTATTCAGTTACAACTACTTGTTGCCGTGTCTTACCAATTCGACGGTAAGTTGGAACTTAGCTTGATTATTCTACAACAAGTACTACCTACTCTGGCTCACAGTGGACTTAGGAGTAATGGCGATGAAGGCGATGAAGGGGTACTCCACACTCCCCAGGTCTCAAGAAATGGAACTTCATTTAATGTCAAACCCAGGACATTAAGATCCTCAGCCCCCACCTTCTAGTTAGTACATATATGATAAAAAGTATTGGGCTTGCCATAAGGGTTGGGACAATCATATAGGTGCTAGGGCTTGATGTAACCAGCTGATTGTTTGGAGGGAGCTTCTCCGACCACCCATCTAGCCTAAGTAAGGGCGAAAGTGTAGTGTTGTATGTAATGGAGTGCTCAGCCACCAAGATTTCATCCTTAAGCATCATGGGTCACCACACATGGCCAACAGGCTAATGATCTACTATGTCTATTAACAGTATATATATATATATATATTTACCAAGCCCTCCGCACGAGTTGGATATGACACAAGGTCAATTTCTTAAGCGGAGTTTAACAGGTTTGAATTCAGAGTTTTCCTTCTCCTAGACCGGTTGCCTAACCAAGGTTAAAGAGCCCAGTCTGCCCTACTATTTACCCATAGCTGGAGGGAGAGTAGGATTCATACCTTTCCCAAGGGTATTAGCGTTAAGTGAAATGCAATTACCATGTCCAGGGTTTGAACCCGGGCCGACAAGTCCATTTCCTATGACTTTCTTGCCAGTTTAGCTCGGTTGTTAGAGCAGCTACCTAGGTATAAGATGTTTACAGAGTGTTAACTCTGGTTCTTATAAAACATTGGGATACTTATAGGATAAGTACCCAATGCGGAATACTTCAGTTAGGAAAACAACAAACGCGTTAGTTACATTTATATAACTTCATTATAACATATTAAGGGAACAAAGTTCCCCAGGCTATTTAATGTCACAAGTGTCCAAACATACACAATAGTGTTAATAGACAAAGTGGTAACCACTTACTGTAAGTAGAGGCTGTAGTGTCTGGTGTGCACAATAGGTGTCTGCTGGAGAGAGACGACAAGCACGTCCAGGCTTGTTCAGTGCATCGGAAGAAGAGCGTTCTCTCCATGCATTCCTGTGTCACGTGACCAAAATAGCGTCTCCTGACACGGAAGATTCACCAAAACCCTCAGACAAGAGAGACTGCCCTTACATAGGAATTGCAAGGCCAACTCAATGTATGAGTAGCAAATTTTAGGTAATCTGACTGTGTTGTAAAGTAGGGAGTTGACGTTGTTTGTTAGGGTTAGAACCCCTAACAAACAACAGTATATATGGTATTTAAAGATTCAGTCTCAATACCTTTTGACAACATCTTGTTTAGTAGTTAAAAAGCATTTATATGATAAAAGTATTGGGCTTGCCATAAGGGTTGGGACAATCATATAGGTGCTAGGGCTTGATGTGACCAGCTGATTGATTAGAGGGAGCTTCTCCGACCACACATCTAGCCTAAGTAAGGGCGAAAGTGGAGTGTTGCATGTAATGGAGTGCTCAGCCACCAAGATTTCATCCTTAAGCATCACGAGTCACCACACATGGCCAACAGGCCAATGACCTACTATGTCTATTAACAGTATATATATATTTACCAAGCCCTCCGCACGATGGATGCGACACAAGGTCAATTTCAAGATTCAGTCTCAATAGCTTTTTGACAACATCTTGTTTAGTAGTTAAAAAGCCTTTAAGTCTTGTTTAAAGAATTGTAATAGAATCAGCTCTCCACTGAGAGATTATAACAAGTAAGGAGCATTGAGAAAAATCAATCAATCACATTTGAAATGTTTTATAGGATTAAGTTGATGGTTCAATAAACAAAAATCTGTATATTTTGCCAATTTTAGAAAAGGGCAGATGAGGGCTCGTCAAAAATGCAATGTTATCTTCTGACAAATCAACAGGGAATTACAACTTTTTAACTTTTATAATCTACTTTAAAAATAGCAAACTTTTTATCAATATATAAAAAAATTATATTATAAAAAAATTATATTATAAAAAAATTATATTAATATTGAAGGCTGGAAGGAGAAGAATTGGTGAGAAAGGTGTTATAGGCATTTTAGAATGTGTGTACTGTATTGGAAATTAATTTTGTTTAAGGATGGTTTGTATTTTTTTTTAAAAACTGGAATACATCACTCCTGATGATGGCACTTCGAAATGCCGAAAGTACTCGGGAACTGAACTTTGGTGGACTTATCCACCAATTCCACCCAAACATTAAAAAGTTGGCCAGAAAATTAGAAAAGATAAAAATAAAATTGTTAAACAGGAGATGTGCCTTTTGTTTAATTCTACTATATATATATATATATATATATATATATATATATATATATAATATAGTAAATAGTTACAATTAGGAATGATTTGATCAATTATCAGTTTTCAAATCCTATCTGAGCTGATGGTAGGTGTGGCGCCTCGCCTCAGACGCAAAAAACAATCTCCTTAGTCTAGTGCTAGTGAAAGGGGATAGACTCCCTCGTTGATTGGTTGATACCGACTTTAGGCCACCTCGACGACATTGTATATATATATATATATATATATGCATATAAAAGTAAATAGTTACTATTAGGAATTGATTTGATCAATTATCAGTTTTCAAATTCTATCTGAGCTGATGGTAGGTGTGGTGCTCCGCCTCAGACGCAAAAACAATCTCCTTAATCTAGCGCTAGTGAAAGGGGGATAGACTCTCTCGTTGATTGGTTGATACTGACTTTAGGCCACCTCGACGACATTTATATATATATATATATATATATATATATACATTTCGACCTCCTATGTCTATATATATATATATATAATATATATATATATATATATAAAAGTAAATAGTTACAATTAGGAATTGATTTGATCAATTATCAGTTTTCAAATCGTATTTGACATGATTCGTCTCGAAACAGACCAAAAACTAAACAAGAAGAATTCCAATATATATCGCAGTAATCTTTATCTCCATGAGATAACACAATGCACTTTTAGAAAAACAGAAAAATTGATTCCCATTTTGTCTCTCCAAAAGAAAAAGAAAAAAAAAATTGGCAGACAGACAGAAATGCTAAGAATAGTCAATAAGCATTACCAATTTCTTTTCTTCAAAAAATGTTTCACCAAAAACCGAGACAATATTCACTTAATTACCATAAGTTTATAGAGACATAGTGTTACACCTATTCATTGTAAATATATATTAGTTGTCGGGTGGCCTAATGTCAGTATCAGCCAGACAGCGAGAGAGTCTATCCTCTTTTCATTAGCGCTAGACCAAGGAAATTATTTTAGCGTCTTTAACTTTTTTCCTCTACTAATTATTATTATTATTAAGTAAAGTAAAGTAAAGTCGTCGGGGTGGCCTAAAGTCCGTATCAGCTAATCAGCGAGAGAGTCTATCCTCTTTTCACTAGCGTTAGACCAAGGAGATTATTTTAGCATTTGAGGTGAAGCGCCACACCTTCCATCAGCTCCTCCCTTTACTGCACAGATCCCTGTGCTACTCATACGCTGAGTTGGCAAGGGCCGGTATCGAACTAGGAACCTTATGATTCTTGGCCGAACGCTCTACCGACTGAGCTAAACCAGCCCTATATATATATATATATATATATATATATATGGTGCTAATGTATCTCCTTGTAGGACTCATGTGAACTCCGATAAAACTGAGTTCATGAGTTTCGAAAAGAAAGGAGACATTTCCACACTTGACGGTAAGCCTCTTAAGCCAGTAGAACAATTCACATACCTAGGTAGTAATATCTCATCCACAGAAAGTGATGTTAATACACGAATAGGAAAGGCATGGTCGGCCACAAACAAATTATCAGTCATATGGAAATCCGATCTCACTGACAAGTTTAGGCGACAATTCTTCCAGGCCATGGTTATATCTGTACTACTGTATGGCTGCACCACTTGGACCCTAACTAGGTGCCTTGAGAATAAGCTGGATGGGAGCTGCACAAGAATGCTGCGTGCGGTCTTGAACAAGTCGTGGAAACAGCACCCCACAAGGAAGCAGCTGTATGGCCACCTGCCCACTATCTCACAAACCATCTGAGTGAGACGGACTAGGCATGCAGGACACTGCTGGAGAAGCAAGGATGAGCTCATAAGCGACGTTCTCCTGTGGAAGCCAACACATGGACATGCAAGTGTGGGGCGCCCAGCAAGAACTAAGAAGCACCGGTTATAACATTGTTTGTACGAAACGGAAGTACTATTTCAGCCATCTTGTATTGTTGCAAATAAAAGGTGGAAGTGAGTTCTTCTCGTAGTTAACGTCAACTGGGCTACACATCTTATTATTCGCTAAGCGCATTATAACAATATATATATATATGTGTGTGTGTGTGTGTGTGTTTGTGAAAAACGTAAATGGAAAGGTAGATAAACCAACACAAACAATTGATTCAATTAATATTTCATCTTTAATTATTAAAACATTTCAACAGAATCAATAAATGAATCAATCTGTTGAAGCCTTTTAATAAATAGACGAACATTTTATCCACCTTTTTGATTTATATTTTTCACATTTTATCAGATTTTTTGGACCATATGACCTTTAGGCACCCCTTTTCCGATCTCATTTCATAAGGACATTTTTTTCATTTACACAGTCAAAATCCAGTTGTTTGTTAGGGGTTAGGGTTATGGTTAGGGTTAGTGATTAGTTTTATAATTAAAAAAAAAAACTTTAAAAATCATCTGTTAACAAACAACCGGATTTTGACTGTGTAAATGAAAAAAATGTCCTTATGAAACGAGATCGCAAAAGGGGTGCCTAAAGGCCCTATGGTCCGATTTTTTCCAAAGTGTTGTTTCTTCATTATATATAAATATTATTATTTGAAACAAAATTTCAACTTGAATGTTTCGCGTGGTGGAAGAAGTACTAGGACAATTTGTGTGCCCAATTTGTGTGTTTTCAACATTTGTCAAGTGAATTTCTCTGAAGAGATTGACCGAAAAAAAAAAAAAAAAAAAAAATGAATAAATAAAATAAAATAAAATTAAGACATAAGGGTTCCCTAGCTTTTTCCCTAGAAATTCAATATTTTATAATGTATACGCTTTTTCGCTCTTTAATAAAATTCTGTAGCTACAAAAAAATTTTTAAATGTATAAGTATTTGGGTCAGGTTAGTGAGTTGAATGGCAGAAAGCCAAACCCATCAAGATCAAGCACTATAAAGAACATGCCAGTGAGACTAGTGTACCGTTGTGGTATATTTTCACGGTACCAAAATGATATAAGTAACGTTGTCCTTTTTTTCGAGCACTACTCCAATAACGGTAAGGTGGCGGCGGCGTATATATTATATAGCGGGTCTCGTCCACGTGCCTCCAAATTCACAATGCTAAAATGGTGTTGATAGAAATTACAACACGAGAAATATGTAGTCACAACTGCTCCTTTATTATCGTGCTCGTCTAGTGGGCTCATACCAGAGAGGAGGAAAGGCAGAGAGAAAGAGAGAGAGAACACTACTTGATTATTGTGACCCCACAAAAGCCAAACCCATCAAGATCAAGCACTATAAAGAACATGCCAGTGAGACTAGCTTGCTAACCATTACACCATGATGGGATGCCTTTCTAGCCAAAATATATAACCAATTAAATTCAAAGGTATTGTTCTTTGTATGAAATCAGTTTTTAAAAGTAAATCAATCATATGCGATTGAACATTAAACTGATTGGCCTTCACTTTGATGCATGTACATTTGTATGTAAAGAAGATGAAGTGTTCAGAATTTAATAAGTTTCTATCACAATTTCAATGTCTGCTGTGTACCCCTCAGCTGCACTAAGCTATATATATAATGTGACCTTCTTTTGTTGTTATTTGGTTTTATGGCTAAAAAAAGTAAGTAAGAGCCGATTTAGCTCAGTCGGTAGAGCGTCCGACTAGGAACTGCAAGGTTCTGGGTTCGATACTGGCCCTCGCCAAAACACAGTGTATGAGTAGCACAGGGATTTGTGTGGTAAAATGAAAAGTTGATGGTAGGTGTGGCGCTCCACCTCAGATGCAAAAAACAATCTCTTTGATCTGGCGCTAGGGAAAAGGGAATAGACTCCCTCACGGTCTGGCTTTAGGTCACTCCAACAACTTAACTTTAATTATGCTAAATCTAATTCACATCTAAAAAACAAAAATAATTAAAATATCCTGGCAAAAAAAAAAAAAACCCTGGGATGCATAGATATGATTTTACTGTGTCCTTTTAGATTTTTGTGTGTCAGGGACGTAGGACGCATACCTATCAGCATCCCTGTAATATTATCACTCTTTATCACAGATCAGATAAACTTGAATTGTTAAAATAAGATGTTGGAACAAAGTACTGGCTTTCAACAGGGTTTTATTTGGCACTCCATATCTCTGGAGCACATCTCACATGGATAGTGCCTTAACAGTGCTACTGTATGGCTGCACCACTTGGACTCTTAAGAAAACACTTAGAAAAAGTAGATCAGCGTGACACAAGATCAATTTCTTCCCTTTCTTTCTTTATAAGAAAAACGGAATGGTCCATTATTTAGCCGAGGTAACGATACTCATTTTTAACCATAGTGTGTTGCGAGATAAAAGACATTCGATTATAATTAAATTTTCAGTGTTAATTTAGCAATGAATTAATTTTTATTTTATTCTAAAACTTTCTAATTTTTTCAAGTTTGGGGTGCAAAATATTGGTGTGTATATATGTGATTGATACTATTTTCTGCATAAATAAAAAGACAAAAGGTGTGAATAGAAGAAAAAAGTTTGTTTTTTTTGGTACTCTTCATGAAGAAGACATACTTTTTTTAGAAACATCGAAGTTACTGTTCTGTATGTAAATAATCCTATAATGTAAGACAAGATCGATACTTGTATAATTTGTTTTCCTTTGTAACAGTGGACCATGTAATCATTGTGGACCATGATAATATTAATCATTGTGGACCATGATAATATTAATCATTGTACTTAGGAAAAAATAAGAAACAAACAAACCAAACATTTCTCTGAATTTTTGAGATGAGGCTTGAGAATTAGTATTATTTGTATTATTTGTGTATTCAACAATAGAATAAATAAAATGAACAGCTGTTCACTTTTTCACAACTAAGTCTTTGATATAATGCTGAATAATTTAAGTAAATGTCTCTCTCTTTATTTACATTGGTCAGCAAACTTATTTTACAGGGTGGATCAAAATGATCTGACACATTTGGAGGCTTAATAAAAGCACAAAATAAGAAATAATGAAAAGAAAAATTCTATTTTCTGAATGTACATATAATTCCATTTTATATTAATTACACCAAAACACTTGTACCCAGTTCAAAGAGAGTTCCAGAGTTCAAAGAGAAAGTTCCAGAGTTCAAAGAGAAGGTTCCTGATTTCAATGAGAAGGTTCAAGAGTTCAAAGAAAAGGTTCCCAAGTTCAAAGAGAAGGTTCACGGGTTCAAAGAGAAGGTTCCTGAGTTCAAAGAGAAGGTAACCAAGTTCAAAGAGAAGGTTCCAGAGTTCAAAGAGAAGGTTCCTGAGTTCAAAGAAAAGGTTCCAGAGTTCAAGAGAAGGTTCAAGAGTTCAAAGAGAAGGTTCCAGAGTTCAAAGAGAAGGTTCCTGAGTTCAAAGAAAAGAGTTCAGTTCAAAGAGAAGGTTCCAGAGTTCAAAGAGAACAAGTTCAAAGAAAAGGTTCTAGAGTTCAAATAGAAGGTTCCTGTGTTCAAAGAGAAGGTTCCAGAGTTCAAAGAGAAGGTTCCTGAGTTCAAGAGAAGGTTCAAGAGTTCAAAGAGAAGGTTCCCAAGTTCAAAGAGAAGTTTCCTGAGTTCAATGAGAAGGTTCCTGAATTCTATTTTCTGAATGTACATATAATGCCATTTTATCTTATTTACACCAAAATGTATTTATATATTTAAAAAGTTTTATTTTTATTTATTTTCAGAATATCCTTATGAACTGGACTGGCAAGCATCGCGCATTCATTGTTGAAACATTTTTTCAAAAGCAATGAATCGGTAACTGCAACATAAAGAGCATTCCGTTTGCACTTTAAGCTCAAAAGAAATGATCATCTACCTACTCATAACACAATTTTATTATGGGTTGCCAACTTTAGAGCAAGTGGGTCAATGTTAAAAAGAAAATTACCAGGCCGCCCAAGGTCCGCCAAAACTCTGGCAACTCATCATTGGCAATTCAGTCTCAAAAGACTATGATAAAAGTTTTTGTGTGCCCCTGAAGTTGCAGCGCCTCCTGTGACTATGAAGTCCTATGTTTGAGAAACATTCTTGACCACATATATTGCATTTGTAGGTTGTCCCTGTAGATGATGATGTTCCGATGCTTTGTTGCCGTTGCTTTCTTATGGACTTCTTAGCTTCATGATGTTGTATCAGGGTGAATTCTCACATGTACAGTCCTTTATGGAGATTCTGCCATCACCGAGGGCAGTCTTGAGCCAAATTTTCCCAGCTGGAAGGGACAATGCCAAAGCACCTGAGATCATTTTTGCAGACATCCTTGAATCGCAGTAGGGGGCGACCAATCTGTTTTTTACCAGATGTTAGCTCTCCATACAGGATGTCTTTCGGGATTCGTCCGGCAACTATTGATGTGGTAAATGCCTCAATTCAACAATCTCCATGTATCTCTGTATATTTCTGTTAGTGAGAAACACAGTTGGTTCTAATTTATGGGATACAAGAAGAACATTATTTCTTTGAATTTTTGAGATTAGGCTTGATAATTTGGATTATTTGGATTATTCAGGCTATTGTCCTCATCTATATTGGACACATGATGTAGTAGATATGGGTGTTGAGTTAATACAGGTCTAACAGTTATCTATAGACTGCAGGTTCAATCCTGGTCAAGGGTGACAGAAACATAGAATAATAATTAACACAGCTTAACACTTGTACCCAGTCATGGTTAGCGGAATGAGAACAGTATACACCTGTGGATTGAATAAAAGGTTGGGTTCAAAGTTCCGTAAAGGCTCCCGATTACGACAAGAAAGTTCCCGAGTTCAAAAAGAAGGTTCCCGAGTTCAAAGAGAAGGTTCCCGAGTTCAAAGAGAAGGTTCCTGAGTTTGAGAAAGCTCCCTAGTCTGACAAGAAGGCCAGAGGGCACATCAGCTGAAACATTGTACAGATAACAATATAGATAAGGTCAATAGGACAATAATCCAAATTATTGGAAAATTTTAAAAAAATATAACTTTTGGGGAATATTGGATTAAGTTGTGCCACAACTAAATGGTCTTTATTCTTCCTGATATCCAGTTCCCATGTCTCTTTCCCAGGTTGGTTGGTTGGATTTTATGGCATGTCAACCCTTGTTGAGTTATTTTATGCTGAAGACTTTTTGTTTTATTCATTCTTGAGGGATATTCAAATTTCTTTTATTTAACTAAATTTTTTAAACAAAGTTTTTTAATTTAATTTTTTTCTATTCAACCTATAGATGGGACCCTAACATGTACTACCACTCCTGGTCAGAGTGGACCTGGGAGTAATGGTGATGAAGGGTACCCCACACTCCCCAGAGCTGAAGAATTGGAACTTCAACATTAGATGCAGCACTTTCCCAGGCCTTTAGAGACCATTCCAAGGGCATATAAAACAATTGCTATCACCTTCACTTTCATGTTTTACAACATTTTCAGTTCTCTGGCAAGGTCTAGGTATTTGTCCAGATTTTTGTTTTCTTTCCTTTTCACTTCCCTAGATAACACATTCTTTTCTAGTTTTCTCTTCTGAATTGCACATGCAATGTTGCTGTGAGAAAAAAATTGGGACACAGTCTGTTGGAAAAGACAAGTCATATACTAACCAGCTTAAAGACTTTTAACACTTTGGTTCAGTTTTCAGCCTGCGTGTCTGGTTGTAGTGGTACATCTGACAACCTCAAACCATGTGGATTTCTGATGTATTTACATTATACATATAATACCTATATTTTGTCAGTAAGGTTCTATTAACCTCTTATCTACCAACCTTGAGTATACTTACTTTCAAGCATTGAAAAAGAGGCAAAGAGGTCTACTATAAAGAGGGCAAAGAGGTCTACTATAATGAGGCAAAGAGGACAACTATAAAGAGGCAAAGAGGTCTACTATAAAGTGGCAAAGAGGTCTACTATAAAGAGGCAAAGATGACTACTATAAAGAGGCAAAGAGGTCTACTATAAAGAGGTCTACTATAAAGTGGCAAAGAGGTCTACTATAAAGAGGCAAAGAGGTCTACTATAAAGAGCAAAGAGGTCTCTATAAAGAGGCAAAGAGGTCTACTATAAAGAGGCAAAGAGGACTACTATAAAGAGGCAAAGAGGTCTACTATAACTATCTTCAATAAAACTACCATTAACGTATTCATAGTTTGAAATGTCATGTTATTTCTTATCTTCCGACATGCAAAGGATGTAGAGTATGGTTTTCTGACTTGTTAATAAAGGTTTAAAAATCAATATATACATACATATATATACATAGATAGATACATATATGGAATTAAGTGGGTTAAGAGTAGACATTCATAGAAAACAAGAAATAATGTGTTAAAGACAACAAGGTTTTGCAATTCAAACAATATAACAGTAACTTAGCCAAAAATGCGTCTTCTCTGCTACGCTACACTACACTATTACTTTCATATTCTCAGCGTGTCTTGCTGAAGGAATTTTTTTTGGGGGTGGGGGATTTTGACTGTACGTGGCAGAGGGGGGTTGGGAGGAGTTGGAATAAAGTTTAAGAGAGTCATTGCTTATTTAAACAATAAATACGAATTAAAATTAATATTTTTTACATATCAATGGAATTAAGTTGGTTAAGACATTCATAGAAAACAAGAAATAATGTGTTAAAACAACAAGATACATATATACATACATACATAGATAGATACATATATACATATATATATATATATATATATTCTATTGGAGAAAGGAAAATAAAGTGTTTGATTACAGGTCTAAGAGCTAATTGTGTAGTATACTATAACAAATATATATATATATATATATATATATATAAAATAGTATTTGATAATTTGCTTTTGAAGCATTGTTAAGTAAAGTATATTATTATTTATATTTTTGAAGGCAATTACAATGCGTATATCGTATTGAATTCGATTATTATTGAAATAATCATGACAAGCAAACTCGGCGAATAATGCATGCGGTGTGTGGAACACTGTACAGCTGTTTCAACTTTATTAGGTCTCTCATCAATCTCCCTCCGACAGAGATCGAACCGGAGAACCAGAGTCAGAGACTCTACCCTGGGCCACAGGCACGCCACACACGAAACAAGCCAAATGATTCTGTCAATGATAAACACGCCACTACTATACAGAACTTAGTACAATGAGCGTTGAGAGAATGGCAATTTAGGCCTCTCTCAGGTGTAAGGATAATAGTATTTGGTAATTTGCTTTTGAAGCATTGTTAAGTAAAGTATATTATTATTTATATTTTTGAAGGCAATGCGTATATCGTATGCCTTTCATTAAGATATATGACTTAAGTCATATATCTTAATGAAATATATACATAAATATATGGCAATAGCATAATCTTTACAGATCATTGCCATCCCTCACAATCCCACAACTCCACCACCAGAACCCTTCCTTGCATGAGCCCTCAAATGACTCATCAAACCTGCTGCAGATCCACAAAGTTTGATGCAAATATGACATTGAAAAGACTTCCTTCCCGTTGAATGAGATGATTCAGATGAATCAGATGATAAAAAATTGATGCTTATGCACCACCATATGTCTCTTAAGACCAGAAGCCGACTTACAGACCTTGCCACAGATAGCACAAGAACATTGTTTGCTCCTGGAATCTGCATGGATTGACCCAGGTGAGACTTCCTATGATTGACATATCCAGCCTTAGAAAGCAAAACTCGACTACATGTCAGACATTTCCAACCCTCCATGTTCTCTCCAATATGACAGGTGTAACCCTTTCGAAGTTGACGCTTTAGGTTTTCATGCACGATTCTTTCACTCTCAAAACTGGTACAGCCATCATCCACATGAATTCTCCAGTCAGTTCTCTCCAGCGCCAGCTTTTCCCAGTTGTCAGGATTTTTTTTTATTTTTACATACATATATACATACATAGATACATATATACATACATATATATATATATATTCTATTGGAGAAAGGAAAATAAAGTGTTTGATTACAGGTCTAAGAGCTAATTGTGTAGTAGACTATAACAAATATATATATTAAGATATATGACTTAAGTCATATATATTAATGAAATATAGAGAAAGATATTCAATCAAGCTAGTATGATGAGAATATGTGTGGAAATAGAAAAAAAAAACATAGTACTTATAAGTCATATGAAATTAATGGCCCATACTAGAAAGAGTAACAACATTAATCTCAGTAAAGGTTATTCATGCCACTTTAAATTTATAGATTTTAAAATTACTTCGCTGCTTTTTAAGTGAATGAATCAATCCATTATAGCAGCAGCGGTAGTAGCAGCGGTAGTAGCAGTAGCAGTAGCAACTGCAGAGATTGTATTTTAAAATTTGGTTTTTCATTTTTTTTGACTAGAATCAAAACACTGAAAAATAAAAAAAACTTGGTTATTTCCTAGTTGAGTAACATGATATTACAGGGTGACCCAGAATAAACAGAACCCAAATTATTTATTTTCCCATTAAAATAATCCTAAACCCTAACCCCAACCCCAGCCCCCAGTTGAGTAACATAATATTACAGAGAGACCCAGAAAAAACAGAACCCGCAAATTTTGTAATAAAAACTTATTTTTAATTTTTTTTTTTTAAGTTCAAGTCCAACAGGGCTTAGAGTTAGGGTTAGGGTTAGGGTTGGGGTTTAGGGTTAGTTTAATGGGAAAATAAATAAATAATTTGGGTTCTGCTTTTTCTGGGTCACTCATGTTACTCAACTAGAAAATAACCAGAAACTTTTTTTTTCTTTCTTCAAATAATAAAAACATTTTAAAAAACGAAATAAATTTTGCCCTTTTTTTTTCAGTTAATAGACAAAATTAAGAACATTTATAGGATTGATTGATGTCAACCTGTCAAGGGTTATTCTATGCCTAAAAGTTAGGGAATTGCAATCATTGTATGTTCATATTCACATTTTTTGTGCACTTGTATCTTATATATATTTACCATCCTCTCTGCATTGAGTAGGATGTGACACATGGTCAATTTTTTAAGTGGAGTTTCAGTTTTTCTCTTCTGGTTTTCTCTTCTTAGCCATGTACAAGTTGTCTTGTATTATTATTATTATCATTATCATTATTATTATTGAGTTTTCACACCTGCCGTAGCTGGTGGTTCACTGGAGGCTGAGTGACAGCAAGTCTCCTCAGGTCTCCATGACTATTCTGAGTATTCTAGCCGATCTTAACAATGCTGTAGTTTGGATGGTCTTGATTTATCCTCTGATTTCCATTTTTAAAAAATTTTTTTCCATTTCCTATGAGTTTTTCACACCAGCGTTAGCTGATGGTCTATCACTGGAGTCTGAGTGATAACAAGTCTTTCAGGTCTCCAGGACTCTTCTGAGTATTCTAGCCGATTGCAGCAGTGCAGTAGTCTGGATGGTCTCAATTCTTCCTCTGATTTCTCGATCCTCCAATCTTTTTTCCAAGTTTATTGGTACCGTTCCAAGTGCACAATTCTCTGGCGAGGTCCAGGTATTTATCCATTTTTTCATTTTCCTTCAGCTTCACCCTGTGATCTGCTGGGACCGCAAAGTCCACCAGTTGACACGTTCTCTTTTTTTGTTAATCAATACTAGGTTATTATTATTATTATTATTATTATTTAACAACCCTTCCATGTGAGCAGGATGTGACATAAGATCAATTTCTTAAGCAGAGTATTCCATAGAATTTTTTTTCTAAATGATTGTGATTCTTGTGGTACATGTCAGGCATGCAAAAACAATAACATCATGAGATCTTCAAAAGTTTGGACCATATGACCTTTAGGCACCCCTTCAACGCACAAGGACACTTTTCTCATTTACACTGTCAAAATCTGGTTGTTTGTTAGGGGTTAGGGTTAGGGATTAGGGGTTAGGGTTAGGGGTTAGTTTTATAATTAAAAAAAAAAACTCTAAAAATCGTTTGTTAACAATTAATCGGATGTAAATGGAAAAAATGTCCCCACGAATTGAGATGGCAAAAGGGGTGCCTAAAGGTCCTATGGTCCAAAAGTTCTTTGATGCCTGTTTGATCAAGAGTCAAGCTATTAAAAATTTCACAGGTTGGATCATTACTATACTAAGATATACAGGGAACACCTGAGGAAGGCCGGAAGTTACAGTGGCCAAAAGGTTGTGTTTATACATACCACAATGAAGATGAGGACAACAGTCTGAAAAATCAGAGGGTTGACATGCCATAAAACCAACCAACCAACCAACCAACCAACCTATAAAGCTTAGAGTTAACAGGTTTTGAATAACAATAAGATGAACAATTGAAATGTTATTCAGTTATTCAGAGATAAACAAGCACTTCTGCAACATTTTAACCCTTTATCTACCCGAGTGCCCCAAACCACCAAATTTCAAAATGGCGGACAGCCTGAAAACGCCTGGGATTGTCAGCTCTTAGAAAATGGTCTAGAGTTAAAAAAGAGGACCATATGACCTTTAGGCACCCCTTTTTGATCTCGATTAAGAAAGGACATGTTTTTCATTTACACCGTCAATATCCGGTTGTTTTAACGGATGATTTTTAGATTTTTTTTTTTTAAATTATAAAACTAATCCCTAACCCTAACCCCTAACAAACAACCGGATATTGATGGTGTAAATGAAAAACATGTCCTTTCTTAATCGAGACCAAAAAGGGGTGCCTAAAGGTAATATGGTCCAAAAAAGAGAAATGAATTAAATGAATAAATTTCTATTCAGTAGTAAAGGATCAGCAATACAATACTAGCTTGTCAACCATTTCACCCCCCCCACCACCACCACCACCCCCCAGCTATTGCAGATGACAGTGGTAGATAAAGGGTTAAAATTTAATAGTCCCACCTTAATCATTATAAATTCATAGGAAAGCAATGCTATCTGGAATTTAATCTCTTTTAAATAAAAAGAAGAGTTGAAGAGAGAGAGAGAGAGAGAGAGAGAGAGAGAGGAGAGAGAGAGAGAGAGAGTAGTGTCACATTTGTGTAGCTTTAACAGGCCATAATTAACTCATTTAACCTGGGCACAAATAGACACGACCTTTCCACCACCACCCCCCACCGGATTCACCTTCCACGTTGACCTTTGTTTTAAGACCAGTTTGCACCTGAACAGAGTCTACTGCTTTTCAAGGTGTCTTGTCTTTTGTTTGTTTGTTTGTTTTTTGTTTTTTTTTAACATCCATATTTTGAGTGTGTGCATATATGAATTAAAGGCATGTGGTGTAATTGTAGCAAATCGAATCGTCGACCCAAGTTCAAATCCTGGACGAGGCTGGTTGCATTGCACATAGCACTAATACCCTTGGGAAAGGTACTCATCCAACTATTCTCCCTCCAGCTACGGCTAAATAGCAGGGAAGACTGGGCTTTTCAGCCTTGTTTAGGCAACCTGTCTCAGAGAAGAAAAACTCTGAATTCAAACCTGTTAAACTCTGCTTAAGAAATTGACTTTGTGTTGCCTTCTGCTCATGCAGAGCAGGGGTTAATAAGTACATCTTATATAAATGGAGATTCAGCGTCTGAAACTATGTCACTGCTCACATCACAGTACCCTCATGTATTGCGTAAGTTTCTCAATGAGTATTTAATTTATAGTCAAAATCATCAATACATAGAATGAATCTTATCTATTAATCATGTCTCTATGAAAATCTGTGTTAGATTTGCTTCAAAACAGCCCATGTTATTAGAGCATTTAAAAACCTGCAATGGACAGACTGGGCTCTTTAACCGTTGATAGGTAACCAGTCTAGAAGGAAAACTCTGAATTCAAACCTGTTAAACTCAGCTTAAGAAATTGACCTTGTCTAACATCCTACCGGTGCAGAGGGGTTGGTAAATATATATATATATGAATTAAATTGGAGGGTTTTGTTTTGTTTTGTTTTGTTTTGTTTACGGCATATTGTGGCGCTCCACCTCAGATGCTAAAACAATCTCCTTGGTATACTGCTAGTGAAAAGGGGGTATACTCCCTCACTGTCTAGCTGATACCGACATTAGGCCGCCCGCCGACTTTACTTACATCATATAAAAATCTTTTTTATGATTTGATATTAAATATTTTAATATGAGTAATAGGCAAATATGAAAATCAATATTGACCTAATTT
>CM042155.1:27962660-27985160 GCA_023376005.1 Doryteuthis pealeii | reverse complement strand
ATATGAAGAGTTAAACGGTGTGACAAAGTCGTTGAGGTAAAACCGATATATATATGTAATAGTAATAGTGGAAAAGAGTTATGGGACTACCATGGTTTTAATCTAAATGATGTCATCAGGATCTTATTTGATACTTGACTAATAACAGTAATTGCATACTACACACACACACACACACACACATATATATATAATAATATTAGTAGAGGAAAAAAGTTAATGGTCTACCATGGTTTCAATCCAAATGATTTCATCAGGACCCTACCCAACACTTAACTAAGTCGATGTAATTCCTTAGTTAAACATTTCTTTTCGGATAATAACGGTTGAACGCTACATTTGTTGACATTTTTCTCTCAATTCTTGCATGTGGCTTATTCAACTGCATTTGGAATAAATTATTACAATGAAATAAATTTAAAGTTTTTTCCTTCATTTATTCAATATATTGCTCTGTCCATCCACTCACTGGTACTAGGCACATTGAGCTCTCACTACAGTCTACCTATACCCCTATGGTTAAACTACATATGGAATGATACTCATTACCAAGAAAACACACACACACACATACACATACACATACACATACACACACACACACATATATATATACACATATATATGAGTTAAGAGTAAGGAAATGAATCCAATGGTATATGTATAGATAAAAGGGTATTGAAACACACAATGTTGTTAAAATGAATATATTTTTATATCATTTCTATTGCTAATATTGACAATATTTCGATTTATAAAAAATCATCATCAGAGCATAATGAAAACAGACCTAATTATCATTATGCTTATTTTTTATAAATCGAAATATTGTCAATATTAGCAATGAAAATTATATAAAAATATATTCATTTTAACAACATTGTGTATTTTCATACCCTTTTATCTATCTATCTATCTATCTATCTATATGTGTGTTGTTATGGGTCCAACGGGAGAAAATTAAATATTTTATAAAAAAGAAGATCCACAAAAATGGATTATGTTTTTAGAAAAAAAATTTATATTTTTTATTTTTATCTTACATTTGCAACATTCTTCAGGCATTGACTAATCATATATATATATATATATATATATATATATATATATATATATATATAAATGATTTTATTTTTTTCAAGTAAAACACAAGAATACCTTAAAACATACGAGTTGGCATTCTTCTGGTAACACCTCCCTCATCCTGGATACCAATATTCTCATTTTAAAGACAAAATACAGAAAATGGTATTTTCTTGTTCTGCTGTCTACACTAGATTATAATAGAACTAAACAATTCCCTCTCCCCCCCCCTATATATATATATATATATATATATATATATATATATATATATATATGGATGTGGAGGCTGGAAGGAGGGGAATTGATAGGAAAAGTGTTATAATAGAACTAAACAATTCCTCTTTGTAAATGTGTATATCAAACGACTCATAATAAATCTTCAGTAACTAAGAATAACACAATAGATGCTAAAAAAAATGTACTTTATGCTATATATATATATATATATATATATATATATATTATATATATATTAATATTGATAATACAGTTTTCTATATTTATATCTAAGTTAGGATAGCAAAGACACTGAGTCAACAGTGCTTGGTAACTGACATATATATATATAGTTTTTTAGTTGTATTTTTTTTTATTCTGATGGTATTTTTTTTAAATTGATAGATTTTATGGTCTTTTATGATGACAACAAAGAAATCTGCAGACAGTATTGGGATTCATCAAGAATAGAATATCACAAGCTTTATAATTTTTCACAATAATTTGATATTTAATTTGAAAACTAAGTGAAGGCATTCATCTATCTATCTACGTATATCTATACATATATACAGACCAGTTGTGTCTCTGTGTAGGAAACTTCGACAAATAAAACAATTAACAACAAAGTAAATATATATATACACATTAAATATCACCAGGACTTGGTTTTTGAGCAAAAATAGTAGAGATTTGATTTATATTTGTGAAGATAATTAAAAAATAAAATTTAAATGATAACAGCATGGAATTCTTTTTTCATTTAATATTTTAGATAGTAGACATTAACATTTCTTTTCAGAGTAGCTGGATCAATGCAAGGTCTTTTTTTTTACATAGGGATTTAAATGGGGTATCCCATGAGGATTCAACTCATGATTTGCGGGACTAACTTTTAAAAAATCCTTCTCTACCCAGGCAACGCCAGGTAGCCGCTGCTAGTACATATATAAAGGGTAGTTGTGTGTATGTGTATGCCCGGAGTAAACTTTGAAAATAAAACAATTAATGACAAAGTAAATATATATATACACATTAAATATCACCAGGGCTTGGTTTTTGAGTAAAAATAATGAAGATTTGATTTATATTTGGGAAGATAATTAAAAAATAAAATTTAAATGATAACAGCGTAGAATTCTTTTTGTATTTAATGTTGTAAATAGTAGACATTAATTTTTCTTTTCAGAGTGGCTGGATCAGCACAAGGTCTTTTTTACATGGGGATTTTAATGGGACATCCTGTGGGAAACCAACTCGCGATTCAGTCATAATGGATCTATGAGACTAAATTTTTTAAAAAGCCTCCCCTCTAACCAGGTGATGCTGGGTAGCCGCTTCTAGTACATATATAAAGGACAGTTTGTATGTATGTATGTCTGGAGGAAACTAAGAAAATAAAACAATTAATGACAAAGTAAATATATATACACATTCACTATCTCTACATCTTGGTTTTTGATGAACAATGATGAAGATTTGATTTATATTCATGAAAATAATTAGAAAATAGAATTTAAATGATAACAGCATGGAATGTTTTTTGCATTTAGTATTTTGAATAGGAGACATTAATTTTTCTTTTCACAGTGTCTGGATCAACGCAAGGTCTTTTTTTATGTAGGGATTCTAATGGGGCTTCTTGTGAAGATCCAACTCGCAATTCAACAATAATGGATCTGTGAGATTACCTCCCCCCCCACCTACCCAGGCAACGCTGGGTAGCCACTTCTAGTCTATAAATACATAAACCAGGAAGCATATTTAGTTCATATTAATAACTAAAAAAAAGTTTAATTTTGTCTAACCTCTAAAGATGACTAAACAGTTTGATGTAAAGCTACCAAATTTAGTATCTATACTTATTAAACCTGGAGGCGCGTGGTGTAACTGTCATAAGAATTAGCAGTGTGTTAGTTTGAAGCTAATACCCGCATTCCTATAATGCATTAGGTTATCCCAACGAGGGTAACCCAACACAGAATATTTGTCAAGGAAAAGACAAGTCAATTAATACAAGATAACCACATTTAATTAAAAACAGAGTGAAAATAATAATAATAATAAAAGGGAAACCTCAAAAGAGAAACTGAATCACTTATAATTGCTGCACAAAATAATGCCATAAGAAAAAACTATATAAAAGCGAAAATTGATAAGACCCAACAAAATAGTAAATGTAGACTTTGTGGTAATAGAGATGAGACTGTAAACCATATACTCTACGAATGTAGCAAACTAGCACAACGAGAATACAAAACTAGACACGACTGGGTTGGGAAGGTGATCCACTGGGAGTTATGCAAAAAATTAAATTTTGATCATACAACAAAATGGTATATGCATAAACCAGAATCTGTTCTTGAAAACGAAATGCATAAAATTCTCTGGGACTTTGAAATAAAAATGGATCACCTTATCCCAGCAAGAAGACCAGATCTAGTGTTGATAAACAAAAAAGAAAGAACTTGTCAACTGGTGGATTTTGCAGTGCCAGCAGATCACAGGGTGAAGCTAAAGGAAAATGAAAAAATGGACAAATATCTGGATCTTGTCAGAGAACTGAAAAAGTTATGGAACATGAAAGTGAAAGTGATACCAATTGTAGTTGGTACACTTGGAACAGTCCCAAAAGGATTAGAAAGGGGTTTGGAAAGTTTGGAAATCAGAGGAAGGATTGAAACCATTCAGAACACTGCACTGCTGCAATCTGCCTGAATACTCAGAAGAGTCCTGGAGACCTCAGGAGACTTGCTGTCACTCAGACTCCAGTGAAAGACCATCAGCTAATGCTCATGTGAAAACTCAAAAGGAGTAAATAATAATAATAGAAGAGAATTTGTCATCTCGTGGATTTTGCCGACCACTGAATGAAAGTGAAAGAAAGCGAAAACAAATGGTTGGACCTTGCCAGAGAACTGAGAAAACTGTGGAAGATGAAGGTGAAGTTCATGCCAGTTGAAATTGGTGTCCTTGGAACGATCCCCAAGAGTCTGGAAAAGAGTCTGGATGAATTGGAAATCAGAGGAAGAATCAAGACCATTCAAACAACATTGTTAAGATCAGCTAGAATACTCGAAAGAGTCCTAAAGAACCGAAAAGACTTGCTGGCAGTGAAAGGCCACTAGTTCAGGTGAATGTGAAAACTCTCAAGGAGTGAAATAATAATAATAATAATAATAATAATAATAATAATAATTGAAAAGATAGACTGTTAAGTTTTTAAGTGCCATTCCTTGGCCTCATAGCAGAAGCGCTTATCTGGTAGAATCCTTGATAAAGAGTGGGTCGACTATGTGAATCCTTTGGTTACTAAAGTGTCTTGAGTTACTGGTAATCGTATAAGTCCTTCGTGAGTATTGTTAAAGATCCTGGCAATCCTATGTGCGTCCTCCAATAGTAATATTTGAATTATGACCAACATGGGGGTTTAAGTATGTTATCAGGCCAGTAGTACTGCCAGTGATTGGTTAGAAGAGTCAATCATGTGACCTTGGCCAGTCTATAACTATAGGCGGGGAACTAGCACACACCTTATATATCTAAAAAATTCTAACATAGACAAATACTTGGATCTTGCCAGAGAGCTGAAAAAAAACCCTGAGAAGACTTGTTAATTAGATCTCAGTGAAAAATCACCTGTTGGAACTGGTGTGAAAAACTCATGTGATATAAGTACAGACTTTTGATTTATAAGTATATTATCATGGAATTATCTCCCTTTGTGAATAACCAGATTATCAACAAATTAAGTTGTAAATGAGAAAAAATTGAAAAAAATGTCTGAACGTCTTTTTTCTTCTTTCAAAAACTGACTTATTTGAGAAAAGTTCATAAACAATAAGACAACCTTTCTTTTTTTTTCTCTTCTTTTTCTTGTTTTTTTTTTGATAAAGTCCTTTTCTTAGGATTACTAATTCTTTCAATAACCTTTGGCAGGAAATCTCTGATTTTTGCCAATTGGAAAAATGCCCAAGGATATTTGGCTACGGAGATGTCAACTAAAATTCATAAAGATATATATATGAAAGGAAGTTTGGTATGTACGTGTCGGTGTATAACTCCAAAACGGGAGGTCACTCAAATTCGAAATCTTGCATACACATTAATATTCTTCTAACTAAGAAACACGCCAAATTTGGTTATTGATTTTTACTGATTAAGGGATATAATTGATTAAGCCAAAATCACCCAATTTGCGGAAATGTCCGTATACCAGCTCCTGCTGATAATAAAATATTGTTCGCTGCCTACTTTTTGTTACAGCGATATCAGCAGTGAAGTTTAATTTTAGTGAATAAATTTTGCATAATCTACTTCACATTCTGCCTATCACTTTCCCCCTCTCTATATATATCTTGATTACCTCCCCATTATATATGTTAGGTTCTCTGTGAGATTAAAGATAGTTATTTAGAGAGTTTGAAATATATTTGTATGTTAAGTTTCACAAGCAGCTAGACCTAGGTTAAATTAGGTCAAACATTTCCTTTCTTAGAAATCTTACAAATTGATTTTAAGGTTTTGTTTTTTATTTAAATTATCCGGCTGTATTTAAAAAAAAAAATTCAATTGATTTTGCAAATTCACTTTTCCCTAATCCCAATTATCTACCCAGAGCTCAATGGGTGACCCAACAGGTCATCTTTTATAGATTTGTAGATGCTTCTAAGTATTCTAGCTGATCTTAACAATGTTGTGGTCTGGATGGTCTTGATTCTTCGTCTAATCTCTAGTTCCTCCCAGTCTCTTTTCCAGACTTTTGAGTACTGTTCCAAAGGCACCATCCATAATTGGTATCATGCTTTTCCAAAGAAAATTAGCATAAAGTGAAATACAGCCTTGTCAAGAATCTGAATTTGGTTCCTAACCCCACCTGCATTCCCTAAAGGTATAATGGGGGTTGATTTAATCGAGGAGGGTCATACATCATAAAAGAGAATAAATGTCAAGTGTCCTGGCCCCTGTCAAGAATGTTGGATACAATTTATTCTATGGATTATATCTTAGGATATTAGACCTGGTTGTATATATTCAGTGTATCATTGTAAATTAACCATTCCCTTCCCTAGAATTCATTATCATGGTGTAGACAAGCGGTGAAGTTATGAAGCGATACATCTTTCTGAAATCTGACTGAGTCAGCATCCCATCTATAACCGTTTTCCCCACCCCCTGAATGAATTCTGAATCACGGTTATCTCTTGCCTATTTAAGTCAACTTCACTAATGGAAAAATCTTCCAAAAAGAAGAACAACTATATTTTATAAGGCTTTTCTTAGAGAAAAATATATACAAGGGTAATTCAATAAATAAGGGGAATTTGTTTGACTGAGGAGGGACCTATTATTTTTATTCAATAAACAGGGGGAACCTTTTAACTGGAGAGGGACCTGTTACATATACAAGGGTCATTCAATAAATAAGGGGAATTCTTTTTATCAAGGAGGGACCTAATATATAAGAGGATCATTCAATAGATATGGCTGGTTGGTTGGTTAGTTTTTACGGCATGTCCACCCTTGTTGGGTCATTAAATTATATATAGGAGGGTTGTTCAATAAATAAGGGGAATTCTTTTAACTGAGCAGAGACCTATTATATATGAGAGGGTCATTCAATAAATAAGGGCAATTTTTTTTAGAAGGGACCTATTATATATATTGTTCAATAAATAAGGGGAATTCTTTTAACTGAGGAGGGACCTATAATATGAGGTCATTCAATAAGGGTAATTCTTTTGAGGAGGGACCTATTATATATAGGAAGGTTGTTCAATAAATAAGGAGAATTCTTTAACTGAGGAGGGACTATAATATGAGGGTCATTCAATAAATAAGGGTAATTCTTTTGAGAGGGACCTATTATATTAGGAATTCAATAACTGAGGAATTAACTTATAATATGAGGGTCATTCAATGTAATTCTTTGAGGAGGGACCTATTATATATAGGAAGGTTGTTCAATAAATAAGGAGAATTCTTTTAACTAGGGTCATTCATAAACAAGGGTATTTCTTTTGAGGAGGGACCTATTATATATAGGAAGTTCAATAAATAAGGAGAATTGTTTTAACTGAGGAGGGATAATATGAGGGTCATTCAATAATAAGGGTAATTCTTTTGAGGAGGGACTATTATATATAGGAAGGTTGTTCAATAAATAAGGAGAATTCTTTTAACTGAGAAGGGACCTATGATATGAGGGTTTATAAGGAACAGCTGACAGGTCTCAGACCTAATATACTAGCTGAAAAAGATTTTTATTTAAAAATTTTTTTTTATCATCATCATCATCATCATTATTGTTTTTCACACCTGCTGTAGCTGGTGGTTCACTGGAGGTTGAGTGACAGCAAGTCTCCTCAGGTCTCCAGGACTCTTCTGAGTATTCTAGCCAATCCCAACAGTGCTGTAGTTTGAATGGTCTCAATTCTTCCTCTGATTTCCAGTTCCCCAAATTCTTTTCCAGTGCTTTGGGGATTGTTCCAAGGGCACCAATTACAATTGGTACGACGTTCACCTTCATGTTCCACAGCTTTCTTAGTTCTCTGGCAAGGTCCAAGTATTTGTCTATGTTTTCGCTTTCTTCCATTTTCACTTGGTGATTGGCTGGGACAGCAGCAAAATCCACAAGATGGCAGGTTCTCTCTTTCTTGTCAATTAATACTAGTTCCGGTCTCCTGGCCGGGATTAGGTGATCCGTCTGTACCTCGAAATCCCAGAGAATTCTCTAGGACAGGTTTAGGTTTGTGCATATACCATTTGGTTGTATGGTGAAAATTGAATTTTATCATCATTATTATTATTATTATTATTATTATTTGCTCTTTTTGAGTTTTCACATCAGCATTAGCTGATGGTCTTTCACTGGAGTCTGAGTGACAGCAAGTCTCCTCAGGTCTCCAGGACTCTTCTGAGTATTCTGGCAGATTGCAGCAGTGCAGTGTTCTGAATGGTTTCAATCCTTCCTCTGATATCCAAACTTTCCAAGCCCTTTTCTAATCCTTTTGGGACCGTTCCAAGTGCACCAACTACAATTGGTATCACTTTCACTTTCATATTCCATAACTTTTTCAGTTCTCTGACAAGGTCCAGGTATTTTGTCCATTTTTTCATTTTCCTTCAGCTTCACCCTGTGATCTGCTGGAACTGCAAAATCCACCAGTTGACAAGTTCTCTCTTTTTTGTTAATCAGTACTAGGTCTGGTCTTCTTGCTGGGATAAGGTGATCCATTTTTATTTTAAAGTCATTATTATTATTATCATTATTATTATCATTATTATTATGATAAAAGTCATAATGAAAATGTTTTGTCTTAGAAATTCAAACTTCCCAAAACAAAGCTGTTGCATATTCATAGCTTCATTAATTTCTGATGAGAATTTATTTTCAAAACAAAACTGATCCAAATGGAATGAATGAAATGGGAACAGATTTTAGCAAACAAGTAGGATAAATATATAATAAAAAAATGTTTTTGTCTTATTATTGGTGAAATATAAAATTGAATATCTTTATAAACATTCAAATTGGCTTCAACTGGTTTTATTTGCTGATGACCCCTCTCCCTTCTCTATTGGATCAATGTTATTTCTGGGTGCTACGTGAAAAATGGGACACAAACAAATAAAACAAATACACACACACACATGCATACAAATAAACAAACAGACAAACATACAAACACACACACATGAACATAAACACACATGCATTCACGCACGCACACACACACAAGTTATCATTATAGGAAAAGGAGTGCTCTTCCAATATGTGATCTACCGAATGTTTCTAATCCAATATGTGATCTACCGAGTTGTTTACATTCCAATATGTGACTACCCATTAACTACCCATTATTTTCCCATTAAACTAACCCTAAACCCTAATCCTAACCCTGTCTTCTTTTTTCCTAGTAGTTCACATGCCATGAATAGTAGATCAATAGTAGATCACAAACCTTCGGTAGATCACATATTGGAAGAGCACCGGAAAAGGATATGGCACACCAAGTTAAAAAATCATGAATCCATTCTCTCCCCTACATACACACATACACACACACACAATCACACACACACACACACACACACAAATGAATACATACATACACACACACAAACAATCACACACACATCAATACATACATGCACGCACACAAGCAATCACACACACACACACACACATACACAGATCAATACAGACACATACACACGGCATAGTAATAATTATCATTGTAGGAAATGAATCCATTCTCTCCCCCAAGCTATGGGTAAAAAGTAGGGAGTAACGAGGTCTCTAGCCTTGTTAAAGTAACCAGTCTAGGAGAAGAAAAACTCTGTACTATGCTTAAAGACTGACCTTGTGTTACATCCTACCCATAGTCAAGGTGTTGGATAAACAGACAGACAGATGCACACACACACACACACACCGAGGGCCAGTACATACTACCCTTAAAACCCCTCTCCGAGGGTGGCCCAGAAAGGCTGGTTTCATATATTTTCTATAAATACTACTTTATGAAAATTGACTAAGTAAATTTGGGGGGTTCATATATTTTATATACATACTACTTTATGAAAATAGGCATGTAATAGAGTGGATGCCTTGTATCATAGATTTGGGTTGGGGGCATATATCAATGATTCATGGGGGGTATCATTAGACCTTAACACTGCACACACAACACACACATACAAACACACACACATATTTATATATAAAATCGTACAATATCATAACATTCCTATTGTCTTCAACAGATTTTAGTTTGTAACACAAAAATTTTATACTTCATCAATTGTAAAAAAAAAAACAAAGGACTCTAAATAAGTTATGCTTAGAAAAACAAAACAACCCACATAAAACAAAATATATTTCACCCTAGGGGATCTGATTTTTCTTTTTTTTTTAGATGCATTTAATACTTGGCAACCATTTTGATTTTTGGCAATGTCTCAGTCACATGACACCTAAAAGTACCATTTTTCAAACATCAAACTTAACACAACAATCTAAGAGACTGACATCATTATCAAAAGACTAGCAGGACCTGTGGATATACAACAGTATGATGATCTAATTAATACATTTGATATGTTTACTTAAGAGCTATGCCAAATAGTTCAATATGTAACAAGTATAATAATCTTGATTTAACTCTCTCTCACTCTTTTTTTTTTTGCTTTCTCTCCTTTTCATCTTTTCATTATGTTTGATTGAAACAGATTAGTATTATCGCCTCTATGTGCTCAGTCTCTCTCTCTCTCTATCTCTCTCCATCACTCTTTCTTTCTTTCGTATCATATTCTTTCTGTGTAGCATG
The DNA here is from genome assembly GCA_023376005.1 of Doryteuthis pealeii. Lineage (NCBI taxonomy): Eukaryota > Metazoa > Mollusca > Cephalopoda > Myopsida > Loliginidae > Doryteuthis > Doryteuthis pealeii. The sequence goes on along the minus strand of CM042155.1, from coordinate 27,974,526 downwards.
TCCTTCTCTTCCCCTTCTTTCTGTATAATAAAAATGGAATGGTCCATTATTTAACTGAGATGACCACACTCATAAGAATAAGAATTCAGCGGATAAGCAGATAATCAGGATTTACATTTTTGCATTTCATCTTGAGTACACCATGGATAATCTGATATATAATGGCAAAATGGAGACTTGATAGCACATGATTAAAAAAAAACGGAAAGTTTCATTAAAATTTTTTTTTAAAAAAAAAAGGAACAATTTTATGACAGTTTGAGAATATCAGAAGAGAAAGGTTAAGTTGTAAAAATGTTTTAAAAAAAAGGGGATAGACTCCCTCGCTGTTCGGCTGATACCGACAATAGGCCACTCCACCAACTTAACTTTACCACTACTCTTTTCTCTTTCTCTCTCTCTCTCTCTCTACTTCTCTGTTTTCACTCTCTTTATCTCTTCTCTTTTCTCTCTTTTCTTTTTTCTTTACTTTTTCTATCTCTCTTTTCTCTTTCTCTCTCTCTCTGCTTCAGTAAAAATACTCCCTCTGGTCTAGCGCTAGCAAAAAAGGGATAGAACCCTCGCTGTTGGCTGATACGACAATAGGCCACTCCACTAACTTTACTTTACCACTACTCTTTTCTCTTCTCTCTCTCTCTCTCTCTCTCTCTCTCTGTCTCTCTCTCTCTCTCTCTCTCTCTCTCTGCTTCAGTAAAAATACTCCTCTGGTCTAGCGCTAGCGAAAAGGGAATAGACTCCCTCGCTGTTCGGCTGATACCGACAATAGGCCACTCCACAAACTTTACTTACTTTTATTTGATGACTCAGTCACAATACTTGTACAGTTAACTACTGTTTTAAGTTTGGCATTATTACGATGAGAAGGAAAGTTTCATTTAAAAATGAAAAAAAAAAACCAACAATTTTATGAGAGTTTGAGAATATCAGAAGAGAAAGGGTTAAGTTGTAAAAAAAAAAAAAAAAAAAAAAAAAAAGAGCCGAAACAAAATTTATTGAAAAAAATTATATCCTTATAACATCTTTGTATTCTTTTTTATTTTTTTAGTGATACATATTGCTTTTTTTTAACAAGGAAATATTTTCTTGTGTTTGTAAATGATACATATGCTTTTTCTGCCATGCTTTCCCTACCATCATCTTTTTTGGTTTATTTTTTTTATCTGTCCAATTAATTTTGTAAAAAGCCTTGTCTGCACAACCCACCCCTCTCTATCTCTCTCCCTCCTCCTCCTCCCTCTCTCTCTTTTATCCATTGCCCCACCCCCTCACAGAAAAGAGATAAAGATGGGGGTGCTAAAAGTATTAGTCATGTTCTGAAACTATTTCACTTGATCATTAATAGACACAAACTGTTTTATTTCCAAAAGAGCAACAGAGTGTATGCACCTTCCACAAACCACTTCCCCATGCCATGCCCCTCACCCCACAAACCCAGTCTCATGCGTGAAATGATTTACTTCAGAGGGCACACTTTTTCGACGGATGAAGCCCGAAAGTTATTTCAAGCTGATCAACCAACTGCAAGATTGGTTCCAATAAAAGAAGGAATTCTGTGAGGATCTTGGGGAGGGGGTATCTGTTTGCCAAATGATGTCATCAATTCTTCTGGCAGGGTTCTAGAAGACCTAATTGCCAACCAAGGATAAAAGAGCCATGAAATGTGCCTTCTGGGAATGAATGTGAGAAGTATTGGGAGGAGATGGCTAAATGGCGGGGGGCAGGGGGCAGGGTAGAGAAAGAACAGGATTTCATGGTCTTAGAGCAGGGGAGGGGACAAATATTTCATGACCTTTTGATAGAGCACAGTTTATACGTTTCCCCAAGAGTCCCATTTCTCATCTGTTCTTGGAGTGCTTGTTTGGAAACGGATCAGGTTGTCAGTCAAACATTATCAAACCAAAATTCAGGACTTATTAGAAACGGCCCACGAAACAAGGAATTCTCAGAAACACAGAATGGAACTTTATTTGTTTGCCTATGTGAATAGGTTAACTCCCTTTATTTTTATAATTACTTCCCAATTCAATGGCGCTTCAATATTAACTACCTGGACAAAAGAAATATACATACATCCTTCTGCCGCTTATCTATCCAAATTATTCTTTAAATAACCTTCCTTTTTGTATATTTATTTGCATGTGATATATATATATAAATATATTGCATGCATATATATATATATATATATAAGTATACAAAAATGAAAAAAAACAAGATGTTTTAGTCCTTGGTCTGAAATCACATAGTCGAGAAACTATCAGTAACCAGGTACCACTGACTCCATATCCACGCTACTTAACTTATATAATAATATATATATTATATATATATATATATATATATATATATATATATATATTATATTTCTCTAAGTTAGGTTAGTGTAGACATGAAGTCAACCATGTTTGTTTTCATCTTGGTTCGAAAATTGCATAGGTGAGACACTGTCAGTAACCAAGTGTCACTGACTTCATGTCCATGCTACTGTGGCGTTAGTTTCGTATTTGCCGGGGAGTTGTCTGCCCATTTAGTTTGCTGGTTCCCGCTAGGGGCCTGTGATATTTAAGCGGCTGGTTTTAACGTCTCTTCCTCTTTTTCCAGTTGCTTGACCACGAGGCACCACTATGGGTTAGACTCTGGTCTACCCCCTCTTGTTGGGGCTTTGGCCCCCTTACATTACTGTAAGTGATTCACACAGCATGGACTATTCCTAGTCTCATGTCTGTGGCTTTTATGTTTATCCTTTCACATGTAACTTTGTATTAAATATGTATGTATGTTCATGTTCACCTCTATGTATTATGTACCCTTTTATCCATGTGCTGTATATAAAATGTTTAATGTATTAATTATGTATGTATGTTCATGTACACCTCTATGTATTATGTACCCTTTTATCCATGTGCTGTATATAAAATGTTTAATGTATTAATTATGTATGTATGTTCATGTTCACCTCTATGTATTATGTATCCTTTTATCCATGTGCTGTATATAAAATGTTTTGTCTATCAACCGTTGTCAGAGTTTTATCTTCAAATATATCACTTTGAATTTTACACTACCATAACTTAGATGTATATGCTCTATCAATGATATTGAGCACTGTTTAATCCATGTTTAATGGAATTAGAATAGATTGGGAATATGGCCAACAGATTTCCATTTGATTATTTAACTTATATTTCATAATTATTTGATATTTTTATATTTCATTGATTATTTAACTTATATTTCATAATTATTTGATATTTTAACTTATATTTCACTTATATTTCATAATTATTGATATTTTTATATTTCATTGATATTAACTTATTTTCATAATTATTTGATATTTTAACTTATATTTCATTGATTATTTAACTTATATTTCATAATTATTTGATATTTTAACTTATATTTCATTGATATTTTAACTTATATTTCATGATTATTTAATATATTTCAAGTAAAAGACAATGACATTTTGTTTTTTACTTCCTTTGAATACAAAAGTATTGAAAAAATAAAAATGAAAGTCTATCTGCCTTTTTATAATTCAAGGTAACATCTGGTAGAATGTAACACCTGTTAATAACCTCAATCTACCATTTCAAAAGACTGACAGAACAATTTTATATTCTAAAGCAGTGTTTATCAACCTGTACACCCTTGTGTAAACCTTAACATAAATTATATATATATATTTATTTACCAACCCCTCCGCATGAGCAGGATGTGACACAAGATTAATTTCTTAAGCAGAGTTTAACATGTTTGAATTCAGACTTTTCCTTCTCCTAGACCGGTTGCCTAACCAAGGTTAAAGAGCCCAATCTGCCCTACTATTTACCCATAGCTGGAGGGAGAGTAGGATCCATACCTTTCCCAAGGGTATTAGCGCTAAGTGAAATGCAATTACCATGTCCAGGATTTGAACTCGGGGTGACAAGTCCATTTCCTATGACTTTAACCATTACACCACGCTTAAAGTTGTATATAGCTATAGTGCGGCCACACATAGAATTTGCACCACCAGTCTGGAACCCCTATCTCATGCAGAACAGTGACCTGTAAACTGTTTAAGAGAAGTTCAACCAATATGAATACCTTCCATCAGGCACCAACCACACTTTGAATGTGTTGCTGTATGCATACATTGAAGCTCTCATGTCTGGCAACTAACTTGGTTATTAACCATCTTGCCAAAAGCATCTCTGTTGGAATTTTTGATATAGTTATTTACTAAGCTTAGCTTAGATATGGCACAAGGCCAGAAGTATGGGGCGCCCAATGAGAATCGATCTCATTAGCAATAGTTTGCGAAGCGAGCTTGCTAACCATTGCACCACATAAGGTGCCCTTGGAATTTTTGATATAAGGTGTGCTCTAATTCCCCAACTGGATTTATAGACTAGGTGAGGTTATGTGGTATATTCCTTAGCCAATCACTGGCCACACTGCGTGGCTGATACACTACTTAAGCACTGATTCTTTCACAGTATACATGCGACCATTGACAAAGGAAATTAGGATTCTTTACCAAAGGATTTCTGCTGGACAAGCGCTCTTGCTCGAGGGCCAAAGGATGGCCCATAAAAACTTAACAGCTTTTTGTTTTTCATGGGTTTAACACACGTGGACATGCCTACAAAATCAGAAAACAGCACAGCTCCTATGACTTTCAGAAACATTCTTTTCACACTCAGAGTTGCTGAAGCATGGAACAAACTACATGCATCAGTTATTAGCTGACGATACACTGCATCCTTCAAAACCTCCATGCTTCCTGTAATTCACCAACACTACTGCTATACCTGATATCTCCCCTCCACATACACACACATATGCACATACATATCATGACTCATACACTGTTAATTTTCTTGAAATTTATACATTATTCTATGTACTATAAATGAACCTTTGATGAGTTGTAGTGTAGGGGTTGGTAAATATATATATATATATATATATATATATATATATATATATGAGAAGTAAATACACATTAGCGATGTGTTTTATGATATGGCTTTTTTTAGCCAACAATTTGTCGGCTAAAAAAAGCCATATCATAAAACACATCGCTAATGTGTATTTACTTCTCATACTGTCGTGTAGAAGAAGTCACTATAAGAGGAATAGAAACCTACTTCTAAACAAAACGAAAAATCTAAGAAGGTCCGGTTGGTGTAGGGGTTACGGTCTTCGCCTGTCAGCTTGACAGTCGGGTTTCGAATCACGCACAAGGCGGTCTTCCTATCTATAGCTCTGCTGATGAGGCCTAATAGGCCGAAATGTACATACAGACATTGATTTTTCTCGATTTGTTTAGCCTTACATTTAAATAGGTATGCCCACCTAATTAATTAATTAATTAATTATTAATTAATTAACTTTCAAAATTAGGTACGATTTCAATTACGCACATATTCTCCCAAATATATATATATATATATATAACTTTGAGTATTCATACTAATACTAATAATTTGTACACAGTTATATGGTCTCAAGTATTTCTATCTAACACCAATAATTTTCAAATATATGTATTTGACCCATAGATTGGATCTAATAAGTATTACCACTCCTGGTCAGAGTGGACCTGGGGATAATAGCAACAAAGGGATGATTCCATATTCCCCAGAGCTCCGGAACTGTAGCCTCACCATCAAATGGCAGTTTAATGTCATGCCCAGCATCTTTTTTTCTGGTTTTAATTTTAAATACATCATAAAATGTACAACTGAATTCAAAATTTATTTGGCATATATCCTGGTGTCTATTCTATGTGTACGTTCCTCTTAAAGTTTTAAAACCTGGCTATGACCCAACCTCTAATGATAGCATTTAACCAAGGAATAAAAATGACAGCTTAAAAGAAGAAAACAAAAAAATTAAATCATTTATTATTATTAAATATTATTATTCCCAGCAAGCATCAATGTTTTTTTGCGGTCACTGCCATTCAAAAATTGGTCTGATTAGCCACTCACGCAGTTGCAGATAAATAATAAAGAGGAAAAAAAAAAAGAAAAAGTGGCCACTACGCTATCGTCTTCAGTAGACGGACAAATGCCAACCATTATTAAATTATTTAATTTATTATTATTAATTTATTATTATTATTAAACTATTATTATATCATTAAATTCATTAATTATTATCATATTATTAAATTTATTATCATTAATCTATTATTATTATTAACTATTATTATATTATTAAATTCATTAATTATTATCATATTATTAAATTTATTATCATTAATTTATTATTATTATTAACTATTATTATATCATTAAATTCATTAATTATTATCATATTATTAAATTTATTATATTAATTTATTATTATTATTAAACTATTATTATATCATTAAATTCATTAATTATTATATATTATTAAATTTATTATCATTAATTTATTATTATTATTAAACTATTATTTATATTATTAGATTCATTAATTATTATCATATTAAATTTATCATTATAAATTTATTTATTAATTTATTATTATTAATTATTATTATTATTAACTATTATTATATCATTAAATTCATTAATTATTATCATATTATTAAATTTATCATTATTAAAATTATTATTATTAATTTATTATTATTATTAAACTATTATTATATCATTAAATTCATTATTATCATATTATTAAATTTATTATTATCATTAAATTATTATATTATTAAATGATTTATTATTAAATCAATATCTTCTTATTAAATCATATATCCTTGACACATATCTTCAACAATCGACATTGTTAGCATTAAGTTAAAAATAATCTGTTTAGATTTTAAAACAATCAATATATTATTATAAAGGAGATTTGGTGTCTGTCTGTAACTGAAACTTCATCACTGCTTACATCACAATACACTCAGGAATTGAGCAAGTTTATCAATGAGTATTTAATTTATAGTCAAAACCATTAATACATAGAATAAATCTTATTTATTAACGATGTCTCAATGAAAATCTGAGTTAGATTTGCCTGAAAACAGTGCATGTTATTAGTGCATTTAAAATCCTGCAATGTGTCTTATATATCACTAAGAAATAAACATTCACATAATATATAGTGTTGTTAATTTACATACTGATTTTAACAAAACCTGGTTTAATAAATAATTACCATATTTGACGGCATATAGGACATGGTTTTTTCCCAAAATTTTAGCTCAAAAAATTGCCCTGTGTCTTATACATCGTAGGCGAAGTTTGAGACCTCCCGTAGGCATAGTCTAATCTTCTCAATGATGCTCACTAACCCAGCATACGTTCAGTACTTTTACCTACTTGTGTATGTTTATTGCTTGCCTGTACTGCCAAATTGCTTTTATACAGCTATGTTTCTGCTTATGTAATGCACAGCTAGACTGTTTTCAACAATATATGCTTAAATACACTAAAAACTTTTTTCCCTGAATCTGACCTGCTGAAATGGGGGGAGTGTCTTATATGCCCGTGAGTTATATATGCCGTCAAATACGGTACTTTTATTATTGATGTCTAATATTTTATAGTTTTATTCTCCAACATATTAAAATCAATCCTATGAATGAATTTTATATAGAAACCAATGGAAATATAAAAATCCATCGGGTTATTTTATGCCGAATATGTTTTTTGTTTTATTCATTCTTGATGGTACTCAATTTTTTTTAAACACATTTTTTTCAAAACTCATTTTTTTCTATTCAACCTATAGATGGGACCCTAACAGGTACTACCACTCAGAGGTCAGAGTGGACCTGGGAGTAATGGCGATGAAGTGGTACTTCACATTCTCCATAGCTCCAGAATTGGAACCCTACCATTAGATGTAGTTTAACGTTATTCCCGGGACACACACGGCTCAGTACTGTCTCTTAGTAATCATTTATTAACTTGGCTTAGTTTGGCACAAGGCTATAAGGAGGAAGTCTCCGTGGAGTAATGGTGATCAAGGGGAACACATTCCCCAGAGCTCCAGAGTTGGAACTTTACCATTAGATATAGTTTAATGTCATACCCAGGACATGACGACCTTCAGCCACCCCCTTCTAGCACATATATGATTAAAATGTTTAGGGCTTGCCATAAGAGCAATAGGGTTGAGACTATCATATAGGTGCTAGGGCTTGATGTGACCAGCTGATTGATCAGAAGAGGTCTCTCCAACCGCCCATCTAACTTAAGTAAGGGCTAAAGTGGACTGTTGCATGTCATGGACTGCTCACTCACCAGGATCCCATTAAGTATCATAGGTCGTCACCCATGGCTAACAGGTGGCCCCGTTGGGTTCAAAAGGTAATAATGTTAATTATAATTAATTGAATAGACAACTCTGACTAAGGTTGTTAAATACACAATGGACTTTAATACATGACAACACGTGGGAAACATTTATACAACGATACATAAATAATGGCAAACCAGCTTCTACAGACCAGCATCTTTAAGAAAGAAGGAATAAAGTCAGATCAGCATCTTTAGAAATGTCCCAGCTACGCAAGAGATAGACTAAAGTACCAGCCAGCTACTCAACTACTTGTTGGGTTCAAAGGGGGTAATAATGTTAATTATAATTAGTTGAACAAACAACTCCGACCAACGGTGTTAAATATAACAATGGACTTTGATACACGACAGCACGTGGAGAAGATACATATAACGAGATACATAAGAAACAACATGGAGGATATATGAGTAACACATATATAAGACAAGATACAAAATGGAAGTATAAAAGTTATTATAAGTCAAAGTCACTTACTACGTTGTCTGTGTGGGGGTGAAAACCCCCACACAAGAAGGGTGTAGACAAACTGTCTAACCCATGTGAGTTTGTCAAGTCCCGGAGAAGAAAGAGGATTCAAATTTGGCGCTTGCCTGTTTAAATAGTCAGAGCACCTGGTGGGGAAAACCAGAAACACAAGGGAAGATAACTCTTCCAGCAAAACAGGGGCGGATAACCCTACAGCCCCATTGGGGGGATGGGTTAGCTCAGTCGGTAGAGCATTCGGCTAGTAACCACAAGGTTCCTAGTTCGATACTGGTCCTCGCCAACTCAGCGTATGAGTAGCACAGGGATTTGTGCGGTAAAGTAAGGAGCTGATGGTAGGTGTGGCGCTCCACCTCAGACGCCAAAAATAATCTCCTTGGTCTAGCGCCATTGAAAAGGAGATAGACTCCCTCACTGATTGGCTGATACCGACTTTAGGCCGCCCGACGACTTTACTTTACTTTAGAGGTGCAATCAGTGTATTCTATAGCTCCAGCCGACAGGGATGGTTGCATTTAATTTCATGATATAAGCAATTGAGGTTTATTAATTTATAAATCCTCACAAAATTCTATTTTTACAAGTTTATAATCCATACACAAGAGCTGCGTGGTGTAATGGTTTACCTTGAATGAAATGGACCATATGACCTTTAGGCACCCCTTTTTGATCTCGATTAAGAAAGGACATGTTTTTCATTTATATCATCAATATCCGGTTGTTTTAACAGACGATTTTTAGATTTTTTTTTAAATTATAAAACTAACCCCTCACCCCTCACTCTAACCCCTAACAAACAACCGGATATTGACCGTGTAAATGAAAAACATGTCCTTTCTTAATCGAGATCAAAAAGGGGTGCCTAAAGGTAATATGATCCAATGAAATTGACTTGGCAACACAAGTTCAAATCCTGGATGAGACTGTTTGCATTTCATATAGCGCTAATACCCTTGGGAAAGGTAAGCATCCAACTATTCTCCTTCCAACTGTGGGTAAATAGTAGGGCAGACTGGGCTCTTTAACCTTGGTTAGGCAACCACTTTAGGAGAAGGAAAACTCTGAATTCAAGTCTGTTAAACTCTGCGTAATTGACCATGTATCACACCCTGCTTCGTGTGGAGGGGTTGGTCAATACATATAATCTATACTTATAGGGCATGTTTTCAGCTAGCATCATTAATGTATCAATACAATTTTTTAACATACAGCCTATAAAGTTTGTGGTGTCATGGCTAATGTAATGGACTGCAACATCATAGTAAGCGAGTTCAAACTCCAGTCACATTATTACATTCACTTTTGGACTGATTTCCCCAACTACCAACCAACCAACCAACCAACCAACCATTCCAAATGCCCCAGCTATAATTGGTATCACTTTGACCCTCATATTGCACAGCTTTTTCAATTCTTTAGCAAGGTTCAGGTATTATAATGCTCAGGTAGTTTTACATTCTATGATCAATTAATAAATTGCATCGTGTAATACAAATAGTTTATAACAAAAACAAAACAACTTTCAGCAGTAATAGATCGTCAGACCCTTTAAAAATGGTTCTACTCCATTTCTGATATATTCAGATTCTAACAATTTTTTAACATACAGCCTATAAAGGTTGTGGTGTCATGGCTAACGTACTGGACTGCAACATCATAGTAAGCGAGTTCAAACTCCAGTCACACTATTACATTCACTTTCAGATTAATACCATTGGGAAAGGTATGAACCCACTCATTCCCTCAGCTATGAGTTAAATATTACCACTACTGTTCTTCTACAAGGCATTAAATAACCCATGGAGGTTGATATGCTAACAAACAATCTAAACCAAATCTAATGGTGAAGTTTTAATTATGGAGCTGTGGGGAGTGTGAAGTACCCCTTCATCGCTATTATTCCCAAATCCACTCTACCCCGGAGTGATAGTACCTGCTAGGGTCCCATTTATCAGTTAAATAGAAAAAAAATGAGTTTAAAAAAATGTTTTAAAAAAAATTTAATTTTAAAAAAAAGTTGAATACCTATCAAGCATGAATAGAAAAAACGTCTTTGGCATAAAATAACCCAACAAGAATTGAAATGTCGTAAAATACAGTAAACCAAATCAAATCAAAACAAACTACAATGTGCTATTTTTCCTTTGTAATAGTAACGTTCATACAAAAACTGCATCTATCTGTCTATACTTTTTCAGGTTGTCAGCTACTTTTAAACTGACTATGTCAAAATGACCAGGTCAAAATGACCAGGTCAAAATGACCTATCTGTATTAAAAAAATGTCATACATTTCTATTTATATATTATATATATATATATATATATATACACTGAATATACTTAATATATAAAATATGAGAACTACACAAAAGATGCTGCATGCTGTCTTGAACAAATCTTGGAAGCAACCCCACCAACAAAAACACAGTTGTTGTACAACCACTTACCTCCCATCACACAAACCATCCAAATAAGATGAAGAAGATATGTTGGACACTACTGGAGAAGGACAAACTCATGTGACGTTAGGACACACCAGTGTAATGACTGTGGACACATAGGACACACCAGTGTAATGGCTGAACTGCAACATCACAGCAAGAGAGTTTGAACTCCAGGCCGACCACCAAAATCTACATTAGTGAGCTCTGTATGGATACTGGATGCCATGCAGAAGACCTGCCAGGAGCAATAACCAATAGGGATGGATGGTGAGAGTCATGGAAATTATGCTGTTAGCATGAGCAGATGATATGTTTGTGTACTTTGCATTACTGCATGGACCCTTATGGCACAATAAAAATGAAATCCCATCCATGGGTTAAATAGAAAAACATGAGTTGATAAACAAAATTGTATTATCCATTAAAAATGAAATTATTTCAAAACTTTATCGGCATTAAACATTTTTTAATACCAAATTACCAATAGAAGTATTCGGCATAAAATAACCCAAGAGGTTGATATGCCGTAAAACCCAACCAACCAAACAAATGAATATATTTAGGGTCACTACCTTATAGATATGCTAACATCTAGAAAAATTTTTTTTATTTTCAATTGTGTGCAATCTACCTGCACTACCTTTG
>CM042155.1:27922660-27957660 GCA_023376005.1 Doryteuthis pealeii | reverse complement strand
ATGGATCTGTGCGCTAAAGTAAGGAGCTGATGGTAGGTGTGGCGCTCCACCTCAGACGCAAAAACAATCTCCTTGGTCTAGCTCTAGTGAAAAGGGGATAGACTCCCTCTCTGTCTGGCTGATATGACTTTACTTTACTTATATACACACACACACACACACACACATATGGATCTGCCTAGGAGCCAGAAGATTTTAGGTTTAATACCAGCACTTGCCAACTCAATACATGAATAGCGCAGCTTGGATCTGTGCAGTTTTCCTTCTCCTAGACAGGTTGTGTAACCAAGGTAAAAGAACCCAGTCTGCCCTATTATTTACCCATAGCTGGAGGGAGAATAGTTGGATGTATACCTTTTCCAAAGGTATTAGTGCTATGTGAAATGCAAGTAGCCTTGTCTGGGTTTTAAACTCAGGTCACCAAATACATTTCCTATGACAATAATCATTACACCATGAGCACCTTCATGTTTGTATATATAAAGAACACCCCAGATAAAATTCACCTGTCTGAGGAATGCTCTATTGCATGAAAACAAGGGTCACAAAAATTTGTATGTAATATCTATCTATCTATCTATCTATATACATACATATATTGTTATATACATATGTATGGGAGTAAATATGGAAATAAATCCAACAGTATTAAGAAATTTGAAAATTTTCCAAAAATAAGATGAAATTGTTTATTGTTTTGTTTTGTTTTATAGCATATCAACCTCAGTGTGTTTTAATGCCAATAAAATTTTGAAATAAATTCATTCTTAATGGATAATCAATTTTTTTTATCAACTCATGTTTTCTATTTAACCCATAGATGGGACCCTAACAGGTACTACCACTCTGGGTCAAAGTGGACCAGGGAGCAATGGTGATGAAGGGGTGTTCCACATTCCCCAAACCTCCAAAACTGGAACCTCACCATCAGATAGAGATAACATCATTCCCAGGACATGTAGACCCTCAGCCACCGCCTTCTAGCACCCATATGATAAAAAGGATTAGGGCTTGACATAAGGGCAACAGGGTTGGGACAATCAAATAGGTGCTAGGGATTCAAGCTGGACTGGAAATTTCTTTATTCTCTGAGTTATATGCATCAAAATAATCATGGACTTTTTTGTTGTTGTTCCAATAGGAACCCAGTAGGTTCACAGGTAGTCTAGTAAAAAATAAAATAGAATAAAAATATGGGAAAATTTACAATCAGGTTTAGACAAAAAGTCTGCGATAAAAGTACCCATGTACTATTGTAGTTATTTATCCAACCTGTTAGCCATGAGTAGGATGTGACACAAGGTCGCAAGTATGGGGCATCCAGTGAGGATGGAACTGGGTATTCAATAGGAATCAGGGGTCAGGTTAGCTTAGTTGGTAGAGTACGTGCCTAGGAATCTCAGGGTTCCAGGTTCAATATTGGTCTTCACCTACTCATCTCCATAGCCGGTAGAGCGTTCGGCTAGAAATCACAAGGATCCTAGTTCGATACTGGCCCTCGCCAACTCAGCATATGAGTAGTACAGGGATCTGTGCGGTAAAGTAAGGAGCTGATGGTAAGTGTTGCGCTCCACCTCAGACGCTAAAATAATCTCCTTGGTCTAGTGCTAGTGAAAAGGAGATAGACTTCCTCACTGATGGCTGATACTGATAATAGGCCATTCGGCCAACAACTTTATTTTATTAAAAAAAGAATAGATCTGTGTGACTAGCTTGCTAACCATTACACCACGAAGGGATGCGTTACACGATTAAGTATATCATACAGCAATATGATTTCACTTCAGATAAATGTATTATCTTGGTGGGGGGTGAAGATAGGTATTTATTCAACGCATTGTCTACAGGTAGGATGTGACACAAGGTTGCAAGTATGGGGCATCCAACAAGGATTGAACTCGCTATTCAATAGTAAGAGATCTGTGAGACTAGCTTGCTAAACATTACACCATTGACTGTACTGTAGTGTCTATTTTGAAATAACTCCCTAACCCCTTGACCATAATGAGTCATGGATTTGGAGGGAGGGAAGGAGAGAGAGAGAGAGAGAGAGAGAGAGAGAAAGAAAGAAAGAGAGAGAGAGATAGAGAGAGTGTGTGTGTGTGTGTGTTTTTGATTTGTCTGTTGGCAGATTAATGACCAAAACATTAGCCGTGCGACACTTGCAATTAATCATAATTAGTTAATCTTAAAAGTAGGATTAAATATTTTATTATGCTGATCTGACAAAATCAAAATGCTATTCACTATATCCACACACACACACACACAAAATGCAATGTGTATCTTTATATATATATATATATATATATGTGTGAGAATGGGAAATTAATCCGACAATATGAGGAAAAAATGAGTAAAGAAAAGAAATGTAGATGGATAAAAATGAATTTTATCGATATCACTTTTAATCGATATCACCTACACATGTGTTTCGGTCTGTTTATCAAAATGTATATGGATTTACGTTATTATTATTATTAAAATAATCAGATGGAGTTGAAATGATGATGATAATAATAATAGGAAAAATGCATAAAATGTTCTGTACACAGATTTTGCCGACCTTCATCAGAGTGTTATTTTTATTCTTTATTTTTTATTTTTTTTTGTATTTTTTTTTGTCTCCAACTCAAAAAATAACATTTCCTTAAATTAACAAAAGCCCTGAAGAAGATCTACTAAACAGATTGAAACACTGCAGCGTTGGCTGAATAAACTTCACTCATTTTATGAACTTGTGTTTTTTTCAAATTTCTCTTCACATATATATATACACACACACATATGTGTGTGTTTGTGTGTATGTCTCTTGTGTGTGTGTGTGTGTGTGTGTGTGTGTGTGCTTTATATATTTATGTGTTTATTCATATATATATATATATATATATATATATATATGTGCATGTGTACATGTGTGTGTATACATGTATTATATATTTGTATATGTATTATATATGTGTATTATATGCATGTGGTATGTGTATATATATTATATATATATGTATATATATATGTGTGTGTGTGTGTGTATTGAATATATATGTGTGTGTATCATATATATGTATGTGTGTGTATATATGCACATCTTTTTGGTTCTTTGTACTTGGTACCATTTGATGGATCTATAAGAGTAATTTCAGTGGGCTTTTTTTCCAAGATACTATACCTAGGAGTATTCATCTTTCCTACTGAGGAGGGTATGTATGTGTGAGATAGAGAAAATGTGTATGAGAAAGAGAGCATAGAAAACACAGTATTGCTAATAAATAAGTATACCCCTAACAATTTTTTATAAAAAGTTAATTCTCTTCTAAACCAAAGATACCAGGATTTTATTATTTCTAATTGAACATTATACAATCAAAATGGGTACTTTCAACATACTTATCCGCTGAATTCTTATTTCTTATGACTGTCGTCACCTCAGCTAGATAATGGACCATTCTATTTTTATCATAAAGAAAGAAAGGGAAGAAAAAGTACATGCTACACAGAAAAAATATAAAATGAAGAAAAAAAAGAAAGAAAGAAAGAGAGTAAGGGAAAGATAAAGGGAGGGGGAGAGTGTGCAGAAGTGATAACGCTAATCTGTTTCAATCAAACAAAATGAAAAGATGAAAAGAATCACTGCACTACTTGGACTCAACAAAGTACCATAACTATGTCAGTGCTACTGTTATGAACTGTACCACTTGGTCTCAACAAAGTAACCATAACTATGTCAGTGCTACTGTATGACTGCACCACTTGGTCTCACAAGTCCATAACATCAGTGCTACTGTATGACTGCACCACTTGGTCTCAACAAAGTCCATAACTATATCAGTGCTACTGTATGACTGCACCACTTGGACTCAACAAAGTGCCATAACTATTCAGTGCTACTGTATGACTGCACCACTTGGACTCAACAAAGTGCCATAACTATGTCAGTGCTACTGTATGACTGCACCACTTGGAAACAGTGCTAATGACTGCACCACTAATGTCAGTGCTACTGTATGACTGCACCACTTGGACTCAACAAAGTGCCTATAACTATGTCAGTGCTACTGTATGACTGCACCACTTGGACTCAACAAAGTGCCATAACTAGTGCTACTGTATGACTGTACCACTTGGTCTCAACAAAGTGCCATAACTATGTTAGTGCTACTGTATGACTGCACCACTTGGACAACAAAGTGCCATAACTATAGTGCTACTGTATGACTGCACCACTTGGACTCAACAAAGTGTTAGTGCTACTGTATGACTGCACCACTTGGACTCAACAAAGTGCCATAACTATGTAGTGCTACTGTATGACTGCACCACTTGGACTTTAACAGAGTGCCATAACTATGTCAGTGTTACTGTATGACTGTACCACTTGAACTCAACAAAGTGCCTGGAGAAAAAAGCTAGATGGGCGTTACACATGGATGCTGTGTGCTGCCTTAAACAAATCTTAGAAGCAGCATCCCATAAGAAAGCAAATGTATGGCTACTTTCCCCCATCACAAAAACCATCTGAGTAGGATGAATAACACATGCTGGACACTGCAGGAAAATCAAGGATGAACTCATTTGTGACATTCTCCGTGATGCTTAAAGATGGAACCCTGGTGGCTGAGCAGTCGACATGCAACACTCCATTTTGGCCCTTACCTAGGCTACACGGCGGGCAGAGAGGCCTCTTCCTATCAATTGACTGGTCACATCAAGCCCTAGCACCTATATGATTGTCCCGACTCTATTACCCTAATGGAAAACCCCCAACTCTTTTTATCTTATATGTGCTAGAAGGCATTGGCTGAAGGTCTTATTGTCCTGGGTATAACGTTAAACTCTATCTGATGGTAAAGTTCCAATTCTGAAGCTCTGGGAATGTGGAATACCCCTTCATCACCAGGTCTACTCTTACCCGGAGTGGCAGGGTCCCATCTATGGGTTAAATAGAAAAACATGATTTTAAAAAATGTGTTTAGGAAAAAAAAATTGAGTTGGGAAATAAATTGAGAACTCATCAAGAATGAATTAAAAATATCTTTGGCATAAAATAACTCAACAAGGGTTGAGATGCCGTAAAATCCAACCAACCAACCAACCAACCAACCCAAGAAACAGCCGTCTAAGTATGTTAGGTATCTCCAGAATCGGGTCACGTGATCAGTTTAGGCTATATTGAAAGAACGAAAGTTAATATTTTTTAACTTTGTTTTTTAAAATGTTTTTTAATGTTTCTTCTTTCGAATGGAAAAAAAATTCAAGATAATATTAACTTTTATGCAAGTTTCATTGTGTTAAATATAAGGGGGGGGGGGTAAATTTCACAGGGAAAATTGGTGGTACCTATTCTATGTCTCTAGAGAATAATTTATCGTTTTCGTCCAAATAAATATAGCAACTAAACAAAATTAACTATACCGGTGATGACTGGTAAAATCACAACAAATTATGTCATTTTAAATAAACACTTCTTGCATAAGATTGGTAGAAAGAAAATTAATTGCATGCTAATGATAATCACTAGTGTAGAATATTATGATGCATGCAGTATGGCACCTTCAGCAGAATATACAACTTATAGAAGAGAGATAAAATGGAAGAGATGCGGATATGAATTATTCAATCAAAAATAAATACATTAGAAACATTAGAAATAGTTACGTCAGAAAATAACAGCAGTTTGTTGTATTTAGTGTTGATATAACTTGTTTTTTTTTATTGGGGGGGGGGGGTAGGCTTAATGAATTTAGTCGTGACTTAACGATGGTGGACTGACTTGAATGAGCGTTTACTGTTTATTGTGCACCTATTACCTTTTTTATTTTTCAGTTAAAAAAATGAAACAAAAAAAAATCAACACTACAAACATCTGATTGTTAATTATTGTCAATTATGTAAAAATAACTCTATAACAACCGAGTGTAATCGTAACATACCGGAGAAGACCGAAGAAAGAAGAGAAAAAAACTGTTGTAGACGTGTGTGTGTGTGAGAGAGAGAGAGAGAGAGAGAGAGAGAGAGAGAGTATGTGAGTGTAAATGAGTGAGACAGACAGAAACAGACACAGAGATAGATAGAGACGGACAGGGACAGAGAGAGAATGAAAGAAAGAGAGAAAGAAAGAATGAAAGACAGAAGCAGAGAGAGACATAGATAGACAGACAAAAGAGAGAGAGAGAGAGAGAGAGAGAGAGAGAGAGAGAGAAACAGACAGACAGACAGACAGAGACAGATAGAGAGAGAGAGAGAGAGAGAGAGACATAGGTAGACAGACAGAAGAGAAAGAGAGAGTGAGGAGGAAGGCAGACAGACAGACAGACAGACAGATAGAGACAGACTGATAGACACAGTCAGACAGACAGACAGATAGATAGATCGAGGTAGAGAGAGAAAGAAAGGGACAGAGACAGAAAAGACATACAGAGACAGAGAGAGATAGAAACAGACCTAGAGGTAGACAAAGATAGAGACAAAGATAGAGCCAGAGGCAGATAGAGACAGAGGCAGATAGAGACAGAGGCCGACAGAGACAGAGATAGACAGGCAAATAGACCGACGTAGAGAGAAAAATAGAAAGAGAGAAAAGAAAAAACAAAGACTGAGACAGACAGAAAGAAAAAGATAGACAGAGGCAGGCAGAGAGACAGAGAAAGTCAAACTGCTGTATGAAATAAACCCGGCTTCAATATCAAATGTTTTATTTTATTTTTAAGTACGTTAAATTAACAGTTGTCAACTTTTTTTTAAAAAGGACTGATAATATCCGCTTAGAAATTGTGGCTTAATTAACAAAATAAATAAAGAAAAAAAAGAAAAAAGGAATAAATAAACAGTAAACACACACCAAAAAAGTCTTATATATCACGTGAGTTATGATTGATGAGTTTTTGAATCATTTTTCTCTGAGGGTAAAAAAAAAAGGGAATGGGGGAGGGGTCATGATAAATGAAAATGAAAGGGGGCGAATTCAATATAACGAACTAAAACAATTATTGAAATTTAGATTAAAAACCTCAGCTTCTATGTAAAAATAAAGGGGGGGGGGGCAAGACTATATAAAAATTAATCACTGTCATAGTTAACTCTTTAAAGAAATCAGTGCGAGTCAACGAAAAAAAGAAAGAAAGATGTGGATCAGTTACTTGCTTTTATTTTCGCTATTTCAATAGAAATCAGATTTCGAAGATTTTTTTTTTTTTTGCGGGGGGAGGGGATATTTAGTAACATTGGCTAAATTATCGATGACTGACGAAAATAACGAATCAAAATAAATGTCTAAGGAAGATGAAGAACTTACTGAGTTTTGTAAAAAGAAAAGAAAGATTCTTTTTTTAATTTATCAATAAATCAAAGATGCCAGACGAAAATCAAATCTTAAAAAAAAAAAAAAAAAAAAAAACCCCTAAAAGTTAAGAAAAACCATTAGAATGAAAACTAACCGAAAATTTAAATGAAATAGATTTGGTAATTATGTACTCTTGTTTAGTAAATTAGGGTGTCCCAGAAAAAAAAACAGAACCCATAAATTTTGTAATAAAATTGTTAATTTTCCCATTAAACAAATAAATTAGGGTTTAGGGATAGGGTTAGGGTTGGAGTTTAGGGTTAGTTTAATGGGAAAATAAATAATTTGGGTTCTGTTTTTTCTGGGTCAGCCTGTACAGGGTGACCCAGAAAAAAACAGAACCCAAATTATTTATTTATTTTCCTATTAAACTAACCCTAAACCCTAACCCTAATTTATTTGTTTAATGGGAAAATTCAAAATTAACACTTTTATTACAAAATTTGTGGGTTCTGTTTTTTCTGGGACACCCTAATTTACTAAACAAAAGTTCATAATTACCAAAGATTCTTTATCAATTACGATCAATACTGATAGATTTTTTTTTTAAATAATAACAGTACAACTTAGATTAGATATTAAATTGATTACTCTATTTATTTCTTTATTTACGTAACCAATTAAAGGAAAAAGAAAAATTTAACCAAAAAACTAGAATTTTCATTTATCTCACTCTAACTTCCTTTTCCAAATGATATGAGATTTTTAAAAAGACTTAAAATGTTATTCTACAATACAAAAAGATTGTTTTAAAACTTAAAAAAAAACTTGTAACCGTTTTTCTTTCTTTCTAAATATTTCGATCGTAAAGATTTCCAATCATCCTCAGATGACTACGAGTACGTCCGAAAAAAATATTAACATGCCGAAAAATTATCAATTGTAATTTAAGTTTAAGTAAACTAATCCTTTAAAATTAAAGTAAAATATAGGTAAAAATAAATGTATGAATAAATAAATAATTGAATACAAAAACGCCAATGTCATTTGTCACAGGTGTAGGTAAGTGAGATTTAGATAGTTAATTTATTTTCCTTTTAATAATGCTATAGAATTTATGGAAAAATTATGAAAAACCATAGAAAATCATATTTTTATACTCTATATTCAATTAACTGCAATAATATTAATAATCTATTTAAAAAAAAAAAACTTTTACAACATTTAACAAAAAAATAAAGTTGATGTAAATTTGTAAAAATATGAACCAGGATAAAAAAAAAAAAGAAGTATTTTACAATAACGTGGAAGAATTTTTTTTTAAATGACAAAACCAGTGGGAATAATCCCATTTTATCTTTTTGTTTTTATTTCTTTTTATCTTTCCACTGGGGAAAAGAAAGAAAGAAAGAAATGACAAAATTAAAGAAAATAACATTTTTTGTTTCTTTATATTTTTTTAATGTGGAAAGAAAGAAGAAAAGAAGTAAGGAAGACACCATGTGAATTTTGAACCTTTTTTTAATCTTTTTACTTTTTTCTCCAATGTGGAAAGAAGGAAGGAAAGAAGGAATGAAGATGCGTTAAATCATGTGAATAGTGACGAAAAAATTATTTTTCAATGTAGAAGAATTCTTAAATAATAAAACCGGTAGAAATAACCTTTTTTTATCTTTTTATTAAAAAAAAATTTGGAATGTGGAAAGAAGGAAGGTATGTTGCCGTTAAACCATGTGAATTGTGATAATTTTCTGTCAAGTTTATGGATTGGATGGGAATTACCGCGCTTATTATAATTCTTAAATGCGTGTGTTAGCTTCACTGTTATGACATTTAAAAAAAATGAATGTTAATATTTTGAAATAAAGGATATTTGTCATATGAGGTCATATAAAGAGAAAACTTAAAATTAAAAGGTCTTGACTCTTCTTCTATCTATACAGTAGAGAAGACATATATTTTCCTTGTCTCATGTCTCGTGTTCGCAAACAACTTTTAATTAAAAATACTGTATGACATTAGAACTGCACAACACAAAATAACATAAATTAAAGTAACCATTAAGAAATAAAGATATATAAATATTTTTTTAATATTTTAAATTCAGAGGGTTTTTTTTAAGGATCAAGACTAGAGATATTAAAGAAGACACAACTTTGTCATGTTATGTACGGAGAATATTCTTAATAGCATCAAATAAAATGACACAAATGTTAACTCTTGATAATGGATTTGTCTTATCTAGAAAAAGAAAAAAAAGAAGAAAAATGTAATTTCTTTTTAAATAAAAGTAAAAAATGACAAATTTATTAAAACCGTCGAAAAAGAAGCAGTCGACATTTTTAAGAGACGGTAGTCGGGTTGATTACTTTGCTTCACTAAGAGACTAAAATTCATTGATTTACCGCAAATAAAACGAAGACAAATATGTAAACCATCTCAGATTTAAAAATAACTAAATTAACTATCTTTCTAATAGTGTCATGACTACTGTAAACGACATCTTTAACTGAAAATAAAAGTACAATCTTAGAAACTTGCAACCGTAGTCATATATTTCTATTCTATTGGGTTGATTTTGAAATAGAAAAAAAATAAGTATAAACAAACAAGATATGCGGTGACCTTTTTCTTTCCTTTTGATTTTTCTAATGAGTTATTTGATTTAAGATAATTACGTTAAAGAAAGAAAGGAAAACAGAGAAAGAAAGAGAGGGCGAGAGAGAGAGAGGGAGAGAGCGAGAGATATTTTGAAATAGAAAAAAATAGAAGTATAAACAAGATATACGATTTTGTGACCTTTTTTCTTTCCTTTTTATTTTTCTAATTAGTTGTTTGGTTTAAGATAATTACGTAGAGAAAGCAAGGAAAAAAGAGAGAGGGGGAGAGATAGAGAAAGAGAAGGGAAAAGAGAAAGCGAAAGAGATAGAGAGAGAGGTCACTGGAAAAAATGGAAAAAGATTAAAGAAAGCCAGTAGTAAAAGCGAAAGAAGGAGCAGCCATTCGAAACGAAACATCATTTATTATTTTTATGAATTAACGAAATACAAACAAACCAAACACAAAAAATGACGAGTCATCTTTACCACTTACTTGTTTGTTAAAAATCTGCAAAGACGTGAGAATCGAAAAGAGACAAGAAGAGACCTGAGGGAGCGATGTGTAGGACGACAAAAGAAAAAAGAGGACAGCCTCTCAATATCCACCAAATTTTGATTTCTCTCCGCTCCTCGCCAGATGGAAAGAGGCAGTAGTCGTCGTCGTCGTTGTTACTGCCACGGCCGTCGTCATTATAGTGAAGTGTGGGCTGACGATTGACTATCGATTTTTGTACGGTCGTGGCTCATCATGTCATAAACACACGGAGATTGTTTTTTCCACTGCTTAAATTAACACGAGTTCAAGCCCCAGAAGAGCGCATGCCGCATCACAATAATGACAAGTGCCCCTTTCCACATTTTCATAGTCTGCTGCTGTTGACTGCGTTCACACAATTCGGTTGGCTGGTTGGTTGAGTTTTACGTCATGTAAACTCTTGTTGGGTTATTTTATGCCGAAGACGATAATGACAAGTGTCCCCTTCCACATTTCCATAGCCTGCTGCTGTTGACTGCGTTCACACGACTCAGTTGGTTGGATTTTACGGCATGTCAACCCTTGTTGGGTTATTTTATGCCAAAGACATTTTGTTTTATTCATTCTTAATAATGGGTATTGAAAATTCTTTTTCAAACTCAATTTTTTAATTACATTTAAAAAAAAACCTCATTTTTATCTATTTAACCCATAGATGAGACCCTAACAGGTACTAACACCCCGGGTCAGAGTGGACCTGGTAGTAATGGCGATTAAGTGGTACTTCACATTCTCCATAGCTCCAGGATTGGAATCTCACTATTAGATGTAGTTTAACGTTATTACCGGGGCACACACGGCTCAGTACTGTCTCTTAGTAATCATTTATTAACTTGGTTTAGTTTGGCACAAGGCTATAAGGAGGAAGTCTCCGTGGAGTAGTGGTTAAAGTGCTGGACTGCGATCGTTGTAGTAAGCGAGTTCGAATTCCAGTCGCAATATTGTGTTCACATTTGGACTAATACGCTTGGGAAGAGTGTGGACCCCTCCTCCCTCCAGATGCGGGTTAAATAGTATCGCTACTATTCTTCTACAAGGATTGAATAATCCACAAAAGTTGATATGCCATTAAATGACTGAAACTGAAATAAGGCCAGAAGTACGGAGCACCCAGTGAGAATCGAAGTCAGTAGTTTGGTTTCTTGCTTCGGTTTCTTTATTTAATGGCATATTATTCGTAGGTTATTTAATGCCAAAGCCATCATTATAGAAAAACAGTAGCGCTAACTATTAAACCCATATAGCACTACTGTTTTTCTATAATAATGGCTTCGGAGGATGAGGGGTTCATACCTTTCCCAAGGGTATTAATCAGATAGTGAATGTTTTAGCGCAACTCGGGTTCGAACTCGTTTACTATGATATCGCTGTTCAGTACGTTAGCCATTAGGCCACGATGACCCCTTCCTCCACAAAGTTAGCAGTAAATGATATGCGAGCTTAACTCTCTTACCTTTACTCACTCACGTTTGATTGATTAAATAATTGATTGATTTTAACGGCATGTTAACCTGTCTTTGGTTATTTTATGCCTAGAGGTGAGGGAATCGCATACATTATACGTTTATATTATCTAAATTTTTCGTACTGTTGTCCTCATCTTTATTGTTATACACACAACGTTTCGGCCGATGTGTCGTCCGGTCTTCCCATGTGTTTCTTGTCGAACTCGGGGAACCTTCTTGTCGAAATCGGGAGCCTTTCGACAAGAAACACCTGAAGAAGGCCAGAGGGCACATCGACCTAAACGTTGTGTTTATAGCATTAAAGATGAGGACAACAGTCCGAAAAATCTAAATCATACAAATTATTAAGCCTCATCGAAATAAAATAAAAAATCAGACAAATATCAGGTTTATATTTACATTTTTTGTGCAGTTGTTTGTTACGAGTTGTTGTTGTTGCTGGGGGGCGATGTTTTTTTCGGGGGGGGGGGTGCACACAAATATATAACTGATATCCATATAATACAAATAATTTGCTAAAACAAATGTCAAGTAAAAACGCTGCAAATTTCACTGCTTAGTCCTAATTCTTTTCTCTTATTGCTAGAAAGATCTACTTATTGCTGAAAACGGATCATATGACCTTTAGGCACCCCTTTTGCGATCTCATTTCATAAGGACATATTTTCATTTACACCGTCAAAATCCGGTTGTTTGTTAACAGACGATTTTTAGAGGTTTAAAAAAATTATAACCCTAACCCCTGACAAACAAGCGGATTTTGACGGTGTAAATGAAAAAAATCTCCTTATGAAACGAGATTGCAAAAGGGGTGCCTAAAGGCCATATATGGTCCCTGAAAACGAGTCGAGCTAAGCGTTATAAGTTTGAGTACGAGGTATGTCGGAAAAGTTCCAGGACTGGTGCCACAAAAAAAAAATATTTCAAATCCAAACTACAAACTACAAGTTATCACCTTCAAAGTAATCCTCCTGGAGTCTAATGCACTTTCCCATACTTTTCTGCCATGCTTGCATACACTCCTGGAAGGATTCTTCCGGATTCTCCGTAGCTTTGTCGTCACGGCCTTTTTATATCGTGCACATCCTCAAAATGGTTCCCTTGATGACCCCCTTGAACTTGGGGAAGAGGAAAAAATCACATGGAGCCGGGTCGGGTGAGTAGGGAGGTTGCTCCAGCACAGTGATGTTCTCCTGGGCCAGGAATTTTCAAATACTTAGGGCAGTGTGGGCAGGTGCGTTGTCATGTGAAGCACCCACGAGTTGTCCTGTCACATCTCTTGCCTCTTCTCGCGCACTAACGAAGCAAACGCTGCAGTATCTCTTTGTAGACATGCTGGTTGATCGTCTTGCCCTGTGGCAAGAACTCGCAGTGGACGATGCTCCTCACATTGAAGTTTTGGTATTATCTGCATTATTCGGACTATTGTCCTCATCTTCATTGTTATCTGTACATCGTTTCGGCCGATGTGACCTCCGGCCTTCTTCAGGTATTTCTTGTCGGACTCTGGAACCTTCTCGGACTCGGAATGTTCCCGAGTCCGAGAAGGTTCCAGAGTCCGACAAGAAATACCTGAAGAAGGCCGGAGGTCACATCGGCCGAAACGATGTACAGATAACAATGAAGATGAGGACAATAGTCCGAATAATGCAGATATTATTAATCATCAAGCCTCATCTCAAAAATTCAGAGAAATAATACTGGAATTTTTTTTGACATACCTCGTAGTGTTAAAGGGGGTGGGCACACAGCTATAAGAAAGCTGAAAATTCGATTATGTATCGGGTTCAATTGAATTCAGGGCTAAAATACAACCGACCATGAATACTGCTCTCAGAATTTGTTCTGTCGAACAATAAGGTCAAACATGTGTCATTAATCTAAACATACAAAAAGACCCACTGTTGTCATGGTTTCCAGAAATAACTTTTTCCTATTTTGCCGCCAAAAGCTAGTGACCATATATACATTTACCAACTCCCCGCACGAGTAGGAGCAACACAAGGTCAATTTCTCAAGCGGAGTTTAACAGGTTTGGATTCAGAGTTTTCCTTCTCCTAGACTGGTTACCAAGCCATGCTTAAAGAGCCCAGTCTGTCCTGCTATTTACCCATAGCTGAAGGAGAATTGGATTCATACATTTCCCAAGAGTATTAGCGCTATGTGAAATGCAAACAGCTTCGTCCAGGAATTGAACTCGCGTCGACGAATCCATTTCCTATGACTCTAACCATTAGATCACGTGCCTCCAGTGACTATATATAGACAAAATCCGGTGCTCTTGCAATATGTGATCTACCGAAGGTTTGTGATCTACTATTGATCTACTATTCATGGCATGCGATCAACTAGGAAAAAAGAAAGCCGGGTTAGGGTTAGGGTTTAGGGTTAGTTTAATGGGAAAATAATGGGTAGTTAATGGGTAGATCACATATTGGAATGTACACAACTCGGTAGATCACATATTTGATTAGAAACCATTCGGTAGATCACATATTGAAAGTGCACCCAAAATCCCACTACTAGTCGGAGTACCTTTTCATAACTATTACTCCCAGGTCCACTCAGACCCGGAGT
Organism: Doryteuthis pealeii; assembly: GCA_023376005.1. Lineage (NCBI taxonomy): Eukaryota > Metazoa > Mollusca > Cephalopoda > Myopsida > Loliginidae > Doryteuthis > Doryteuthis pealeii. Next base: position 27,943,203 of record CM042155.1, on the reverse strand, counting down.
GGTAGTACCTGATATGGCCCCAATCTATTGGCTAAATTGAATTTTTAGAAAGTGAGAACCTATCAAGAATGTATAAAACAAAACGTCTTCGGCATAAAATAACCCAACAACGATTAGCATGCCGTAAAATCCAACCAACCAACCAACCAACACATTACTAGTCAATTGCAGTGCAGCAGTCTCAGAAGACAGACGAACCAAAAATATCACTCACAAATTTAACGACGGTAACTAAGTGTTATTCTCTAAGGATTTTCAGGACTGGCACGCAAGCATTTTAAAAAAGAATACTAAAACCTTTATAAGCACTGTACATACACGAACATTAATACTCATACATATATTTTGTAAACTATTGCTCATTACCAAAAAATGATACATAAACAACGCCTGTTTCGACTCAACCTCCTGTTATTTGAGGTTTTTTTAATTTATAATTCATTTCAACATTAAACTTTATATCAACGTTACCCGAAAAAAACTCATTTGCTGCAATATTGAGTTACATTTCGTTACGAATTCGTTATGCATAATTCGATACAATGTTCACGCTATCCTCGTAACAAAGGACAATTTTGACGCAGTATTTGTTTAATAAACTCCTCGCTTGATATGAGTCAAACAGCTGATTTGTATTCAAATAAAATGTATATTTCGTAATATACAAATAATGACGGACTAAAGTAAAAAGTAAAGTAAAGTCTTCGGGGTGGCCTAAAGTCGGTATCAGCCAATCAGCTAGGGAGTCTATCCTCTTTTCACAAGCGCTAGACGAAGGAGATTGTTTTTACGTCTGAGGTGGAGCGCCACACATACCATACTGGTTAAAACTAACCATGTTGAATTGTCTTTACTCAACAATCGACGGTTAAACTTGCAAATCGTCCTCAAAATTAAAACGGAAACTTATTTGGTAGTGCTCCATGACAGTTTAACTACATGTATGAATGAACTTTTTTGCGAATTGGGTTACGGTTTAGGTGTTTGGGTTTAAGGTTGTTTTTTAATTATATATTGCTTTAAAAGAAACAAAAAACAAACAAATTACTATACATTTAATGTTAATTTTTTTAAAACCAAGTATAATTGAAATTATACATTGCAATACTAACACAAACAAACTGAGACTAATGTGTCTACTATTGGATTCAATAATTAATTTCAATGGTTAATTGAATGTATAGTAATTTGGTTTTTTTTTGTTGTTGTTTTTATTTTTTAAGCAATACGTAATTAAAAACAACCTTAATCCCCAAACCCCTAAACTGTAACCCAATTCGCAAAAAAGTTCATCCATACACTGTAGTTAAACTGTCATGAAGCACCACCAAATAAGTTTCCTTTTAATTTTGAGGACGATTTGCAAGTTTAATCCAATCGACATGGGTTCAAGGAAACTTTTAAGAAAAAGCACTCTAGTTGGTTGGTTGGATGGATTTTACGCATGTCAACCCTTGTTGGGTTATTTTTTTTTTTTAATTTCTAAGACGTTTTGTTTTATTCGTTCTTGATGGGTACTCAATCGTTCCTTTTAAAAGAAATTACACCTTACACAGTTACCCGCCCCTTAACCATCACCTGATAAGAGACCTTGTGTGATTGGTTAAAGGCCATTGTCGGCGACCAATCAAAACACATATTACTAAGCTTAGTTTAGCCGCTAAATTTCGAAGATTGATTCCTTCAATCTACCTCTTTCTGCTGCTACGGCCGTCACTATAGGACGTGTTTTTGAAGCCAGCTACAAGAAGAGCCGGTGACAACGTAAAGTCAAACTTAACTCAAGCTAGCAAGAGACGCCCACCTCTTCATGCCAGTGACAAGATAAGTTACGCAAACGCATTATTTTGCATCTTACACCTACACTCTACAATTTGTACAATTTATAACGCATTTGTAAATCTCACACACATTTTGTATATCACACGTTACATATTGTATATTGCACGTTAATGTTTTGTTTGTTGAATACACCGTTTGTCTAAAATCTTGTGTCGTGTTTTCCTTACTTGTTGCCTTTATCATTATCTTGTCAACGTAATTGCCACACTTTTTAACTCATTTTTTTCTTTTTAAATACATTTTTTCTATTAACCCATAGATGGGATCCTAACAGGTACTACCACTCCGATCAGAGTGGAGCTGGGAAGTAACGTGGGCGGGTACTACACATTTCCCATCAGATAGAGTTTGACCCTCAGACGTCACCCTTCTAGCACATATATGATAAAAAGGAGCGCGTGGTCTAATGGTTAGAGTCGTAGGAAATGGATTCGTCAACCCGAGTTCAATTCCTCGACGAAGCTGTTCGCATTTCACATGGCGCTAATACCCTTGGGAAAATGTATGAATCCAATTCTCCCTCCAGCTATGGGTAAATAGCAGGGCAGACTGGGCTCTTTAACCATGGCTAGGTAACCAGTCTAGGAGAAGGAAAACTCTAAATTAAAAAACTCCGCTTAAGAAATTGACAACATAATGACAATATGTTAGGCCAATCATATAGGTGATAGGGCTTGCGTGACCACGATTGATCCTCAAAACTAAAATTGAACTTTTGATTTTTTATTATTGTTACTTTGAAATAGAAATATCGTTAAATACTCGCAAAATTACCGGCGAATAGTAATTTTCAGTTTATTTCAGTAAAGACTTGATAAGTTTATAATCTCACTTCCATTAAAATAACAAAGCTGAGATAATTAAAAAAAAAGTGTATAACTTAATCACCACGCAACAACTTTAAATCTATACAACATAAATCAATGGAATGCTGTCTTTTGACGCATTAAGTTATGTTTTCTTTAGAGTTTCATCATCATCATCATCATCATCATCATCATCATGTCACGCCAGCAGCACGGATAACCATGACAATCTCTCGCCAACCCTTCCCTATCATTCATTGCCACCGGGAGATACTCTGCGTGGCATCCAGTATCAGAGCTGTCAATGTATGTCTTTACTGGACGACTCACACTGACCGTGGCCATGTGCTGGATTCCCCAGAAGAACGTCACTTATGAGTTCATCCTTGCTTCTCCAGCAGTGTCCGGTGTGTCTTGTTCGCCTTACACGGTTGGTTTGTGTGATATGTGGCAGGTGGCCGTACAGCTGTTTTCTCGTGGGTGTTGTTTCCAAGTCTTGTTTAAGATTGCACGCATCATTCTTGTGCAGCTACCATCTAGTTTTATTATTAAAAGTATTAATCCCAGTTCAGAAATTAAAAATGTATACACTGGACTTCATTTCATATTCCACTAACATTTGTCGGTAGAACCGTCTGGTGTATTTGGCAAAGACGGCTGCCAGCGTAAATTTATAGTTTCATCCGCTTATGACGTAGCTGGTCACGTGAACAGACTCATTTTTTTTTTGGGGGGGGGTCTGCTTACACCCCCCCCCCACTTTCTCTTTATCATCCTCCCCCTCCTCCTCCGCCTCCCAATCTTCGTTGTCTTTTGTCTTTTTCGCCCCCTCCCCTCCATCATCTTTTTTTTATTTGTAATTTTTTTTTTGTAATTTTGAAATTTTGTTATTTTAGTTATTTCTTGACATGAATATGCTATTTATTTATTTATCTCAGTTTCCACTTACATTTTCTTTTCTTCTAATACTTTTGAATAAATGATTAGAAAAATAGGACCATATTACCTTAAGGCACCCCTTTTCAATTTCGTGTCATTTTTTCATTTACACCGTCAATATCCGGTTGTTTGTTAGGGGTTAGGGTTAGAACCCCTAACCCCTAACAAACAACCGGATATTGACGGTGTAAATAAAAAAAAATGACCTAATGACACGAAATTGAAAAGGGGTGCCTTAAGGTGATATGGTCCATACTTTTGAATAAATGATTAGAAAAATAAAACAAACAAAAACTTATAATACACTGGACTTCATTTCATATTCACTAACATTTGTCGGGTAGACTATGGTATAAAAAAATTACGCCCCTGAATTCACAGTCTACCCCAAATCATCTGATATTGTCCAAGTTTGGTTATTGTGGACATAAATGTCAAGTTTCATTTGGTTGTGTTTCTTTTGACACCTCTCCTTTGAGGTCAGATAGAATTGTTAAAAAGAAACGAAATCTCTTGCGATGGCAGAAATTTTGGCACATAAAGGTTGGTGCTTGCTAAAAGATCTGTATGATTGTTCTATTAGAATATGAAAAGGGTAACTTTTTTCTCTCTCTCTCTCTTTCACTTTCACATTCTCTCTCCCTCCCCTCTCTCTCTCACACATTTTCTCTCTCTCTTTCACACATTTTCTCTCTCTCTCTTCTCTTTCTTTCTCTCTCTCACACACACACATTATCTCTCTTCTCTTTATCTCTCTCACATTATTTCTCTTTCTCTCAATCTTTCACATTCTCTCTCTCTCTCTCTCTCTCTCTCTCTCTCTCTCTCTCTCTCTCTCTCTCTCTCTCTCTCATGGATGGCCATGACAGTATTGTGCTCCACTGTGTATTTAAAAGGTTAAATACCCGTATCCTAACCAGTATCTTATTACTAGCACGTCTGGAATAAATTATTTCTTAAATTTTGCTGTCCTGTGTAAGACGTTAAATTGCATCTAATGGTAAAGTTCCAATTCTGGAGCTTTGGGGAGTGTGGAGTGCCCCTTTATTGCAATTACACCCAGGTCTACCCGGACCCGGATTGGTAGTATCTGTTAGGATCCCATCTATGGATTAAATAGAACAAAATGAGTTGTAAAAATGTGTTTTAAAACATTTTGAGTATAAAACAATGAGTACCCATCAAGAATGAATAAAACAAAAAACGTCTTCGGCATAAAATAACCCAACAAGGGTTGATATACAATAAAACCCAATCAACACACCAACAATTGTTGCAACAGGGTTGCAAACTTGATGCCATTGCGTCCATACTTATCTACTGAGTTCCATCTTGGTACTGAGAGTAACGACCATATGACCTCTAGGCACCCCTTTTGCGATCTCGATTCTTGGGGACATTTTTCATTTACACCGTCAAAATCGGTTAATTGTTAAAAGACTATTTTTAGAGTTTTTTTTTTTAAATGATAAAACTAACCTCTAACCCTAACCCATAACCCTAACTCTAACCCTAACCCCTAACAAACAACCGGATTTTGACGGTGTATACGAAAAAGTGTCCGTATGAATCGAGGTCGCAATGGGGTGCTTAAAGGTTATATGGTCCGGCAATTTGAGAAACGTCTTGATGATGTACGGTCAACACTGAAAGTGAAGTAAAATCGCAAAGAGTCAAAATGGTGCCAATTTACGGTAACACGTTGATTGGACCCTTGACTGCCAAGGCAGATAACTAATCACATATTTTCCCAATATTATAAGTTAAACATGACTTCTTGCGTGTGATGTTCAAGAAATAATTGCGAGTAAAGAGTTTTCCTTTTTGTGTTCTGATATTTCAAGAGAAGCTCGTTGTGTAAGTTATCACCGTAATCTGTAAATCGGCTACCCGAGTTCAAATCCTGAGCGAGGATATTTGCATGTCACATAGCGCTAATACCCTTGGGAAAGATATGAATCCAAGAATTCTTCCTCTAACTATAGGTAAATATTAGGTCAGACTAGGCTCTTTGATCTGGGTAAGGCAACCGTTTTAGGCGATTGGAAACTCTGAATTCAAACTAGTCGTCGACCTGGAGAAGGATGGGCTACGCTAGTTATATCCTGTCCAACGCACACGCATGAATTGTGCCCTATGACAAAACCAGTTTAAGGGACCAGTGAGTAAGAAATAGAACCCTAACAGGGACTACCATTCCAATAGAAGAAATATAGTGTAACGAGCTTGATCATCACTGTGTGACATATTAATGTAATGGTTAACAAGCTAGTCGGACCATATGACCTTTAGGCACCCCTTTTGCGATCTCGTTTCATAAGGACATTTTTTCATTTACACTGTCAAAATCCGGTTGTTTGTTAGGGGTTAAGGGGTTAGGATTAGTTTAGGTTAGGGTTAGGGTTAAGGTTAGGGGTTAGTTTTATAATTAAAAAACTCTAAAAATCGTCTGTTAACAAAAAACCGGATTTTGACGGTGTAAATGAAAAAATGTTTTATGAAACGAGATCGCAAAAAGGGGTAAACCTGGTCCAGCTAGTCTCTAAGACCATTATTTCTTTACAGAGCCAGAGGGAGAAATATTTCAAGTGTGATATTCTCGGAGTGGGGTGGGTACAGAACAGTAAACTTGTAAGGGTGTGGTGTGTAGGTATCCCTCATTAAATTACATATATTTATAAAAATTTATTATAATTTATAATATATTTATATTATATATTTATATTATATATTATATAATTTATAATATATATATTATATATATATACTTAGGTGTCTCTCATTAAATTATATGTGAACTGCACATCTGTCCATTCTTAATTTGTTTGTTTGTTTATCGTGCAATCCAGGATCTGATGAGAATTCAAGAATTCCCTGGAAAGGTCGAGGGTTTTTAAAAATTAGTGACCTCTTAAAACAGAGGTCAATTTTGTCATGGCAATGGTCGAAAAGAAAGAAATAAACTGTGTATTTAAACTTTAACCTGCTACCTAAAAAAGAGATTAAAATTGCAAATCGTCGTCAAAATTAAAACGGAAAAATTTGGCTTGGGCATAGATTTTAATGAATTTAATCATTCCTAAGGACACGATTTATGTTATTTTTAACTTAAATTTTAACCGCAAGTTGTGTTTAAGGAAAAAAAATAGATAAAATAAAACATAATGAATGATAAGACTATTCAGAATTTATAAAATATACAAACAAAAAACGTACTTTCTATTTCAATATTACAGGCGACGTGTGCTTTCTTAAGTATGGATGACCAAAAGTGTAATAATCCGTGTTTTTTTATGTTAATAAATTCTCGGAAAATATTTATCTCACTTAAAAATTAGTTCTCTTGCGGCCCTCTGTAGGAAAACAACGTCCAATGAAAAACGGTTAAAAACACTACTAACAGTTAAAATTTAATTTAAAAAAATAGTATAAATCGTGTCCTTAGTAATAATTAAATTCATTAAGATCTATGCCCAAGCCAAATTTTTCCGGCGATTTACAATTTTAACCAACTAAGAAATTAGACGTGAGACTTTTATTCAGACTGATCAATATTAGAAATTTGTCCTGTTTTAGGGAAATAAAATTCTTAAGAAAAAAAGTGACACTAATTGTGGGAGAGATACCATCTGTAGCGACGTTCATGGATTTTCGCTCATAAATTTTTTTTTAGTAATCTCAAAGAAAAAATATAAAAAAGGACAACTATAATTTATTTTGTAAACCTCAAGAAGAAAATAGCCAAACTGTGTTCTTGGGAAATGGTTTAATTGATTTTTGTAAATCCCATTTTATCATTTAAATTCACTGCGAATATAAGATTCAGAAGGAATGAGTCAGGGGACCAAGGGAATCACTTATATCATCCCTACTCTTAGTTTACTACTTCTGATCAAAAAGGCAACACGATAAGATTTGTATATATATTTACCAACCCCTCCGCACGAGTAGGATGCGACACAAGGTCAATTCTTAAGCGGAGTTTAACAGGTTTGAATTCAGAGTTTTCCTTCTCCTAGACCGTTGCCTAACCAAGGTTAAAGAGCCCAGTCCACCCTACTATTTATCCATAACTGGAGAGAGAGCAGTAGGATTCATACCTTTCTCAAGGGTATTGCCAAGTGAAATGCAATTACCACGTCCAGGAATTGAACTCGGGGCGACGAGTCCATTTCCCATGACTTTAACCATTACACCACGCGCATCATAAGAATTTGTATAAGACACTGCGTGTCCATTTTGTTGATTTAAAGGTATTCTAATTAGTTGGAAGGCTTAAAGCAACCTCCCAACGTGGGTACAAGTGTGTACATAAAAAACAATCGACAAAGGTGTAAAAAGATAACAATATTTATTCTGTAAGTGATGGAGATACGTTTAAGACAAAGATATACAAAATGGATACATAAACGTATTATGGAGAAATGTGCGTACGTCTAGCGTCGTGGGGAATGTCACTTACCGGTAGCTGGTTGGGGACAAAGCCCCCCACCTAAGGGTTAGAGGCGACAGGTGCCTAACTCATGTGTACTCGTTGCCGGAAAAGAGATAGAATTCAGATTTTCCGGCTTGTGGCCAAATACCAACGCCACGCACAAGGGAAGATAACTCATTTTGGACTTGTGTCCACCCCAGACTTGACATTTTACTGACCCAACAATTTCTTTCTTGTGTATCCATTTGTATTGAAATCTATTTGTTGTTATCTTTTATTGAATGTTACGAATGTTATTGAATGTTTTACGGTGTTTATTAAACAGACTTGATAACATCAGTATGAGACGTCGATTGCTTTCTTTCCTCCAAGACCAGCGGCAGTTACACTCATATTTATACAATTATACATATACATGCAAAACATCTGTAATGGAATGATAGTGTTATATACCCCCATGTTGGGTATATACACAAGTGTTCTTTTGTATATCAGAGAGAGAGAGAGAGAAGAGAGAGAGAGAGAGAGAGAGAGAGATAGACAGGGTATCAGAGAGATGAGATGCATAACTTTCTTTATCAGAAGAAATAACAATAGTAATATCATCAGAGTCACCTTTTTCAAATATTAAACTTGGCACTTTAAGCTGTTTAAACATGTCACTAGTACACAATCGTCTAGCTTCTATTCTTTCTCGTCATGATCGTCATGTTGACTTCTATCTTGATGGTTCTTTATTTCTTGATTCATTTTCTTTCTTGCCAAGACATGCATCAACCAACAACGCCATGTTTCTTTTTAAAACTTTTATTCTTAACTAAGTTTCTTTTCTTACTAACCAACACACAGCGCTGAGTTGAGTCAGCCGAAGCAAACGGGACGTCTCCCCTGCTCTAAATATCGGCTCGAACTGAGTAACTAATTCAAAATCACGTGACGTGCGAGACTTCAACTGTCAGTAATTTTCCGTCCGTGATATGAAAGGACCATCCCTGCAGAAATACAGGGGGGGGGTGCCAATTATCTATGCCACCACATAGATTATGCAACAATAGGTGGTTAAATATTGAATCATCGCACAGAATCAATGCGAGAAGAATTCACAACGAATAACAACAACATTTTATTGACTGATCAAACTTAATAGAATGAATTCAAGAATGACATAAGATACAAGAAAGAGCTTCTAAAGAGTTGTAGTTTGGTAGCGGAAAGTGGCTGTAGAGATTATCTTCCCTGTTTGGTTGGTAGAGAGATTAGCCAAGTTTATCTTCCCTTGCCGCCAAGGTTTGTCACTAGGGGGCAACGGGGAAACTAACTCTCTTCTTCTGGGAAGCTCCAGATATGCACTAGACGTGTTGGGCCTCTGTCCATTTGGACTTGGAGGCGCCTTGTCCCCCAACTATAGGCTTATACATGTCTTTATGCGTTCCCCTTTTATACTCCAAGAAGTGTTTGGCTCCCCAGCTGCTCCTTGAATAGCTACGTAACCACGTGCTTTTTACACTCCCATGTCAGTGGAGATGGCCACCACGTGGTCCCAGCTACGAGTGACAACATTTGATTTAGGACTTTCATCCATTTGTTGACTATTCACATTTCAAGAAACCTTTTCCCTTAGGACTTTTGTCCTAGCATGTTTAGAATTGTTATTGTGTATGCTGAATGTTGCTCAGACAATAAAGTCTGTATTTGTTATGACTCTTATTGGAATTCGTTGTATATGAATATGTAAATTCTCCTGCCTTCGGTGGCCTTCTAGATCTCCTAACACCTTATAAGTAATAAAAAAATCTACTAAAGTTAAAACCACTTTAAATTTATAGGCCTATCGTCGGTATCAGCCGGACAGCGAGGGAGTCCATCCCCTTTTCGCTAACGCTGGCCAGGGATTTTTTTTGCGTCTAAGGTGGAGCTACCATCAGCTCCCAGATACTTTACCGCACAGATTCAAGCTGTGCTGCTTATGCGCGGATTTGGCGAGGGCCAGTATCGAACCCGGAACCTTGTGGTTCCTACCGACTGAACTAAGCCAAGTGTTCAATCCTATCAAAATACGTGAAATGTTACATCAAATATAAGTAAATACGCAGAGTGAAGAATCGGTAAAAAAGAATAAGTTCCTCGTATATTCCTACCATAAATATGTCCGTGTTTTTGCAATAAATGTTTTATTTTTCTTGCACCCGTTATTTTACAGAACTAAATATATTTTCTTTGTCTATTCTAATATTCACTTCAATGTGTATATTCTAAAAGTTTTTATTTTGTGAGAATAGTTAGTTTTAAAGTAGGGGCTCGTTTTACACTTCAACTTTTTACTTGTAAATTCCTACCATAAAATTAGGCTTGGCTCAGATAATGCCCAAGCCTAATTTTATGGTAGGAATTTACGAGTAAAAAGTTGGAGTTATTCTTTTCTTTTTTCTTTTTTTTTTTTTTTTTTTGGCTTTGGTACTCTAAAATAAAAACGTCAGATTTTAATCATCGTCGACGAAAAAAACAAAATTACGGCCATAAAAGGAGGATCCAATTTATGCCTAAATTGTAAAACGAGCCCCCCACTTTAAAACTAACCATTCTCACAAATAAAAAACTTTTAGAATATACACATTGAAGTGAATATTAAATAAACAAAGAAAATATATTTAGTATTGTAAAATAATGGGTGCAAAAAGAAAATAAAACATTTATTGCAAAACACGGACATGAAATTAGGTTCAGTTTATTTATGGTAGGAATTTACGAAGAAATTGTTCTTTTTTACCGAAGAATCTACTTGCTGTCTTTTTGGTGTGGGTAATCAATCTACTCTTATCTTTTAATGTCAGCTTTCAAACCCCTAAAGTTCGACTTTTAACCCCCACCACGTTTATTACCCCCTTTTCTGGTCCCCAGGCATTTATCATCCCTTTGTTGATAGTCGCATCGATCTCCAGGGTCGATATCGACCACTATGGCGAACCTTGGCCTAAATAAACGACTCGACGGTTATTGAGACGGTTTTCAATATTTGATTAGTAAAGAGAAACAAGGTTCGCGTAAAAGGTTAAATTTCTTCTTTACAAATATCATTCAACGTAAATTGATTCTCGGTGGTTACCAATGTTAAAACTCTTAACGTCCTATACCACCTCATTCCACCCGATCGGAAGTCTCATTCATTTTCCTAATCCACCCCAAACGATAGCCTTTGTTTAAATGTAATATTAAACATATATTTAGAAGTCTTGATTTAAGGAAAATAACAGGTAACTTCAGATGCAAGGTCATTTTTAGCCATTTTTTTTTATATATCCTTATAGGAATGCTCTGGACTTAGAAAATTTCTCAACAGGATGTTAAGAGAGGTGTTTCTGAAGAATTCACTAAAAGGGGTGAACAAAGACATTAATACTGTAGAAGAACGATTGTTAGAGAGTATTGTTTCCTCGTACGATTAAATCTTATTATAAAGGAGATTCGGTGTCTGTCTGTCTGTAACCAAAACTACGTCACTGCTATGTCACAATACCCTCAGGAATTCCTTAAGTTTATCAATGCGTATTTAATTTATAGTCAAAATCATTAATACATAAATCTTATTTATTAACAAAGTCTCTCTATTAAAATCTGAGTTAGTGTTGCCTCAAAACAGCCCATGTTATTGGTGCATTTAAAATCCTGCAATGTGTCTTATATATCACTAAGAAATAAAGGTTACATAATATATGGCGTGGTTAATTTGCATACTTGTTTTAACAAAACCGGGTTTAGTAAATAATTACTTGGTGTTATAGATCTCTAAATTAATCCTATGAAGGATTTTACACAGACACCAAATAAAATATAATTAAAATAAGTGTAATCTTTTTATATGTATTCTTATCTAATTACGTAGTCTTTTTAATTTAGTATATTTCATTACATTAAAAGTTAAATACTTACACCTGGAGGGGGCACAGTCTTACTTATATATATATATAATATATATATATATATATATATATATATATATATATATATACCAACCCTCCGCACGAGCAGGATGTAACACAAGGTTAATTTTTAAGCGGATTTAACAGGTTTAAATTCAGAGTTTTCCTTCTCCTAGACTGGTTACCTAGCCATGGTTAAAGAGCCCAGTCTACCTGCTATTTGTCCATAACTGGAGGGAGAATTGGATTCATACCTTTCCCAAGGGTATTAGCGCTATGTGAAATGCAAAAAGCTTCGACCAGATTCCATTTTGTACGACTCTAACCATTAGACCACGCGCCTCCACAATAAGAACTTATATATATGTGTATAGAAATTACCTAATAGGACAAGAGTCTTTTATAGGTAAAGTCTTAAGACTGCTGGTAATCCTTTTCCTTTCCTTTTAGAAGTCCGTCGCAGACGACAATGACGTCACTCCATGTCTCCAACAGTTTGGACCCTCTGGTGGCTAGTTAGTCCAATTCTGGACTTGCAGATGCGGTTACACACATTGCCAGGGAAATTCCCATCTGCATTTGGTGGTTTACGACGACAAAAACGTCACCGCTCTGCAGCCCTGTTAATATCAATATTTCACTGCATGCTGCTAGTAATAGAGTAAAATATAACATTATAACATTACATGTAAACCATGTTCTCGCATGCTATGCAGGGTTGTAGACGGCGTATTCTACAGCTCCAGTCGACAGGCAGTCTTACCCCTTTTGCAGGTGGCAGTCGGCGTATTCTACAGCCACAGCCGACAGGGGCAGTCTTACCCCTTTGCAAGTGGGCAGTCGGCGTATTCTACAGCCACAGCCGACAGGCAGTCTTACCCTTTGCAGGTGGGCAGTCGGCGTATTCTACAGCCACAGCCGATAGGACATCCTTACTCCTCTGCAGGGTTACAGACGGCGTGTTTACAGCTTCAACAGACAGTGCTGATAATCTAAATGGTTAGCTGAAGTATTAAAATTGTTTAATCTTTTTATTGTATTTTTTAATTTTTACGATAAATAGTTACTAATTGGTTCATCAAGAAAACGATTTCTTAATTCAAAAGCCTTAGTGGCAAAACATCTGCTGAAGAGCAGATAATCCGATTAAATCCCATAACACTTGTGTTGTGCATTGATAAACAGAATAAAAGCCGTGGATAATCACCTAAGAAAATATTGCTATACCAATTAAAGGGGCTTTGATGTGGGATACTAGAAGTTTGTAAGCTGGTCTCGCAGGCAATTTATTATTATATATGAATTCAATCTTCAACGGGTGTCACACGCTTTTAGGTTGGTTGGTTGGTTGGTTGGTTGGTTGGTTTTTCACGCATGTCAACCCTTATTGGGTTATTTTATGCCGAATGCGTTTTGTTTTATTCTTTCTAGATGGGTATTCAAAAAAGATTTTAAAACATTATTTCAAACTATTTTTTCTATTTAACCCATAAATGGGACTCTTACTCCGGCTCAGAGTGGACCTGGGGGTAATAGCGATGAAGGGGTACGCCACAAACCCCAAAGCTCCAGAATTGTAATTTTATCATTAGATTTAACATCGTACTTGGGACATCCCAAGCTTGTAGTTGTGTCACACTAAGTTAAACTTAATTATACGACTAAGGGACCATATTACCTTTAGGCATCCCTTTTTGATCTCGATTAAGAAAGGACATGTTTTTCATTTACACCGTCAATATCCGGTTGATTGTTAGGGGTTAGGGTTAAGGGTTAGGGTTAGTTTTATAATTTTTTAAATCTAAAAATCGTCTGTTAAAACAACCGGGTATTGACGAATGAAAAAATATGTCCTTTCTTAATCGAGATCAAAAAGGGTGCCTAAAGGTCATATGGCCCCGACTAAGTGCAAACCACAGCAAGGTTTAATCAAAGATTTGAAGACAAAAATTTAGAATAAAACCCTTTAACCATTTCCAGATGGAATATTTTATAGACTGCTCAGCCACCTGTGTTCCATCCTTAAGCATCATCAAGGTGGCCCCATTGGGAGGCTCTTACCCTTCTGCAGAGGTGCATTCGGTGTATTTTAACTCCCCACCGACAGGGCGGAGTATATTTTTAGCCGGTTAAATACGTGCGTTTGTTTACAACCGAGACTCATAACACAGAAGGCAGGGTCGGAGCTAGGGTCTCGGGATCTTGATTTACCCCCCCCCCTCTCTCTCTCTCTCTCTCTCTCTCTCTCTCTCTCTCTCTCTCTCTCTCTCTCTCTCTCTCTCTCATCTTTGCATTGAAACTGATTAGCGGTATCACTTCCGTTCACACTCTTCCTACCCCTCTCTCCACCCCCCCACTTCGAGTTGTTGCATTGGAGCTACACCAGATCGCCACCTACTCATCATTGTCCTCTTGTTAAAAAGAGCACATCTTCAAGAGAGAAAAAAACGGCAAAAATGCGCCATTTTGACGTATACAGATTTGAATCTATTAAATTCTTCCCTTTTAGAAACTGTAAAACAAATCATTTTTACATGTGATTTTTAAAAATTCTTCCTTTTGATTACGTTAAATTTCATTCATTTTCTTTTTTGCAAATTTTGTTGAATTTTAAATCAAGGGGGAGGGAGTAAAAAATATTTGAAATTTTGACCAAGTCACCTTTAAGCACACCAAGTGCGACCTGGATTCAGAAGGACATGTTTCACTTTGCACCGTCAATATCCGGTTGTTTGTTAACCAATGATTTTTTAGACACATTTTTTTTTAAATTATAAAACTAACTGCTAACCCTAATCCTAACCCTAACCCCAACCCCTAATCCTAACCCTAACCTCAAACCTTAATCCTAAACTTGTTTTTTGTTTAAAGTTTTTGTAAATAAAAAAATTATTTTTATTTGAAAAAAAAACTATTGAAATAAACAAAAAATTCGTCTAAAAATCGTCTGTTAAAAAAAAAATTGATTTTGATGGTATAAATGAAAAACATGTCCTTCTGAATCCAGGTCGCCCTGGGTGCTTAAAGGTGACTTGGTCCAAAATTTTGCCATACCTACTTTATAAAAAAGTAAAATCAACAGTGACCTATTCTCAGAATCAGCTTGAAACGACGGAGTCTATAACCTTTTCACTAGCGCTAGACCAGGGAGATAGTTTTTGCTTAGGTGGAGCACCACACCTACCGTCATCTCCCCACTTTACTGCACAGATCAGATTACCAATCTGTGCTACTCATACATAGAGTAGGCTGGACTGGTATCGAACCCGGAACCTTTACGATTCCAAGGCGGGTACTCTACGAACTGAGCTAAACTGGTCCCTACTTTATAAATGAAATAAAAACCACAGCAAGTGGACCTGGGGGTAATAGCGATGAAGGGGTACTCCACAAAACCCCAAAGCTCCAGAATTGTAATTTCATCATTAGATGCAGTTTAACATCGTACTAGGCACATCCCAAGCTTAATAAAATAAAAAATGCCATAAACCTATAGAATTCCCTGTAGATGGTGAATTCTTTGTATCAAATGAATCAAACATTTACCTTGTAGTTTTACATAATTGAAATCCAATCTCACTGACAAGTTAAAGTGACAATTCTTCCAATTCTTGTATCAGTGCAGCATCCCTTGGACCCCTATATATATATATATATATATATATATATATATATATATATATATATATATTTACCAACCCCTCCGCACGAGCAGGATGTGACATAAGGTCAATTTCTTAAGCAGAGTTCAACAGGTTTGAATTCAGAGTTTTTCTTCTCCTAGACCGATTGCCATAGCTGGAGGAAGAGTAGGATTCATACCTTTCCCAAGGGTATTAGCGCTAAGTGAAATGCAATTACCACATCTAGGATTTGAACTCGGGGTGACAAGTCCATTTCCCATGACTCTAACCATTACACCTGGGCCGGGTTAGCTCAGTCAGTAGAGCGTTCGGCTAGAAACAACAAGGTTCCTAGTTCGATACCAGCCCTCGCCAACTCAGCGTATGAGCAGCTCATGGGAACAGTGCGGTAAAGTAAGGAGCTGATGGTAGGTGTGGCGCTCCACCTCAGATGCAAAAACAATCTCCTTGGTCTAGCACTAGTGAAAAGGGATAGACTCCCTCGCTGATTGGCTGATACCGACTTTAGGCCACCCTGACGACTTTACTTACTACTTACACATACAACTGATACAGTGCAAACCAATCTTGAGATTTTGTTTTGTTTTATTACTCAATTCAAATTATTGAAATAACTATCAAAATAAAAAGACACCCTCCTGGCGATGTAAAAATAATTTTTTGAAATTGGATGGGAGCTGAAAATTCAATGTCATAGAGTGTGTACCATAAGTATATAAAATCGTCAAATTTATTAAAGGAGCAAAAAAAGAAAGAAAGAAAGAAAGACAATTTGAAATGGAAACTTTAGGCCACCCCGAAGACTTTTTTTTAATATCATACTAATGCTAATATTAGTCCTTTGTGAGTGGGTACTCGACTCTCTGCCACCAAGAGTTCCAATAACACTGACTGGTTATTGAATGGTATACACTAATGAATTAGTCTGAGCAACATGGCGATTTATATGTAGGAATTGCGTACTTTAAAATTAGCAATTTATTTTGAGATTTTTCATCAATGGATCGTCAAATTAGGATACCATGACAACCAGACATAGATTTATAAAAAACTCAGGAGATTGTACCGATCATTCTTTAAATTTAGTTCTAATTAAAACTTATCATTTTCAGGCACACTGTTTACTAACTGTTTTAGATCAATATATACATACATATATACATATAACATATATATATATATATATACATATAATATACATATATATATATACATATTATACATATATATATATATGTGAGAATGGGAAATGAATCCAACAATATGAGGAAAAAAATGAGTAAAGAAAAGAAATGTAGATGGATAAAAATGAATTTTATCGATATCACTTTTAATCGATTACATCTACACATGTGTTTCGGTCTGTTTATCAAAATGTATACGGATTTACGTTATTATTATTATAAAATAATCAGATGGAGTTGAAATGATGATGATAATAATAATAGGAAAAAATGTATAAAATGTTCCGTTACACAGAGAGATTTTTGACGACCTTCATCAGAGTGGTATTTTTATTTTTTGAGTTGGAGACAAGAATAGAATTTCAAATGTTCGAAAAAGAATATTTTTAAATGTTAAAATTTTTTAACTGTCCCTAAAGGCCTCTGCGTTCATAACGATTTTAAAAATATTGTGTAAGTGATATCGATTAAAAGATATCGATAAAATTCATTTTTATCCATCTACATTTCTTTCTCTACTCATTTTTTCCTCATATATATATATATATTATTTACCAACTTCTCCACACAAGCAGGATGTGACGCAAAGTCAATTTCTTGAGTGGAGTTTAACAGGTTTGAATTCAGAGTTTTCCTTCTCCTAGACTGGTTTCCTATCCATGGTTAAAGAGCCCAGTCTGCCCTGCTATTTACCCATAGCTGAAGGGAGATTGGATTCATACCTTTCCCAAGGGTATTAGCGCTATGTGAAATGCAAACAGCTTTTGAACTTGGGTTGACGAGTCCATTTCCTATGACTCTAACCATTAGACCACATGCTTCCTATACATATACCACACACACACACACAATATATATATATATATATATATATATATAATGAATGATAGCAAATAAGAAAGTTTGCATACAAAAGTGCTCAATACTAAATTAGCAGAGAAAGTTTAAAACCTAAAATTATGTGACTGTATTACTGTTACACAAGTTTCATGCATATTAGGCAATCCTCAGATGAGTGAATAGAAAAAGTGGTTGTACTAGTGTTTGTCATGAATTATTTTTTTAATGATAATTTAATATTATTTTTTATATACAAATGCCTGACCAACCACATTTTACTATTCATCTGTCTGAGGATTGACTAATATGTATGAAAATTGAGTAATGATAATATAGTCTCCTAATATATATATGATGGTACATTTTAGTTTTTAACAAATGGTGGATATACAATTTTATATATATATGGTGATTGCCGCTTCTTTACAGAATAAGGCCATTTCTACAAGTATTTCAGTTGTGAGTAGGAGTGAGTAGTTGTGAGCACGCAGATGGCCCGCAGATCCAGCTTGTTTTTATGTACTCTGTCACAAATGACACCCTTGACATACAGGCCCTGTCACATAGGTCAAACTTTCAAAGTTTTAACTTAGTATAAGTCCACATGTTCCATTTTAATAGAAATGAATCCGACAATATGTTGAAAGGATAAATAAATAAAGGAAAGAAAATGTTGAATGGATAAATTAATTGTTTTAAATTCGTACCATTATCTATCAGTATTTTTGCTATTTGTTTGTTTGATATAATTCGGTCATCCAAATAAAATAAAATTTGCAATGTCTCGTAAAATTCTCCCCGATGGGTGCTTATTGAAAATATGAACTCTATTACATTACCATAGTATTTGCCACGGTTTCAACTTGGCTGTTGACTTCATCTTAAAGAAAAGATACGCTAGTGATAGGTTTGACAATAAACTGTTGTTTGATCTCAATAATGCTGTTAGATTGAGCACCTCGTGTAATGATTAGGAGACTAAACAGACTATTATAAGTAAGCTTGATTCTTATTGGGCGCTCCATATTTCTAACCTTTTGCCACAACTAAGCAAAGTTTAGTAAATGGCTATAGTTATGGTACGATAGCCTTATTTATAGGTATATAGTGTCTGACTTATTTAGGTCCTTTACATATACTAGTACAAAATAAAAAACACCCTCCGGGCAATGTAAAAATTGACTTTTGAAACATATTGCCTGAGGGTGGGAGTAAAAAATTCAAGTGTCAGAGAGTTTGTACCCTAAGTAAGTAAAATCATCAAATTCATTAAATGATTAAAAAATAAAACAATTTGAAATGTAAACTTTAAATATGTATTAAAATAAAACAAACTATATATAGATATATAATACCAGTCATGATTTATTAAAACTTGTTTTAAAAAACAATGAGGACTGTCTAATGTTGCATGTTCAATTTTTGAGTGTATTTATTCTATGTTATGACGATTTTGGAAAGCGAAATCTCCATTATTAATAGATAATGAATGATAGCAAATAAGAAAAGTTTGCATACAAAAGTGCTCAATACTAAATTATCAGAGAAGGTTTAAAACCTAAAATACAAGATTATGTGACTATATTACTGTTACACAAGTTTCATGCATATTAGGCAATCCTCAGATGAGTGAATAGTCTATTCACTCATCTGAGGATTGCCTAATACGCATGAAACTTTAACAGCGAATGAGTAGCACAGGGATCTGTGCAGTAAAGTGAGGAGCTGATGGTATGTGTGGCGTTCCACCTCAGACGCAAAAAACAATTTCCTTGGTCTAGCGCTAGTGAAAAGGGGATAGGACTCCCTCGCTGTATGGCTCATACCGACATTAGGTCACCCTGACGACTTTACTTTATATATATATATTCATATAAAAGATTGTTGTAGGTCTAATGAGAGAAAAAATAAATATTTCATAATGAAAAAATAATAAGATCCACAAGATGGTTTGAATTTGTTTTTTTTTAAATTTATTATATTAGGTGCATGACATTTTGGGTGTTTGAAATCCTTTTCAAAATTATGTATGTATTTATATTTGTGTGTGTGTGTGTGTGTGTGTGTACACATATACAAGAATGTGATGCTGCAACTGCTGACAGTACTCAATATAGGTATTTTTTTTGTTTGCCAGCAGAAAAAGATAAGGACTGCCATGAAATATTCCACATATTAACATTTAATATCATTTTTATCTTGATTCATCTTCTACGGCCTTGAATAGTAAAGTACATTTCATTTTATTTTTGAAACACTTTCTTTCATCTACGTTAGTTAAATTTATAGGCCATATAATTATCATATATATATATATATATATATATATATTATATATATAGACTTGTTGAGCCAAGTTCAAATCCTGGACAAGGCTGTTTGCATTTTACATAGTGTAAATACCCTTGGGAAAGGTATGCATCCAACTACACTTTCATCATCATCATGTCGCGCAGTTTGCACGGATATCCATGATGATCTCTCTCCAGCCTTCCCTATCATTCATTGACTCCGGCAGCCCTCTGCGCAGCAGCCAGTATCCCTACATAGTTGTCAATGTAGGTCCTGGCTGGGCGGCCCACATTAGCGCGCCCATGCGCTGGCTTCCACAGTAGTACGTCGCTTACGATCTCGTCCTTGCTTCTCCAGCAGTGAACCTGCATGTCTAGTCCGTCTCACTCGTATGGTTGTGAGATGGGGGCAGGTGGCCATATAGTTGCTCTTTTGTGTGGTGCTGTTTCCACGACCTATCCAGGACCGTTCGTAGCATTCTCGTACAGCTCCCATCTACCTTATTCTCAAGACGCTTCGTTAGGGTCCAAGTGGTACAGCCATACAGAAGTACCGACACAACCACAGCCTGGAAGAATCGCCTCTTTAGCTTGTTGGGAGATCGGATTTCCATATGACTGATAGTTTGTTGGTGGCCAACCATG
>CM042155.1:27915160-27917660 GCA_023376005.1 Doryteuthis pealeii | reverse complement strand
TTATCCATACCAATTTGATATTAAGAATTTGAAACATAGAAACTTTGGACCAAATTACCTTTAAGCACCCCAGGGGTGACCTGGATTCACAGGGACATGTTTCGCTTTGCACCATCAACATCCAGTTGTTTGTTAACAGACGATTTGTAGACGCATTTTTTTTTAAATTATAAAACTAACTGCTAACCCTAACTCTAACCCCTAATCCTAACCCTAACAGACAACCAGATGTTGACGGTGCAAAGCGAAACATGTCCTTCTGAAACCAGGTCACCCCTGAGGTGCTTAAAGGTAACTTGGTTCAAAACTTTTATCAAAATGACTTGTTTCAGAATTAAATGATCCAAAAAGGGTTGATATGCCGTAAAACAAAAAACCAAACCAGACCAAACCTAATTTTTCTCAGTTAGTTTAGACACTAATTTACTAAGCTTTGTTTAGTTATGGCAAAAGGCCGGATGTATGGGGCACCCAGTGAGACTCAAACTCACTCATAATGGTCTGCCAATCTATCTTGCTAACCATTACACCACACGAGGTGCCCCAGTTAGTTTAGTACACAAAATATAAATCCTGCCCTGTAGGCTAAGCCTAAAATACATTAACAGTATCCCCTGCAGATGAGTAAGACCCCCCCCCCCTCAAAAAAAGGGGGGTGTCAAACTGACACTGATCTGGGCCCATGGGGAAAAAAGGCTTATTGACTCCTTAATCTGTCTCTACTTACTTTTTATTTCATACAAATGCTTATCTACCCCTCCACATGAGCAGAATGCGACACAAGGATATTATTTTTTACATATCATATATAATAGTCTGTTTCTTTTTGTATTATTGGAGATATCCGTGGTTATACCTCCCATATACAATCTTCTACTTACTTTCTGAGTAGCTGTCTTCATGCCTGGTATTTTTTCTATCTTCGGTTTCTTGTGTGTAGCTGGGCTGGTATTCTACTTTCTGTATTTCTTCTATCGGTCTGAGTTGGCTAACTTCTCTTAACTTCTGATTCTGGTCTTTCAAGATGCTGGTAAGGTTCTCTGGTTTTTAAGATATGCCAAGGTTGTCATAGTTTTTAGAGACAAACTCAATGCATATAATTTTGTGATCATATTTCATTAACTTCAGGACCAGACCTTATCTTGGGATTTTTTAACAACCCATTCTTTACATCATGAGGTCTAACGGCTGACTAACTAACTGAACCTTCGTTCTCACTGTTTCCAACTGTTTCCCACCGTAAATTGAAGGTTACACTCAGGTTATCGAGTGCCAATCACTCTAATGGTTTGGATTTGAATTCAACAACCCTAAACTCAAATCTGTTTCTACACTAACTGTCCAAAAAACGATGATACGCCCATCAATATATAGCAGACTTAAGAGTAATGGCAATAAAAGGGTACTGCACACTCCCCTAAACCTCATCACTGGATACAGGACGAGGGGCGATGACTGATAGGGACAGTTGGCGAGGCAGTGTCATGCTCACAGCACAACCTGAAGATAATGATATATATGCTTACAGAATAAAGCAATTTACACTTCAATTTGCAAATGAATTATAAATTTGTGGGATCTGTACTCCTTCCTAAATAGAAACGTCAATAATATTATGGACCACTATTATGAGGCTAGATTGAATAAAATAACCCAACAAAGGTTCCGCCCTGTCGGTGGGGCATTAGAATGCACTGACTGCACCTCTGCAGAGGGGTAAGACTCCCTCAAATGGGGCCACCTGTTGGCCGTGGGTGCAACCCGTGAGGCTTAAGGATGGAGTATTTGTGGATGAGCAGTCCATGACCTGCAACACTCCACTTAGACCCTTACTTAGGCTAGACAGGTGGTCAAAGAAACCCCCTCCGATCAATCGGCTGGTCATGTCAAGCCTTAGCACCTATATGATTGCTCCAACCTTATTGCCCTTATGGCAAGCCCCAACCCTTTTTATCATATGGGTGCTAGAAGGTGGTGGCTAAGTGTCTACATGTCCTGGGAATGACGTTAAACTCTATCTGATGGTGAGGTTCCAGTTTTGGAGTTCTGGGGAATGTGGAGAACCCCTTTATCACCATTGCTCCTGGTCCACTCTGACCCGGAGTGGTAATACCTGTTAGGGTCCCATCTATGGGTTAAATAGAAAAACATGAGTTGATAAACAAAATTGTATTATGCATTAAGAATGAATTTATTTCACAACTTTGTCGGCATTAAATGACCCACCGATGTTGATATGCCATAAAACAAACAAACCAAACCTCCAAAAATGAAGACTAGAATGATAAAATATCTTAAAGGAAATACCCTGTTGTACAAAAGGTGAGGGCCAACAATAGGCTACCCCACCAACTTTGCAACTTCTATCCTTAAGCATCATAGGTCGCCACCCATGGCCAACAGATGGTCCCATTGGGGGAGTATTACCCCCTCTGCAGAGGTGCAGTCGACGGCAGATTAAAATCAGTGTAATCTCTCTATTTGCATTCTTATTTAATTT
>CM042155.1:27897660-27907660 GCA_023376005.1 Doryteuthis pealeii | reverse complement strand
TTCTTAACGGATACTGAATTTTTTATAAACACATTTTGTTATTAACCCATAGATGGGACCCTAACAGGTACTACCACTCCAGGTCAAAGTGGACCAGGGAGCAATGTGATGAAGAGGTGCTCTACATTCCCCAAACCTCCAGAACTGGAACCTCACCATCAGATAGAGTTTAACGTCATTCCCAGGACATGTAGACCCTCAGCCACCGCTTTCTAGCACCCATATGATAAAAAGGGCAATAGGGTTGGGCAATCATATAGGTGCTAGGGCTTGACATGACCAGCCGATTGATCTAGCCCAAGAAAGGGCCAAAGTGGAGTATTGCAAGTCATGAACTGCTCAATCACCTGGGTTCTATCCTTAAGCAGCATAGGTCGCCACCCATGGCCAACAGGTGGTCACATTGGGGCAGTATTACCCCCTCTGCAGAGGTGCAGCCGGTGCATTCTAATGCCCCAGTCGACAGGGTGGATTAAAATAAGTGTAATCTCTATATATGCATTATTATTTAATTTTGTTAGGGCCAGTTTAGCTCAGTCGGTAGAGCATTTGGTTAGAAATCACAAGGTTCCTGGTTTGATACCGGCCCTCGCCAACTCAGCGTATGAGTAGCACAGGAATCTGATGGTAGGAGTGGCGCTCCACCTCAGACACCTAAATAATCTCCTTGGTCTAGCACTAGTGAAAAGGGGATAGACTGTCTCGCTGTCTAGATGATACCGACATTAGGTTGCCCAACGACTTTACTTACTTATATATTGCATATATATTAAAAGGGTTTATCTCATATAGATTTATATATATGTTTGTGTGTGTGTGTATATATATACATATGTATATGTATGGAAGAAACAGAAGGTCCTGAATAGAATCATTCCACCGCTAATCCATCGGGTCTTTTATATATATATATATATATATATATATATATATAAAGGAAAAGTTGACTTACCGGTGAATTTGGTTATGATGGTTAGTAAGTGTAGAATTCAGAGGGGAAAGTCAGCGATATAACAAATACAAAGTGCTCAATACTAAATAGAGCAAATTTATTATAAAATGGGTACAAGAGATAACCTACTCGAGTTTCACCATAAGGATCTTCAGGGTTAAATCCACTGAATAAATCGAGACACCGATTAATAGCAGTCGATCTCACGTGTGTGGTCAATGCATTAAAAACATTTTAATGCATTGACCACACATGTGAGATCGACTGCTATTAATCGGTGTCTCGATTAATTCAGTGGATTTAACCCTGAAGATCCTTATGGTGAAACTCGAGTAGGTTATCTCCTGTACCCATTTTATAATATATATATATATATATATATATGAGGGAGATTAAAAAATTATCTACACTCTTTTTTTATGGAAGCCAAGTTCATCGTGAACAATTTGATGGTCAGAGAAAAATCTACCTTACTGATGATAACTCACCAGTTCGCCATTACCACCTCTCGGGCTTGCTGAATCTTCTCATCAGGCCGACCTAACGACTTTACTTTTTACTTTACTTCTATTTTAATATATTTTATTACATTAAAACTGAAATACTTACACCCAGAGGCGGTAAAGTGAGGAGCTGATAGTAGGTGTGGCGCCCCACCTCAGATGCCTAAATAATCTCCTTGGTTTAGTGCTAGTGAAAAGGGGATAGACTCCCTCGCTGTCTGGCTGATACCGACATTAGGCCGACCTAACAACTTTACTTTTTTTACTTTACTTCTATTTTAATATATTTTATTACATTAAAACTGAAATACCTACACCCAGAGGGGGCATAAATTTATTTTTACCTCAAATTAACAAAAGCCCTAATGAAGATCTATTGAAACAGATCGAAAACACTGCAGCGTTGGTGAAATAATCATCACTCGTTTTATGAACTTGTATTTTTTCAATTTTACACTATATTATATATATATATAAGGGCCGGGTCAACTCAGTCAGTAGAGCGTTCGCTAGAAACCACAAGGTTCCTAGTTCGATACCGGCCCTCGCTAACTCAGCGTATGAGTAGCACAGGGATCTGTGCGGTAAAGTGAGGAGCTAATGGTAGGTGTGGCGCTCCACCTCTGATGCTAAAATAATCTCCTTGGTCTAGCGCAACTGAAAAGGGGATAGACTCCCTCACTGTCTGGCTGATACCGACTTTAAGCCACCCCGACGACTTATATATATATATATATAAGAGACTTATACTTTTTAAGTTCTGGACAATGCTAGGTTGCTCTGCTAGTTAAAATAAATAATTTGCTGTAAATTCTTTTATTTTCTTGTGTTCAGTTCCAGAAATTTTAAGTAGACATGAAAGAAATTGGTTAAAGTAGTTTGAGTCTATGAAAGACGCACTTTCTGTTGACACATGTGGTTCCCTCAAGACCAGCTGCTACAAGACAGAAATATTGACCAGAAAAGTAAACAATAGAAATACAGCATAATTCAAGAGTTATCCCCAAAGGTAATATATATATACATATATATATATATATAACTATAGCCTGGGATAGTCACCGCTTCAGCTTTCACTAGAATGGTGCGCCAAATTGCAGTAGTATTAGGAGAGTGCTCGATATAAAGAATAGAGCTATTATATAATATAATGAAATAGATATATATAGGTATTACATATCTATTTATTTGATGGCAATAGAACAGTCACAACCTTAGGTTTCATACATGCGAATTAGTCCACTGAAGTTCATATCCCGAGTACTTTCGGCACTTTGAAGTGCCATCATCAGGGGTGATGTGTTCCAGTTTTCCAGAGGCTGGAAGGAGGAGAATTGATAGGAATAGTGTTATAGTACTCGGGATATGAACTTGGTGGACTAATCTGCGGATTCCATCCAAATATAAAAAGTTGTCCAGAAAGCTTGAAAAGATCACCAATAAAATCGTTAAACAGGACTGTCTTTTGTTTAATTCCACATGTATAAATATATATATATATATTATATTTATAAGTTAGTAAGTAAAATTGGTGTTGTGGCCTTTTCTTGTATCAACCGGACAATGAGGGAGTCTAACCCCCTTTTTGCTTATGGATTATAGTTATCTGTCAGTATTGATAATAACTTTTACAATACTTAATTTATGATTGACAATATTTTTCAGCAATCCAGCAGCCGATCCAGCAGCTGATCCTGCACAATCTCATCTGCCGACTTCTTGTGGTTGATGTTGATATCAATGCCGCCTCCGCCACCACTTAGGCATCTGTTGTCGATTATCCACGGCATTTAAGTGATGAATGTTTAGTGCAGTTGTTGTTGTTGTTGTTGCCTAAGTGCAATGATCCGTGGCCAACTCTTTGGGGGTGTTTATGGTTGATTGGTCGACAGTCTGAGGACATTCATTTTGAGGTTGTTGAACCCCCACAGACTTTATGAAAAATGACACTTGTAAAAAAAAAAAAAAGAAATGACACACATGAAAAAAAAAAAATGACACATGTAAATAAAAAGAAATGACAGAGAAATAAAAAAAAAAAAGAAATGACACATGTATAAAAAGAAATGACACATGCAAATAAAAAGTAAATGAGACATGTAGATAAAAAGAAATAACACAGAAATAAAAAAAGAAATGACACATGTAAATGAAAAAAATGATAGATGTAAAATTAAAGTAAATGATACATGTAGATAAAAAAGAAATAAAAAAAAGAAATGACACATGTATATGAAAAGAAATGACACATGTAAATGAAAAAGAAATGACACATGTAAAATTAAAGTAAATGTCACATGTAGATAAAAAAGGAATGACACATCTATGTATTTACCAACCCCTCTGCCGGTGCAGGATGCAACACAGTCAATTTTTAAGTGGAGTTCAACAGATTTGAATTCAGAGTTTTCCTTCTCCTAGACTGGTTGCCTAATCAAGGTTAAAGAACCCAGTCTGGTCTACTATTTTCCTATAAGTAGGAAGCGCGTGGTGTAATGGCTAAAGTCATAGGAAATGGACTCATCGCTGCGAGTTCAAATACTGGACATGGTAATTGCATTTCACTTAGCGCTAATACCCTTGGGAAAGGTATGAATCCTACTCTCCCTCCAGCTATGGATAAATAGTAGGGCAGACTGGGCTCTTTAACCTTGGTTAGGCAACCGGTCTAGGAGAAGGAACTCTGAATTCAAACCTGTTGAACTCTGCTTAAGAAGTTGACCTTGTGTTACATCAGACTTTCTTCTTATATCACTTCCAACATTAACCTTTTTCTTGTTTTTTAATACAAATTGTTGAAACTTAAAACCTGTGTTTGTTTTTCCTTCGCCACTGTTCCATAAGCAAATGTAGATATCTCCCCGATTCACTAATTCAACATTTCAATCCGCTCACACACCGCAATAATAAAAGATACATACACTCGCCAACAAAACAAACAAAATCGGAAGTGTCCTCTATCGTAGCCTAAAACAGAATGACCATTTTAACACATATCTGCGCATGGGCTCTGATTGGGAGTTCCGCTTTGATAATCTATTCCTGACATTAAATAAAACAAAATTGGTTAATAAAATTCGCATTTTCATCCAATGAAAGCGATTCCCAGGTGAAATGAAAATAACTTCAATGGATCCGATTTTCTCTATAAATAAACAGCTTTGAAAGGCAGACGACAGTCAGAGGTTCAGGATCGAGCGAGAAACTCCATCAGAGACCATGCGCAGATATGTGTTAAATGGTCATTACTGTTTTAGGCTACGATAGAGGACACTTCCGATTTTGTTTGTTTTGTTGGCGAGTGTATGTATCTTTTATTATTGCGGTGTGTGAGCGGATTGAATGTTGAATTAGTGAATCGGGAGATATCTACATTTGCTATGGAACAGTGGCGAAGGAAAAACAAACACAGGTTTAAGTTTCAACAAATTTGTATTAAAAAACAAGAAAAAGGTTAAGTTGAAGTGAATTAAGAGAAAGTCTGATGTAACACAAGTCAACTTTCTTAAGCAGCAGTTCAAAGGTTTGAATTCAGAGTTTTTCCTTCTCCTAGACGCGGTGTGCCTAAACAAGGTTAAAGAGCCAGTCTGCTAACTATTTATCCATAGCTGGAGGGAGAGTAGGATTCATACCTTCCAAGGGTATTAGCCGCTAAGTGAAATGCAATTACCATGTCCAGTATTTGAACTCGCAGCGATGAGTCCATTTCCTTGACTTAGCCATTAACACCACGCGCTTCTACTTAAAGGAAAATAGTAGACCAGACTGGTTCTTTAACCTTGATTAGGCACCAGTCTAGAGAAGGAAAACTCTGAATTCAAATCTGTTGAAGCTCCACTTAAATTGACTGTGTCTTGCATCCTGCACCGGCAGAGGGGTTGGTAAATACATAGATGTGTCATTCCTTTTTTATCTACAGTGACTTTACCTTTTATTTTACATGTGTCATTTTCTTTTTCAGTTTTACATGAGTCCATTTCACTTTTTCAATAATACATTTCCTTCTCTTTTTTTATTTCTTTTTTATCTACATGTATCATTTACTTTAATTTTACATCTATCATTTTTTCATTTACATCGTGTCATTTCTTTTTTTTATATTCTGTGTTTATTTCTTTTTATCTACATGTCTCATTTACACTTTTATTTGCATGTGTCATTTCTTTTTCCTATACATGTGTCATATTTCTTTTTTTTTTTATTTTTTTCTCTGTCATTTCTTTTTTATTTACATGTGTCATTTTTTTTTATTCATGGTGTGTCATTTCTTTTTTTTTTTTTTTTTCAAGTGTCATTTTTCATAAGTCCTGTGGGGTTCAAACAACCTCAAATGAATGTCCTCAGACTGTCGACCAATCAACCATAACAACCCCCAAAGAGTTGGCCACGGATCACTTGCACTAGGCAACACACAACAACAACTGCACTAAACATTCATCACTTAATGCGTGGATAAGACAACAGATGCCTAAAGTGGTGGCGGAGGCGGCATTGATATCAACATCAACCACAAGAAGTCGGCAGATGAGATTGTGCAGGATCCAGCTGCTGGATCGGGACTGCTGATTGTGCTGAAAAATATTGTCAATCATAAATTAAGTATTGTAAAAGTTATTATCAATACTGACAGATAACTATAATCCATAAGCAAAAAGGGGGATTAGACTCCCCTCATTGTCCGGTTGATACCAAAAAAGGCACAACACCAATTTTACTTACTAACTTATAAATATATATATATATATATTTTATTTATACATGTGGAATTAAACAAAAGACAAGGTTTCCTGATTTATTAACGATTTTTATTAAGTGATCATTTCAAGCCTTTCTGGACAACTTTTTTATATTTGGATGGAATCCGCAGATTTAGTCCACAAAAGTCTCATATCCGAGTACTATAAAGACACTATTCCTATCATATCTCTCCCTTCCAGCCCGTCTGGAAACTGGAACACACATCACCCTGATGAATGCACTTAGTGCCAGAAGTACTCCGGGATATGGAACTTCAGTGGACTAATTCGGCATGTAATGAAACCTAAGGTACTGTGACTGTCTATATTGCCATCAAATAAATAGATATGTAATACCTATTATTATCTATTTCATTATATTATATAATAGCTCTATTCTTTATATCGAGCACTCTCCTAAATACTACTGAATTTGGCGCACAATTCTAGTGAAAGCGAAGCGGTGACTATCCCAGGCTATAGTTTATATTATATATATATTACAAATGTATATATATATTACCTTTGGGGATAACTCTTGAATTATGCTGTATTTTATTGTTTACTTTTTCTGGTCAATATTTCTGTCTTGTAGCAGCCTGGTCTTGAAACCACATTGTCCAAGAGAGTGGCGTCTTTCATAGACTCAAACTACTTTAACCAATTTCTTTCATGTCTACTTAAAATTTCTGAACTGAACACAAGAAATAAAAAGAATTTACAGCAAATTATTTATTTAACTAGCAGAGCCTAGCATTGTCCAAACTTAAAAAGTATAAGTCTCTTATATAGTATATATATATATAAGTCGTCGGGGAGTGGCTTAAAGTCGGTATCAGCCAGACAGTGAGGGAGTCTATCCCCTTTTTAGTTGCGCTAGACCAAGAATTATTTTAGCATCAGAGGTGGAGGCCCACACCTACCATTAGCTCCTCACTTTACACCGCACAGATCCCTGTGCTACTCATACGCTGAAGTTAGCGAGGGCGCGGTACAACTAGGACCTTGTGGTTTCTAGCGAACGCTTCTAACTGGACTGAGTTGACCCGGCCCTAATATATATAATATATAATATAGTGTAAAATTGAAATACAAGCTTCAAAAACGAAGTGATGATTATTCACCAACGCTGCAGGTGTTTCGATCTGTTTCAATAATCTTCATTAGGGCTTTGTTAATTTGAGGTAAAATAAATTTATGCCCCCTCTGTGTAGGTATTTCAGTTTTAATGTAAATAAATATATTAAAATAGAAGTAAAGTAAAAAAGTAAAGTTGTTAGGTCGGCTAATGTCGGTATCACAGACAGCGAGGAGTCTATCCCCTTTCACTAGCACTAAAACGCAAGGAGATTATTTAGGGCACTGAGGTGGGGCGCCACACCTACTATCAGCTCCTCACACTTTACCGCCTCTGGGTGTAAGTATTTCAGTTTTAATGTAATAAAATATATTAATAGAAGTAAGTAAAAAGTAAAGTCGTTAGGTCGGCCTGATGAGAAGATTCAGCAAGCCCGAGACGGATGGTAATGGCGAACTGGTGAAAGTTATCATCAATAAGGTAGATTTTTCTCTGACCATCAAAGAAATTGTTCACGATGAACTTGGCTTCCATAAAAAGAGTGTGATAATATTTTTTAATCTCCCTCATATATATAATATTATTATATTATAAATGAGGTACAAGAGGATACCTAATCTCGAGTTTCACCATAACGGATCTTCAGGGTTAAATCCACTGAATTAATCGAGACACACGATTAATAGCAGTCGATCTCACATGTGTGGTCAATGCATTAAAATGTTTTAATGCATTGACCACACACGTGAGATCGACTGCATTAATCGGTGTCTCGATTTATTCAGTGGATTTACCCTGAAGATCCTTATGGTGAAACTCGAGTAGAGTTATCTCGTTGCTACCCATTTATAATAAATTTGCTCTATTTAGTATTGAGCACTTTGTATTTGTTATATCGCTGACTTTCCCCTCTGAATTCCTACACTTACTACCATCATAACCAAATTCACCGGAAAGTCAACTTTTCCTTTATACTAATATATATATATATATATATATGTAATATATATCCAAAAAGACCCGATGGATTAGCGGTGGGAATGATTCTATTCAGGACCTTCTGTTTCTTTCCATACATATACATATGTATATATATATATACACACACAAACATATATATAAATCTATATGAGACATCAAAACCTGCTTTAATATAATATACAATATATAAGTAAAGTAAAGTCGTTAGGGCAACCTAAGTCGGTATCATCTAGACACAGCGAGACAGTCTATCCCCTTTTCACATAGTGCTAGACCAAGGAGAATATTAGGTGTCTGAGGTGGGCGCCACTCCTACGCATTCAGATTCCTGTGCTACTCATACGCTGAGTTGCGAGGCCGTATCAAACCAGGAACCTTGTGATTTCTAACCAAAATGCTCTAAACCGGACTGAGACTAAACTGGACCCTAACATATAAAATAATAATGCAATATATAGAAATTACACTTATTTAATCCACCTGTCGACTGGCATTACGAATGCACCGGCTGACCCCTCTGCAGAGGGGTAATACTGCCCCAATGTGGCCAGCCTGTTGCCATGGTGGCGACCTATGCTGCTTAGGATAGAAACCCCGTGATTGAGGAAGCACGCCTTCATGAACTTCAATAACTCCACTTTGTGCCCTTTCTTTGGGCTAACTCAATCGGACACTGGTCATGTCAAGCCCTAGCACCTATAGATTGCCCCAACCCTATTGCCCTTATACTTTATCAATACCATGGGTGCTAGAAGAGCGTGGCTTGAGGACGGTCTCAATGTCTAGGACATGACGTTAACTCATATAATGATGGTGAGGTTCCAGTACTGGAGGTTTTGGGGGAATGGTAGAGCACCTTTCATCACCATGTCCCTGGTCCACTTTGACCTGGAGTGGGTAGTACCTGTTTGGGTCCCATCTCATGGGTTAAAACAAATGTGTTTATAAAAAACATTCAGTATCCGTTAAGAATGACTTTAATCTTAACAATTTTTATCGGCATTAAATGCGACTCACTGAGTGTTTGATATGCATAGAACTAAAACACAAACCACAAACATTTCAATCATGTATGAAGCTCCTCAAGAACCACACGAATTCTCATAAACACTCTCTCTTGCCACTCATACTGTCAGTCATTGCTCCGTGGCAAGTCTCCTCATGAACATCAGTATAGCGCACACCAGAGCTGATCAATGTAAGTCCGTTTGCATGAGGTAAGGCCACCATCCTGGTGTAGATTTATCACTCATGAGTATTGTTGTTAAATATTCTCCATCAGTGGAGAACAGCTAAATGGCAACAACACAAATAAATCTGCATGTTATCTATGACAAAATCCTGAAAGCCAGTACCCCCATAAAAAACAGCTGTATGGCCACTTACCATCTTTATCACCAACAAACCTCCAGTAAACATGCTGAACAAATCATAAGTGAAAATCTCTCATCTATATATCATCGGAACACTGTTATAATACGATTACTCATAACTAATATTTGAAAGCGACCTAGTGAGATTCCAATCTTTCGCACTAGCTTAGAAACTGTAGCGATTAAAATATTCTGCCTATATTTTGAAGGAATGCCTCTGCCAGTACGGTTAAACGGTTTGAAGCGAACGAAAGTTCATTCGGGCTCTCGAACCCGGCCAGGGGCATAGCTGTTAACGGTATAGGCCACACTGAGGAAAGGTGAAACCCTTGAAACATGTGTCTGTGGATTACTTATTTATTAATATACTATAATAT
>CM042155.1:27856453-27897560 GCA_023376005.1 Doryteuthis pealeii | reverse complement strand
AGAGAGATAGAGGGAGAGTAGGATTCATACTTTCCCAAGGGTATTAGCGCTAAGTGAAATGTAATTACCATGTCCAGGATTTGAACTCGGGGTGACAAGTCCATTTCCTATGACTTTAACCATTACACCACAACCTAAAAGTTGTATATAGCTATAGTGCGGCCACACATAGAATTTGCACCACCAGTCTGGAACCCCTATCTCACGCAGAACAGTACCTGTTAAACTGTTTAAGAGATGTTCACCAATATGAATACCTTCCATCAGGCACCAAACCACACTTTGAATGTCTTGCTGTATGCATACATTGAAGCTCTCATGTCTGGCAACTAACTTGGTTATTAACCATCTTGCAAAAAGCATCTCTGTTGGAATTTTTGATATAGTTATTTACTAGCTTAGCTTAGATATGGCACAAGGCCAGAAGTATGGGGCGCCCAATGAGAATCGATCTCATTAGCAATAGTTTTGCGAAGCGAGCTTGCTAACCATTGCACCACATAAGGTGGCCCTTGGAATTTTTGATATAAGGTGTGCTCTAATTCCCCAACTGGATTTATAGACTAGGCGAGGTCATGTGGTCTATTCCTTAGCCAATCACTGGCCATACTGCGTGGCTGATACACTACTTAAGCACTGATTCTTTCACAGTATACATGCGACCATTGACAAAGGAACTTAGGATTCTTTACCAAAGGATTTCTGTTGGACAAGCTCTCTTGCTCGAAGGCCAAAGGATGGCCCATAAAAACTTAACAACTTTTTGTTTTTTAACGGGTTTAACACACGTGGACATGCCTACAAAATCAGAAAACAGCACAGCTCCCATGACTTTCGGAAACGTTCTTTTCACACTCAGAGTTGCTGAAGCATGAAACAAACTACATGCATCAGTTATTAGCTGACGATACACTGCATCCTTCAAAACCTCCATGCTTCCTGTAATTCACCAACACTACTGCTATACCTGATATCTCCCCTCCACATACACACACATATGCACATACATATCGTGACTCATACACTGTTAATTTTCTTGAAATTTGTACATTATTCTATGTACTATAAATGAACCTTTGATGAGTTGTAGTGTAGGGGTTGGTAAATATATATATATATATATATATATATATATATATATATGAGAAGTAAATACATATTAGCGATGTGTTTTATGATATGGCTTTTTTTAGCCAACAATTTGTCGGCTAAAAAAAGCCATATCATAAAACACATCGCTAATGTGTATTTACTTCTCATACTGTTGTGTAGAAGAAGTCACTATAAGAGGAATAGAAACCTACTTCTAAACAAAACGAAAAATCTAAGAAGGTCTGGTTGGTGTAGGGGTTATGGTCTTCGCCTGTCAGCTTGACAGTCGGGTTTCGAATCACGCACAAGGCGGTCTTCCTATCTATAGCTCTGCTGAAGAGGCCTAATAGGCCGAAATGTACACACAGACATTGATTTTTCTCGATTTGTTTAGCCTTACATTTAAATAGGTATGCCCACCTAATTAATTAATTAATTAATTATTAATTAATTAACTTTCAAAATTAGGTACGACTTCAATTACACACATATTCTCCCATATATATATATATATATATATATATATATATATATATATATATATATATATATAACTTTGAGTATTCATACTAATACTAATAATTTGTACACAGTTATATGGTCTCAAGTATTCCTATCTAACACCAATAATTTTCAAATATATGTATTTGACCCATAGATTGAATCTAATAAGTATTACCACTCCTGGTCAGAGTGGACCTGGGGATAATAGCAACAAAGGGATGATTCCATACTCCCCAGAGCTCCGGAACTGTAGCCTCACCATCAAATGGCAGTTTAATGTCATGCCCAGCATCTTTTTTTCTGGTTTTAATTTTAAATACATCATAAAATGTACAACTGAATTCAAAATTCTTTGGCATATATCCTGGTGTCTATTCTATGTGTACGTTCCTCTTAAAGTTTTAAAACCTGGCTATGACCCAACCTCTAATGATAGCATTTAACCAAGGAATAAAAATGACAGCTTAAAAGAAGAAAACAAAAAAATTAAATCATTTATTATTATTAAATATTATTATTCCCAGCAAGCATCAATGTTTTTTTGCGGTCACTGCCATTCAAAAATTGGTCTGATTAGCCACTCACGCAGTTGCAGATAAATAATAAAGAGAAAAAAAAAAAAAAAAGAAAAAGTGGCCACTACGCTATCGTCTTCAGTAGACGGACAAATGCCAACCATTATTAAATTATTTAATTTATTATTATTAATCTATTATTATTATTAAACTATTATTATATCATTAAATTCATTAATATTATCATATTATTAAATTTATTATCATTAATCTATTATTATTATTATTAAACTATTATTATATCATAAATTCATTAATTATTATCATATTATTAAATTTTTATATTAATTTATTATTATTATTAAACTATTATTATATATTAAATTCATTATATATTATTATTTATCATTATTATTTATATTATTAATTTATTATTATATTAGAACTATTATTATAATCATTAAATTCATTAATTTTATCATATTAAATTTATTATCATTAATTTATTATTATTATTAGACTATTATTATATCATTAAATCATTAATTATTTCATATTATTAAATTTATTATATTATTTATTATTATTATTAAATATTATTATATCATTAATTCATTAATTATTATCATATTATTAAATTTATTTCATTAATTTATTATTATTATTAGACTATTATTATATCATTAAATTCATTAATTATTATCATATTATTAAATTTATCATTATTAAATTTATTATTATTAATTTATCATTATTATTAACTATTATTATATATAATTCATTAATTTATTATCATATTATTAAATTTATTATCATTAATTTATTATTATTATTAGACTATTATTATATCATTAAATTCATTAATTATTATCATATTATTAAATTTATCATTATTAAATTTATTATTAATTTATTATTATTATTAAACTATTATTATATTATTAAATTCATTAATTTATCATTATTAAATTTATTATTATCATTAAATTTATTATATTATTAAATGATTTATTATTAAATCAATATTTTCTTATTAAATCATATATCCTTGACACATATCTTCAACAATCGACATTGTTAGCATTAAGTTAAAAATAATCTGTTTAGATTTTAAAACAATCAATATCTTATTATAATGGAGATTTGGTGTCTGTCTGTAACTTCATCACTGCTTACATCACAATACACTCAGGAATTGAGTAAGTTTATCAATGAGTATTTAATTTATAGTCAAAACCATTAATACATAGAATAAATATTATTTATTAACGATGTCTCAATGAAAATCTGAATTAGATTTGCCTGAAAACAGTGCATGTTATTAGTGCATTTAAAATCCTGCAATGTGTCTTATATTTCACTAAGAAATAAACATTCACATAATATATAGTGTTGTTAATTTATATACAGATTTTAACAAAACCTGGTTTAATAAATAATTACCATATTTGACGGCATATAGGACGTGGTTTTTTTCCAAAATTTTGGCTAAAAAAATTGCCCTGCGTCTTATACATTGTAGGTGAAGTTTGAGACCTCCCATAGGCCTAGGCTAATCTTCTCTATGATGATCACTAACCCAGCTTATGTTCAGTACTTTTACTTACTTGTGTATATTTATTGCTTACCTGAATTGCCAAATTGCTTTTATACAGCTATGTTTCTGCTTGTGTAATGCACAGCTAGACTGTTTTCAACAATATATGCTTAAATACACTAAAAACTTTTTTCCTGAATCTGACCTGCTGAAATGGGGGGTGTCTTATATGCCCGTGAGTTTTATATGCCGTCAAATACGGTACTTTTATTATTGATGTCTAATATTTTATAGTTTTATTCTCCAACGTATTAAAATCAATCCTATGAATGATTTTATATAGAAACCAATGGAAATATAAAAATCCATCGGGTTATTTTATGCCGAATATGTTTTTTGTTTTATTCATTCTTGATGGTACTCAATTTTTTTTAAACACATTTTTTTCAAAACTCATTTTTTTCTATTCAACCTATAGATGGGACCCTAACAGGTACTACCACTCAGAGGTCAGAGTGGACCTGGGAGTAATAGCGATGAAGTGGTACTTCACATTCTCCATAGCTCCAGAATTAGAACCCTACCATTAGATGTAGTTTAACGTTATTCCCGGGACACACACGGCTCAGTACTGTCTCTTAGTAATCATTTATTAACTTGGCTTAGTTTGGCACAAGGCTATAAGGAGGAAGTCTCTGTGGAGTAGTGGAGTAATGGTGATCAAGGAGAACACATTCCCCAGAGCTCCAGAATTGGAACTTTACCATTAGATATAGTTTAATGTCATACCCAGGACATGACGACCTTCAGCCACCCCCTTCTAGCACATATATGATTAAAATGTTTAGGGCTTGCCATAAGAGCAATAGGATTGGGACTATCATATAGGTGCTAGGGCTTGATGTGACCAGCTGATTGATCAGATTAATCTCCAACCGCCTATCTAGCTTAAGTAAGGACCAAAGTGGACTGTTGCATGTCATGGACTGCTCAGCCATCAGGATTCCATCCTTAAGCATCATGGGTCGTCACCCATGGCCAACAGGTGGCCCTGTTGGGTTCAAAAGGTAATAATGTTAATTATAATTAGTTGAATAGACAACTCCGACCAAGAGTGTTAAATATAATAATGGACTTTAATACATGACGGCACATGGAGAAGATACATATAACGAGATACATAAGAAACAACACGGAGGATATACGAGTAACACATATATGAGACAAGATACAAAATGGTATTATAAAAGTTATGGAGAGTCGATAAGTCAAAGTCACTTACCACATTGTCTGTGTGGGGATTTTCACCCCCACACAAGAAGGGTGTAGACAAACTGTCTAACCTATGTGAGTTTGTCAAGTCCCGGAGAAGAAAGCGAATTCAAACTTGGCGCTTGCCTGCTTAAATAGCGCCTGGTGGGGAAAACCAGAAACACAAGGGAAGATAACTCTTCCAGCGAAACAGGGGCGAATAACCCTACAGCCCCATTGGGGGGATTTTACCCCTCTGCAGAGGTGCAATTAGTGTATTCTCTAGCTCCAGCCAACAGGGATGGTTGCATTTAATTTCATAATATAAGCAATTGAGGTTTATTAATTTATAAATCCTCATAAAATTCTATTTTTACAAGTTTATAACCCATACATAAGAGCTGTGTGGTGTAATGGTTTACTTTGAATGAAATGGATCATATGACCTTTAGGCACCCCTTTTTGATCTCGATTAAGAAAGGACATGTTTTTCATTTACACCGTCAATATCCAGTTGTTTTAACAGACGATTTTTAGATTTTTTTTTTTTAAATTATAAAACTAACCCCTAACCCCTAACAAACAACCGGATATTGACGGTGTAAATGAAAAACAAAGGGGTGCCTAAAGGTAATATGGTCCAATGAAATTGACTTGGCAACACAAGTTCAAATCCTGGATGAGACTGTTTGCATTTCATATAGTGCTAATACCCTTGGGAAAGGTAAGCATCCAACTATTCTCCTTCCAACTGTGGGTAAATAGTAGGGCAGACTGGGCTCTTTAATCTTGGTTAGGCAACGACTTTAGGAGAAGGAAAACTCTGAATTCAAGTCTGTTAAACTCTGCGTAATTGACCATGTATCACATCCTGCTTGTGTGGAGGGGGTGGTGAATACATATAATCTATACTTATAGGGCATGTTTTCAGCTAGCATCATTAATGTATCAATACAATCTTTTAACATACAGCCTATAAAAGTTGTGGTGTCATGGCTAACGTACTAGACTGTAACATCATAGTAAGTGAGTTCAAACTCCAGTCACATTATTACATTCACTTTTGGACTGATTTCCCCAACTACCAACCAACCAACCAACCAACCATTCCAAATGCCCCAGCTATAATTGGTATCACTTTGACCCTCATATTCCACAGCTTTTTCAATTCTTTAGCAAGGTTCAGGTATTATAATGCTCAGGTAGTTTTACATTCTATGATCAATTAATAAATTGCATCGTGTAATACAAATAGTTTATAACAAAAACAAAACAACTTTCAGCAGTAATAGATCGTCAGACCCTTTAAAAATGGTTCTACTCCATTTCTGATATATTCAGATTCTAACAATTTCTTAACATACAACCTATAAAGGTTGTGGTGTCATGGCTAACGTACTGGACTGCAACATCATAGTAAGCGAGTTCAAACTCCAGTCACACTATTACATTCACTTTCAGATTAATACCATTGGGAAAGGTATGAACCCACTCATTCCCTCAGCTATGAGTTAAATATTACCACTACTGTTCTTCTACAAGGCATTAAATAACCCATGGAGGTTGATATGCTAACAAACAATCTAAACCAAATCTAATGGTGAAGTTTTAATTATGGAGCTGTGGGGAGTGTGAAGTACCCCTTCATCGCTATTATTCCCAAATCCACTCTACCCCGGAGTGATAGTACCTGCTAGGGTCCCATTTATCAGTTAAATAGAAAAAAAATGAGTTTAAAAAAATGTTTTTAAAAAAATTTAATTTTAAAAAAAAGTTGAATACCTATCAAGCATGAATAGAAAAAAACGTCTTCGGCATAAAATAACTCAACATAGGTTGACGTGCCGTAAAATACAGCAAACCAAATCAAATCAAAACAAACTACAATGTGATATTTTTCCTTTATAATAGTAACATTCATACAAAAACTGCATCTATCTGTCTATACTTTTTCAGGTTGTCAGCTACTTTTAAACTGACTAGGTCAAAATGACCAGGTCAAAATGACCAGGTCAAAATGACCTATCTGTATTAAAAAATGCCATACATTTCTATTTATATATATATATATATATATATATATATATATATATTTATGTATGAGTAGTGGCTTACCGGTGGGTACAGGTACGATCATTGGGAGCGCACAGAATCCAGGGGTTAAGACCGTGAAAAAACAAATACAAAGTGCTCAATACAATGTAGAGCAAAATTTATTTAAGAAATGGATATAAAGTAACCTACTCGAGTTTCATCATCTGAAAAGTCAATTAATTCAGCAGATGTAACCCTGACGATTCAGATGATGAAACTCGAGTAGGTTACTTTATATCCATTTCTTAAATATATATATATATATATATATATATACTGAATATACTTAATATATAAAATATGAGAACTACACAAAAGATGCTGCATGCTGTCTTGAACAAATCTTGGAAGCAACCCCACCAACAAAAATACAGTTGTTGTACAACCACTTACCTCCCATCACACAAACCATCCAAATAAGATGAAGAAGATATGTTGGACACTACTGGAGAAGGACAAACTCATGTGACGTTAGGACACACCAGTGTAATGACTGTGGACACATAGGACACACCAGTGTAATGGCTGAACTGCAACATCACAGCAAGAGAGTTTGAACTCCAGGCCGACCACCAAAATCTACATTAATGAGCTCTGTATGGATACTGGATGCCATGCAGAAGACCTGCCAGGAGCAATAACCAATAGGGATGGATGGTGAGAGTCATGGAAATCTATGCTGTTAGCATGAGCAGATGATATGTTTGTGTACTTTGCATTACTGCATGAACCCTTATGGCACAATACAAATGAATATCCCATCCATGGGTTAAATAGAAAAACATGAGTTGATAAACAAAATTGTATTATCCATTAAAAATGAAATTATTTCAAAACTTTATTGGCATTAAACATTTTTTAATACCAAATTACCAATAGAAGTATTCGGCATAAAATAACCCAAGAGGTTGACATGCCATAAAACCCAACCAACCAAACAAATGAATATATTTAGGGTCACTACCTTATAGATATGCTAACATCTAGAAAAAACTTTTTTATTTTCAATTGTGTGCAATCTACCTGCACTACCTTTGCCCTCTATGTGCACTACCTTTGCAATCTACCTGCACTAACTTTGCGATCTATCTGCACTACCATTATGATCTAACCAACTACCTTTGCAATTTACCTGCACCAAGCTTGTGATCTACCCACACTACCTTTGCTTTCTTATAATGACTTCTGAATATTATTCCAATATATCAAAAACCTTATTAAACACTGTTTTTAAGTTAGCTCCTATAATAAAATCACACTCTAAATACCTGTTTTTTTCCATATTTTTATATATTTACACACACACACACACACACACACACACTATATATATATATATATATATATATATATATAATCCAAAAGTCCAGAGAAGAAATCTTCCTTACGACACAAGAGTTTTATTTTAAAATCCTGTCGCAGTTTGAGAGCTCAATGTGTGCTCTTAATGTTAGAGTCACAGAGCAAATATATAAGTAAAGAAATAACAAAAGACTTAGAGATTTAGCATTATAGTCTATTTCAGGGAGCTTAGACAAATTTTCGGGAGAGTTAGACAATTTGTCTAAGCTCCCTGAAATAGACTATAATGCTAAATCTCTAAGTCTTTTGTTATTTCTTTACTTATATATATATATATCAAAGAAAGAAAAACTTAACAAACCATCGTTCGACTATTATAAATATTGCTCTGTATATAATTAATTTATTAGTTATTATACATTGAGCTCTCTTAGGGATTTATAGAAATCCTTGTATGAGTCTATAAGTTTGTACCTACAAGAGCATACAGTATGGATTTACAGTGAGATTTTGATGATCCCAAATAGAATCAGTCAATTGGATTATCTTACACACACATATATGTATATATATATATATATATATATATATATATATATATATATATATATATATATCAGTCATGCAGTCTGGTTTTATTAAAGTGATGTGACTTGTTATCATTTACTAAGTTTGGTAGAAGGCAAGAAATAATGAGCACCCAGTGTGACTCAACTCACCAACAACAATTAGATAGTTTAGCTATTACACTAATAAAAAAGCACATGAGAATTGTGTTGCTATGGTTACACAAAGCATTACTCAGAAGAAAAAAAGAAAGAAAGAAAGAAAGTGAATAGAGATTACATATTGGTTTCTTTGTTTTAATGGCATATCAATCTTTGTGGGTTATTTAATGCCAAAACAATCCTTGTAGTAGAACAGTAATGGTACTATTTAACCAATACCGTTGGGATGAGGGGGTCCATACCTTTCCTATGGGTATTAGTCCAAAATTTGAATGTAGTAGTGTGACTAGGGTTTGAACCCACTGACTACAATGTTGTAGTCCAGTGCGTTAGTTACAGCACCATGTGGCCCCGCCCCACCCAATAGAGATCAAGTTAAAAAAGGAAAGAGAAATTCTAAAAGGGAGAAAGAAGATGAAGTGATGCAGGAAAGAAGAGAACGAGAAAGAGAAAATAAGAGCTGATTCACACATAAGTAATTTATTTATTTACGATGGGATCTATGTTATCATAAAAAATTAATTAAACGGGATATATATATATATATATATATATATATATATATAATATTGATCATATAGTTTGGTATATTTATAAATAAAGATATCTTATTAATATTGCTTATGGCCTGCTACCTATGTTAGTTATCATTAAAAAAATCATTAAATAGGACTCGACGGTAAGCCTCTGAAGCAAGTAGAACAATTCACATACCTAGGTAGTAATATCTCATCCACAGAAAGCGATGTTAATACATGAATAGGATAGGCATGGGCAGCTACAAACAAATTAGCAGTCATATGGAAATCCGATCTCATTGACAAGTTAAAGTGACAATTCTTCCAGGCTGTGGTTATATCAGTACTGCTGTATGGCTGCACCACTTGGACCCTAACGAAGCACCTTGAGAATAAGCTAGATGGGACCTGCACAAGAATGCTGCATGCAGTCTTGAACAAGTCGTGGAAACAGCACCCAATAAGGAAGCAGCTGTATGGCCACCTGCCACCCATCTCACAAACCATCCGAGTAAGACGGACAAGGCATGCTGGACACTGCTGGAGAAGCAAGGATGAGCTCATAAGCAACGTTCTCCTGTGGAAGCCAACACATGGACAAGCTAGTGTGGGCCGACCACCAAGGACCTACATTGACCAACTATGCAAGGATACTGGATGCTGCCCAGGGCCTCTCTGGCGCAATGAATGATAGGGAGGGTTGGCGAGAGATTGTCATGGATATCCGTGCTAATTGATGATGATGATTATATATATATATATATATATATATATATATATATATATATATATATATCAATGTGTATGGTTGGCACTATTACACTTGAAGAGGTAGTAGTGATCCAACATACAGTACTATTAGAAGATTGCTCAATATCTTTGATAGAGCATTAATAAATGAATAAATAAATAAATATTTTAGTATTTATTTATTGTTCCCCTGCAAATAAATATATACTAAAATATTTATTTATTTATGTATATATATAGAGAGAGAGACAGAGACAAAGACAAAGAGACAGACTAACAGACAGACAGAGATAGATAAATATAGATATAGATATATATAATATTGATGACATAGTTTGCTATATTTAAAAATAAAGACTGCTCAGTATCATTGATAGCTTATATATATATATATATATATATATATATATTATATATATAA
The DNA here is from genome assembly GCA_023376005.1 of Doryteuthis pealeii. Taxonomy (NCBI): domain Eukaryota; kingdom Metazoa; phylum Mollusca; class Cephalopoda; order Myopsida; family Loliginidae; genus Doryteuthis; species Doryteuthis pealeii. Next base: position 27,886,848 of record CM042155.1, on the reverse strand, counting down.
AGGGTCTGCTGAAAAGTTCATAGGCTGACCAAGATACACTCATGGAATGTGAACACGAGGTTTATTTTTCTACATAGTCCCTCTTGCGATTCACACACTTCTTCCATCGGTATTACAGTGCTTGGATCCCATTGGTAAAAAAGTCTTTAACAGCAGATATGATATATGCTGAAATGTTAATTTTGGAGTGGGCAGAAGATGAGGGCTGCCTTATTGAGTGATAAGATGTGAGGTGAAAGGAGAGAAAAGAGGGGAGGATTGGATGTGTGGTTCAGTATAAAAGTAGACTGCTGTGAAAATTTTGTCTTCAGAATAAATTTGACACAGCTTCGCAAAATATCATCTAAATCTAGTTGTTGTATTGTTTTATCCGCATTTTCCTCTATTTTCAACCACATTTTGTCGGATTTACTCAATCTTCTACTCCTCATATATATATATATATATATATATATATATATATATATATATATATTGATTGCGTATACACTTTGTTCTTGTGAACGTTGTTTTTGGATATCATGAAGTATGGGGAAGAGAAGAGAAAAACAAAAAACAGAACAAAAAAACAGAGTTTCAATATCCAGCCGTTGTTCTGTCCCGGGTTCAATTTATTCCGATATTTCGAGTGACATTCACCCTTTATCAAGGTACAATATGATGACAGTGTGTAGAAAAGTGAAATCAAACAAATACATATATATACATATACATATATATATATAGAGAGAGAGATATAGATAGATAGATAGATAGATAGATAATGAGAGAGAGAGAAAGAGAGAGAGAGAGAGAGAGAGAGAGAGAGAGATTAAATTGTTTCCTGTACCTAATAGAGGGTTACCAAAATGCTATCGGTGTTACAGTGCTTGTAACCCATTGATAAAACAGTCTTTAACAGCAGATATGATGGTATTATATGAAATTTTCTGCCAATGAACCTTTTAGCCCACCTTTATATATATATATATATATATATATATATATATATATATATATATTAAATCATTTCTAGGAACTAATAAAGGGCTATCAAAAATGCCATAGCCCTGACATTTTAAGATATATGTTCACAGGGTCTGAAAATACTAATTATCCATACATAGATATCGTGGAGTGTATAATTCTTAGATATTTGAAAAATTGCATTAAAAATGATCGCTTTGATATCGGGCTCGATCTAATTCTGGAGAAAACATTTTATTTTCGAAAAAGATCTAGGAAATATTTATAATTTTTCTTTCTTTCTTTCTTTTAGTATTTTTTTTCTTTTTGTCAACTGAATGTCTGGAAATATGGAGAGAGAGAGAGAGAGAGAGAGAGAGAGAGAGAGAGAGAGGGAGAGAGAGGAGGAGGAATGAGGAGTATGCTGGTAGTCATGGTAATAGAAAGATGAGTCAGGGATGCCAATTGCACCAACCATCCGTATGTAAGGGCTAATAAAATCCGCAACAGCAACGGCGGCAGCAGCAGCAGTAGCAGAAGCAGAAGCAGGATATCTTATTGGTATTGGTGGTGGCCTGCTACCTCCGATGAAGGCTGATGACTTAATCATAGAACCAGTCACCTGTTGATGCAGGCATTCATTTATTATATCTATTCAACATATACACACACACATGTGCACACGCATACACACATGCATATGCACACACACACATTCTGGCTTTTTGTCTGTCAAATCTCTCATGTTATTGGTTATGCATAATATATCCAAACATAAAAGCCTTTTAGGTAAGACGTCTGTGAAAAGTGATATTTTAGAGGATTCAATTGTTAATTAATCCCACAATTCATTTTATAGGTAATAACACACAGTATTTAATCTGATTAAACTATAAGTAGATATAAATATTTATAGCTATATTTTATTGTCTTTTTTTTCTTTTTCAGGTAATTTTTATTTTCTGATGGCGTTTAACTGAATAGAGAAATTAAAATGAAATCTATATATTAACAAAAAAAAGCTCAGTCGGTAGATCGTTCGGCTAGAAACCACAAGGTTCCTAGTTCGATACCGGTCCTCGCCAACTCAGCGTATGAGTAGCACAGGGATCTGTGCATTAAAGTAAGGAGCTGGTGGTAGGTGTGGCACTCCACCTCAGACGCAAAAACAATCTCCTTGGTCTAGCGCAAGTGAAAAGGGGATAGACTACCTGCTGATTGGCTGATACCGACTTTAGGCCGCCCCAACGATATATATATATATATATATATATATATATATATATATATATATATATATATATATATATATATATATATATATATATATATATATATATATATATATATATATATATATATATATATATATATATATATTGAGTGCCGGGTTAGCTCAGTCGGTAGAGTGTTCGGCTAGAGACCACAAGGTTCCTAGTTCAATACCGGCCCTCGCTAACTCAGCATATGAGTAGCACATGGATCTGTGCGGTAAAGTAAGGAGCTGATGGTAGGTTTTGGCGCTCCACCTCAGACGCAAAAACAATCTCCTTGGTCTAGTGCTAGTGAAAAGGGGATAGACTCCCTCTCTGTCTGGCTGATACCGACATTAGGTCGCCTCGATGACTTTACTTTACTTATATATACATACACACACACACACACACATGCAGTTAAGATGGAAGTTGATAGACAGTTTGGCGCTCCACCTCAGATGCAAAAACCATCACACTGGTCTAGCGCTAGTGAATAGGGGGTAGGCTCCCTCACTGTCTGACAACTCCACCAACTTTATATATATATATATTGCATTTTCTGATGATTTTTAATTGAATAGAGAAATTAAAATGAAATCTATCCACTAACAAAATTTCAATTATGTTTGCATATATATATATATATATATATATATATATATATATATATAAAGGAAAAGGTGACTTACCGGTGAATTTGATCACGATGCAACCCCTCCACACAAGCGCAATTCCTTAAGTGGAGTTTAACAGGTTTGAATTCAGATTTTTCCTTCTCCTAGACAGGTTGTGTAACCAAGGTAAAAGAACCCAGTCTGCCCTATTATTTACCCATAGCTGGAGGGAGAATAGTTGGATGTATACCTTTTCCAAAGGTATTAGTGCTATGTGAAATGCAAGTAGCCTCGTCTGGGTTTTAAACTCAGGTCACCAAATCCATTTCCTATGACAATAATCATTACACCATGAGCACCTTCATGTTTGTATATATAAAGAACACCCCAGATAAAATTCACCTGTCTGCATCAGCCAGACAGCAAAGGAGTCTATCCCCTTTTCACTAGCGCTAAAACAGACAGATTGTTTTTGAATCTGAGGTGAAGCACCACACCTACTATCAGCTCCCTACTTTGCTGCATAGATACAAGCATACTATCCCTGCGCTGAGTTGGCGAGAGCCGGTATTGAACCCAGAACCTTGTGGTTCCAAGGTAGATGGCCCCTTTAAATATAGATCTGACTATCAATTAAATCTGGACAATTCAAAGATGACATTGATTTCAAATGTAGATCTATAGAAATTAATATTTCTGATTCAAGCTGGACTGGAAATTGCTTTATTCAACAAGTTTGGTTTGGTTTGTTTTATGGCATATCAACCTCAGTGGGTTATTTAATGCCAATAAAATTTTGAAATAAATTCATTCTTAATGGATAATCAATTTTTTTTATAAACTCATGTTTTTCTATTTAACCCATAGATGGCACCCTAACAAGTACTACCACTCCGGGTCAGAGTGGACTAAGGAGCAATGGTGATGAAGGGGTACTCCATATTCCCCAAACCTCCAAACCTGGAACCTCACCATCAGATAGAGTTTAATGTCATTCCCAGGACATGTAGACCCTCAGCCACCGCCTTCTAGCACCCATATGATAAAAAGGATTAGGGCTTGACATAAGGGCAACAGGGCTGGGGCAATCATATAGGTGCTAGGGATTCAAGTTGGACTGGAAATTGCTTTATTCTCTGAATTACAAGCATCAATATAATCATGGACTTTTTTTTGTTGTTCCAATAGGAACCCAGTAGGTTCACAGGTAGTCTAGTAAAAAATAAAACAAAATCAAAATAAGGGGAAAGTTTACAATCAGGTTTAGACAAAAAGTATGCGATAAAAGTACCCATTTACTATTGTAGTTATTTATCCAACCTGTTAGCCATGAGTAGGATGTGACACAAGGTCGCAAGTGAGGATGGAACTGGGTATTCAATAGGAATCAGGGGTTAGGTTAGCTCAGTCAGTAGAGTACGTGCCTAGGAATCTCAGGGTTCCAGGTTCGATATTGATCCTCACCTACTCATCTCCCTGGTCTAGGGTTAGCCCAGTCGGTAGAGCGTTCAGCTAGAAATCACAAGGATCCTAGTTCAATACCGGCCCTCGCCAACTCAGCATATGAGTAGTACAGGGATCTGTGCGGTAAAGTAAGGAGCTGATGGTAAGTGTGGCGCTCCACCTCAGACACTAAAATAATCTCCTTGGTCTAGTGCTAGTGAAAAGGAGATAGACTTCCTCACTGATGGCTGGTAATGATAATAGGCCATTCGGCCAACAACTTTATTTTATTACAAAAAGAATAGATCTGTGTGACTAGCTTGCTAACCATTACACCACGAAGGGATGCGTTACACGATTAAGTATATCATAGAGCAATATGATTTCACTTCAGATAAATATATTATCTTGGTGGGGGGTGAAGATAGGTATTTATTCAATGCAGGTAGGATGTGACACAAGGTCGCAAGTATGGGGCATCCAACGAGGATTGAACTCGCTATTCAATAGTAAGGGATCTGTGAGACTAGCTTCCTAACCATTACACCATTGACTGTACTGTAGTGTCTATTTTGAAATAACTCCCTAACCCCTTGACCATAATGAGTCATGGATTTGGAGGGAGGGAAGGAGAGAGAGAGAGAGAGAGAGAGAGAAAGAAAGAGAGAGATAGAGAGAGAGAGTGTGTGTGTGTGTGTGTGTTTTTGATTTGTCTGTTGGCAGATTAATGACCAAAACATTAGCCGTGCGACACTTGCAATTAATCATAATTAGTTAATCTTAAAAGTAGGATTAAATATTTTATTATGCTGATCTGACAAAATCAAAATGCTATTCACTATATCCACACACACACACACACAAAATGCAATGTGTATCTTTATATATATATATATATATATGTGTGTGAGAATGGGAAATTAATCCGACAATATACGGAAAAAATGAGTAAAGAAAAGAAATGTAGATGGATAAAAATGAATTTTATCGATATCACTTTTAATCGATATCACTTACACATGTGTTTCGGTCTGTTTATCAAAATGTATACGGATTTACGTTATTATTATTATTAAAATAATCAGATGGAGTTGAAATGATGATGATAATAATAATAGGAAAAATGCATAAAATGTTCTGTACACAGATTTTGCCGACCTTCATCAGAGTATTATTTTTATTCTTTATTTTTTTTTTTTTTTGTCTCCAACTCAAAAAATAACATTTCCTTAAATTAACAAAAGCCCTGAAGAAGATCTACTAAACAGATTGAAACACTGCAGCGTTGGCTGAATAAACTTCACTCATTTTATGAACCTGTGTTTTTTTCAAATTTCTCTTCACATATATATATACACACACACATATGTGTGTGTTTGTGTGTATGTCTCTTTGTGTGTGTGTGTGTGTGTGTGTGTGTGTGCTTTATATATTTATGTGTGTATTCATTTTATATATATATATATATATATATATGTGCATGTGTACATGTGTGTGTATACATGTATTATATATTTGTATATGTATTATATATGTGTATTATATGCATGTGTGGTATGTGTATATATATTATATATATATGTATATATATATATGTGTGTGTGTGTGTGTGTATTGAATATATATGTGTGTGTATCATATATATGTATGTGTGTGTATATATGCACATCTTTTTGGTTCTTTGTACTTGGTACCATTTGATGGATCTATAAGAGTAATTTCAGTGGGTTTTTTTTCCAAGATACTATACCTAGGAGTATTCATCTAATCTTTCCTACTGAGGAGGGTATGTATGTTGAGATAGAGAAAATGTGTATGAGAAAGAGAGCATAGAAAACACAGTATTGCTAATAAATAAGTATACCCCTAACAATTTTTTATAAAAAGTTAATTCTCTTCTAAACCAAAGATACCAGGATTTTATTATTTCTAATTGAACATTATACAATCAAAATGGGTACTTTCAACATACTTATCCGCTGAATTCTTATTTCTTATGATTGTCGTCACCTCAGCTAGATAATGGACCATTCTATTTTTATCATAAAGAAAGAAAGGGAAGAAAAAGTACATGCTACACAGAAAAAATATAAAATGAAGAAAAAAAAGAAAGAAAGAAAGAGAGTAAGGGAAAGATAAAGGGAGGGGGTGAGTGTGCAGAAGTGATAACGCTAATCTGTTTCAATCAAACAAAATGAAAAGATGAAAAGAATGACTGCACCACTTGGACTCAACAAAGTACCATAACTATGTCAGTGCTACTGTATGACTGTACCACTTGGTCTCAACAAAGTACCATAACTATGTCAGTGCTACTGTATGACTGCACACTTGGTCTCAACAAAGTACCATAACTATCAGTGCTACTGTATGACTGCACCACTTGGTCTCAACAAAGTACCATAACTATATCAGTGCTACTGTATGACTGCACCACTTGGACTCAACAAAGTGCCATAACTATCAGTGCTACTGTATGACTGCACCACTTGGACTCAACAAAGTGCCATAACTATGTCAGTGCTACTGTATGACTGCACCACTTGGACAAAACTGCCACTATGTCAGTGCTACTGTATGACTGCACCACTTGGACTCAACAAAGTGCCATAACTATGTCAGTGCTACTGTATGACTGCACCACTTGGACTCAACAAAGTGCCATAACTAGTGTACTGTATGACTGTACCACTTGGTCTCAACAAAGTGCCATAACTATGTTAGTGCTACTGTATGACTGCACCACTTGGACTCAACAAAGTGCCATAACTATAGTGCTACTGTATGACTGCACCACTTGGACTCAACAAAGTGTGCTACTGTATGACTGCACCACTTGGACTCAACAAAGTGCCATAACTATGTAGTGCTACTGTATGACTGCACCACTTGACAAGTCCCATAACTATGTCAGTGTACTGTATGACTGCACCACTTGGACTTTAACAGAGTGCCTGGAGAAAAAAGTTAGATGGGAGTTACACATGGATGCTGAGTGCTGCCTTAAACAAATCTTAGAAGCAGCATCCCACAAGAAAGCAAATGTATGGCTACTTGCTCCCATCACAAAAAACATCTGAGTAAGATGAATAATACATGCTGGACACTGCAGGAAAAGCAAGGATGAACTCATTTGTGACATTCTCCGTGATGCTTAAAGATGGAACCCTGGTGGCTGAGCAGTCGACATGCAATACTCCACTTTGGCCCTTACTTTGGCTATACAGCAGGCAGAGAGGCCTCTTCCTATCAATTGGCTGGCCACATCAAGCCCTAGCACCTATATGATTGTCCCGATTCTATTACCCTTATGGCAAACCCCCAACTCTTTTTATCTTATATGTGCTAGAAGGCATTGGCTGAAGGTCTTATTGTCCTGGGTATAACGTTAAACTCTATCTGATGGTAAAGTTCCAATTCTGAAGCTCTGGGAAATGTGGAGTACCTCTTCATCACCAGGTCTACTCTGACCCGGAGTGGCAGTACCTGTTAGGGTCCCATCTATGGGTTAAATAGAAAAAAATGATTTTAAAAAATGTGTTTAGGAAAAAAAAATTGAGTTGGGAAATAAATTGAGAACTCATCAAGAATGAATTAAAAATATCTTTGGCATAAAATAACTCAACAAGTGTTGAGATGCCGTAAATCCAACCAACCAACCAACCAACCAGCCCAAGAAACAGTCGTCTAAGTATGTTAGGTATCTCCAGAATCGGGTCACGTGATCAGTTTAGGTCATATTGAAAGAAGGAAAGTAAATATTTTTTAACTTTGTTTTTAGAAATGTTTTTTAATGTTTCTTCTTTCGAATGGAAAAAAAATCAAGATAATATTAACTTTTATGCAAGTTTCATTGTGTTAAATATAGGGGGGGGGGGTTTAAATTTCACAGGGAAAATTGGTGGTACCTATTGTATGTCTCTAGAGAGAAATTTATCGTTTTCGTCCAAATAAATATAGCAACTAAACAAAATTAACTATACCGGTGATGACTGGTAAAATCACAACAAATTATGTCATTTTAAATAAACACTTCTTGCATAAGATTGGTTGAAAGAAAATTAATTGCATGCTAATGATAATCACTAGTGTAGAATATTATGATGCATGCAGTATGGCACCTTCAGCAGAATATACAACTTATAGAAGAGAGATAAAATGGAAGAGATGCGGATATGAATTATTCAATCAAAAATAAATACATTAGAAACATTAGAAATAGTTACGTCAGAAAATAACAGCAGTTTGTTGTATTTAGTGTTGATATAACTTGTTTTTTTTTATTGGGGGGGGGGAGTAGGCTTAATGAATTTAGTCGTGACAACGATGGTGGACTGACTTGAATGAGTGTTTATTGTTTATTGTGCACCTATTACCTTTTTTATTTTTCAGTTAAAAAAATGAAACAAAAAAAAATCAACACTACAAACATCTGATTGTTAATTATTGTCAATTATGTAAAAATAACTCTATAACAACCGAGTGTAATCGTAACATACCGGAGAAGACCGAAGAAGAAAGAAGAAGAAAAAAACTGTTGTAGACGTGTGTGTGAGAGAGAGAGAGAGAGAGAGAGAGAGAGAGAGAGAGAGAGATGTGAGTGTAAATGAGTGAGACAGACAGAAACAGACACAGAGATAGATAGAGACGGACAGGGACAGAGAGAGAATGAAAGAAAGAGAGAAAGAAAGAATGAAAGACAGAAGCAGAGAGAGACATAGATAGACAGACAAAAGAGAAAGAGAGAGAGAGAGAGAGAGAGAGAGAGAGAAGACAGACAGACAGACAGACAGGCAGAAGAGAGAGAGAGAGAGAGAGAGAGATAGAGATAGACAGACAGAAGAGAAAGAGAGAGTGAGGAGGAGGCAGACAGACAGACAGACAGACAGACAGAGATAGACTGATAGACACAGTCAGACAGACAGACAGATAGATAGATCGAGGTAGAGAGAGAAAGAAAGGGACAGAGACAGAAAAGACATACAGAGACAGAGAGAGATAGAAACAGACCTAGAGGTAGACAAAGATAGAGACAAAGATAGAGCCAGAGGCAGATAGAGACAGAGGCCGACAGAGACAGAGATAGACAGGCAAATAGACCGACGTAGAGAGAAAAATAGAAAGAGAGAAAAGAAAAAACAAAGACTGAGACAGACAGAAAGAAAAAGATAGACAGAGGCAGGCAGAGAGACAGAGAAAGTCAAACTGCTGTATGAAATAAACCCGGCTTCAATATCAAATGTTTTATTTTATTTTTAAGTACGTTAAATTAACAGTTGTCAACTTTTTTTTAAAAAGGACTGATAATATCCGCTTAGAAATTGTGGCTTAATTAACAAAATAAATAAAGAAAAAAAAGAAAAAAGGAATAAATAAACAGTAAACACACACCAAAAAAAGTCTTATATATCACGTGAGTTATGATTGATGAGTTTTTGAATCATTTTTCTCTGAGGGTAAAAAAAAAAGGAATGGGGGAGGGGTCATGATAAATGAAAATGAAAGGGGCGAATTCAATATAACGAACTAAAACAATTATTGAAAATTTAGATTAAAAACCTCAGCTTCTATGTAAAAATAAAGGGGGGGGGCAAGACTATATAAAAATTAATCACTGTCATAGTTAACTCTTTAAAGAAATCAGTGCGAGTCAACGAAAAAAAGAAAGAAAGATGTGGATCAGTTACTTGCTTTTATTTTCGCTATTTCAATAGAAATCAGATTTCGAAGATTTTTTTTTTTTTTGCGGGGGGAGGGGATATTTAGTAACATTGGCTAAATTATCGATGACTGACGAAAATAACGAATCAAAATAAATGTCTAAGGAAGATGAAGAACTTACTGAGTTTTGTAAAAAGAAAAGAAAGATTTTTTTTAATTTATCAATAAATCAAAGATGCCAGACGAAAATCAAATCTTAAAAAAAAAAAAAAAAAAAAAAACCCCTAAAAGTTAAGAAAAACCATTAGAATGAAAACTAACCGAAAATTTAAATGAAATAGATTTGGTAATTATGTACTCTTGTTTAGTAAATTAGGGTGTCCCAGAAAAAAAAACAGAACCCATAAATTTTTAATAAAATTGTTAATTTTCCCATTAAACAAATAAATTAGGGTTTAGGGATAGGGTTAGGGTTGGAGTTTAGGGTTAGTTTAATGGGAAAATAAATAATTTGGGTTCTGTTTTTTCTGGGTCAGCCTGTACAGGGTGACCCAGAAAAAAACAGAACCCAAATTATTTATTTATTTTCCTATTAAACTAACCCTAAACCCTAACCCTAATTTATTTGTTTAATGGGAAAATTCAAAATTAACACTTTTATTACAAAATTTGTGGGTTCTGTTTTTTCTGGGACACCCTAATTTACTAAACAAAAGTTCATAATTACCAAAGATTCTTTATCAATTACGATCAATTTTAAATAATAACAGTACAACTTAGATTAGATATTAAATTGATTACTCTATTTATTTCTTTATTTACGTAACCAATTAAAGGAAAAAGAAAAATTTAACCAAAAAACTAGAATTTTCATTTATCTCACTCTAACTTCCTTTTCCAAATGATATGAGATTTTTAAAAAGACTTAAAATGTTATTCTACAATACAAAAAGATTGTTTTAAAACTTAAAAAAAAAACTTGTAACCGTTTTTCTTTCTTTCTAAATATTTCGATCGTAAAGATTTCCAATCATCCTCAGATGACTACGAGTACGTCCGAAAAAAATATTAACATGCCGAAAAATTATCAATTGTAATTTAAGTTTAAGTAAACTAATCCTTTAAAATTAAAGTAAAATATAGGTAAAAATAAATGTATGAATAAATAAATAATTGAATACAAAAACGCCAATGTCATTTGTCACAGGTGTAGGTAAGTGAGATTTAGATAGTTAATTTATTTTCCTTTTAATAATGCTATAGAATTTATGGAAAAAATTATGAAAAACCATAGAAAATCATATTTTTATACTCTATATTCAATTAACTGCAATAATATTAATAATCTATTTAAAAAAAAAAAACTTTTACAACATTTAACAAAAAAATAAAGTTGATGTAAATTTGTAAAAATATGAACCAGGATAAAAAAAAAAAAGAAGTATTTTACAATAACGTGGAAGAATTTTTTTTTAAATGACAAAACCAGTGGGAATAATCCCATTTTATCTTTTTGTTTTTATTTCTTTTTATCTTTCCACTGGGGAAAAGAAAGAAAGAAAGAAATGACAAAATTAAAGAAAATAACATTTTTTTGTTTCTTTATATTTTTTTTAATGTGGAAAGAAAGAAGAAAAGAAGTAAGGAAGACACCATGTGAATTTTGAACCTTTTTTTTTTTTTTAATCTTTTTACTTTTTTCTCCAATGTGGAAAGAAGGAAGGAAAGAAGGAATGAAGATGCGTTAAATCATGTGAATAGTGACGAAAAAATTATTTTTCAATGTAGAAGAATTCTTAAATAATAAAACCGGTAGAAATAACCTTTTTTTATCTTTTTATTAAAAAAAATTTGGAATGTGGAAAGAAGGAAGGTATGTTGCCGTTAAACCATGTGAATTGTGATAATTTTCTGTCAAGTTTATGGATTGGATGGGAATTACCGCGCTTATTATAATTCTTAAATGCGTGTGTTAGCTTCACTGTTATGACATTTAAAAAAAATGAATGTTAATATTTTGAAATAAAGGATATTTGTCATATGAGGTCATATAAAGAGAAAACTTAAAATTAAAAGGTCTTGACTCTTCTTCTATCTATACAGTAGAGAAGACATATATTTTCCTTGTCTCATGTCTCGTGTTCGCAAACAACTTTTAATTAAAAATACTGTATGACATTAGAACTGCACAACACAAAATAACATAAATTAAAGTAACCATTAAGAAATAAAGATATATAAATATTTTTTTAATATTTTAAATTCAGAGGGTTTTTTTTAAGGATCAAGACTAGAGATATTAAAGAAGACACAACTTTGTCATGTTATGTACGGAGAATATTCTTAATAGCATCAAATAAAATGACACAAATGTTAACTCTTGATAATGGATTTGTCTTATCTAGAAAAGAAAAAAAGAAGAAAAATGTAATTTCTTTTTAAATAAAGTAAAAAATGACAAATTTATTAAAACCGTCGAAAAAGAAGCAGTCGACATTTTTAAGAGACGGTAGTCGGGTTGATTACTTTGCTTCACTAAGAGACTAAAATTCATTGATTTACCGCAAATAAAACGAAGACAAATATGTAAACCATCTCAGATTTAAAAATAACTAAATTAACTATCTTTCTAATAGTGTCATGACTACTGTAAACGACATCTTTAACTGAAAATAAAAGTACAATCTTAGAAACTTGCAACCGTAGTCATATATTTCTATTCTATTGGGTTGATTTTGAAATAGAAAAAAAATAAGTATAAACAAACAAGATATGCGGTGACCTTTTTCTTTCCTTTTGATTTTTCTAATGAGTTATTTGATTTAAGATAATTACGTTAAAGAAAGAAAGGAAAACAGAGAAAGAAAGAGAGAGAGAGAGAGAGGGAGAGAGCGAGAGATATTTTGAAATAGAAAAAAATAGAAGTATAAACAAGATATACGATTTTGTGACCTTTTTTCTTTCCTTTTTATTTTTCTAATTAGTTGTTTGGTTTAAGATAATTACGTAGAGAAAGCAAGGAAAAAAGAGAGAGGGGGAGAGATAGAGAAAGAGAAGGGAAAAGAGAAAGCGAAAGAGATAGAGAGAGAGGTCACTGGAAAAAATGGAAAAAGATTAAAGAAAGCCAGTAGTAAAAGCGAAAGAAGGAGCAGCCATTCGAAACGAAACATCATTTATTATTTTTATGAATTAACGAAATACAAACAAACCAAACACAAAAAATGACGAGTCATCTTTACCACTTACTTGTTTGTTAAAAATCTGCAAAGACGTGAGAATCGAAAAGAGACAAGAAGAGACCTGAGGGAGCGATGTGTAGGACGACAAAAGAAAAAAGAGGACAGCCTCTCAATATCCACCAAATTTTGATTTCTCTCCGCTCCTCGCCAGATGGAAAGAGGCAGTAGTCGTCGTCGTCGTTGTTACTGCCACGGCCGTCGTCATTATAGTGAAGTGTGGGCTGACGATTGACTATCGATTTTTGTACGGTCGTGGCTCATCATGTCATAAACACACGGAGATTGTTTTTTCCACTGCTTAAATTAACACGAGTTCAAGCCCCAGAAGAGCGCATGCCGCATCACAATAATGACAAGTGCCCCTTTCCACATTTTCATAGTCTGCTGCTGTTGACTGCGTTCACACAATTCGGTTGGCTGGTTGGTTGAGTTTTACGTCATGTAAACTCTTGTTGGGTTATTTTATGCCGAAGACGATAATGACAAGTGTCCCCTTCCACATTTCCATAGCCTGCTGCTGTTGACTGCGTTCACACGACTCAGTTGGTTGGATTTTACGGCATGTCAACCCTTGTTGGGTTATTTTATGCCAAAGACATTTTGTTTTATTCATTCTTAATAATGGGTATTGAAAATTCTTTTTCAAACTCAATTTTTTAATTACATTTAAAAAAAACCTCATTTTTATCTATTTAACCCATAGATGAGACCCTAACAGGTACTAACACCCCGGGTCAGAGTGGACCTGGTAGTAATGGCGATTAAGTGGTACTTCACATTCTCCATAGCTCCAGGATTGGAATCTCACTATTAGATGTAGTTTAACGTTATTACCGGGGCACACACGGCTCAGTACTGTCTCTTAGTAATCATTTATTAACTTGGTTTAGTTTGGCACAAGGCTATAAGGAGGAAGTCTCCGTGGAGTAGTGGTTAAAGTGCTGGACTGCGATCGTTGTAGTAAGCGAGTTCGAATTCCAGTCGCAATATTGTGTTCACATTTGGACTAATACGCTTGGGAAGAGTGTGGACCCCTCCTCCCTCCAGATGCGGGTTAAATAGTATCGCTACTATTCTTCTACAAGGATTGAATAATCCACAAAAGTTGATATGCCATTAAATGACTGAAACTGAAATAAGGCCAGAAGTACGGAGCACCCAGTGAGAATCGAAGTCAGTAGTTTGGTTTCTTGCTTCGGTTTCTTTATTTAATGGCATATTATTCGTAGGTTATTTAATGCCAAAGCCATCATTATAGAAAAACAGTAGCGCTACTATTAAACCCATATAGCACCGCTACTGTTTTTCTATAATAATGGCTTCGGAGGATGAGGGGTTCATACCTTTCCCAAGGGTATTAATCAGATAGTGAATGTTTTAGCGCAACTCGGGTTCGAACTCGTTTACTATGATATCGCTGTTCAGTACGTTAGCCATTAGGCCACGATGACCCCTTCCTCCACAAAGTTAGCAGTAAATGATATGCGAGCTTAACTCTCTTACCTTTACTCACTCACGTTTGATTGATTAAATAATTGATTGATTTTAACGGCATGTTAACCTGTCTTTGGTTATTTTATGCCTAGAGGTGAGGGAATCGCATACATTATACGTTTATATTATCTAAATTTTTCGTACTGTTGTCCTCATCTTTATTGTTATACACACAACGTTTCGGCCGATGTGTCGTCCGGTCTTCCCCATGTGTTTCTTGTCGAACTCGGGGAACCTTCTTGTCGAAATCGGGAGCCTTTCGACAAGAAACACCTGAAGAAGGCCAGAGGGCACATCGACCTAAACGTTGTGTTTATAGCATTAAAGATGAGGACAACAGTCCGAAAAATCTAAATCATACAAATTATTAAGCCTCATCGAAATAAAATAAAAAATCAGACAAATATCAGGTTTATATTTACATTTTTTGTGCAGTTGTTTGTTACGAGTTGTTGTTGTTGCTGGGGGCGATGTTTTTTTCGGGGGGGGGGGTGCACACAAATATATAACTGATATCCATATAATACAAATAATTTGCTAAAACAAATGTCAAGTAAAAACGCTGCAAATTTCACTGCTTAGTCCTAATTCTTTTCTCTTATTGCTAGAAAGATCTACTTATTGCTGAAAACGGATCATATGACCTTTAGGCACCCCTTTTGCGATCTCATTTCATAAGGACATATTTTCATTTACACCGTCAAAATCCGGTTGTTTGTTAACAGACGATTTTTAGAGGTTTAAAAAAATTATAACCCTAACCCCTGACAAACAAGCGGATTTTGACGGTGTAAATGAAAAAAATCTCCTTATGAAACGAGATTGCAAAAGGGGTGCCTAAAGGCCATATATGGTCCCTGAAAACGAGTCGAGCTAAGCGTTATAAGTTTGGAGTACGAGGTATGTCGGAAAAGTTCCAGGACTGGTGCCACAAAAAAAAAATATTTCAAATCCAAACTACAAACTACAAGTTATCACCTTCAAAGTAATCCTCCTGGAGTCTAATGCACTTTCCCATACTTTTCTGCCATGCTTGCATACACTCCTGGAAGGATTCTTCCGGGATTCTCCGTAGCTTTGTCGTCACGGCCTTTTTATATCGTGCACATCCTCAAAATGGGTTCCCTTGATGACCCCCTTGAACTTGGGGAAGAGGAAAAAATCACATGGAGCCGGGTCGGGTGAGTAGGGAGGTTGCTCCAGCACAGTGATGTTCTCCTGGGCCAGGAATTTTCAAATACTTAGGGCAGTGTGGGCAGGTGCGTTGTCATGGTGAAGCACCCACGAGTTGTCCTGTCACATCTCTTGCCTCTTCTCGCGCACTAAACGAAGCAAACGCTGCAGTATCTCTTTGTAGACATGCTGGTTGATCGTCTTGCCCTGTGGCAAGAACTCGCAGTGGACGATGCTCCTCACATTGAAGTTTTGGTATTATCTGCATTATTCGGACTATTGTCCTCATCTTCATTGTTATCTGTACATCGTTTCGGCCGATGTGACCTCCGGCCTTCTTCAGGTATTTCTTGTCGGACTCTGGAACCTTCTCGGACTCGGGAATGTTCCGAGTCCGAGAAGGTTCCAGAGTCCGACAAGAAATACCTGAAGAAGGCCGGAGGTCACATCGGCCGAAACGATGTACAGATAACAATGAAGATGAGGACAATAGTCCGAATAATGCAGATATTATTAATCATCAAGCCTCATCTCAAAAATTCAGAGAAATAATACTGGAATTTTTTTTGACATACCTCGTAGTGTTAAAGGGGTGGGCACACAGCTATAAGAAAGCTGAAAATTCGATTATGTATCGGGTTCAATTGAATTCAGGGCTAAAATACAACCGACCATGAATACTGCTCTCAGAATTTGTTCTGTCGAACAATAAGGTCAAACATGTGTCATTAATCTAAACATACAAAAAGACCCACTGTTGTCATGGTTTCCAGAAATAACTTTTTCCTATTTTGCCGCCAAAAGCTAGTGACCATATATACATTTACCAACTCCCCGCACGAGTAGGAGCAACACAAGGTCAATTTCTCAAGCGGAGTTTAACAGGTTTGGATTCAGAGTTTTCCTTCTCCTAGACTGGTTACCAAGCCATGCTTAAAGAGCCCAGTCTGTCCTGCTATTTACCCATAGCTGAAGGAGAATTGGATTCATACATTTCCCAAGAGTATTAGCGCTATGTGAAATGCAAACAGCTTCGTCCAGGAATTGAACTCGCGTCGACGAATCCATTTCCTATGACTCTAACCATTAGATCACGTGCCTCCAGTGACTATATATAGACAAAATCCGGTGCTCTTGCAATATGTGATCTACCGAAGGTTTGTGATCTACTATTGATCTACTATTCATGGCATGCGATCAACTAGGAAAAAAGAAAGCCGGGTTAGGGTTAGGGTTTAGGGTTAGTTTAATGGGAAAATAATGGGTAGTTAATGGGTAGATCACATATTGGAATGTACACAACTCGGTAGATCACATATTTGATTAGAAACCATTCGGTAGATCACATATTGAAAGTGCACCCAAAATCCCACTACTAGTCGGAGTACCTTTTCATAACTATTACTCCCAGGTCCACTCAGACCCGGAGTGGTAGTACCTGATATGGCCCAATCTATTGGCTAAATTGAATTTTTAGAAAGTGAGAACCTATCAAGAATGTATAAAACAAAACGTCTTCGGCATAAAATAACCCAACAACGATTAGCATGCCGTAAAATCCAACCAACCAACCAACCAACACATTACTAGTCAATTGCAGTGCAGCAGTCTCAGAAGACAGACGAACCAAAAATATCACTCACAAATTTAACGACGGTAACTAAGTGTTATTCTCTAAGGATTTTCAGGACTGGCACGCAAGCATTTTAAAAAAGAATACTAAAACCTTTATAAGCACTGTACATACACGAACATTAATACTCATACATATATTTTGTAAACTATTGCTCATTACCAAAAATGATACATAAACAACGCCTGTTTCGACTCAACCTCCTGTTATTTGAGGGTTTTTTTAATTTATAATTCATTTCAACATTAAACTTTATATCAACGTTACCCGAAAAAAACTCATTTGCTGCAATATTGAGTTACATTTCGTTACGAATTCGTTATGCATAATTCGATACAATGTTCACGCTATCCTCGTAACAAAGGACAATTTTGACGCAGTATTTGTTTAATAAACTCCTCGCTTGATATGAGTCAAACAGCTGATTTGTATTCAAATAAAATGTATATTTCGTAATATACAAATAATGACGGACTAAAGTAAAAAGTAAAGTAAAGTCTTCGGGGTGGCCTAAAGTCGGTATCAGCCAATCAGCTAGGGAGTCTATCCTCTTTTCACAAGCGCTAGACGAAGGAGATTGTTTTTACGTCTGAGGTGGAGCGCCACACATACCATACTTGGTTAAAACTAACCATGTTGAATTGTCTTTACTCAACAATCGACGGTTAAACTTGCAAATCGTCCTCAAAATTAAAACGGAAACTTATTTGGTAGTGCTCCATGACAGTTTAACTACATGTATGAATGAACTTTTTGCGAATTGGGTTACGGTTTAGGTGTTTGGGGTTTAAGGTTGTTTTTAATTATATATTGCTTTAAAAGAAACAAAAAACAAACAAATTACTATACATTTAATGTTAATTTTTTTAAAACCAAGTATAATTGAAATTATACATTGCAATACTAACACAAACAACTGAGACTAATGTGTCTACTATTGGATTCAATAATTAATTTCAATGGTTAATTGAATGTATAGTAATTTGGTTTTTTTTTGTTGTTGTTTTTATTTTTTAAGCAATACGTAATTAAAAACAACCTTAATCCCCAAACCCCTAAACTGTAACCCAATTCGCAAAAAAGTTCATCCATACACTGTAGTTAAACTGTCATGAAGCACCACCAAATAAGTTTCCATTTTAATTTTGAGGACGATTTGCAAGTTTAATCCAATCGACATGGGTTCAAGGAAACTTTTAAGAAAAAGCACTCTAGTTGGTTGGTTGGATGGATTTTACGGCATGTCAACCCTTGTTGGGTTATTTTTTTTTTTTAATTTCTAAGACGTTTTGTTTTATTCGTTCTTGATGGGTACTCAATCGTTCCTTTTAAAAGAAATTACACCTTACACAGTTACCGCCCCTTAACCATCACCTGATAAGAGACCTTGTGTGATTGGTTAAAGGCCATTGTCGGCGACCAATCAAAACACATATTACTAAGCTTAGTTTAGCCGCTAAATTTCGAAGATTGATTCCTTCAATCTACCTCTTTCTGCTGCTACGGCCGTCACTATAGGACGTGTTTTTGAAGCCAGCTACAAGAAGAGCCGGTGACAACGTAAAGTCAAACTTAACTCAAGCTAGCAAGAGACGCCCACCTCTTCATGCCAGTGACAAGATAAGTTACGCAAACGCATTATTTTGCATCTTACACCTACACTCTACAATTTGTACAATTTATAACGCATTTGTAAATCTCACACACATTTTGTATATCACACGTTACATATTGTATATTGCACGTTAATGTTTTGTTTGTTGAATACACCGTTTGTCTAAAATCCTTGTGTCGTGTTTTCCTTACTTGTTGCCTTTATCATTATCTTGTCAACGTAATTGCCACACTTTTTAAACTCATTTTTTTCTTTTTAAATACATTTTTTCTATTTAACCCATAGATGGGATCCTAACAGGTACTACCACTCCGGATCAGAGTGGAGCTGGGAAGTAACGGTGGGCGGGGTACTACACATTTCCCATCAGATAGAGTTTGACCCTCAGACGTCACCTTCTAGCACATATATGATAAAAAGGAGGCGCGTGGTCTAATGGTTAGAGTCGTAGGAAATGGATTCGTCAACCCGAGTTCAATTCCTCGACGAAGCTGTTCGCATTTCACATGGCGCTAATACCCTTGGGAAAATGTATGAATCCAATTCTCCCTCCAGCTATGGGTAAATAGCAGGGCAGACTGGGCTCTTTAACCATGGCTAGGTAACCAGTCTAGGAGAAGGAAAACTCTAAATTAAAAAACTCCGCCTGCCATAATGACAATATGGTTAGGCCAATCATATAGGTGATAGGGCTTGACGTGACCAGCCGATTGATCCTCAAAACTACAAAATTGAACTGTTTTGATTTTTTATTATTGTTACTTTGAAATAGAAATATCGTTAAATACTCGCAAAATTACCGGCGAATAGTAATTTTCAGTTTATTTCAGTAAAGGACTTGATAAGTTTATAATCTCACTTCCATTAAAATAACAAAGCTGAGATAATTAAAAAAAAAAGTGTATAACTTAATCACCACGCAACAACTTTAAATCTATACAACATAAATCAATGGAATGCTGTCTTTTGACGCATTAAGTTATGTTTTCTTTAGAGTTTCATCATCATCATCATCATCATCATCATCATCATGTCACGCCAGCAGCACGGATAACCATGACAATCTCTCGCCAACCCTTCCCTATCATTCATTGCCACCGGGAGATACTCTGCGTGGCATCCAGTATCAGAGCTGGTCAATGTATGTCTTTACTGGACGACTCACACTGACGTGGCCCATGTGCTGGATTCCCCAGAAGAACGTCACTTATGAGTTCATCCTTGCTTCTCCAGCAGTGTCCGGTGTGTCTTGTTCGCCTTACACGGTTGGTTTGTGTGATATGTGGCAGGTGGCCGTACAGCTGTTTTCTCGTGGGGTGTTGTTTCCAAGTCTTGTTTAAGATTGCACGCATCATTCTTGTGCAGCTACCATCTAGTTTTTATTATTAAAAGTATTAATCCCAGTTCAGAAATTAAAAATGTATACACTGGACTTCATTTCATATTCCACTAACATTTGTCGGGTAGAACCGTCTGGTGTATTTGGCAAAGACGGCTGCCAGCGTAAATTTATAGTTTCATCCGCTTATGACGTAGCTGGTCACGTGAACAGACTCATTTTTTTTTTGGGGGGGGGTCTGCTTACACCCCCCCCCCACTTTCTCTTTATCATCCTCCCCCTCCTCCTCCGCCTCCCAATCTTCGTTGTCTTTTGTCTTTTTCGCCCCCTCCCCTCCATCATCTTTTTTTTATTTGTAATTTTTTTTTTGTAATTTTGAAATTTTGTTATTTTAGTTATTTCTTGACATGAATATGCTATTTATTTATTTATCTCAGTTTCCACTTACATTTTCTTTTTTCTATACTTTTGAATAAATGATTAGAAAAATAGGACCATATTACCTTAAGGCACCCCTTTTCAATTTCGTGTCATTTTTTCATTTACACCGTCAATATCCGGTTGTTTGTTAGGGGTTAGGGTTAGGGGTTAGAACCCCTAACCCCTAACAAACAACCGGATATTGACGGTGTAAATAAAAAAAAATGACCTAATGACACGAAATTGAAAAGGGGTGCCTTAAGGTGATATGGTCCATACTTTTGAATAAATGATTAGAAAAATAAAACAAACAAAAACTTATAATACACTGGACTTCATTTCATATTCCACTAACATTTGTCGGGTAGACTATGGTATAAAAAAATTACGCCCCTGAATTCACAGTCTACCCCAAATCATCTGATATTGTCAAGTTTGGTTATTGTGGACATAAATGTCAAGTTTCATTTGGTTGTGTTTCTTTTGACAGCCTCTCCTTTGAGGTCAGATAGAATTGTTAAAAAGAAACGAAATCTCTTGCCGATGGCAGAAATTTTGGCACATAAAGGTTGGTGCTTGCTAAAAGATCTGTATGATTGTTCTATTAGAATATGAAAAGGGTAACTTTTTTCTCTCTCTCTCTCTTTCACTCTTCACATTCTCTCTCCCTCCCCTCTCTCTCTCACACATTTTCTCTCTCTCTTTCACACATTCTTCTCTCTCTCTTTCTCTTCTCTTTCTCTCTCTCACACACACACATTATCTCTCTTCTCTTTATCTCTCTCACATTATTTCTCTTTCTCTCAATCTTTCACATCTCTTCTCTCTCTCTCTCTCTCTCTCTCTCTCTCTCTCTCTCTCTCTCTCTCTCTCTCTCTCATGGATGGCCATGACAGTATTGTGCTCCACTGTGTATTTAAAAGGTTAAATACCCGTATCCTAACCAGTATCTTATTACTAGCACGTCTGGAATAAATTATTCTTAAATTTTGCTGTCCTGTGTAAGACGTTAAATTGCATCTAATGGTAAAGTTCCAATTCTGGAGCTTTGGGGAGTGTGGAGTGCCCCTTTATTGCAATTACACCCAGGTCTACCCGGACCCGGATTGGTAGTATCTGTTAGGATCCCATCTATGGATTAAATAGAACAAAATGAGTTGTAAAAATGTGTTTTAAAACATTTTGAGTATAAAACAATGAGTACCCATCAAGAATGAATAAAACAAAAACGTCTTCGGCATAAAATAACCCAACAAGGGTTGATATACAATAAAACCCAATCAACACACCAACAATTGTTGCAACAGGGTTGCAAACTTGATGCCATTGCGTCCATACTTATCTACTGAGTTCCATCTTGGTACTGAGAGTAACGGACCATATGACCTCTAGGCACCCCTTTTGCGATCTCGATTCTTGGGGACATTTTTCCATTTACACCGTCAAAATCCGGTTAATTGTTAAAAGACTATTTTTAGAGTTTTTTTTTTTAATGATAAAACTAACCTCTAACCCTAACCCATAACCCTAACTCTAACCCTAACCCCTAACAAACAACCGGATTTTGACGGTGTATACGAGAAAAGTGTCCGTATGAATCGAGGTCGCAATGGGGTGCTTAAAGGTTATATGGTCCGGGGCAATTTGAGAAACGTCTTGATGATGTACGGTCAACACTGAAAGTGAAGTAAAATCGCAAAGAGTCAAAATGGTGCCAATTTACGGTAACACGTTGATTGGGACCCTTGACTGCCAAGGGCAGATAACTAATCACATATTTTCCCAATATTATAAGTTAAACATGACTTCTTGCGTGTGATGTTTCAAGAAATAATTGCGAGGTAAAGAGTTTTCCTTTTTGTGTTCTGATATTTCAAGAGAAGCTCGTTGTGTAAGTTATCACCGTAATCTGTAAACTCGGCTACCCGAGTTCAAATCCTGAGCGAGGATATTTGCATGTCACATAGCGCTAATACCCTTGGGAAAGATATGAATCCAAGAATTCTTCCTCTAACTATAGGTAAATATTAGGTCAGACTAGGCTCTTTGATCTGGGTAAGGCAACCGTTTTAGGCGATGGAAAACTCTGAATTCAAACTAGTCGTCGACCTGGAGAAGGATGGGCTACGCTAGGTTATATCCTGTCCAACGCACACTGCATGAATTGTGCCCCTATGACAAAACCAGTTTAAGGGACCAGTGAGTAAGAAATAGAACCCTAACAGGGACTACCATTCCAATAGAAGAAATGATAGTGTAACGAGCTTGATCATCACTGTGTGACATATTAATGTAATGGTTAACAAGCTAGTCGGACCATATGACCTTTAGGCACCCCTTTTGCGATCTCGTTTCATAAGGACATTTTTTCATTTACACTGTCAAAATCCGGTTGTTTGTTAGGGGTTAAGGGTTAGGATTAGGTTAGGTTAGGGTTAGGGGTTAAGGTTAGGGGTTAGTTTTATAATTAAAAAACTCTAAAAATCGTCTGTTAACAAAAAACCGGATTTTGACGGTGTAAATGAAAAAATGTTTTATGAAACGAGATCGCAAAAGGGGTACCTGGTCCAGCTAGTCTCTAAGACCATTATTTCTTTACAGAGCCAGAGGGAGAAATATTTCAAGTGTGATATTCTCGGAGTGGGGTGGGTACAGAACAGTAAACTTGTAAGGGTGTGGTGTGTAGGTATCCCTCATTAAATTACATATATTTATAATATAATTTATTATAATTTATAATATATTTATATTATATATTTATATTATATATCTATATAATTTATAATATATATATTATATATATATACTTAGGTGTCTCTCATTAAATTACATGTGAACTGCACATCTGTCGATTCTTTATTTGTTTGTTTGTTTATCGTGCAATCCAGGATCGATGAGAATTCAAGAATTCCCTGGAAAGGTCGAGGGTTTTTAAAAATTAGTGACCTCTTAAAACAGAGGTCAATTTTTGTCATGGCAATGGTCGAAAAGAAAGAAATAACTGTGTATTTAAACTTTAACCTGCTACCTAAAAAAGAGATTAAAATTGCAAATCGTCGTCAAAATTAAAACGGAAAAATTTGGCTTGGGCATAGATTTTAATGAATTTAATCATTCCTAAGGACACGATTTATGTTATTTTTAACTTAAATTTTAACCGCAAGTTGTGTTTAAGGAAGAAAAAAATAGATAAAATAAAACATAATGAATGATAAGACTATTCAGAATTTATAAACATATACAAACAAAAAACGTACTTTCTATTTCAATATTACAGGCGACGTGTGCTTTTCTTAAGTATGGATGACCAAAAGTGTAATAATCCGTGTTTTTTATGTTAATAAATTCTCGGAAAATATTTATCTCACTTAAAAATTAGTTCTCTTGCGGCCCTCTGTAGGAAAACAACGTCCAATGAAAAACGGTTAAAAACACTACTAACAGTTAAAATTTAATTTAAAAAATAGTATAAATCGTGTCCTTAGTAATAATTAAATTCATTAAGATCTATGCCCAAGCCAAATTTTTCCGTTTTAATTTTTCCGGCGATTTACAATTTTAACCAACTAAGAAATTAGACGTGAGACTTTTATTCAGACTGATCAATATTAGAAATTTGTCCTGTTTTAGGGAAATAAAATTCTTAAGAAAAAAAGTGACACTAATTGTGGGAGAGATACCATCTGTAGCCGGACGTTCATGGATTTTCGCTCATAAATTTTTTTTTTAGTAATCTCAAAGAAAAAATATAAAAAAGGACAACTATAATTTATTTTGTAAACCTCAAGAAGAAAATATGCCAAACTGTGTTTCTTGGGAAATGGTTTAATTGATTTTTGTAAATCCCATTTTATCATTTAAATTCACTGCCGAATATAAGATTCAGAAGGAATGAGTCAGGGGACCAAGGGAATCACTTATATCATCCCTACTCTTAGTTTACTACTTCTGATCAAAAAGGCAACACGATAAGGATTTGTATATATATTTACCAACCCCCTCCGCACGAGTAGGATGCGACACAAGGTCAATTTCTTAAGCGGAGTTTAACAGGTTTGAATTCAGAGTTTTCCTTCTCCTAGACCGGTTGCCTAACCAAGATTAAAGAGCCCAGTCCACCCTACTATTTATCCATAACTGGAGAGAGAGTAGGATTCATACCTTTCTCAAGGGTATTAGCGCTAAGTGAAATGCAATTACCACGTCCAGGAATTGAACTCGGGGCGACGAGTCCATTTCCCATGACTTTAACCATTACACCACGCGCATCATAAGAATTTGTATAAGACACTGCGTGTCCATTTTGTTGGATTTAAAGGTATTCTAATTAGTTGGAAGGCTTAAAGCAACCTCCCAACGTGGGTACAAGTGTGTACATAAAAACAATCCGACAAAGGTGTAAAAAGATAACAATATTTATTCTGTAAGTGATGGAGATACGTTTAAGACAAAGATATACAAAATGGATACATAAACGTATTATGGAAGAAATGTGCGTACGTCTAGCGTCGTGGGGAATGTCACTTACCGGTAGCTGGTTGGGGACAAAGCCCCCCACCTAAGGGTTAGAGGCGACAGGTGCCTAACTCATGTGTACTCGTTGCCGGAAAAGAGATAGAATTCAGATTTTCCGGCTTGTGGCCAAATACCAACGCCACGCACAAGGGAAGATAACTCATTTTGGACTTGTGTCCACCCAGACTTGACATTTTACTGACCCAACAATTTCTTTCTTGTGTATCCATTTGTATTGAAATCTATTTGTTGTTATCTTTTATTGAATGTTACGAATGTTATTGAATGTTTTACGGTGTTTATTAAACAGACTTGATAACATCAGTATGAGACGTCGATTGCTTTCTTTCCTCCAAGACCAGCGGCAGTTACACTCATATTTATACAATTATACATATACATGCAAAACATCTGTAATGGAATGATAGTGTTATATACCCCCATGTTGGGTATATACACAAGTGTTCTTTTGTATCGAGAGAGAGAGAGAGAGAGAGAGAGAGAGAGAGAGAGAGAGAGAGATAGACAGGGTATCAGAGAGATGAGATGCATAACTTTCTTTATCAGAAGAAATAACAATAGTAATATCATCAGAGTCACCTTTTTCAAATATTAAACTTGGCACTTTAAGCTGTTTAAACATGTCACTAGTACACAATCGTCTAGCTTCTATTCTTTCTCGTCATGATCGTCATGTTGACTTCTATCTTGATGGTTCTTTATTTCTTGATTCATTTTCTTTCTTGCCAAGACATGCATCAACCAACAACGCCATGTTTCTTTTTAAAACTTTTATTCTTAACTAAGTTTCTTTTCTTACTAACCAACACACAGCGCTGAGTTGAGTCAGCCGAAGCAAACGGGACGTCTCCCCTGCTCTAAATATCGGCTCGAACTGAGTAACTAATTCAAAATCACGTGACGTGCGAGACTTCAACTGTCAGTAATTTTCCGTCCGTGATATGAAAGGACCATCCCTGCAGAAATACAGGGGGGGGGTGCCAATTATCTATGCCACCACATAGATTATGCAACAATAGGTGGTTAAATATTGAATCATCGCACAGAATCAATGCGAGAAGAATTCACAACGAATAACAACAACATTTTATTGACTGATCAAACTTAATAGAATGAATTCAAGAATGACATAAGATACAAGAAAGAGCTTCTAAAGAGTTGTAGTTGGTGGTAGCGGAAAAGTGGCCTGTAGAGATTATCTTCCCTGTTTGGTTGGTAGAGAGATTAGCCAAGTTTATCTTCCCTTGCCGCCAAGGTTTGTCACTAGGGGGCAACGGGGAAACTAACTCTCTTCTATCTGGGAAGCTCCAGATATGCACTAGACGTGTTGGGCCTCTGTCCATTTGGACTTGGAGGCGCCTTGTCCCCCAACTATAGGCTTATACATGTCTTTATGCGTTCCCCTTTTTATACTCCATAGAAGTGTTTGGCTCCCCAGCTGCTCCTTGAATAGCTACGTAACCCACGTGCTTTTTACACTCCCATGTCAGTGGAGATGGCCACCACGTGGTCCCAGCTACGAGTGACAACATTTTGATTTAGGACTTTCATCCATTTGTTGACTATTCACATTTCAAGAACCTTTTCCCTTAGGACTTTTGTCCTAGCATGTTTAGAATTGTTATTGTGTATGCTGAATGTTGCTCAGACAATAAAGTCTGTATTTGTTATGACTCTTATTGGAATTCGTTGTATATGAATATGTAAATTCTCCTGCCTTCGGTGGCCTTCTAGATCTCCTAACACCTTATAAGTAATAAAAAAATCTACTAAAGTTAAAACCACTTTAAATTTATAGGCCTATCGTCGGTATCAGCCGGACAGCGAGGGAGTCCATCCCCTTTTCGCTAACGCTGGGCCAGGGATTTTTTTTGCGTCTAAGGTGGAGCTACCATCAGCTCCCAGATACTTTACCGCACAGATTCAAGCTGTGCTGCTTATGCGCGGATTTGGCGAGGGCCAGTATCGAACCCGGAACCTTGTGGTTCCTACCGACTGAACTAAGCCAAGTGTTCAATCCTATCAAAATACGTGGAAATGTTACATCAAATATAAGTAAATACGCAGAGTGAAGAATCGGTAAAAAAGAATAAGTTCCTCGTATATTCCTACCATAAATATGTCCGTGTTTTTGCAATAAATGTTTTATTTTTCTTGCACCCGTTATTTTACAGAACTAAATATATTTTCTTTGTCTATTCTAATATTCACTTCAATGTGTATATTCTAAAAGTTTTTATTTTGTGAGAATAGTTAGTTTTAAAGTAGGGGCTCGTTTTACACTTCAACTTTTTACTTGTAAATTCCTACCATAAAATTAGGCTTGGCTCAGATAATGCCCAAGCCTAATTTTATGGTAGGAATTTACGAGTAAAAAGTTGGAGTTATTCTTTTCTTTTTTCTTTTTTTTTTTTTTTTTTTGGCTTTGGTACTCTAAAATAAAAACGTCAGATTTTAATCATCGTCGACGAAAAAACAAAATTACGGCCATAAAAGGAGGATCCAATTTATGCCTAAATTGTAAAACGAGCCCCCCACTTTAAAACTAACCATTCTCACAAAATAAAAAACTTTTAGAATATACACATTGAAGTGAATATTAAATAAACAAAGAAAATATATTTAGTATTGTAAAATAATGGGTGCAAAAAGAAATAAAACATTTATTGCAAAAACACGGACATGAAATTAGGGTTCAGTTTATTTATGGTAGGAATTTACGAAGAAATTGTTCTTTTTTACCGAAGAATCTACTTGCTGTCTTTTTGGTGTGGGTAATCAATCTACTCTTATCTTTTAATGTCAGCTTTCAAACCCCTAAAGTTCGACTTTTAACCCCCACCACGTTTATTACCCCCTTTTCTGGTCCCCAGGCATTTATCATCCCTTTGTTGATAGTCGCATCGATCTCCAGGGGGTCGATATCGACCACTATGGCGAACCTTGGCCTAAATAAACGACTCGACGGTTATTGAGACGGTTTTCAATATTTGATTAGTAAAGAGAAACAAGGTTCGCGTAAAAGGTTAAATTTCTTCTTTACAAATATCATTCAACGTAAATTGATTCTCGGTGGTTACCAATGTTAAAACTCTTAACGTCCTATACCACCTCATTCCACCCGATCGGAAGTCTCATTCATTTTCCTAATCCACCCCAAACGATAGCCTTTGTTTAAATGTAATATTAAACATATATTTAGAAGTCTTTGATTTAAGGAAAATAACAGGTAACTTCAGATGCAAGGTCATTTTTAGCCATTTTTTTTTATATATCCTTATAGGAATGCTCTGGACTTAGAAAATTCTCAACAGGATGTTAAGAGAGGTGTTTCTGAAGAATTCACTAAAAGGGGTGAACAAAGACATTAATACTGTAGAAGAACGATTGTTAGTAGAGTATTGTTTCCTCGTACGGATTAAATCTTATTATAAAGAATTCGGTGTCTGTCTGTCTGTAACCAAAACTACGTCACTGCTTATGTCACAATACCCTCAGGAATTCCTTAAGTTTATCAATGCGTATTTAATTTATAGTCAAAATCATTAATACATAAATCTTATTTATTAACAAAGTCTCTCTATTAAAATCTGAGTTAGTGTTGCCTCAAAACAGCCCATGTTATTGGTGCATTTAAAATCCTGCAATGTGTCTTATATATCACTAAGAAATAAAGGTTACATAATATATGGCGTGGTTAATTTGCATACTTGTTTTAACAAAACCGGGTTTAGTAAATAATTACTTGGTGTTATAGATCTCTAAATTAATCCTATGAAGGATTTTACACAGACACCAAATAAAATATAATTAAAATAAGTGTAATCTTTTTATATGTATTCTTATCTAATTACGTAGTCTTTTTAATTTAGTATATTTCATTACATTAAAAGTTAAATACTTACACCTGGAGGGGGCACAGTCTTACTTATATATATATATAATATATATATATATATATATATATATATATATATATATATACCAACCCTCCGCACGAGCAGGATGTAACACAAGGTTAATTTTTAAGCGGATTTAACAGGTTTAAATTCAGAGTTTTCCTTCTCCTAGACTGGTTACCTAGCCATGGTTAAAGAGCCCAGTCTACCCTGCTATTTGTCCATAACTGGAGGGAGAATTGGATTCATACCTTTCCCAAGGGTATTAGCGCTATGTGAAATGCAAAAAGCTTCGACCAGTCCATTTCGTACGACTCTAACCATTAGACCACGCGCCTCCACAATAAGAACTTATATATATGTGTATAGAAATTACCTAATAGGACAAGAGTCTTTTATAGGTAAAGTCTTAAGACTGCTGGTAATCCTTTTCCTTTCCTTTTAGAAGTCCGTCGCAGACGACAATGACGTCACTCCATGTCTCCAACAGTTTGAACCCTCTGGTGGCTAGTTAGTCCAATTCTGGACTTGCAGATGCGGTTACACACATTGCCAGGGAAATTCCCATCTGCATTTGGTGGTTCATGACGACAAAAACGTCACCGCTCTGCAGCCCTGTTAATATCAATATTTCACTGCATGCTGCTAGTAATAGAGTAAAATATAACATTATAACATTACATGTAAACCATGTTCTCGCATGCTATGCAGGTTGTAGACGGCGTATTCTACAGCTCCAGTCGACAGGCAGTCTTACCCCTTTTGCAGGTGGCAGTCGGCGTATTCTACAGCCACAGCCGACAGGGCAGTCTTACCCCTTTGCAAGTGGGCAGTCGGCGTATTCTACAGCCACAGCCGACAGGCAGTCTTACCCTTTGCAGGTGGGCAGTCGGCGTATTCTACAGCCACAGCCGATAGGACATCCTTACTCCTCTGCAGGGTTACAGACGGCGTGTTTACAGCTTCAACAGACAGTGCTGATAATCTAAATGGTTAGCTGAAGTATTAAAATTGTTTAATCTTTTTATTGTATTTTTTAATTTTTACGATAAATAGTTACTAATTGGTTCATCAAGAAAACGATTTCTTAATTCAAAAGCCTTAGTGGCAAAACATCTGCTGAAGAGC
>CM042155.1:27848953-27851453 GCA_023376005.1 Doryteuthis pealeii | reverse complement strand
TATTTCAGTTGTGAGTAGGAGTGAGTAGTTGTGAGCACGCAGATGGCCCGCAGATCCAGCTTGTTTTTATGTACTCTGTCACAAATGACACCCTTGACATACAGGCCCTGTCACATAGGTCAAACTTTCAAAGTTTTAACTTAGTATAAGTCCACATGTTCCATTTTAATAGAAATGAATCCGACAATATGTTGAAAGGATAAATAAATAAAGGAAAGAAAATGTTGAATGGATAAAATTAATTGTTTTAAATTCGTACCATTATCTATCAGTATTTTTGCTATTTGTTTGTTTGATATAATTCGGTCATCCAAATAAAATAAAATTTGCAATGTCTCGTAAAATTCTCCCCGATGGGTGCTTATTGAAAATATGAACTCTATTACATTACCATAGTATTTGCCACGGTTCAACTTGGCTGTTGACTTCATCTTAAAGAAAAGATACGCTAGTGATAGGTTTGACAATAAACTGTTGTTTGATCTCAATAATGCTGTTAGATTGAGCACCTCGTGTAATGATTAGGAGACTAACAGACTATTATAAGTAAGCTTGATTCTTATTGGGCGCTCCATATTTCTAACCTTTTGCCACAACTAAGCAAAGTTTAGTAAATGGCTATAGTTATGGTACGATAGCCTTATTTATAGGTAGATAGTGTCTGACTTATTTAGGTCCTTTACATATACTAGTACAAAATAAAAAACACCCTCCGGGCAATGTAAAAATTGACTTTTGAAACATATTGCCTGAGGGGTGGGAGTAAAAAATTCAGTGTCAGAGAGTTTGTACCCTAAGTAAGTAAAATCATCAAATTCATTAAATGATTAAAAAATAAAACAATTTGAAATGTAAACTTTAAATATGTATTAAAATAAAACAAACTATATATAGATATATAATACCAGTCATGTATTTATTAAAACTTGTTTTAAAAAACAATGAGGACTGTCTAATGTTGCATGTTCAATTTTTGAGTGTATTTATTCTATGTTATGACGATTTTGGAAGCGAAATCTCCATTATTAATAGATAATGAATGATAGCAAATAAGAAAAGTTTGCATACAAAAGTGCTCAATACTAAATTATCAGAGAAGGTTTAAAACCTAAAATACAAGATTATGTGACTATATTACTGTTACACAAGTTTCATGCATATTAGGCAATCCTCAGATGAGTGAATAGTCTATTCACTCATCTGAGGATTGCCTAATACGCATGAAACTTTAACAGCGAATGAGTAGCACAGGGATCTGTGCAGTAAAGTGAGGAGCTGATGGTATGTGTGGCGTTCCACCTCAGACGCAAAAAACAATTTCCTTGGTCTAGCGCTAGTGAAAAGGGGATAGACTCCCTCGCTGTATGGCTCATACCGACATTAGGTCACCCTGACGACTTTACTTTATATATATATATTCATATAAAAGATTGTTGTAGGTCTAATGAGAGAAAAATAAATATTTCATAATGAAAAATAATAAGATCCACAAGATGGTTTGAATTTGTTTTTTTTTAAATTTATTATATTAGGTGCATGACATTTTGGGTGTTTGAAATCCTTTTCAAAATTATGTATGTATTTATATTTGTGTGTGTGTGTGTGTGTGTGTGTACACATATACAAGAATGTGATGCTGCAACTGCTGACAGTACTCAATATAGGTATTTTTTTTGTTTGCCAGCAGAAAAGATAAGGACTGCCATGAAATATTCCACATATTAACATTTAATATCATTTTTATCTTGATTCATCTTCTACGGCCTTGAATAGTAAAGTACATTTCATTTTATTTTTGAAACACTTTCTTTCATCTACGTTAGTTAAATTTATAGGCCATATAATTATCATATATATATATATATATATATATATATATATATATAGACTTGTTGAGCCAAGTTCAAATCCTGGACAAGGCTGTTTGCATTTTACATAGTGTAAATACCCTTGGGAAAGGTATGCATCCAACTACACTTTCATCATCATCATGTCGCGCAGTTTGCACGGATATCCATGATGATCTCTCTCCAGCCTTCCCTATCATTCATTGACTCCGGCAGCTCCTCTGCGCAGCAGCCAGTATCCCTACATAGTTGGTCAATGTAGGTCCTGGCTGGGCGGCCCACATTAGCGCGCCCATGCGCTGGCTTCCACAGTAGTACGTCGCTTACGATCTCGTCCTTGCTTCTCCAGCAGTGACCTGCATGTCTAGTCCGTCTCACTCGTATGGTTTGTGAGATGGGGGGCAGGTGGCCATATAGTTGCTCTTTTGTGTGGTGCTGTTTCCACGACCTATCCAGGACCGTTCGTAGCATTCTCGTACAGCTCCCATCTACCTTATTCTCAAGACGCTTCGTTAGGGTCCAAGTGGTACAGCCATACAGAAGTACCGACACAACCACAGCCTGGAAGAATCGCCTCTTTAGCTTGTTGGGGAGATCGGATTTCCATATGACTGATAGTTTGTTGGTGGCCAACCATGCCTTTCCTATTCAAG
>CM042155.1:27841453-27843953 GCA_023376005.1 Doryteuthis pealeii | reverse complement strand
CAATTTGATATTAAGAATTTGAAACATAGAAACTTTGGACCAAATTACCTTTAAGCACCCCAGGGGTGACCTGGATTCACAGGGACATGTTTCGCTTTGCACCATCAACATCCAGTTGTTTGTTAACAGACGATTTGTAGACGCATTTTTTTTTAAATTATAAAACTAACTGCTAACCCTAACTCTAACCCCTAATCCTAACCCTAACAGACAACCAGATGTTGACGGTGCAAAGCGAAACATGTCCTTCTGAAACCAGGTCACCCCTGAGGTGCTTAAAGGTAACTTGGTTCAAAACTTTTATCAAAATGACTTGTTTCAGAATTAAATGATCCAAAAAGGGTTGATATGCCGTAAAACAAAAAACCAAACCAGACCAAACCTAATTTTTCTCAGTTAGTTTAGACACTAATTTACTAAGCTTTGTTTAGTTATGGCAAAAGGCCGGATGTATGGGCACCCAGTGAGACTCAAACTCACTCATAATGGTCTGCCAATCTATCTTGCTAACCATTACACCACACGAGGTGCCCCAGTTAGTTTAGTACACAAAATATAAATCCTGCCCTGTAGGCTAAGCCTAAAATACATTAACAGTATCCCTGCAGATGAGTAAGACCCCCCCCCTCAAAAAAAGGGGGTGTCAAACTGACACTGATCTGGGCCCATGGGGAAAAAAGGCTTATTGACTCCTTAATCTGTCTCTACTTACTTTTTATTTCATACAAATGCTTATCTACCCCTCCACATGAGCAGAATGCGACACAAGGATATTATTTTTTACATATCATATATAATAGTCTGTTTCTTTTTGTATTATTGGAGATATCCGTGGTTATACCTCCCATATACAATCTTCTACTTACTTTCTGAGTAGCTGTCTTCATGCCTGGTATTTTTTCTATCTTCGGTTTCTTGTGTGTAGCTGGGCTGGTATTCTACTTTCTGTATTTCTTCTATCGGTCTGAGTTGGCTAACTTCTCTTAACTTCTGATTCTGGTCTTTCAAGATGCTGGTAAGGTTCTCTGGTTTTTAAGATATGCCAAGGTTGTCATAGTTTTTAGAGACAAACTCAATGCATATAATTTTTGTGATCATATTTCATTAACTTCAGGACCAGACCTTATCTTGGGATTTTTTAACAACCCATTCTTTACATCATGAGGTCTAACTGCTGACTAACTAACTGAACCTTCGTTCTCACTGTTTCCAACTGTTTCCCACCGTAAATTGAAGGTTACACTCAGGTTATCGAGTGCCAATCACTCTAATGGTTTGGATTTGAATTCAACAACCCTAAACTCAAATCTGTTTCTACACTAACTGTCCAAAAAACAATGATATGCCTATCAATATATAGTGGACTTGAGAGTAATGGCAATAAAAGGGTACTGCACACTCCCCTAAACCTCATCACAGGATACAGGACGAGGAGCGATGACCGATAGGGACAGTTGGCGAGGCAGTGTCATGCTCACAGCACAACCTGAAGATAATTATATATATGCTTACAGAATAAAGCAATTTACACTTCAATTTGCAAATGAATTATAAATTTGTGGGATCTGTACTCCTTCCAAATAGAAACGTCAATATCATTATGGACCACTATTAAGGCTAGATTGAATAAAATAACCCAACAAAGGTTCCGCCCTGTCGGTGGGGCATTAGAATGCACCGACTGCACCTCTGCAGAGGGGTAAGACTCCCTCAAATGGGGCCACCTGTTGGCCGTGGGTGGCAACCCGTGAGGCTTAAGGATGGAGTATTTGTGGATGAGCAGTCCATGACCTGCAACACTCCACTTAGACCCTTACTTAGGCTAGACAGGTGGTCAAAGAAACCCCCTCCGATCAATCGGCTGGTCATGTCAAGCCTTAGCACCTATATGATTGCTCCAACCTTATTGCCCTTATGGCAAGCCCCAACCCTTTTTATCATATGGGTGCTAGAAGGTGGTGGCTAAGTGTCTACATGTCCTGGGAATGACGTTAAACTCTATCTGATGGTGAGGTTCCAGTTTTGGAGTTCTGGGGAATGTGGAGAACCCCTTTATCACCATTGCTCCTGGTCCACTCTGACCCGGAGTGGTAATACCTGTTAGGGTCCCATCTATGGGTTAAATAGAAAAACATGAGTTGATAAACAAAATTGTATTATGCATTAAGAATGAATTTATTTCACAACTTTGTCGGCATTAAATGACCCACCGATGTTGATATGCCATAAAACAAACAAACCAAACCTCCAAAAATGAAGACTAGAATGATAAAATATCTTAAAGGAAATACCCTGTTGTACAAAAGGTGAGGGCCAACAATAGGCTACCCCACCAACTTTGCAACTTCTATCCTTAAGCATCATAGGTCGCCACCCATGGCCAACAGATGGTCCCATTGGGGGAGTATTACCCCCTCTGCAGAGGTGCAGTCGACGGCAGATTAAAATCAGTGTAATCTCTCTATTTGCATTCTTATTTAATTTTGTTAGGGTTGGTTTA
>CM042155.1:27823953-27833953 GCA_023376005.1 Doryteuthis pealeii | reverse complement strand
TACTGAATGTTTTTTATAAACACATTTTGTTATTTAACCCATAGATGGGACCCTAACAGGTACTACCACTCCAGGTCAAAGTGGACCAGGGAGCAATGGTGATGAAGAGGTGCTCTACATTCCCCAAACCTCCAGAACTGGAACCTCACCATCAGATAGAGTTTAACGTCATTCCCAGGACATGTAGACCCTCAGCCACCGCTTTCTAGCACCCATATGATAAAAAGGGCAATAGGGTTGGGGCAATCATATAGGTGCTAGGGCTTGACATGACCAGCCGATTGATCTAGCCCAAGAAAGGGCCAAAGTGGAGTATTGCAAGTCATGAACTGCTCAATCACCTGGGTTCTATCCTTAAGCAGCATAGGTCGCCACCCATGGCCAACAGGTGGTCACATTGGGGCAGTATTACCCCCTCTGCAGAGGTGCAGCCGGTGCATTCTAATGCCCCAGTCGACAGGGTGGATTAAAATAAGTGTAATCTCTATATATGCATTATTATTTAATTTTGTTAGGGCCAGTTTAGCTCAGTCGGTAGAGCATTTGGTTAGAAATCACAAGGTTCCTGGTTTGATACCGGCCCTCGCCAACTCAGCGTATGAGTAGCACAGGAATCTGATGGTAGGAGTGGCGCTCCACCTCAGACACCTAAATAATCTCCTTGGTCTAGCACTAGTGAAAAGGGGATAGACTGTCTCGCTGTCTAGATGATACCGACATTAGGTTGCCCAACGACTTTACTTACTTATATATTGCATATATATTAAAAGGGTTTATCTCATATAGATTTATATATATGTTTGTGTGTGTGTGTATATATATACATATGTATATGTATGGAAGAAACAGAAGGTCCTGAATAGAATCATTCCACCGCTAATCCATCGGGTCTTTTATATATATATATATATATATATATATATATATAAAGGAAAAGTTGACTTACCGGTGAATTTGGTTATGATGGTTAGTAAGTGTAGAATTCAGAGGGGAAAGTCAGCGATATAACAAATACAAAGTGCTCAATACTAAATAGAGCAAATTTATTATAAAATGGGTACAAGAGATAACCTACTCGAGTTTCACCATAAGGATCTTCAGGGTTAAATCCACTGAATAAATCGAGACACCGATTAATAGCAGTCGATCTCACGTGTGTGGTCAATGCATTAAAAACATTTTAATGCATTGACCACACATGTGAGATCGACTGCTATTAATCGGTGTCTCGATTAATTCAGTGGATTTAACCCTGAAGATCCTTATGGTGAAACTCGAGTAGGTTATCTCCTGTACCCATTTTATAATATATATATATATATATATATATGAGGGAGATTAAAAAATTATCTACACTCTTTTTTTATGGAAGCCAAGTTCATCGTGAACAATTTGATGGTCAGAGAAAAATCTACCTTACTGATGATAACTCACCAGTTCGCCATTACCACCTCTCGGGCTTGCTGAATCTTCTCATCAGGCCGACCTAACGACTTTACTTTTTACTTTACTTCTATTTTAATATATTTTATTACATTAAAACTGAAATACTTACACCCAGAGGCGGTAAAGTGAGGAGCTGATAGTAGGTGTGGCGCCCCACCTCAGATGCCTAAATAATCTCCTTGGTTTAGTGCTAGTGAAAAGGGGATAGACTCCCTCGCTGTCTGGCTGATACCGACATTAGGCCGACCTAACAACTTTACTTTTTTTACTTTACTTCTATTTTAATATATTTTATTACATTAAAACTGAAATACCTACACCCAGAGGGGGCATAAATTTATTTTTACCTCAAATTAACAAAAGCCCTAATGAAGATCTATTGAAACAGATCGAAAACACTGCAGCGTTGGTGAAATAATCATCACTCGTTTTATGAACTTGTATTTTTTCAATTTTACACTATATTATATATATATATAAGGGCCGGGTCAACTCAGTCAGTAGAGCGTTCGCTAGAAACCACAAGGTTCCTAGTTCGATACCGGCCCTCGCTAACTCAGCGTATGAGTAGCACAGGGATCTGTGCGGTAAAGTGAGGAGCTAATGGTAGGTGTGGCGCTCCACCTCTGATGCTAAAATAATCTCCTTGGTCTAGCGCAACTGAAAAGGGGATAGACTCCCTCACTGTCTGGCTGATACCGACTTTAAGCCACCCCGACGACTTATATATATATATATATAAGAGACTTATACTTTTTAAGTTCTGGACAATGCTAGGTTGCTCTGCTAGTTAAAATAAATAATTTGCTGTAAATTCTTTTATTTTCTTGTGTTCAGTTCCAGAAATTTTAAGTAGACATGAAAGAAATTGGTTAAAGTAGTTTGAGTCTATGAAAGACGCACTTTCTGTTGACACATGTGGTTCCCTCAAGACCAGCTGCTACAAGACAGAAATATTGACCAGAAAAGTAAACAATAGAAATACAGCATAATTCAAGAGTTATCCCCAAAGGTAATATATATATACATATATATATATATATAACTATAGCCTGGGATAGTCACCGCTTCAGCTTTCACTAGAATGGTGCGCCAAATTGCAGTAGTATTAGGAGAGTGCTCGATATAAAGAATAGAGCTATTATATAATATAATGAAATAGATATATATAGGTATTACATATCTATTTATTTGATGGCAATAGAACAGTCACAACCTTAGGTTTCATACATGCGAATTAGTCCACTGAAGTTCATATCCCGAGTACTTTCGGCACTTTGAAGTGCCATCATCAGGGGTGATGTGTTCCAGTTTTCCAGAGGCTGGAAGGAGGAGAATTGATAGGAATAGTGTTATAGTACTCGGGATATGAACTTTGGTGGACTAATCTGCGGATTCCATCCAAATATAAAAAGTTGTCCAGAAAGCTTGAAAAGATCACCAATAAAATCGTTAAACAGGAAACCTGTCTTTTGTTTAATTCCACATGTATAAATATATATATATATATATATTTATAAGTTAGTAAGTAAAATTGGTGTTGTGGCCTTTTCTTGGTATCAACCGGACAATGAGGGAGTCTAACCCCCTTTTTGCTTATGGATTATAGTTATCTGTCAGTATTGATAATAACTTTTACAATACTTAATTTATGATTGACAATATTTTTCAGCAATCCAGCAGCCGATCCAGCAGCTGATCCTGCACAATCTCATCTGCCGACTTCTTGTGGTTGATGTTGATATCAATGCCGCCTCCGCCACCACTTAGGCATCTGTTGTCGATTATCCACGGCATTTAAGTGATGAATGTTTAGTGCAGTTGTTGTTGTTGTTGTTGCCTAAGTGCAATGATCCGTGGCCAACTCTTTGGGGGTGTTTATGGTTGATTGGTCGACAGTCTGAGGACATTCATTTTGAGGTTGTTGAACCCCCACAGACTTTATGAAAAATGACACTTGTAAAAAAAAAAAAAAGAAATGACACACATGAATAAAAAAAAATGACACATGTAAATAAAAAGAAATGACAGAGAAATAAAAAAAAAAAAGAAATGACACATGTATAAAAAGAAATGACACATGCAAATAAAAAGTAAATGAGACATGTAGATAAAAAGAAATAACACAGAAATAAAAAAAGAAATGACACATGTAAATGAAAAAAATGATAGATGTAAAATTAAAGTAAATGATACATGTAGATAAAAAAGAAATAAAAAAAAGAAATGACACATGTATATGAAAAGAAATGACACATGTAAATGAAAAAGAAATGACACATGTAAAATTAAAGTAAATGTCACATGTAGATAAAAAAGGAATGACACATCTATGTATTTACCAACCCCTCTGCCGGTGCAGGATGCAACACAGTCAATTTTTAAGTGGAGTTCAACAGATTTGAATTCAGAGTTTTCCTTCTCCTAGACTGGTTGCCTAATCAAGGTTAAAGAACCCAGTCTGGTCTACTATTTTCCTATAAGTAGGAAGCGCGTGGTGTAATGGCTAAAGTCATAGGAAATGGACTCATCGCTGCGAGTTCAAATACTGGACATGGTAATTGCATTTCACTTAGCGCTAATACCCTTGGGAAAGGTATGAATCCTACTCTCCCTCCAGCTATGGATAAATAGTAGGGCAGACTGGGCTCTTTAACCTTGGTTAGGCAACCGGTCTAGGAGAAGGAAAACTCTGAATTCAAACCTGTTGAACTCTGCTTAAGAAGTTGACCTTGTGTTACATCAGACTTTCTTCTTATATCACTTCCAACATTAACCTTTTTCTTGTTTTTTAATACAAATTGTTGAAACTTAAAACCTGTGTTTGTTTTTCCTTCGCCACTGTTCCATAAGCAAATGTAGATATCTCCCCGATTCACTAATTCAACATTTCAATCCGCTCACACACCGCAATAATAAAAGATACATACACTCGCCAACAAAACAAACAAAATCGGAAGTGTCCTCTATCGTAGCCTAAAACAGAATGACCATTTTAACACATATCTGCGCATGGGCTCTGATTGGGAGTTCCGCTTTGATAATCTATTCCTGACATTAAATAAAACAAAATTGGTTAATAAAATTCGCATTTTCATCCAATGAAAGCGATTCCCAGGTGAAATGAAAATAACTTCAATGGATCCGATTTTCTCTATAAATAAACAGCTTTGAAAGGCAGACGACAGTCAGAGGTTCAGGATCGAGCGAGAAACTCCATCAGAGACCATGCGCAGATATGTGTTAAATGGTCATTACTGTTTTAGGCTACGATAGAGGACACTTCCGATTTTGTTTGTTTTGTTGGCGAGTGTATGTATCTTTTATTATTGCGGTGTGTGAGCGGATTGAATGTTGAATTAGTGAATCGGGAGATATCTACATTTGCTATGGAACAGTGGCGAAGGAAAAACAAACACAGGTTTAAGTTTCAACAAATTTGTATTAAAAAACAAGAAAAAGGTTAAGTTGAAGTGAATTAAGAGAAAGTCTGATGTAACACAAGTCAACTTTCTTAAGCAGCAGTTCAAAGGTTTGAATTCAGAGTTTTTCCTTCTCCTAGACGCGGTGTGCCTAAACAAGGTTAAAGAGCCAGTCTGCTAACTATTTATCCATAGCTGGAGGGAGAGTAGGATTCATACCTTCCAAGGGTATTAGCCGCTAAGTGAAATGCAATTACCATGTCCAGTATTTGAACTCGCAGCGATGAGTCCATTTCCTTGACTTAGCCATTAACACCACGCGCTTCTACTTAAAGGAAAATAGTAGACCAGACTGGTTCTTTAACCTTGATTAGGCACCAGTCTAGAGAAGGAAAACTCTGAATTCAAATCTGTTGAAGCTCCACTTAAATTGACTGTGTCTTGCATCCTGCACCGGCAGAGGGGTTGGTAAATACATAGATGTGTCATTCCTTTTTTATCTACAGTGACTTTACCTTTTATTTTACATGTGTCATTTTCTTTTTCAGTTTTACATGAGTCCATTTCACTTTTTCAATAATACATTTCCTTCTCTTTTTTTATTTCTTTTTTATCTACATGTATCATTTACTTTAATTTTACATCTATCATTTTTTCATTTACATCGTGTCATTTCTTTTTTTTATATTCTGTGTTTATTTCTTTTTATCTACATGTCTCATTTACACTTTTATTTGCATGTGTCATTTCTTTTTCCTATACATGTGTCATATTTCTTTTTTTTTTTATTTTTTTCTCTGTCATTTCTTTTTTATTTACATGTGTCATTTTTTTTTATTCATGGTGTGTCATTTCTTTTTTTTTTTTTTTTTCAAGTGTCATTTTTCATAAGT
The DNA here is from genome assembly GCA_023376005.1 of Doryteuthis pealeii. Taxonomy (NCBI): domain Eukaryota; kingdom Metazoa; phylum Mollusca; class Cephalopoda; order Myopsida; family Loliginidae; genus Doryteuthis; species Doryteuthis pealeii. Next base: position 27,828,192 of record CM042155.1, on the reverse strand, counting down.
CCTGTGGGGTTCAAACAACCTCAAATGAATGTCCTCAGACTGTCGACCAATCAACCATAACAACCCCCAAAGAGTTGGCCACGGATCACTTGCACTAGGCAACACACAACAACAACTGCACTAAACATTCATCACTTAATGCGTGGATAAGACAACAGATGCCTAAAGTGGTGGCGGAGGCGGCATTGATATCAACATCAACCACAAGAAGTCGGCAGATGAGATTGTGCAGGATCCAGCTGCTGGATCGGGACTGCTGATTGTGCTGAAAAATATTGTCAATCATAAATTAAGTATTGTAAAAGTTATTATCAATACTGACAGATAACTATAATCCATAAGCAAAAAGGGGGATTAGACTCCCCTCATTGTCCGGTTGATACCAAAAAAGGCACAACACCAATTTTACTTACTAACTTATAAATATATATATATATATATTTTATTTATACATGTGGAATTAAACAAAAGACAAGGTTTCCTGATTTATTAACGATTTTTATTAAGTGATCATTTCAAGCCTTTCTGGACAACTTTTTTATATTTGGATGGAATCCGCAGATTTAGTCCACAAAAGTCTCATATCCGAGTACTATAAAGACACTATTCCTATCATATCTCTCCCTTCCAGCCCGTCTGGAAACTGGAACACACATCACCCTGATGAATGCACTTAGTGCCAGAAGTACTCCGGGATATGGAACTTCAGTGGACTAATTCGGCATGTAATGAAACCTAAGGTACTGTGACTGTCTATATTGCCATCAAATAAATAGATATGTAATACCTATTATTATCTATTTCATTATATTATATAATAGCTCTATTCTTTATATCGAGCACTCTCCTAAATACTACTGAATTTGGCGCACAATTCTAGTGAAAGCGAAGCGGTGACTATCCCAGGCTATAGTTTATATTATATATATATTACAAATGTATATATATATTACCTTTGGGGATAACTCTTGAATTATGCTGTATTTTATTGTTTACTTTTTCTGGTCAATATTTCTGTCTTGTAGCAGCCTGGTCTTGAAACCACATTGTCCAAGAGAGTGGCGTCTTTCATAGACTCAAACTACTTTAACCAATTTCTTTCATGTCTACTTAAAATTTCTGAACTGAACACAAGAAATAAAAAGAATTTACAGCAAATTATTTATTTAACTAGCAGAGCCTAGCATTGTCCAAACTTAAAAAGTATAAGTCTCTTATATAGTATATATATATATAAGTCGTCGGGGAGTGGCTTAAAGTCGGTATCAGCCAGACAGTGAGGGAGTCTATCCCCTTTTTAGTTGCGCTAGACCAAGAATTATTTTAGCATCAGAGGTGGAGGCCCACACCTACCATTAGCTCCTCACTTTACACCGCACAGATCCCTGTGCTACTCATACGCTGAAGTTAGCGAGGGCGCGGTACAACTAGGACCTTGTGGTTTCTAGCGAACGCTTCTAACTGGACTGAGTTGACCCGGCCCTAATATATATAATATATAATATAGTGTAAAATTGAAATACAAGCTTCAAAAACGAAGTGATGATTATTCACCAACGCTGCAGGTGTTTCGATCTGTTTCAATAATCTTCATTAGGGCTTTGTTAATTTGAGGTAAAATAAATTTATGCCCCCTCTGTGTAGGTATTTCAGTTTTAATGTAAATAAATATATTAAAATAGAAGTAAAGTAAAAAAGTAAAGTTGTTAGGTCGGCTAATGTCGGTATCACAGACAGCGAGGAGTCTATCCCCTTTCACTAGCACTAAAACGCAAGGAGATTATTTAGGGCACTGAGGTGGGGCGCCACACCTACTATCAGCTCCTCACACTTTACCGCCTCTGGGTGTAAGTATTTCAGTTTTAATGTAATAAAATATATTAATAGAAGTAAGTAAAAAGTAAAGTCGTTAGGTCGGCCTGATGAGAAGATTCAGCAAGCCCGAGACGGATGGTAATGGCGAACTGGTGAAAGTTATCATCAATAAGGTAGATTTTTCTCTGACCATCAAAGAAATTGTTCACGATGAACTTGGCTTCCATAAAAAGAGTGTGATAATATTTTTTAATCTCCCTCATATATATAATATTATTATATTATAAATGAGGTACAAGAGGATACCTAATCTCGAGTTTCACCATAACGGATCTTCAGGGTTAAATCCACTGAATTAATCGAGACACACGATTAATAGCAGTCGATCTCACATGTGTGGTCAATGCATTAAAATGTTTTAATGCATTGACCACACACGTGAGATCGACTGCATTAATCGGTGTCTCGATTTATTCAGTGGATTTACCCTGAAGATCCTTATGGTGAAACTCGAGTAGAGTTATCTCGTTGCTACCCATTTATAATAAATTTGCTCTATTTAGTATTGAGCACTTTGTATTTGTTATATCGCTGACTTTCCCCTCTGAATTCCTACACTTACTACCATCATAACCAAATTCACCGGAAAGTCAACTTTTCCTTTATACTAATATATATATATATATATATATGTAATATATATCCAAAAAGACCCGATGGATTAGCGGTGGGAATGATTCTATTCAGGACCTTCTGTTTCTTTCCATACATATACATATGTATATATATATATACACACACAAACATATATATAAATCTATATGAGACATCAAAACCTGCTTTAATATAATATACAATATATAAGTAAAGTAAAGTCGTTAGGGCAACCTAAGTCGGTATCATCTAGACACAGCGAGACAGTCTATCCCCTTTTCACATAGTGCTAGACCAAGGAGAATATTAGGTGTCTGAGGTGGGCGCCACTCCTACGCATTCAGATTCCTGTGCTACTCATACGCTGAGTTGCGAGGCCGTATCAAACCAGGAACCTTGTGATTTCTAACCAAAATGCTCTAAACCGGACTGAGACTAAACTGGACCCTAACATATAAAATAATAATGCAATATATAGAAATTACACTTATTTAATCCACCTGTCGACTGGCATTACGAATGCACCGGCTGACCCCTCTGCAGAGGGGTAATACTGCCCCAATGTGGCCAGCCTGTTGCCATGGTGGCGACCTATGCTGCTTAGGATAGAAACCCCGTGATTGAGGAAGCACGCCTTCATGAACTTCAATAACTCCACTTTGTGCCCTTTCTTTGGGCTAACTCAATCGGACACTGGTCATGTCAAGCCCTAGCACCTATAGATTGCCCCAACCCTATTGCCCTTATACTTTATCAATACCATGGGTGCTAGAAGAGCGTGGCTTGAGGACGGTCTCAATGTCTAGGACATGACGTTAACTCATATAATGATGGTGAGGTTCCAGTACTGGAGGTTTTGGGGGAATGGTAGAGCACCTTTCATCACCATGTCCCTGGTCCACTTTGACCTGGAGTGGGTAGTACCTGTTTGGGTCCCATCTCATGGGTTAAAACAAATGTGTTTATAAAAAACATTCAGTATCCGTTAAGAATGACTTTAATCTTAACAATTTTTATCGGCATTAAATGCGACTCACTGAGTGTTTGATATGCATAGAACTAAAACACAAACCACAAACATTTCAATCATGTATGAAGCTCCTCAAGAACCACACGAATTCTCATAAACACTCTCTCTTGCCACTCATACTGTCAGTCATTGCTCCGTGGCAAGTCTCCTCATGAACATCAGTATAGCGCACACCAGAGCTGATCAATGTAAGTCCGTTTGCATGAGGTAAGGCCACCATCCTGGTGTAGATTTATCACTCATGAGTATTGTTGTTAAATATTCTCCATCAGTGGAGAACAGCTAAATGGCAACAACACAAATAAATCTGCATGTTATCTATGACAAAATCCTGAAAGCCAGTACCCCCATAAAAAACAGCTGTATGGCCACTTACCATCTTTATCACCAACAAACCTCCAGTAAACATGCTGAACAAATCATAAGTGAAAATCTCTCATCTATATATCATCGGAACACTGTTATAATACGATTACTCATAACTAATATTTGAAAGCGACCTAGTGAGATTCCAATCTTTCGCACTAGCTTAGAAACTGTAGCGATTAAAATATTCTGCCTATATTTTGAAGGAATGCCTCTGCCAGTACGGTTAAACGGTTTGAAGCGAACGAAAGTTCATTCGGGCTCTCGAACCCGGCCAGGGGCATAGCTGTTAACGGTATAGGCCACACTGAGGAAAGGTGAAACCCTTGAAACATGTGTCTGTGGATTACTTATTTATTAATATACTATAATAT
>CM042155.1:27803201-27823853 GCA_023376005.1 Doryteuthis pealeii | reverse complement strand
AATAAATATAATAAAAAAAAATTTACAGAAGCGCGGCTAAGAGGAGACAAGACCAAAACACATGTTGATAGGTTTACAACTTTTATTCAACTCCCCGTGACCCCAAGTCACAGCTACGAAACAAGGGGCATAACCCTTTATTTTGTTCTTATCAGTAAGCAATTACTGATATAACATGCTCTACCGACTGAGCTAACCCGGACATATAAACATTATATGTTAGTGTTAAGCTGCCTTTTACAGCATTAGCCAAGTTTTTATTTGGTTTTAATTAATGTCAGCCGACTTAAAGTTGGAGTTTCCAGCAACCCTGACATTAAATCAAGTGCAATTGTATGATGATCGACTGCGGATGAGGATGAAAAGAGAGATGAGAGAATTTGTGCTTTTCTTAGAAAGATCACAAGAAAAAGAATCAATAAACAGTGGGTGGTATATGTTTATGTTTGATTTTTTTCAGAGATGAAAGACTAGTATCCTTATCCTGGTTGTTATAGTCACATTTTATTAATAAAGGTCAAAACTGATGTTTTATCGGATAATCTACTCACATATGCAATTTTAAATTGAAAGGAAAAAATCCCATTATATTTATTAACCTTATCTTTTGTTAAGTTTAGAGACAAATAGTTTGTTTTATAAGAGTCATATAGTACCTAAAAAGGACAATGGAATTATCTGAGATGAAAGACTAGTATCCTCATCCTGGTTGTTATAGTCACATTTTATTAATAAGTCAAAACTGATGTTTTATCGGATAATCTACTCACATATGCAATTTTAAATTGAAAGGAAAAAATCCCATTATATTTATTAACCTATCTTTTGTTAAGTTTAGAGACAAATAGTTTGTTTTTATAAGAGTCATATAGTACCTAAAAGAGGACAATGGAATTATCTGTTTTTCATAAATGGTGAAACCTCAGACAAGAGAATGAGCAAGGCCTCACAGACAGTGAATGCAGCTGTCAATTAGTAATTACTTGTTCTACTTGTATCTTGTCTAGCAAATCTTTTTTCTTTATCTAAAATCTTTTCTTCAATAATCCTAAGATTAGTTTCTGTCAGAAAGATTTCTTAGCATCTACTTATATACTTATATACATATTATATATATATTTATATACTATATATATACTATATATATACTATTATATACTAATTATTATTATTATTATTATTATTATTATATTATTATAATTATAATTATTATTATATACTAATTATTATTATATACTATATATACTTATATATTACTTATATACCTATAGCATCCACTTTAGTTTTTTCCCCAAACAATTTTCAAATCTATTAATAATGGAGATTCGCTTCCAGTTTTTGTCTGTAACAAAAATTACGTCACTGCTTATGTCACATTACCCAACACATAATCCAACGTCATAACATAGAATAAATATACTCAAAATGTGAGCATGCAATGTTAGACAATCCTCATTGTTTCAATAAATAGATGCCCGGCGTTATATATTTATATATAGATTGTTTTATTTAATATGATATTTAAAGTTATCGAACTGTTTCCATTTCAAATTGTCTTTCTTTCTTTCTTTTTTTTTTTACTCCTTTAATAAATTTGACGATTTTACATACTTATGGTACACACTCTATGACATTGAATTTTCAGCTCCCATCCAATTTGAAAAAATTATTTTTACATTGCCCGGAGGGTGTCTTTTTATTTTGCTAGTTATTTCAATAATTTGAATTGAGTAATAAAACAAAATCACAAGATTGGTTTGCACTGTACCAGTTGTATGTGTAAGTAGTAAGTAAAGTCGTCAGGGTGGCCTAAAGTTGGTATCAGCCAATCAGCGAGGGAGTCTATCCCCTTTTCACTAGCACTAGACCAAGGAGACTGTTTTTTGCATCTGAGGTGGAGCGCCACACCTACCATCAGCTCCTTACTTTACCGCACAAATTCCCTGTGCTACTCATACACTGAGTTGGTGAGGGCCGGTATCGAATTAGGAACCTTGTGGTTTCTAGCCGAACACTCTACCGACTGAGCTAACTCGGCCGTTGTACGTGTGTACATACACTACATTAATGTACAGTTAACTCCCTTGGAGTTTTGGTAGGGAACACTTCCGGTGCCGAAGAGGGGTCAGGAAAAACCTTAGTAGACATAAAGACATAGTGGAATCAATACACGTGTTGTAATTATCCTTATATAAGTAAGTAAAAGTGGATATAACGAATATAAAATGCTCAATACGTAAGTAGACCGAATTTATTATTATAATGGTATACACAGGAATAACCTACTTGAGTTTCACCATAAGGATCTTCAGGATTAAATCCACTGAATTAATCAAGATATTGAATAATTGCAGTCAGTTGTATACGCATGTATTTTGTGGTTATGATCGTTAAGGACAGATTCGCAGTTAATGAATGCCAAGTCATTATTTTGAAAATGAACAGAGACTTTTTTTTTAAATTACATGCATATACAACCGACTATTAATTCAGTGGATTTAACCCTGAAGATCCTTATGGTGAAACTCAAGTAGGTTATTCCTGTGAAATTTTACATTTGTGTCGTTATAGTGTGATGAGTAAATTGCCGAAATACATACACCTCATAAACTTGTAAACCTCCAACTCACCCAATGTTTAAAGCATTTGATTTGAATTAAATCAGGCTGAATAAAAAGTGTTTTTCATTTATTTTGTGGTGGACCGGAAGTTGTCACTCCGAAGGATAAAAGTAAAATGACGAAAAAATAACGTTCTGAGCAGGTAGATTCGCGCAGCATAAAGAAAGAAAAATTGAAATATTAAAATTATTAATCATTGACAAATCAGAGATGTTCACGCCTAAAAATAACTTATCAAGTAGACCACTTTCTGGAGCCACCTAGACTGTATATAAGAGAAGGTTTTCGGAATAACAAGTCAGAAAAGATCAAGCCTGCCTAAACGACTCCACATCTCCCATTTTTAATAACATTTCACATACATGCTGAAGGTACAAACAAACTATATCTTTCTCTCTCTCTAAATACCCTGATTGATGATTTGACTTTAAACACACTACTCTTTCCTTCTCAGTTAAGACAACTCTACAACTCTACTTATCTTATTATATGAACATTCAAAAAAGGACCTTTACAGGACATTACCCAGTATTCTCTACTACTATTGTAATTTTTGTGTCAATACATATTTTGTTTGTTAAATGTATGAGTTCTTTGTCTTTTCTGCTATTGACTAATATATTATCATAGTGTGATGAGTACTTTGCCGAAATACTTATTAATAACCGCCTCTCACCCTCTATAATTTATATTCCTAAATTGCACATGTTTTTAATTGACAGCTGACTGCTGCTGATTGGGACTAAAAACTCATTTTCAACCGTCAGCATTTGTCCGCTAATTAAGAGGATCAAACAATTATAGATTAAACTATTAGTGAAGAAAAATACAGAGATTATTGAGAAGAACATTTCCGACTCGCTAAGTGTAGAAAGGCTTAAGTGCTATACTAGAGCATCCTGACCCTCAAGACAAAATCGGTCTATCTGACCAATAAACAGAAAAAGAAGACAGAACTAACCAATAAAAAGAAAAAGAAGACAGAACTAAACAATAAACAGTAAAAGAAGACAAAACTGGTCAATAAACAGAAAAAGAAGCCAGAACTTACCAATAGAAAGTAAAAGAAGCCAGAACTGGTCAATAAACAGAAAAAAGAAGCCATAATTAACCAATAAACAGTAAAAGAAGAAGACAAAACTGGTCAATACACAGAAAAAAGCCATAACTAACCAATAAAAGAAAAAGAAGCCAGAATTAACCAATAAACAGAAAAAGAAGCCAGAATTGGTCAATAATCAGAAAAAGGAGCCATAACTGACCAATAAACAGACAAAAGAAGCCAGAACTTACCAATAAACAGAAAAAGAAGACAGAACTAACCAATAAACAGTAAAAGAAGACAAAACTGGTCAATAAACAGAAAATAAGCCAGAATTAGCCAATACACAGAAAAGAAGCCAGAACTTACCAATAGAAAGAAAAAGAAGCCAGAACTAAGCAATAAACAGAAAAACAAGCCATAACTGACCAATAAACAAAAAAAAGAAGCCAGAACTTACCAATAAACAGAAGAACAAGTAAGATTTGACCAATAAACAAGTAAAACACCAGAATTGATCAATCAACAGAAAAAGGAGCCATAACTGAGCTAGAATATTCTTTTAGCATCCATAAAGGAAGAAGTAAATAGTTGCTGGGAATATTAAAACTTATTGGGGTATATCCAAAGTATTTCCATTTTTTTTATAGACATTTACAACTTCTGAAGTGGGAAGTACATTTCAATAAACTGCTGGGAAATCCTTCTAAAATCACAGAAAACAATACCAAAAAAAAAAGGGACCATATGACCTTTAGGCACCTCTTTTGCTTTGCTGATTCATAAGTACATTTTTTTCATTTACACCATCAACATCCGGTTGTTTGTTAGATGATTTTTAGAGGGTTTCTTTTTTAATTATAAAACTAACCCCTAACCCTAACCTTAACCCCCCCTAACAAACAACCGGATGTTGACGGTGTAGTGTTTCTCATAGAAAACAACAACACAGGTGTTAGTTAAAGCCTTTATTCCCTTTTTCCAAGGTACACATTGCCTAAGTTCCCAGGCCGGAAGTGTCCGGTGAACTGGGAGGTGTTGTACCCTGTGATGATACATACATTACAGACGGTGTAAATGAAAAAAATGTACTTATGAATCAGCAAAGGAAAAAGGGGTGCCTAAAGGTCATATAGTCCAGAAAAATGGCTGATAGCCAATTGAACATGATGTTCTCAGATCCTGACTACTCATTGAATTGTAGAAGCAAAAAATCTTTGAACGACAATACTGTTTGTAGATTTCTCCAATGCATTTGACTTATAACAATTCATTTATCTTTAAGACACCTTGATTTGATTCTGTTGTAAAGGGAAGTAACCAGATAATCCCTCACGTATGCAAATGAATACGTATAAAAGAACAACAGAAGATTAGCTCAGTATGTGATGTGAGGTGATCTCCAACCACGATCGTTGTTTCATATTCTCGGATGTAAACACACGTTCTACAACTCTCCAGAAGATAAGTAATCTTTACCAGTCCTTCTTTTACGCACAGAAACTTTTTACCTTGCCGACCGGAAGCCATTTTTGTTATTTGTATTTATTGTAATAATAAACTATTATTACAACCATTCGCAATCTTCTCGTTAATGTATTTCTAATACATAACAGATTCCATACACAGAGAAAAGATGAAAGCAAATACTATTAGCATCTGGGCTCAAAAAAAAATGTTTAACACTATAAGAATGTTACACAAAGACACAAAAGCAATGATCCATTCACCTAATGGTGACACATATTTCTTTGATAGTATCACTGAAGTTCTACAAAGAGACACATTAACACCATATATATCTATACATGCCTAGATTACATACTCCAAAAGTCATTAGATTCCATAAAAGAAAAGGGCTTTAGCCTAAAACAGGTAAGAAGCTGGTGATATCCTGCAGAAACTATTACAGAAAGACACAAAAGCAATGGTCCATTCACCTAATGGTGACACATATTTCTTTGCTAGTATCACTGAAGTTCTACTGTGACCTGATTCAGGGTTTGAAATTAGAAAAAGAAAGAAAGAAATCGGAAGTTAAAATCTTCCGATAAAACTTGAGTCAGCGTAAGGTCAAAACAGATGGTAGCAATCGTAGGACCACACAGTGTAAGAGGAACGTCTGGGAGAGGTTGATGCTGGAGAAATTCAAGGGCCTAGGAGGCCTCCCATTGGGAAACTCTTGAGTTAACTGTAAGGGTTGGAGACAGCTCTTTGATATAACCAGACTGAAGTCGCACAGAAGAGGTTGACCGTTTTTATCTTTGGCCCTTGAAAAAAATAATTTTTATTATTTTCCTTTTTCCACTTAGGAAAAAGATAACTTGAATTAGAAACAAAATCAAATTTATCTAAGACCACACATTTTGTTGGGAAACACTCAAGTAGTCGGAAGAGATAGCACTTGGATTAGTGAGCGGAAGTGAATTCTATTAGCTGGTTAGAACTAGAGGAGGCGGTACTTTTCCGGAGTAGGATGTCTAGAGAGAGTTACTAATATCTTCGTGCCGGCCAGAAATAAAAATGTTCCAATTGAAATATTATTTAACTGAGACGTTTTTACTTGAGAATCAGATGAGGCCGAATGGGCAGATGCAGCTGAGAAGAGATGAAGTTGTGATTGCTTGAGAATCACATGAGCTGACTGGGCTAGTGGAGAAGATTAACGCAAATACTGAGAGCCGAGAGAAACAGTACGTACCACCAAAATAGGTCACGTGATCAGTTTAGACCATATTGAAGGAAGAAACGTAAATATTTTGGAACTTTTTTACAAATCTCACAAAAAAGAAATAACAAACATAAAGAGTTGTTACAAAGAAAAACAGTTAATTCAAACATCAAATTATCTGATTGGGGCAAAATTACTCCCCATTATCTTGAAAAATAAGTAAAACAGTCCGTTTTTTTACAACAGAGACAATTTCTTGATTTCAATTGATATTTTTTTAGTAGAATTCTGTATTCATGGTTCTTTTACTAAAAAGCTCTCGCATCTAAACTTATAAGAATCTTCTGATATAATTATTCAAACTCTTATCTTTATAGAAAAAAAAGTAAAAATCGTTTTTGTCGGTTTATTTTTTCATATTTCATAAAATAAAATAGAGAGGTGGGGAAGACATAGTAAAAAAATATATTTCCCCAAATATGTTTTAGGAAAAAACTATTGCAGACATATTTACATCAAAAGGTAAATAATTGTGCAAATTTTTCGGTAAAATTGGACCATTAATTGATTTTTCATAGAATTTTTTTAAAAAGCCAGTAGTCATAACTTGTTTTTGGCTACGTTAAATTTCAATTGATTTAACAGTACCAAAATGTAAACATTGTTTTTCGTTCATAATTTTCATTATTTCAGTAAGCTGAAAATTTTTTTTTAAATCATCAGGAGTTTTTTTTAATGTTTCTTCTTTCAAATGGACAAAAAAATTTCAAGATAATATTAATTAATATTATGCACGTTTCAGTGTGTTCAATGTAGGGGGGGGGGCGGATTTCACAGGAAAAATTGGTGGTACGTATATTACAGAAACTAACTAAGTAAGACAAACAAGACATGCTGGACACTGCTGGAGAAACAAAGACAAACTCATAAGTTATGTTCTCCTGTGGACTCCTACAGATGGACACACCAGTGTTGACCTTGCATTGATCCAGCTACTCTGAAAAGAAATGTTAATGTCTACTATCTAAAATATTAAATGAAAAAAAAAATTCATTCTGTTAAATTTTATTTTTTAATTATCTTCACGATATAAATCAAATCTTCATTATTTTTACTCAAAGATCAAGATATGATGATAATGAATGTTTATATATATATACTTACTTTATCGTTAATTGTTTTATTTTCATAGTTTCCTCCGGACATACATACATACCAACTGCCCTTTATATATAGACTAGAAGCGGCTACATGACATCTCTTGGGTAGTGGGGGGAGGTAAAAAAGTTAGTCTCACAGATCCATTGTTATTAAATTGCAAGTTGGATCCCTATAGTATGCCCCATTAAAATCCCTTTGTAAAAAAAAGACCTTGCATTGATCCAGCCACTCTCAAAAGAAAAATTCATGTCTACTATTTGAAATTTCGAATGCAACAAAATTCTATACTATTATCATTTAAATTTTATTTTTTAACTATTTTCACGAATATAAATCAAATCTCTATTATTATTGTTAAAACCAAGCCCTGGTGATATTCAATGTGTATATATATTTACTTTGTTGTTAATTGCTGTATTTTTCGAAGTTTCCTCCGGACATACATTCATACAACTGCCCTTTATATATGTACTAGAAGTGGCTATCCGGCGTCACCTGGGTAGAGGGGGGATTTTTTAAAGTTAGTTTCGCAGGTCCATGGGGCATCCTGCGGGGATCCAACTCACGGTTCAGTAATAATTTATTACTAATGAATTAGTACTGAATCGGGAGTTGAACCCTCACAGGATGCCCCATTAAAATCTACACGTAAAAAAAAAAGATCTTGCATTGATCCAGCCACTCTAAATAGAAAAAATAATGTCTACTATTTACAATATTAAATGCAAAAAAATCTATGCTGTTATTATTAAATCATATTTTTTAATTATCTTCACGAATATAAATCAATTCTCCATTATTTTTACTTAAAAACCAAGCCCTGGTGATATTTAATGTGTATATATATTTACTTTGTCGTTAATTGTTTTATTTTCGAGGTTTCTTCCGGACATACAGATTCACACGACTATATGTATAGATAGATTTTTTTTTTTAGAATTTTGTTGCAAAATTTACGGATGCATGTTATACATGAATAATTATGATATTAATGATTATTTGAATGAATAACTGATGTAAACACAGCACACATGAACTGGGTGATATTTATGATTAGGTTATTTCCTATAAGTCCAACATAGACAAAGGGGAACCACTCTTGACTGATAAATTATTTATTTATTTATTGATCTACTAGGAAAAAAGAATACAGAGTTAGGGTTAGGGTTAAGGTTAGGGTTAGTTTAATGGGAAAATAAGTAAATAATTTATCAGGCAAGAGTGGTTCCCTTTGTTTATGATGGATATATAGGAAATAATCTTATGATTATTATCATTCAATAAAGCAGAAAAATAAAATGTTGACGTTCCAAAAATCACCATATTTCATAGGTTGAACTTTGAACTTTAAAAAATGATCAAATCAATGATGATAAATGTTATTGTGGAAATAAATTTGTTTTGTTTTCTTTGTTCGTTTTAATTTGTTTTTTGTTTTTTTAACATCCTGTTGAGAATTTTCTAAGTTCCGATCATCATTCCTATAAGAATTTATCAAAAAATGGCTAAAAATTCCTTTTCATTTAAAGTTACCTGTTTTTTCGCTTAAACCAAAGACTTTTAAATATATTTAATATTACATTTAAACAAAGGCCATCGTTTGGGGTAGATTAGAAAAATGAATGTGACTTCCAGCCGGGTGGAATGAGGCCGTATAGAATGTTAAGAGTTTTAACAGGCCAGTAGTAGAAATAACTTATTCAAGGGAAATAACTCTGTTAATAATTTCAAAAGTTACACATTTTTTTAAACTTACAATTTTTTTTAAAACAGGTTTTATGTTTCTTATTTTTTTATGACAATATATATATAACAATATATGTATATGTGTGCAAAATTATATGTATATATATACATATATATGTATATGTATGCATACATATATGTATATATATAAGTATATGCATACATATAAGTATATATGTAAATATATGTATGTATATATGTGTATATATTAAGTATGTTTAAAAAAAACAAAAACAACAAAAGATATAAATAAATATGTTTTTCCAACATACAACGCATTTTTTTTGCTGCCTTCAAAAAACAACTTATTCAATTACAAATAATGCTTCGAAAACACTATAAAAACAAAACCTTTATTCAATATGCCTGGGCAAGGCTATTTTATAGTAACAGAAAGAAAAAACAAAAATTTAAAGGATTTTCAAACATTCGCGCTGAACACCCGGTCGGAACTTTAACAACACGGAAATTCACAAACTTGGCCAATCTTTCAAATTTCAATTTCAGCGTTCATCAACGTATTAATAACAACTGTTGATTTTTACCAAACATGAATGGGATGAAAACTTCTTACTACTCTGAAGATAGACTTTGTCCGAAAATATTAAGTATGTTTAAAAAACAAAAAAAAACAACAAAAGATATAAATAAATATGTTTTTTCCAACATACAACGCATTTTTTCGCTGCCTTCAAAAAACAACTTATTCATATATATATATATATTATATATATCATACATATTCGTTATACAGGTATATGAAGTCTGACTCAAGGGAGATAATACATTTCTGTTTTTAATTTTTCAGTTTCAAACAATTACCAAAAATCAGGAAAATGTCCAATTTTTATGAAACTTTCAACACTATATTCATTAATGACTTAATTTTATAATAAATAGATAAAACTTGAAAAAAAAAGTTTTTTGTGAATTAACACTAAAGTGTTAGAATTTATTAGGGTCTATGATGCCCGTTTTGTCACAATGACAAATCACAATTTTTAAAAAGATTTTCTTAATTATTTTTATCATAATGTAACGCAGAGTTATGCCCCTTGTTTCACTCAATGGAGACGCTTGTGTTGTAACAGTTATTATTGTAAGAAATGCACATGGTGACCCAAGTTCAAATCCAAGACAATGCTGTTGGCATTTCACATAGTGCTAATACTCTTGGGAAAGGTATGATGCCAACTATTCTCCCTCCAGCAATGGGTAAAATAGTAGGACAGACTGGGCTCTTTAACCTTTATTAGGCAACAAGTCTAGGAAAAAGAAAACTCTGAATTCAAACCTGTTGAATTCCACTAAAGAAATTGACGATGTGTCACATCCTATTCATTTGAAGGGGTTGGTATATTCTGTAGTGTTATTTTGAATTCTAAAATGCATCCTAAGTTTCACATAAATAATTGTGTAAACCTGTAATGATATATTGTAATAAATATATTGTAATATTACTTAGTATAAAATGATAATAATGAAATTTATTGTGTACAGTGCTCAGGTGTACCACAACTCATCAAAGTCTCATGTCTAGTACACAGAATAATGTATTAGTGTCAGGATAATGCTGGGTAACCGCTGCTAGTATTACATATATAAATGATGTATAAAATATAAGTTAGAATAGAAAATTCATTCTTACTGTAGATCTATCAACCTCCATATAGGTGTGGTGATTAAAATTGAATAAAAATAAAATAGAATAACAAAACAAAAAAATTACAATTTCTCAGGCAGGATGAACCCTCTTAACATTTGGACTCACTTTCTACCACCAAGAAATCTCTCGGCCATTCGGGACTCGGGCCTTAAGTGGGATCAGACGCTATTACTGGACAGGAAGAAATTTCCTCTCCACAAGGTAGCTGTAACCACTGAATAAAGTCTGAAACCCAAAACTACTTTTTGTTTTTGTCTCTTCCTTTTCCTTCCTTTAATTCCCTTTCAGCTTGATGACTCCAGATTAAAAAAGAAAACCAGTTATTTTCTATAGGTCTAACATGATCAAAGGGGAACCACTCTTGACTGATAAATTATTTATTTATTTATTGATCTACTAGGAAAAAAGAAGACGGGTTAGGGTTAGGGGTTAGGGATTAGGGTTAGGGTTGGGTTAGGGTTTAGGATTAGTTTAATGGGAAAATAAATAAATAACTTATCAGTCAAGAGTGGTTCCCTTTGATCATGTTAGACTTATAGGAAATAACCAGAAAACCTGTGCCTACTCACCAGAAATAACCAGCGACCTTAAACCAACATAAAATCCTTAAAACCCCACAAAAAAAATGGCCACTATATTGTCAGTGCCATGATGTAATGGTTGTCATAGGAAATCAACATGGCGACACAAGTTCAAATCCTGGACAAGGCTGGTTACATTTCATATAGCGCTAATACCTTTGGAAAAGGTATGAATCCAACTACTTTCTGTTCAACTATGGATAAATAGTAGTGTGGTCTGGGCTCTTTAATCTTGGTGAGGTAACCAGTCTAGGAGAAGGAAAATTCTGAATTCAAACCAGTTAAACTCCACTTTAAAAAAATTGACCTCGTCATATCCTAACTCAATCGTTGGGGTTAGTAAAATATTAGATATCTATATATTTTTTGGGGAACACTACCACAGAAACGAATACCCTCAATCAGGCATCTGCCATATTCTGAACGTCTTGCTGCCCTGGGAATGGATTCGTTGAAACTTCGGCATCTGGCAACTGACCTGGTAAACACTCATAAGGTCATTATTCATCTTAACAACAGCAACCTTGAACACCTTTTTGATCTCCATGTTTCTTACACATTTGGGCATGCCTACAAAGTCAGAAAACAGCATTTACTGAGCCATGCCATATGCTACTATACAACAAGTGATCGTAGGAAGCGCGTGGTGTAATGGTTAAAGTCATGGGAAATGGACTCGTCGCCCCGAGTTCAAATCCTGGACGTGGTAATTGCATTTCACTTAGCGCTAATACCTTGGGAAAGGTATGAATCCTACTCTCCCTCCAGCTATGGGTAAATAGCAGGGCAGACTGCGTTCCTTAACCATGGCTAGTTAACCAGTCTAGGAGAAGGAAAACTCTGAATTCAAACCTGTTGAACTCCACTTAAGAAATTGACCTTGTGTCGTATCCTGCTCGTGCGAAGAAGTTGGTAAATATAGTGATCCAAAATGTGATTTAAATTTGTTAAAAATGTTTTCCTTCTCCTAGACTGGTTACCTAACCAAGGTTGAAGAACTCAATCTGTTCTGCTAGTAACCATAACTGGAGGGAGAATAGTAGGATTCATATCATTTTCAAGGGGAATTAGCACTAGGTGAAATGCAAATAGCCTCGTCCAGAGTTTGAACTTGTCTTGCTGTGCCCATTTCCTATGATGGTAACCATTACATCGCAACACCTCACTGAGAACATATCCTCAGATTTTGTGACCTTCAGTCTTGTGCTCTCACCACTCAACAATAACCTTGAGTTAATCGTTTTTTTTTCAACCTATTCCCAATGCTAATAAAAATCAAGGGAGTTAACTCTGCTAATCTTAAAACAATGATAAGAAAATACCAAAGAAAACGTGTAACATTATTAATCGTCATAAACACAGCCAAGGCACACACACCGGTTCGTGCTTGTGATTATTATCATTCAATAAATCAGGAACGGTCAGTGTACTTCCTGCCCTGCCCAGCATTTAATGGTGAATGCTTACAGCTGAGTGAAGTAAAACAAATGTAATACAATACAGGCAAAGTCTGTATTGGCATAAGCATATAAAAGCTTAGTCTGTGTTATTTGATGCTACTTGGCAGACAGCCAGCCACATATCAGTGACTGAACTTTGTTATCTCTATATACAGCATGAAACAGACAATAGCCCAATGGTGATAGAAAAGGTTTTAAGGGCTGCTAAAGTCAGTAGTTCAATTCTAAGTGCCAGACCCCTTTTTATCATATGGGTGCTAGAGGGTGGTGACTGAAGGTCTACATGTCCTGGGAATGACGTTAAACTCTATCTGATCATGAGGTTCCAGTTTTGGAGGTTTGAGGAATGTGGAGCACCCCTTCATCACCATTGCTCCCTGGTCCACTCTGACGCGGAGTGGTAGTACCTGTTAGGGTCCCATCTATGGGTTAAATAGAAAAATGTATTTATAAAAAATTGCATTATCCATTAAGAATTGATTTATTTCAAAACTTTATCGGCATTAAATGACCCACTGAGGTTGATATGCCGTAAAACAAAACCAAATCAAAAAAAAATTCAAGTGCCAGTTGGGTAATGATAGAGATGAGGTTTTATGAGATAGATAGATAGATAGATAGATAGATAGATAGATGGATGTAAATGGAATAGATAGATCAATAGATAGATAGACTTGGATAGATAGATAGATAGATAGATAGTGAAAAGACTGTTATTGTTAGATAGATAGATAGATAGATAGATAGATAGTGAAAAGACTGTGATTGTTAGATAGATAGATAGATACACTTGGATAGATAGATAGATAGATAGTGAAAAGACTGTTATTGTTAGATAGATAGATAGATAGATAGATAGTGAAAATACTGGAATATATAATTAGGTAGGTATATATATAAATAAATAGATAGATAGATAGATAGATAGATAGATAGTGAAAAGACTGTGATTGTTAGATAGATAGATAGATAGATAGATAGTGAAAAGACTGTGATTGTTAGATAGATAGATAGATAGATAGATAGATAAATAGATAGATAGTGAAAAGACAGTGATTGTTAGATAGATAGATAGATAGATAGATAGATAGTAAAAAGACTGTGATTGTTAGATAGATTGATAGATAGTGAAAAGACTGGAATATATAATTAGGTAGGTATATATATAAATAGATAGATAGATAGATAATGAAAAGACTGGGATATATAGATGAATAGATATGTACACACTGTGATAGATACACAGACAGACAGACAGATAGATAGATGTCAGTAGACTATGATAGATAGAAAGTTAGATAGATGGATAGATAGATAGATATCAACAGGCTGAGATAAATAGATATGAAAAGAATGGGATATATATATATATATATATATATATATATATATATATGAATTTAACATTTTGAAAAAACAATTAGTAATTATAATCTGCTGACAGAATCTGTTTCGACCGCTTAGTAGAAAGGTCATCATCAACGAGCAAAACATATGAAGGAAAGAAGGGATAAAAAACCGTTGGAAGAAATAGGGGGTACAAACACACGCTGGAATGCTTGAATTTTTAAAATGCGCATTCTGTATCAAAAATAAAATAAATTTTATTTTTAAAAAACAGAAGCATTTTTAATCCAAAAATAAAATAAAATAAAATTTATGTATATAAAGCATGAGGCAAGTAGTCACTTCTACTTATAGACTCGTTGACTACCACGTGACCAGGGAAGGCAACCTATTGTCCAATCACTGGCAGTGCTGCTGCTGCTGCTGTTGTTGTATTTATACTAGCTGATTCTTAACCTTAGCTCATAGCTATTTGGATCATCTTGGATGTCGGACCTAAAGGACACTATCCCACAAGGACTTATTGATTTACTTACTTGTTTACTTTAAGTTCTTTTACAACTGGCCAAGGATGTCGGCCAGTTACTCAACAGGTTATGGGCCAAGATACGCTTGCATCTTTGACTTGACACCAAAGACAACGAAACGAAAGACATGTTTCACTGAGCGTAATAGAAATTAAGAAAATTAGATTTACCCCTCAAACGTGACAAACGCCTAATTGACTAATGTTCGCTTTTGGCTAATGGGAAAGGAGGAGGGGCGTTACCAAGGCTTTTACCAAGATGTTGGTAAATACCAAGTTCAATGGTCATTCCTTCTTTTTTTTTCTTTTTTCTTTTTAATTTACCTATATTATCGACTGGAAAGTAGACATATTCTGTTAGGCCAGGGGTGACCAAACTACGGCCCGCAGGCAGGATCCGGCCTGCGAAGGCATATTATCAGGTCTGACGACGGTACTTTGTTGGAATTTTGTTGTATATAGTTATTTACTTTATTGTATATAGTTATTTACTAAGCTTATCTTAGATATGACACAAGGCCAGAAGTATGGGGCTCCCAATGAGAATCGAACTCACTAACAATGGTTTGCGAAGCGAGCTTGCTAACCATTACACCGTTACACCACGTGAGGCATGAGGCGAGTAGTCACTTCTACTAATAGACTCGTGACCTGAGAAAGATTCCTATTATCCAATCACTGGCAGTGCTGATGCTGCTGTTGGTGTATTTATAGAGGCCTGATTCTAATCTTAACTCATTCACAATCGGACGTCGGACCTAAAGGACACTATCCCACAAGGACTTATTGGTTTACTCACTTGTTTACTTTAAGTTTTTTTGCAACTGGAACCAAGGATGGCGGCCAGTTACTCAACACATGTGTTTGTTTTTCTAAAAGTATTTATTTCATATATATATATATATGTGTGTGTGTGTATTATTCCAAAAGGTAAATTTATTTGTATATGGTGAAGTGGATGTTAAAGCCTTTCGGTTTGTTATAATATTATCATCAGGATATTGGAATGAGTATAGTGTTGTTAGGCAACAATATATTCATCCAAATGTCCTGTCGAAGGTTTTATAAGTAAAGTCGTCGGGGTGGCCTAAAGTCGGTATCAGCCAATCATCGAGGAAGTCTATCCCCTTTTCAATAGAGCTGGACCAAGGAGATTGTTTTTGTGTCTCAGGGGAGCGCCACACCTACCATCAGCTCCTTACTTTACCGCTACTCATACGCAGAGTTGGCGAGAGCCAGTTCTTTTGCAACTGGAACCAAGGATGGCGGCCAGTTACTCAACATAATGAATAGATTATTTTAGTAAAAAAACTTTTTTTTTATCAATTCAAAATATAGGGGGTGTTGACCTTTGTTCATTTGAAGAAAAAAAAAAATTCCAGTCCTCAATTTGTTCTTTTCTATAAAGATCAAATCCTGAAGAACATATAAAAAACAAAAAACAAACAAAAAAAAATCATAAAAATTTAATACCCGAAAAAAGTGATTTGAATATTTAAAAGTTATTTTCTTAAAACTCAAAAGATAATTTATGTAGCATGTTTTTAGTTTTTATTTATATATTTTTCAAAATAACATTTTTCTTTTATTTGATGCAAAAAAAAGTATTTTCTCTGATTCAATTGGCCTATTTTTATTTACTTAAAAATTTAATAGTGAATTTTAAATGTTTCGAAGAATCTATGTCTAAGTCAATATTTTCTCCAGAGATAAAGCTTTATTTAATCCATCCAAAAATGTAAGTTTAAAAATGTGCAATTTTGCGCAACATATTTTCCAAGATTTTTATATATTTAAAAAATTATTACTAACAATACTTCTTTTTCTTTACAGAAGACTAAAAAGACATAAGTTATTCCCCTTTTTTTTTTAAATATTCGGATTTTTTGTCTGTTCAGTGTTTGTATCCTTGTTGTGATGTTATTTTTTCTTAGTTGTTTTGGATACATCGTGTAATTTTGTTGGATATTTTTACATATCTAGACTTCCATAACCATTTCCACTGCAGTCTTATTCACTATTCCAAAGTTGACGGCTACCTTTTTTGTATAATGACAAAGTAGTTATTTCCTATAAGTCTAACATGATCGAAGGGGAACCACTCTTGACTGATAAATTATTTATTTAATTTCCAATTAAACTAACCCTAAACCCTAACCCTAAACCCTAACCCTAACCCTAACTTAATAATGATAGTATAGAGGGTTATTTCCTATAAGTCTAACATGATCAAAGAGGAACCACTCTTGACTGATAAATTATTTATTTTCCCATTAAACTAACCCTAAACCTTAACCCTAAACCCTAACCCTAACTTAATAATGATAGTATAGAGGGTCATTTCCTATAATTCTAACATGATCTAAGGGGAACCACTCTTGACTGAAAAATTATTTATTTATTTTCCCATTAAACTAACCCTAAACCCTAACCCTAAACACTAACTTAATAATGATAGTATAGAGGGTTATTTCCTATAAGTCTAACATGATCAAAGGGGAACCACTCTTGACTGATAAGTTATTTATTTATTTTCCCATTAAACTAACCCTAGCCCTAAACCCTAACCCTAACCCTGTGTTCTTTTTTCCTAGTAGATCAATAAATAAATAAATAATTTATCAGTCAAGAGTGGTTCCCCTTTGATCATGTTAGACTTATAGGAAATAACCGACAAAGTTATATACTTATTGGAACCTATTTGTGAAAAATGTTTGTTCAGGGAATGTTTCGTTTAGCAACTGAAAAGAAAATCATAATTTAAGGAATAATAAAATCTGTCCCATTGTGATGTAATGGTTAGCAACCTAGTCTCGCAGGTCTAAATAATACTGAATAGTGAATGACACATAGTTGCAATTTTGTGTCATATTCTACCCATGGTGAATAAGTTAGGCATATTACTAAATACTTAATTTAAGAAATATCACTTAAAAATCATAAGCCAGTCAAAAACAGAGTTATCTCCCTTACAACGCATAATTAAAATTTCGGACATGCATTTTTGAGGCTACTTTATTTTCCAATCGAGACAGAATACTTATACGTAATCGCGTGTTCGATCTTCGCTGGATGCGCCCATATTTGCGACCTTGTGTCACATCCTACTCTTGACGAATGGGTTGGGTAAATAACTATTTTTACTTAACGTTTGTAGAATGCAAAATATTCGGAACATTGGGATAATAACAAAATGCAAAAAAAAACAAAGAAAGAAAAACTGGTAAAAAAAATAATGAAAACCTAAAGAATTTCAATGTTAATTATTTCGAAATGACAATAAAAGTAACAACAACAGCAAATTTAACACTTCGTTTTGGCTGAACTTGCAAATCGGTCAGAAAATTAAAACATAATTACAGGATAACCCAGAAAAAACAGAAGCCAAATTATTTATTCATTTTCCCATTAAACTAACCCTAAAACCCAACCCTAAACCCTAACCCTAAACCCTAACACTAACCCTAACTTAATAATCTTACCCCCCCCCAGTTAAAATGAACAGTTTTATTACAAAATTTGTGGGTTCTGTTTTTTTTCTGTGTCACCCTGTATACATAGTGACCCAGAAAAAACAGAACCTAAATTATTTCTTTATTTTCCCATTGTTTAAACCCCTAAACCCCAACTCTAACCCCAATCCTAACCCTAAACCCTAATCCTAACCTTAACCCCCCCCCCAGTGAAACTTAATAGTTTTATTAGAAAATTTGTGGGTTCTGTTTTTTCTGGGTCACCCTAATTTTCTGACAGATTTGCAAGTTTAGCCTCGTTTCTTCTTATCTGTGCTGCCTTTTTTATGTAGAATGTAAAACAACTTCATTATTACAATATAAAACACAACAAAAATAAGATGAAAGATAAACTTGTACAACAATAATAAAAAGAAGATTAATTAATTTTATTTGACATATTTTGAAGTGGTGTGTACTATATATATCAACCATGATATTGAATATAACAAATTATTTCTATATGTTTTTATGTTCATTGTCTTTTATACAAGTTTGTGTGTGGGTGTGGGTGTGTGTGTGTGTGTGTGTGTGTGTGTGTCTGTTTCTATGTGTATGTGCCTGCATGCCTGTGTTTATCTCATTGTCTGTCTACCTGCTGCAATAGATAGCAGGTTTATCTTATAACATACACACACACACACACATATATATAGGTTATTTCCTATAAGTTTAACATGATCAAAGGGGAACCACTCTTGACTGATAAATTATTTATTTATTTTCCCATTAAACTATATATATATATGGTCCCAAACTCGATAGAGCTCTCTGAGGGTGACTTAAATTAACTTTCACCGCCAGCATATATAAAGCAAGAATCGTCTGTAAACAGACTGGATCTCTCTGGTGATCGTAAAATATATAAACAAACGTTTGTATCTAATAGTTTAAACATTACCCTCGTTACGGCAGCTGCCAAGTGGCCGAGAGGTTAAAAAGTCGGACAGACAAAAACTCAGTCGGATTTCGATAGTTAATTGTTGTGTCTAGCTATACTGAATTGGCGTGAAATGCCGAAACACGGTGTCTGTAGATGACTTATTATATATATATATATATATATATATATATATATAGTTAAAAATTAATGATAAAATGAATGAATGGATGAAATAAAAGTGAATGAAATGATGGGGATAAATGAAAAATCCTTTCCAAGGGACCCCTCTCAAAAGTATTAAAACACTTTTTGAGAGTGGGGTCCCTGATAGAAAGTTTTTCTCCTCTATTATTAGACTCCTTTGAAGCATCAAGTTAATATAATTATTATATATATATATATATATATATATATATGTGTGTGTGTGTGTGTGTGTGTGTGTGTGTGTATAGATAAAAGGGTATGAAAACACACAATGTTGTTAAAATGAATATATTTTTATATCATTTTCATTGCTAATATTGACAATATTTCGATTAATAAAAAATCATCATCAGAGCATAATGATAATTATTTATATCTAAAAACGGACCTAATTATCATTATGCTCTGATGATGATTTTTTATTAATCGAAATATTGTCAATATTAGCAATGAAAATTATATAAAAATATATTCATTTTAACAACATTGTGTGTTTCAATACCCTTTTATCTATACATATACTGTCGGATTCATTTCCTTACTCTTAACTTATGTATATATATGTGTGTGTGTGTGTACATTGATAATGTAGTTTGCTATATGTATTAGTTAAGAGTGGTCAATATCATTGATAGACCATATATATCCAACTTAGGATAGATAGATAGATAGATAGATAGATAGATACACACACAGCTACATGGGGGAATAAACATTGTGTTTTGATAAATATTTTGAATAATGGTATTTAAAAATGGATGTGGTTAAAATATATGATTGAAAAAAAATGAAAGCACTGACAATTTATTTGTATGTTTTATTTTTCATGTTCATTTTGTTTGTATGTGTGTACATGCATGCGTTTCTGTGTCTTTGTTTGTCTCTGTCTATCTCTCTTTTTGACTGTCTCTGTCTATCTCTCTATCGGACCATATGACCTTAAGGTATCCCTTTTGCTTTGCTGATTCATAAGTATTTTTTTTTCATTTGCACCGTCAACATCCGGTTGTTTGTTAGGGGTTAGGGTTAGGGGTTAGTTTTATAATTAAAAAAACCCTCTAAAAATCGTCTGTTAACAAACAACCGGATGTTGACGGTGTAAATGAAAAAAATGTACTTATGAATCAGCAAAGCAAAAGGGGTGCCTAAAGGTCATATGATCCTCTCTATCTCATGTTCTCAGTTTTCCAGCCAATGCCGGGGGTCCAGTGAGCTTCATCTTTCTCGGGGGT
>CM042155.1:27752645-27803101 GCA_023376005.1 Doryteuthis pealeii | reverse complement strand
CCACTAGTGAACACTCGTCCACTCAGCATGTGTGGGTGGCAATTCTGTGTGTGTGTGTGTGTGTGTGTGTGTGTCTGTTTCTATCGTGTATGTGCCTGCATGCCGTGTTTATCTCATTGTCTTCTACCTGCTGCAATAGATAGCAGGTATATCTTATAACATACACACACACACCACACATAATATAGGTTATTTCCTATAAGTTTAAACATGATCAAAGGGGAACCACTCTTGACTGATAAATTATTTATTTATTTTCCCATTAAACATATATATATATGGTCCCAAACTCGATAGAGCTCTCTGAGGTGTGACTTAAATTAACTTTCACCGCCAGCATATATAAAGCAAGAATCGTCTGTAAACAGACTGGATCTCTCTGCTGGTTATCGTAAAATATATAAAACAACCGTTTGTATCTAATAGTTTAAACATTACCCTCGTTACGGCAGCTGCCAAGTGGCGAGAGGTTAAAAAGTCGGACAGACAAAAACTCAGTCGGATTTCGATAGTTATTGTTGTGTCTAGCTATACTGAATTGGCGTGAAATGCCGAAACACGGTGTCTGTAGATGACTTATATATATATATATATATATATTATATATAATATATAGTTAAAATTAATGATAAAATGAATGAATGGATGAAAATAAAAGTGAATGAAATGATGGGATAAATGAAAAATCCTTTCCAAGTGGACCCCTCTCAAAAGTGATTAAAACACTTTTTGAGAGTGGGTCCCTGATAGAAAGTTTTTCTCCTCTATTATTAGACTCCTTTGAAGCATCAAGTTAATATAATTTATTATATATATATATATATATATATATATATGTGTGTGTGTGTGTGTGTGTGTGTGTGTGTGTAGATAAAAGGGTATAAAACACACAATGTTGTTAAAATGAATATATTTTTATATCCATTTTTCATTGCTAATATTGACAATATCGATTAATAAAAAAAATCATCATCAGAGCATAATGATAAATTATATATCTAAAACGGACCCTAATTATCATTATGCTCTGATGATGATTTTTTATTAATCAAAAATATTGTCAATATTAGCAATGAAAATTATTAAAAATATATTCATTTTAACAACATTGTGTGTTTCAATACCTTTTATCTATACATATACTGTCGGATTCATTCCTTACTCTTAACTTATATATATATGTGTGTGTGTGTGTGTACATTGATAATGTAGTTTGCTATATGTATAGAGATGGTCAATATCATTGATAGACCATATATATCCAACTTAGGATAGATAGATAGATACACACACAGCTACATGGAGGAATAAACATTGTCTTGATAAATATTTTGAATAATGGTATCTAAAAATGGATGTGGTTAAAATATATGATTGAAAAAAATGAAAGCATTTTTAATGTTCATTTTGTTTGTATGTGTGTACATGCATGCATTTCTGTGTCTTTGTCTGTGTCTGTCTATCTCTCTTTTTGACTGTCTCTGTCTATATCTCTATCGGACTATATGACCTTAAGGTATCCCTTTTGCTTTGCTGATTCATAAGTATCATTTTTTTCATTTACACCGTCAACATCCGGTTGTTTGTTAGGTGTTAGGGTTAGGGGCTAGGATTAGGGGTTAGTTTTATAATTTAAAAAACCCTATAAAAATCGTCTGTTAACAAACAACCAGATGTTGACGGTGTAAATGAAAAAAATGTACTTATGAATCAGCAAAGCAAAAGGGGTGCCAGTAGGTCCAGTGAGCTTCAGCCACTGGACCTACTGAGTAAATTAACAGTGTTGATCCCAGGGGGCTATCTCCCCAGGCAATACCTGTCCCCTCGATTTAAAGGGCAGGGTTGGGTCTATTGCCCAGTGCCTGAGGCGCTCGCCTTGAGGGGGAATGCCAACGGGATCAACGCACCACCTGCCACCCATGAGTCTCAGCTTGTTGGTGGTCCCACATTAATAGGGCCTTGTGTCTGACCCGAACAGGTGGGGTACGAGGAAAATATCCTGTTTATATCTCTATCTGTCTATATCTGTCTCTGTCTGTGTCTCTGTCATCTCTCGCTGTTTGACTATATCTCTATCTGTCTATATATATTTACTAACCCCTCTACATGAGCAGGATGTGACACAAGGTCCATTTGTCAAGCAGAGTTTTAACAGGTTTGAATTTAGAGTTTTCCTTTTCCTAGACTGGTTACCTAGCCAAGGTTAAAGAGCCCAGTCTGCCCTATTATTTACCCATAGCTGGAGGGAGGGTAGTAGGATCTCTATCTGTCTATATCTCTGTCTGTCTGTCTGCCTATTAACTGAACATGCATGGGTTATTTCCTATAAATCTAATATAAACAAAGGGGAACCACTCTTGACTGATAGATTATTTCTTTTCCCATTAAACTAACCTAACCCTAACCCTAACCCTAACCCTAATCCTGTCTTCTTTTTTCCTAGTAGATCAATAAATAAATAAATAATTATCAGTCAAGAGTGGTTCCCCTTTGTTTATGTTAGACTTATAGGAAATAACCCATGCATGGCTGTATGTATGTATGTATATCTCTCTTTCTGACTGTCTCTCTGTCTATATCTGTCTCTTTTTTCTCTCAGTCTGTCTTTCTATATCTCTCTGTCTATCTGTCTATCTGTCTATATCTCTGTCTGTCTGTCTGTCCGTTTATATATCTGTCTGTCTATTAACTGAATATGTCAACCTCTTGCAATAGATAGCAAATTTTTTTGGAAGACTAATTTGCAAATTTAGTCACCTCTCCCTCAGTTTTGAGGCTTCTAATTATAATAAGCATTTAATACTTACCTCTCTCGAGAAATTACAATTATCCAGGTGAGTATGACATAGACTCTATACCATATTAATGGTAGGTGTGATGCTTCACCTAAGATACAAAAATAATCTCCTTAGTCTAGCGCTAGTGAAAAGGGGATAGACTCCCTCGCTGTCTGGCTGATATCATATTCTTCAATTCTATTCTTTTGTTACATAATTATTAGATACCTAATGATTATGGCAATAGTGTAGAAATCATAATGGCGATTAGTGCAGCTGATGGCCTTGAGGGTGAGTGACGCGCTTGACCTCACTCTCACCTTCCGGGGATAAATCGTGAGAACCGGAAGGCATAGAAGACCCTGTTCCGGTTTAAGGATAGAAGTAACTCAGTCAGTTAGCAGGTAGGAGCTTGAAGGTGTAAGTCGCATTTCTATGCGCATCCTGTCATCTGCGCAGATTGTCTGGTTGGGGATTTGGAAATAAAGTAACATCAAAGCAAATCGAAGTCTTGTGTTTATTATCTAAAAACTAACAATAACACAGGGCTTCTGATAAGGAGTGATCCCTAACAGAAACCAGACCCGAAGTCCCCAAGAAAGTCAACACCAGACGCTAGACCAGACCAAGATGATAGACGATCAGAATAGCAAAGCCGGCCAGAAGAAAAGACGACTAGAAGCAAGAAGTAAGAAAAGGGT
Organism: Doryteuthis pealeii; assembly: GCA_023376005.1. Lineage (NCBI taxonomy): Eukaryota > Metazoa > Mollusca > Cephalopoda > Myopsida > Loliginidae > Doryteuthis > Doryteuthis pealeii. The sequence goes on along the minus strand of CM042155.1, from coordinate 27,799,623 downwards.
ATACAACTGATATATGCTGATTTGGTACTGTGAAAACCTCATTATGATGGTAGGTGTGATGCTTCACCTCAGATACAAAAACAATCTCCTTAGTCTAGCGCTAGTGAAAAGGGGATAGACTCCCTCGCTGTCTGGCTGATATCATATTCTTCAATTCTATTCTTTTTCACTGAGTTACCAAGCTAACTCCATGCAACCAGGATTGAACTCTAGATCTCATGATCTTTAATCCAATGCTTTATCTGATGATCAATCTCCATTCCAGTGTTTCTCAGCCGATGTTCCTAGGAGATCTGTGAGATAGTAGAAAAGATAATTAAAAGAGATAATTATCAATTATGATACATAATAATTTTATGCAGAGTTTCCCCGAGACATGAAAACTATTCTAATTGTTCCACAAGGAAGGGTAAAAATGGAACGAGGGTAAAGGGTTTGGTTCGAAGTTCTGTGAAGGCTCCAGATTACGACATGAAGGCTCCTGGGTTTGACAAGAAAGTTCCAAAGTGAAGGTTCCTGAGTTTGATAAGAAACACCTGAAAAAGGCCAAGTGTGTGTGTGGGGGGGGTATACATTGGCTGAAACATTCTGTATATAACAATAAAGATGAGGATAATAGTCTGAATAATCCAAATAATCCAAATTATCAAGCCTCATCTCAAAATTCAGAAAAAGAGTGTGAAAAGACTGAGAAACGCTGCTCCATAGAATTGAGACTGAATTATAAATATTGTGATTTTTATTTCAGTATTCAGACCATATGACCTTTAGGTACCCCTTTTGCGATCTCGATTCATAAGGACATGTTTTTCATTTACACCGTCAAAATCTGGTTGTTTGTTAACAGACGATTTTTAGAGTTTTTTTTTAAAATTAAAAAACTAACCCCTAACCCTAACCCTAACCCCTAACCCTAAAAAACAACCGGCTTTTGACGTGTGCAAATGAAAAACATGTCCTTATGAATCGAGATTGCAAAAGGAGTGCCTAAAGGTCATATGGTCCCAGTATTCTACCAACTCTTTGTTATAAATAAATGAGCTGTTAGGAAATGAGTTTTTATTTCAGCTTTGAAGTTGTAGTGATTGTCTTCCCTTGTTGGGATGGAGTTGTGTGGAAAAAAAATTAACTTCCCTTTCCGCCAGGACTTGCCACCAGATAGCATTACTACCTGGCTATTTAAACTTAACCTGGGAAGCTATCTCTCTCTCTCTTTTCTTCTGGCATCCTCAAAGATGCACTAGAGAGTCGTGTATCTGTCCATTAAGGCTTGGGGGAGGCTGCCCCCCAACTGTACAGTAAGTGACTATTCTACTCTCCATTTTAGTAGCCTCAAGATTAACTTATAGGATAAAATCCAATATTTTATATCCAAATAAGGATAAACACACAAACACAATTCTTTTTCCAAACTTAAGGCAAAGAGATTAAAACAAATGTTTATACATTAGTCAGAATTCGATTGGCCGATCGGATTGTTTTCAACTACGTCCGTGCATAAGCACCAAAAAAATTGATTACCATCTGATCCGATTTGTAATGTAAATACAGACAAAAAACTTTAAAAAACACAGATTCCATTTAGCTGCCAAACAGATCACACGCCGCTCCAAGACGACAACAAGTTCTTCTCAATTTAAGAAACAGATGTCCGAGTGAACGATTCAACTTTATGAACACCAAAACAAAACTCTACCACTGTCAGTGTTTACTACTGTCTATCATCATCATCGGCCACAGCAATTAACATTACCAATCCATTTCTCTGGTCATATTCACAAAACTTAATTTTTCATTTCTGGTCTATGTCTGATCGAACTTTGAGGAATTTACATACACATTTTACATTAAACATAAATTCTATAGACGAATTTTTGCACATTCTTTTGAACATTCACATTTTTGTTGATTATTGCGAATTTATTCTCCGAATAAATTTAATTTTTATTTTATAAATACATGCATTGTTTTTATCATTTCTCCGTATTTTCTGCCTAAACTATGTCTTATTATTTTATTGTCATTTACTTTGCTGGGATTACACTTGTCAAGTTCATTTTCTATAAGAAAAAGTATTGAATTTTATGCGATACATGCATTGTAAGTGCCTTCAAGTAAAAATTTAATATATACTTTATTCAGCAATGCTTCTAAAATAAACAAACATCCAAAAATCTTATTTGTGAAGTCGGAACATGCAAACCCAACCTCTACAAACTCTACAAGAAATCTCTCTTCCTTCCTCATGACATTCGTCCTAACTGTTTTTGTATCTGTATTTTATGCTACATGTGCTCAGACAATAAAGTCTGTATTTTGTTGTGTACAACTTTCTCGGATTTTATGTTACTATCAACTGTGATTAGGATTGAACCTGCAGCCTAGAGATAATTGTCACTTATAACTATATTAACTCAATGCCTGTATCCACTGCACCATGTGTCCAATTGGACAAGAAGGTTCCCGAGTCTGACAAGAAATACCTGAAGATGGCCAGAGGGCACATCGGATGAAAAGTTGTGCAGATAATAATAAAGATGAGGACAATAGTCCGAATAATATAAATAATACATAGAAAGTAAATTTGATGTCTGTAATAAACTTTGGCAGTAAGTGACCCTTCTACTCACCATTTTAGTAGCCTCAAGATTAACTCTTTATTCCTTCATCAGTACATCTTATTTTATGTACATCTGTATTTTATGTACCTCTTTGTTGGATTTCTTTGTATATGTTCACCAACATTCGTCTTAACTGTTTTGTATCTGTATTTTATGTTTAATGTGCTCAGATAATAAAGTCTGTATTTGTTATGTATCTCTTTGTTGGATTTCTTTGTATATGTTCACCTACATTCGTCCTAACTGTTTTCGTATCTGTATTTTATGTTACATGTGCTCAGACAATAAAGTCTGTATTTGTTATGTACCTCTTTGTTGGATTTTATTACATATATATTTACTCAAGTTTGGAGGTTTCTCGAAGCTTCCTAACATATTATAAGAAACAGAAGCTAAAATTACATTTAATTCTTATAAAGAGTTCCACAAGTTTGAGAAACGCTGCTCTATACAATTAACCACAGATATAGTGATTTTTACTTCAGTATTTCACCAACCCTGATAAGGACAATAGTCTGAATAATCCAAAATATCAAAATTCAAAGAAATAGGGTAAAAAGACTGCTCTATACAATTAAAACTGAACCACAGATATTGTGGTTTTTACTTCAGTATTTCACCAACCCAGATAAGGACAATAGTCTGAATAATCCAAAATATCAAAATTCAATGAAACAGGCCAAAAAGACAGAGAAACACTGCTCTATACAATTAAAACTGAACCACAGATATTGTGATTTTTACTTCAGTATTTCACCAACCCTGATAAGGACAATAGTCTGAATAATCCAAAATCTTAAAAGTTCAAAGAAAGAAGGTAAAAAGAGAAACACTGCTCTGTACAATTAAAACTGAACCACAGATATTGTGGTTTTTACTTCAGTATTCCACCAACCCTGAATTTCAAATCTCTTTACTATCAAATAAATAAGCAGTTAGGAAATGGGTTTTTCTTTCAGCTTTTATTGACAGAGGTCACGAGTAGGCATTTTTTTGAATTGTCAACTACTTGTTCTCCACTTGTCTCTTTCAGATCCACAATCGAAAGGCAACAATAAAGTTAGGATCACATCAAGATGGATTACAATCATTAAAGACAAACTGAAGCCAAAAGAAATACCTGGACAAAATCCAAAAGGTGAAAATAGCCAGTCATGTGACCAGTTCTTTTTCTGCTGAAACCACCCACTACTTAAAGCCGTCCAGTTGTTTCGTGTTGGTCAGTCCATTCAAATAAATCTTTAAAGTTAATCATTCAGTCAAAATATTAAGTTACCAGGAATGAACTAAGCTTCGAACAATATAGCGTTTCCCTCTTTGAATAGAACCGTACCATATGACCTTTAGGCACCCCTTTTTGATCTTGATTAAGAAAGGACATGTTTTTCATTTACACCATCAATATTTGGTTGTTTGTTAGGTTAGGGTTAGGGTTAGGGGTTAGTTTTATAATTTTTTTTTTTAAATCTAAAAATCGTCTGTTAAAACAATAGGATATTGGCAGTGTAAATGAAAAACATGTCCTTTCTTAATCGAGATCAAAAAGGGGTGCCTAAAGGTCATTTGGTCCATAGAACCATTCATGTATATCCATCTCCACTCTTTTTTTGAATGTTTGTGGTGAGCCGGAATTTAACACTTTGAAAGCAGAAATAAAATGACAAAAATAAGAAGTCTGCGCATAGGATCAGCGCAGGTAGAAAGAAAAAAATAGAAATATTAAAAATGATAATTTTCAACCAATCAGAAGTGTTTGTGTCTAAAAAAAGAAGTTTTTCAAAAAGACCGATTTCGAGCCTAGGGAGTCCTATGAAAAGCGAAGGTTTTCAAAGAACAGTTCAGAAGACAAAACTTATGCCTGGATATTCCTTGTTGCTCAAAGAAATATTTGCCTACCGCTACAAGCTATATCTTTCTCTCTCTACAAGTAACTTTACTGCTGATATATAAGAGCATTACCCTTTCTTTCTCTATTGAAGGGAACTCAACACTTTCTTCTTCTAATTACATGAACTTTTAAAAAAGCATATTCTGCAGGACTTTGATCAGTATTTTTGACTACTGTAATCTATTTGTTTTAATACATATATTACTTGTTGAATTTATGAGTTATTTGTTTTTCTGTCAATATATGTGACCTTATTATGTGTTTTATAATTACCAATATATATATATATATCCACTCATTACAACCACCATAGACTGCTTAGCCAACCAGACTCTGTTCTTAAGCATCACAGGTCACCAACCATGGCCAACAGGTGGACTCATTGGAAGCAGAATGGATAGGTAGCCAAACTTTTTCTGACAGGCTGTTTGAATAATGTTATAATGTTAAAAGTGACAAATAAAAAAGAAAGAAACCTAGCTTCTAAATTATTAATAGCAAACTCTTTCAAGCAACTCCATTACAAAGAATTGAATTGTGTATGACCCATACGTTCAAATCTATCTATATCAATTTTATTCTGTTCAGTTCTATCTATCTATCTATCATCAATGTATATTTAAGACAATGCTTAATTTAGCTTAGTTTAGCATAGGTGTATTATACATAAATAATTATGGTACTCCATCAAACTTGGCCTACTAAAACTGGTAAAAAGTTAATTACTTCCCCTACATACTTGAACTCTTCCATCAAATTTTATAAAAGATACTGTAGTAATAAGTGAACATACACGGTCGGACTTGAGTAAGCTTCATTCTACTTAGAATACATTTGCAGTTCTCTTGGGAATTTATATAGTTTTACAAAGCTAAAGAGTTACACAAACGGGCAAAGTTTAGAAGTTTGAAGAAAGTATCATAGACGGGACTCAGATGGAGGCAGTTAGGATGAACGTAGGTGAACATATACAAAGAAATCCAACAAAGAGGTACATAACAAATACAGACTTTATTGTCTGAGCACATGTAACATAAAATACAGATACAAAAACAGTTAGGACGAACGTAGGTGAACATATACAAAGAAATCCAGTTAATTCTAGTTTAGAACAATTAAAAATGAAGAGAATAAAATAAATATTCTTGTTTATCTTATTTGTTTTGTGTATATCTAAATTTGGACTTGGTCCGCCAAATTATCTTTGAGAGAGAGAGAGAGAGAGCTAAAGAGTTACACAAAGAGGAGGTAACTCTCAATTACTTATTAAAGATACTTTTCTACTCGCTTTACCTTGAAAAACAAAGCTTCCTTTTAGCTACAGTCTGTGTGCACTCTGGAATATCTAATTAGTTTTTTTCTTTGCAAAGTCGCCCATTTTCTAATCAATCTATTTGATTTTTAGCTAATTTTTCCAGCTCATCTCTTTATCTATTATCAGATTAGGATTAATCAAGTATCTTAACCCTCGTTTTAACAGTGGAATGTCATTGTTATCAGTTGAGCAGTGTGCTTCATTGTAATAGTTAAGATTGTTAGAATTATCACTCTCATCAGTACTTAATAGATAGTTAGAATTCACTGATAGTAGTAATTGTCAGGTCAGAGTTATCTGCCCCGAATCCCATTTTTGTGTATAGGGGTTCAGGTTAAAACAGGTTAACAGTGGAGTTTTATTGTTGTCAGTTGAGCTGTGTAGTTTATTGCAATAGTTAAGATTGTTAGAATTATCACTCTCGTCAAGTAAAATCTGCAGTGAAGAAGTGGCTCAAAGAACAGTCAACAAGATTTCACGGAGCATAAGAAATGTATGAATCCAACTATTCCCCTTCTAGCTATAGGTAAATAGAAGGGCAGACTGGGATCTTTAACCTTAGTTAGACAACCAGTCTAGGAGAAGGAAAACTCTGAATTCAAACCTGGTAAACTCTGCTTATGTCACATCCTACTTGTTTGGAGGGGTTGGTAAATATGTATGTATATCAGATGTGTATATAAGACTACCATTATCTATTCACTAGTTAATAATAACAAAGATGGGTACTCTTCGCGGAGTTCAGACCCGGCCACCTGCCTCAAAAACCACTAGCCGGTGGCTGCTGAAAAAACAACACCAGATACGATTGAAGTCCGTAGCCAAAGTGGTGTCACTTGAAAAAAAAACAACCATCTTAGGGCGTTTTTCCCAAAAACCCAATCCCAACCCAAACCCTAACCCTATGTCCTAACCATAAATCCCCTAATTAAAATTAACAGTTTTATTACAAAATTTGTTCTGTTTTTTCTGGGTCACCCTGTATACAGAGCCCAAATAATTTATTTATTTTCCCATTAAACTAACCTTAAACCCCTAACGAACCCTAACCCTAAACCTAACCTTAAACCCTAACCCTTTTTTTTTTTTTCAAGTGACACCGCTTTGGCTACGGACTTCAATCGTGGCAGAGGGTTTTTTTTTCAGCAGCCACCGGCTAGTGGTTTTTGGGCAGGAGGCTGGGATAGAACTCCGCGAATATACCCCAAAAATGGTTGACAATGTTTTATTTAATAATGAAAAGATGTAAGAAAATACAAGTTAAAATTAATAATGATAATGGTTGACCCAGTTTAGTTTAATCAGTAGAGTATCTGACTAGGGACCACAAGGTTCTGGTTTTGATACTAGCCCTTGCCAACTCAGCACAGAAGTAGCACACCTTGGATCTCTACAGTAAAGTGGGAAGCTGATGGTAGGTGTGGCACTCTACCTCAGATGCAAAAACAATCTCTGTTAAGATTCATGTGGCCATTTTAAGGCTGTAGTTGAAAGCAGTTTTACAGTGGAGATGCTTTGTGGCATAACGTTTGATCCTTTCTTGAAGTAGAAAGATGTTGTATCAGTTTTAATCCTTGTCTGTTGATCTGTCCTTAAAGCTGTTGATCTCAGAGTTGATCCTGTTTTGAAGTAGAAAGATGTAGTATCAGTTTTAATCCTTGTTTGAAGTAGAAAGGAGTTGTATCAGAATTGATCCTGTCCTGAAGTAGAAAGTTATATAATCTTTGTCTGTTGATCTCTTCTTCCTTTAGCAGTCCTTCCAGCGAGTAATTTTAGGACAATTTATCAACGCCTTTAAATAGTAAATTAAATACATGTTTTGGCATTTTAAAATATTGCAGACAAAATTTTGCTTACAGCTACATCTGAATGTTGTTTATATAAAGGTATTATTATTTGTGTAGCCATTTTAAGGCTGGAGCTGAAAGAAGTTTTACAGTGGAGATTCAATGTGGCATAAAGTTTGATCCTTTCTTGAAGTAGAAAGATGTAGTATTAGTTTTAATCCTTGCCTGTTGATCTGTTCTGAAAGTAGAAAGTTGTATTAGGTATTATCCTTGTCTATTGATCTGTCTTCGAAGTAGAAAGTTATATCCTGTTGGTCATTCCTTTAAGCAGTCCTTCCAGCGAGTAATCTTAGGACAATTTATCAACACCTTTAAATTGGGCGTTTTTGATTGGGTGAATCAGCCACCAGTGTCTTTGAACAGTCTATAGATATAAATTGTGTTCTTTAGCACACTAGCTCAATCGGTAGAGCGTTCAGCTAGAAACAACAAGGTTCCTAGTTCGATACCAGTCCTCGCCAACTCAGCGTTATGAGTAGCACAGGGATCTGTGCAGTAAAGTAAGGAGCTGATGGTAGGTGTGGCGCTCCACCTCAGATGCAAAAACAATCTCCTTGGTCTAGTGCTAGTGAAAAGAGGATAGACTCCCTCGCTGATTGGCTGATACCGACATTAGGCCGCCCGACGACTTTACTTTACTTAAACTCCCAAAATAATCCAACAATCTCTCTAGTCTATTGCTAATGAAAAGGAGATAGACTCCTTTTCTGTCCATCTGATATGGACAGTAGTCCACTCTGTCAACTTTTCTTTTACTTATGTATGTTTCATTTGTATATGGACATATTGACACACACACGTGGGAGGTAGATGCAAAAAATAGAGCGGCCTGGCGCCTCAACATTATGCAAGGCACGGAGAGGGGTGAAACAGAGAGGAGAGCAGCCTCAACAGAAAAGAGAGCCAGAAAGAGAGAGAAAAGCCAGCCGCCCCAGAAAGCATCACAGTTTGTGTGCATTCAGTGCACCAAAGACTGTTACTCAAGAATTGGCCCGCATGTCACTTGCGCAGATGCAGATAAAAATTTATTTTTATGTATTCTTTTTTTTGGGACACTACGCCATCGTCCTTGGCGGACGGAAAGGATCCAATAACTGTTTAATTTAAGAAATTATATTATGTAAAATATGCAAAAATAGGTAATTTTCACCTTTAGTTGTCAAAATTCCTTGCAAATGCAATTAGAGTAACCTCCCTTGACTTTCACTTTGAAACAAGCCAGTAGCTATTTTTAAAGTCTCTGTGCGAAATAAACAAATCTTAGAAACTTTTTCGAAAACAATACAACTGCATGCTTTAACACAAAAATATCATAAAATGTGTTCTTAATAACAATTACATTTATTTCAGATAATTTTATGCTAAGAATTTAGCCAACTGACTTTCACTTTGAAACAAGACGGTAGCCATTTTGAATGTGTTCATGTGAAATATACAAATCTTAGAATTGTTTTGAAAACAATACCACTGTATGCATTAACACAAAAATATCATAAAATCTGTTCTTAATAACAATTAAGTTCATATCAGATAATTTTATGCTAGGAATTTAGCCAACTGACTTTCACTTTGAAACAAGACGGTAGCCATTTTGAATGTGTCCGTGTGAAATATACAAATCTTAGAATCGTTTCAAAAACAATACAACCGCATGCTTTAACACAAAAATATCATAAAATGTGTTCTTAATAACAATTAAGTTCATTTCAGATAATGTGCACACACAATTTTATGCTATGAATTTAGCCAACTAAAAGTGAAATTACCCCAAAATGATATGTTATCTTATCCTTCTTAGTTCAGTCTGAGAAAGGATGACTTTTGCATTGATAAAATATATAGTCATTTAAATAATTGCCTTCATTGGTTAGTAGATGTCTCCAAACTTATTAAATTAATAATTGCTCTTTTAGAGTCTCAGTAAGAAATATTTAGTTATAAATTGATTAAAGAGATAATTAATTGAGTAACTATTTGTGATAATCTTGTTTTATGAGATTAATGTGGATAATTAACTGACTGAGACATTTTGTTACTTTGCTGCTTTCTACTAAGGCAGAGGAAAAAAAGAGAGAGAAATGTAGGGAAGGGAGGATGATTTAGAAGAGGATTGTAATGATAGGGAAGGGGTGGCAGAATCTAGATAAAGGATAAAAGGAAAGATGGCAGAGAGAGACAGACAGACAGACAGAGACAGAGAGACAGAGAGAGATTATATAGGAGTAAAAGAAGAGAGGGAGAGATATTGAAAAGGAAGGAAGTATAAAAATATCTGAGATGGGTTATTGTCCTTGATCTACAAGCCTCTCTTTCAATCAACCAATCACAGGCCAGCATTCTTTAGCGGCAAAACCAAAGACAAATTCTTCCTTTTCTGATCCAGCTACCTCCAAAGTCTTAACTTTGGTGATCTAGTGGGAACTAGTGCTTCCAACGTTACTTGACTGTAAACCCCTATAGATGGGAACCTAATTAGTACTACCATTCTAGGTCAAAGTGGACCTGAGAGTAATGACAATGAAGGGGTACTCAACACAACCCAGATCTCCAGGACTGTAGCCTTACCACCAATTGCAGTCTAATGTCATACCCAGGATATCCCTTTTTAAGATTTACTTTTATAAAAAAATATTGTTGGTTATTTCCCTAAATCCAACATAAACAAAGGGAAACCACTCTTGACTGATAATTTATTTATTTATTTTCCCATTAAACTAACCCTAAACCCTAACCCTAACCCTAAACCCTAACCCTGTCTTCTTTTTTCCTAGTAGATCAATCAATAAATAAATAATTTATCAGCCAAGAGTGGTTCCCCTTTGTTTATGTTGGACTTATAGGAAATAACCATATTGTTTATCATGACATTTTAAAAGAGTCAAATATTTTTGTAGTCTATTTTATCCTTTTTTTTTATTTATCTATTTTTCAAGTGTCTGTATGTGACTTGAGATTTAAAAATTTTTTTAGGATGACTCAAAGTTTAACAAGATGTATGTGCTCAGATGGGCTTGTTCTGTGTTTCTTTTAGCAAAGCAGTACTTATGTTTTATTTGATTGTGTTGGTTTGGTTTCTTTGTTTAATGGAAAATCAATTTATTTGAGGTTCTATGAGGAAGTGAAGAAGCTACTCTCTACCAAACATATTTTTCTAAAGATTACTAGAGAAAGTATATTTGGACACTATAAGCAAAGGGTTACAAAAGGACATTTGGACACAATAAGCAAAATATTACAAAAGGACTTTTATACACTATAGGCAAAGGGTTACAAAAAGACATTTGGACACTATAGGCAAAGGGTTACAAAAGGACATTTGGACACTATAGGCAAAGGGTTACAAAAGGACATTGGACACTATAGGCAAAGGGTTACAAAAGGACATTTGGACACTATTGGACACTATAAGCAAAGGGTTACAAACGACATTTGGACACAATAAGCAAAATATTACAAAAGGACTTTTATACACTATAGGCAAAGGGTTACAAAAGACATTTGGACACTATAGGCAAAGGGTTACAAAAGACATTTGGACACAATAAGCAAAATATTACAAAAAGACTTTTATACACTATAGGCAAAGGGTTACAAAAAGACATTTGGACACTATAGGCAAAGGGTTACAAAAGGACATTTGGACACAATAAGCAAAATACAAAAGACTTTTATACACTATAGGCAAAGGGTTACAAAAAGACATTTGGACACTATAGGCAAAAGGTTACAAAAGGACATTTGGACACAATAAGCAAATATTACAAAAGGACTTTTATCACTATAGGCAAAGGGTTACAAAAAGACATGGACACTATAGGCAAAGGGTTACAAAACGACATTTGGACACAATAAGCAAAATATTACAAAAGGACTTTTATACACTATAGGCAAAGGGTTACAAAAGGACATTTGGACACTATAGGCAAAGGGTACAAAAGGACATTTGGCAAAGGGTTACAAAACGACATTTGGACACTATAGGCAAAGGGTTACAAAACGACATTTGGACACAATAAGCAAAATATTACAAAAGGACTTTTATACACTATAGGCAAAGGGTTACAAAAAGACATTTGGACACTATATTACAAAACGACAGGGGTTACAAAAGACATTTGGACACTATAGGCAAAGGGTTACAAAGGACATTTGGACACTATAGGCAAAGGGTTACAAAACGACATTTGGACACAATAAGCAAAATATTACAAAAGGACTTTTATACACTATAGGCAAAGGGTTACAAAAAGACATTTGGACACTATAGGCAAAGGGTTACAAAATGACATTTGGACACAATAAGCAAAATATTACAAAAGGACTTTTATACACTATAGGCAAAAGGTTACAAAAAGACATTTGGACACTATAGGCAAAGGGTTACAAAAGGACATTTGGAAACAATAAGCAAAATATTACAAAAGGACTTTTATACACTATAGGCAAAGGGTTACAAAACAACATTTGAACACTATAGGCAAAGGGTTACAAAAGGACATTTGGACACTATAGGCAAAGGTTACAAAAGGACATACACTATAGGCAAAGGGTTACAAAAGGACATTTGGACACTATAGGCAAAGGGTTACAAAAGGACATTTGGACACTATAGGCAAAGGGTTACAAAAGACATTTGGACACAATAAGCAAAATATTACAAAGGACTTTTATACACTATAGGCAAAGGGTTACAAACGACATTTGAACACATAGGCAACATTTGGACACTATAGGCATATAGGCAAAGGGTTACAAAAGAGGACACAATAAGCAAAATATTACAAAAGGACTTTTATACACTATAGGCAACAAAAAGACATTTGGACACTATAGGCAAAGGGTTACAAAACGACATTTGGACACTATAAGCAAAGGGTTACAAAACGACATTTGGACACTATAAGCAAAGGGTTACAAAATGACATTTGGACACTATAGGCAAAGGGTTACAAAATGACATTTGGACACTATTAGCAAAGGGTTACAAAATGACATTTGGACACTATAGGCAAAGGGTTACAAAAGGACATTTGACACAATAAGCAAAATATTACAAAAGGACTTTTATACACTATAGGCAAAAGGTTACAAAAATACATTTGGACACTATAGGCAAAGGGTTACAAAATGACATTTGGACACTATAGGCAAAGGGTTACAAAATGACATTTGGACACTATAAGCAAAATATTCCAAAATGACACTTGGACACTATAAGCAAAGGTTACAAAATGACATTTGGACACTATTAGCAAAGGGTTACAAAATGACATTTGGACGGCAAAGGGTTACAAAAGGACATTTGGACACAATAAGCAAAATATTACAAAAGGATTTTATACACTATAGGCAAAAGGTTACAAAAATACATTTGTTACAAAATGACATTTGGACACTATCAAAGGGTTACAAAATGACATTTGGACACTATAGGCAAAGGGTTACAAAATGACATTTGGACACTATAAGCAAAATATTCCAAAATGACACTTGGACACGATAAGCAAAGGGTTACAAAAGAACTTTTGGACACTACAGGCAAAGTGTTACAAATGGAAAAAATAACACTAAGTATATTTCTGTGTGAGTGTGTGCACATGGATACATTTCAAACTTGCATATATTTTGGTGTCAGTATGGCTTCAGTCTCGATACTTATTTTAGCCTTTAAATACACATTACATTGATGAGGCTATTAAAGATTCAATTCAATTGAAACTTTGATGAGTAGGTATCTCTGTATTTGATCTATAAACTATGCAAGTTTCATTGCTCTACACAAGGTGGAAAATGTATAAGATATTCTTTTCTTCTGAAAACAGTGAAAATTATGCAACATTTACATTTGAGTCACTACAGATGTTTTTCTTCTTCGATGCCAAACAGTAAAGTGAAACTACTTTGAGTCTGAGGAGAGATAAGCCCTCCTGACTCCAGCAGTCAGTCTGTTATTTTTAAAATCAACAATAAAACCAAACATTACTTTTAGTAATTTGATATGGCCTATACTCAGATTGGAAAATATTTGTCAATATGACTAATGGCCAAGATATGAGAGGTCAATTCTAGGTTGGACGTACTTTTTATCAGGCATATTCCTCTCATGACCAATTTTAAAATCCATAATCATTTTTGGAACAGTTTCCTCAAACAGGAAGTTAGGAGGCGCTTGAATGTTGAAAAAAGTTTGTTGAATTGAGTAAGTGAGTGTGTTACATAATCTATGCGGTTGCATAAGATTATTGTCAATCCCCTGTATTTCTAAAGGGATGGCCCTTTTCATATCACGGGCAGGACTTTCCATGGAATAGTACAGAAAGCCCGCGAAAATACGTGAAGTCACGTGGGACCTGGTTGGCTCCTCAGTTTTCAGTTGGACGTCAGGCAGTGAAGATGTCCTGCCTTAACTGTAACTCACTCTGCATACGCGCGCTATGTTAGTCAGATATTTAGTTACATGAAATGCATAGTTAGTAAATAAAAGTTTAAAAAAATAACACGGTCTTGTGATTAATGAATGTCCTGGTAACAAGACTGATTAGAAGAAGAAATGAGTTAAGTGCAACCAACCACCAAGATGAAGTCAAGACGATAGAAGAGACCCTAGAAGAACAGATGAAGAAGAATAGAAGTAAGTAATGAAAGAGTATACAACAAGTGTACTGTTGTATTAAGCAACAACAACTAAGTACAACTGAATTTCTACTTAAAGCAGTTGGTATTTATAGCACTGGAATATTCCATACTTGCATCTCCCCCAAAGTGCTCAATATATATATATATATATATATATTATGTTAAGTAAGAGTTAGAGAAAGAGAGAGGTAAGTTTAGTCAAATTTAGTCTTGAGAATAGAAATATTTCTCAAGAGATATGGAATTGGTAAGTATGGAATTGTGGGTTGGCTATAATATTCAGAAGAATTCTGTAAGTCTATTGATTTTGGTCAAAAATGGAAAAAATGATAAGATTGGCACGAAAGAAAAACAATTGTTGGGCAATAAACAGATGAGTAGAGAAGAGAATTTGGGAAGTTGGCATTTGAGATTGAAGATATGGAAGTCTAGACATGTAATGATTGAGGGGGGGAAGAGAGAAGAGGAGAGAGAAGAGGAGAGAGAGAGAGAGAGAAGGAGAGAGAGAAGGGGAGAAGAGAAGTGGGAAAAGGGGAGAGAGGAGGAGAGAAGGGGAGAAAGAGAAGTGGGGAAAAGGGGAGAGAGGGAGAGAGAGAGGGGAGAGGAGGGGAGAGATAGAAGAGCAAGAAGGGAGGGAACTATATATAGTACAAAGACAGGAGGAGAAGGGGAGAGAGAAGAGAGAGAGAAGGGGGAGAGAGGGAGAGAGAGAGGAGAGAAGGGGAGTGAGAGATGAGAGAGAAGGGAGAGAGAAGGGAAGAAGGGGAAGAGAAGAGAAGAGAGAGGGGGAGAAAGAGAAGTGAGAGAAGGGAGAGAGAGAGGAAGAAGGTGAGAGAAATAGAGAGAAAGAGAGAGAGAGAAAAGAGAGAAAGAAAAGAAAGAGAAAGGGAGAGAGAAGAGAGAGAGGGGAGAGAGAGAGAGGGAAGAAGAAGAGAGAGAGAGAGAGAGAGAGAGAGAGAGAGAGAGAGAAAGAAAGAAAATGCAGAGAGAGTGGAATGTAAAAGGAGAAATAGGAAATATAAAGAAAGGACAAAAAGTTTTTTTAAGGGATAGATAAAGAGAAATGAGAGAATGAGAAAAAGAAAGAAAGGAAGAAAAAAAGAAAGAAAAAGAAGAAAAGAAAAAGAAAAGGGATTTGATAAAATGATTGTAATACAAAGAGAAAAGAAAGAATAAGTTGCAAGAAAAAGAATGAGAAAGAAAACAGAATAAAGAGAAGTAAAAAAGAGAAAGGTGATGATTGAAAGAAAGAGAGAAAGAAAGAAGAAAGAGAGAAAGAAAGAACAAAAAAGAAAAAGAGAGAAAAAGAAAATAGATTTGAGAAAATGAAATGCAAAGGGAATGGGAAAGAAAAATAAAGAAGAAGAATGCCAACAACATGGGAAAATCAAGACTCAGAAAAATGGTTTGCTATCTATTAATAATGGAGATTCGCTTCCGGTTTTTGGTTTTTGATTTGTTTTGTTTTTTGGCATATCAACCTCAGTGGGTCATTTAATGCTGATAAAGTTTTGAAATAAATAATTCTTAATGGATAATACAATTTTTTTATAAATACATTTGTTCTATTTAACCCATAGATGGGACCCTAACAGGTACCACCACTCCGGGTCAGAGTGGACCAGGGAACAATGGTGATGAAGGGGTGCTCCACATTCCCCAAACCTCCAAAACTGGAACCTCACCATCAGATAGAGTTTAACGTCATTCCCAGGACATGTAGACCCGCAGCCACCGCCTTCTAGCACCCATATGATAAAAAGGGGTTGGGGCTTTCCATAAGGGCAATAGGGTTGGGAAAATCATATAGGTGCTAGGGATTGACGTGACCAGCCGATTGATTTCCGGTTTTTGTCTGTAACAAAAACTGCGTCACTGTTTACTTCACATTACCCAACACATAATCCAACGTCATAACATAGAATAAATATACTCAAAATGTGAGCATGCAACATTAGACAATCCTCATTGTTTCAATAAATAGATGCCCGGCGTTATATATTTATATATAGATTGTTTCATTCTAATATAATATTTAAAGTTATCGGAACCGTTTCTATTTCAAATTGTCTTTCTTTCTTTCTTTTTTTTACTCCTTTAATAAATTTGACGATTTTACATACTTATGATACACACTCTATGACATTGAATTTTCAGCTCCCATCCCCTCAGGAAATATCTTTCAAAAAATTATTTTTACATCGCCCGGAGGGTGTCTTTTTATTTTGCTAGTGCATATAACATACCAAACAATTGGTGCAAATAATGTTTCGTGATAAGCTGAGGAAAATCCATACTGACTTTTAAGCCAATGATGTAGAGTGAGAATAAATTCAATGAATGGATTATTATAAAGTTACATTAACATTCACCCAATGTTTCAATGGTCAATGCATATTTTGCATTGGTCTATTTTTGTGATTGATACTGAATCTTCAAACTGACCTACTACCCAGCCTCGCCGGGGGTCCAGTGAGCTTCGACCACTGGATCGGTTAAGTTAATTAATAGCGTCGATCCTAGGGGGCTATCCACCCAGGCAATACCTGCCCCCTTGATTAAAAGGGGCAGGGCTGGGTTTATTGCCCAGCGCCTGAGGCGCCCCCTTGAGGGGGAATGCCGATGGGATCGACACATTTTTTGTGCCTACCACCCATAAGCTTCGGCTTGTGGGTGGGCCCACACAAAAATGTTCTTGTGTCACGCCCTCATAAGTGGGATGAGAGGCAAATATCCTGAATCTTCAAACAGAAAACTTGATTATTTTCTATAAATCCAACATAAACAAAGGGGAACCACTCTTGACTGATAAATTATTTATTTATTTATTGATCTACTAGGAAAAAAGAAGACGGGGTTAGGGTTATTGTTAGGGTTTAGGCTTAAAGTTTAGGGTTAGGGTTAGGGTTTAGGGTTAGTTTAATGGAAAAATAAATAATTTATTAGTCAAGAGTGGTCCCCTTTGTTTATGTTAGACTTATTGGAAATAACGCTATCCCCTTTTCACTAGTGCTAGACCAGGGAGATTGTTTTTGAGTCTGAGATAGAGCACCAGACCTACCATCAGCTCCCCACTTTACTGCATAGATTCAAGCTGTGGTTCTGATGTGCTGAGTTGGTGAGGGCCAGTATAAAACCTGGAAGATTGTGATTTCTTGGTGGTTGATCTATTGACTGAAGAATAATAGAAGAAAGTTAGAATAACGAATTTACGAGGGTGAGTAAAAAGTTGCAATTTTTTAGTAAGTGCGAGTTTGCAGCGTGTATATCATGTGACCAAAATAGTTCAAGCAAGCCATGGAAGTTATCCACTGTGGTTGGTAGTATTGTGGTAGTTGGTGCACTGACATGTTGTGCATTGCTTCATAAGCTAGTGCTGAGTCAAAAGTTTGGACCAAGTTACCTTTAAGCACCCCAGGGGCGACCTGGATTCAGAGGGACATGTTTCGCTTTGCACCGTCAACATCCGGTTGTTTGTTACCAGACGATTTTTAGGCGCATTTTTTTTAAAATTATAAAACTAACTCTAACCCCTAACCGTAACCCTAACAAACAACCGGATGTTGACGGTGCAAAGCGAAACATGTCCCTCTGAATCCAGGTTACCCCTGGGCGCTGAAGGTAACTTCGTCCAAAAGTTCTGCAATATTTTGGTAGGTGACGTTTGTAGCACATCTACACTCCATACAAAAGCGTTTAAAAAATATAAATTATATATTTATCTTATTATAATGGAGATTGTGTGTTTTTCTGTCTGTAACCGAAACTATATTACTAATCGAGTCACAATTAACATAGTTATTTACATCACATTCTCCATGATTTTATTTATATTTAAACCTGAATTATTAATGAAATTGCTTCACCTTTTTATTAGTGTTGTCCATATCTACATAGTATTTACCGCGTACCCCACTTGTACGGGTCAGGCACAAAGTCCCTATTAACGTGGGACCACCCACAAACCGAAGCTCATGGGGTGGCCGGTGAAAAATTGCGTCGATCCCGTCGGCATTCCTCCTCAAGGGGGGCGCCTCAGGCACTGGGCAATAAACCCAGCCCTGCCCCTTTAAATCTAGGGGGCAGGTGTTGCCTGGGGGGATGGCCCCCTGGGATCGACGCCGTTAATTATAGCAATGGTCCAGAGGCCGAAGCCACTGTTGTCCATATCTACATACAAATAACATGCAATTGTATTTATATACAAAAAATAGCGGTTTGCAGTGTGAATGGGAAGGCTAATTTGCATATTGATATTAAAAATGTGATTTTATTAAATGTGTGCTTAGTATTATTGATTTCTAATTGTTTGGTTTTATTTTAATGAATATAACCAAAAATCTCTTCAATGAATCTTAAATGAAATCAATTAACAAGAAAAAATAACTGTCATTTTATTCTTTATTTCCTAATTTAACTAAATAGTTAAATAAGTAAAATTCAGCAATGAAAGACGGGAGTGATGGAAGAGTAAGTTTCATTTCTATTTTTCTATTATACCCCCACTCTGTTACATATCTTTTTATCTGCCTTCTTATTAGACTTTCTAATTTAATACAATATTTCATTACATTAAAACTTAAATACTTGCACCCGGAGGGTGCATATATTTGCTAGTATATATAATTACTTTAATGAAAATATATTTGCAACATATTCATATTTAATTAGATAATGTAGTTTATCAACAAACAAATGAAAATGTTAAGCTTTTAATTGATTAATTCAAACAAACAAATGATTGTTCTGTACTGTGGGTGATCACATAATATTAGCACTAAACAACCTGCGACTTTGCCCTTGTTGTAAATAGGGTTAGTAGCAGATTTTATGTTTTATAAATTGTATTGAAAAAAAGGAACATGAAAGGGTTGTAAAGCTAGAAGTAAATTTAAAAGAGAAGGTCTGATTTTGGTGATAGTTGTGACGTGAATAATAAAGTCAGTGAAGGGCCCGGTGGCTGAGTCAGTTGTAGTGGAGGTGGTGATGTGGACAAATGAACCAGTGATAGTAGTTAGAAGTTGATTAGGTGGGCAGAGTCTTGTGTTTTAGTAGTCTGAAGTTGATAGTGGGTTTGTATCGTGTATGATAGTTAGCGTAGTCTTGTTGTTGTATGATGTGGAATTGTTCGCCCCTTTAACTGCCGGTCGGTCAGATTTTTGGGGTAGGGGTAGGTGAAAGATGTAAGTCAGCCGCCTTGTGATGTATGTTTTGTTTTGCAAGGTCGGCTTTTGTTGATGTTCTTGGTGCTGTCGCCAAGATATCTCTGCAGTCAGCTCTGCAAAGCCGACTTATATAGGTTGTCATGATCTGAAATCGGATCAACTGAACCCTTTTTTATTTCTGCTGGGAAATGCGAGTTTTATTTATAATTTTATTTTTTAATTCTAAGATTGCCCCATGCGCGGAACCTGGGTGCGCAAAGACGAAATTTTGTCATTTGATTTAACGCCTCAGCCGGTTTACATCCGGTTGGCATTCTCTTTATTGCGGTGTGTGGGTGAATTGAATTGTTGAATTTGTGAATCGGGAGATATCTATATTATGTGTATATAACACCCTGTTGATTGGGCCTAAGATATAACAACTACAGCACTGGCAAAGTAGTATGACACTAAACAGAATTAAGTGGTGAGGCTACAGTTCTGGAGCTTTGGGGATTGCCATTGACATTACTCTCATTTTACTCTGACCTGGATGGTAGTACCTGTTAGTATACCACCTCTGGGTCAAATAAATCTGTTTGAAAATTATTAGTATTAAATAATATTATTAGTAGTATTAGATACTGGAACCATACAACTATGTACAAATTATTTGTATTAGATAGGAATACTTGATACCATATAATTGTGCGCAAACAAATGATTATTATTATTAAATAGGAATAGTTACTTGAAACATATAATTATAATAGGAAATAATAGGAAATAACCGAGGATAGACTCCTTCGCTGTTCGGCTGATACCGACTATAGGCCATTCCGCCAACTTTACATACTTGAAATGAACTAAACAAGCTCTTTATCTTATGCAACCAGATATATACTAGCATGAATGGGGATCAAAATAAAATTAAAATAAAATAAAATAAAAAAAAAATAAATGATAACCTCCCAGGAACCCTCAGACAGGAAGCACCCTCTGGGCATACACAGAAACAAAGCTCATTCTGACCGCCAAGATCCCTTCAGCCATTCAGCTACAGAACTTGACTGGAAACAGATACTACGACTGGCACAGGATGAAATTTCCTCTCCAAGAAATAGCCATGAACCTAGAAATAAAGTCTGAAGCATGAAAGTATATTTTGTTTTTGTTTCTTCTTTTCTCTCCCTTTATTCCATTTCAGCTTGACAACCCACAAGAAAAAACCCACAAATAATGGGGTTACAAAAAGAAACCAGCAAACATGCACCAAAAACAACAAAAAGCCTAAACCCACATAACACCACCACTAACCCCATAAAAGTGGGCTAAAGTCGGTATCAGCCAGACAACAAGGAAGTCTATCCCCTTTTCACAAGCGCTAGATCAAGAAGATTGTTTTTTAGCATCTGAGGTGGAACCATCAGCTCCTAAACTTTATTGCACAGATCCCTGAGCTGCTCAAATGCTGAGTTGGCGAGGGCCAGTATCAAACCAGAAACCTTGTGATTCTAAGGTTATATTAGAAGCATGGACAAATATAAGATAAGTATGTAAGTATCAGCCAGACACAAATGAGTCTATCTCTTTCGTTAGCTCCAGACAAGAGAGAGTGTTTTTTGCTGAGGTGGAGCTATTGTCAGCTCCCCACTTTACTGCACAGATCAGATTACCCAATCTGTACTACTCATATGCTGAGTTAGAGGGGACCGGTATCGAACCAGGAACCTTGCGATTCCTAGTTGGGTGCTCTAACAACTGAGCTAACCCCATACATCTACTAAAATATTGCAAAATTTTTGACTCACCTTAGTAAATTCCTAATTCTAACTTTCTTCTATTGTTTCGCTGAATGTTTGAGATGAGGCTTGATGATTAGTATTATCTGCGTTATTCGGACTATTGTCCTTGTCTTCATTGTTATCTGTACAACGTTTCGGACGATATGCCCATCAGCCTTCTTCAGGTATTTCTTGTCGGACTCGGGAACCTTCTCGGACTCGGAAACCTTCTTTTTGGACTCGGGAACTTTCTTGTTGCAATTGGGAACCTTCTTGTCGTAATCAGTCCAATTGGACACATGGCCTAGTGGATAAGGTAGTTAGGTTAAGACAGTTCTAAGTGACTGTTATCTCTGGATTGCAGGTTCAATCCTGATCAAGGGCAGCAGTAACATAGAATAATAATTAATACAACTTAACGCCTCTACCCCAGCTATGGTTAGCGGAATGGGAACAGAATACCCCCATGGACAGAATAAAGGGTTAGGTTCAAAGTTCGTGATGGCTCCCGATTACGACAAGAAGGTTCCCGACTATGACAAGAAAGTTCCCGAGTTCGAAAAGAAGGTTCCCGAGTCCAAAAAGAAGGTTCCAGAGTCCGAGAAGGTTCCCGAGTCTGATGAGAAGGCCGGGGGATATATCAGCCGAAACGTTGTACAGGTAACAATGAAGATGAGGACAATAGTCCAAATAACACAGATAATACTTTCTTCTTTTGGTTGGCAGCCTTCCGTCTACAAGAGACGATGAAGCAGTGTCAAAGATTTTTTTTTTCTTCTTGAACTACATAGCCTGGGCGGGTTCGCATGGAGGATAAGCTGTTGCCCATGCAGCAAATCCCCCTTCCACACTGCCGCTATGATCCAAAGGAAAGGTAAGGTACCAATGCAGTTTTGGCAACGTAGTGTCGCAGGAATTGATGGGTAGCACTGGATTTCAGCATCACACTACCTTTAGGGGCTCTGGCTCCTGATTTGTTTTTGGGGTTTACTCCCCTAACATTTTTCTGTTATTCTCCATTCTATTATTCTAAAACATTCTATTATTCTAAAACATTCTATTATTCTAATATTCTATTATTCTAAAACAAAACCAAACCAGCTGTTCATCTCATACAATTGGGTCATAGATATTATAATAAGTTTTGTCTGATTTACTTTGAATGAAAAGATAATTCATTAATTTCTTGCTTAGAAATCATATTGATTGCCCTGGTTTTCTACTTGGAAGTTTTATTGTTGTAAAGTCATTCTAAAATTGATCTGTACTTATCTTGTATTTATTCTTTTATTGTATACCAGTATACAGCCAGGGTATACCGGTATACCCATGGCTACATACAGGTATACTTATCTTCTTTGCTTGTTACAAACAGACTATATGACCTTTAGGCACCCCTTTTTGGTTTGGTTTTGTTTTGTTTTAAGGCATATCAACCTCAGTGGGTCATTTAATGCCTATAAAGTTTTGAAATAAATCAATTCTTAATGGATAATACAATTTTGTTTATCAACTCATGTTTTTCTATTTAACCCATAGATAAGGCACCCCTTTTTGATATCAATTAAGAAAGGACATGTTTTTCATCTACACCGTCAATATCTGGTTGTTTTAACAGACAATTTTTAGATTTAAAAAAAAAAATTATAAAACTAACCCCTAACCCTAACCCTTATTTGAGAGGCTTACTATCCAGTGTGGATATGTCTCCATCTTATTTAAAACACTATATGCATTATTGCCCTTAAATATGTCTATAACAGATTGCCTTTCCTATGTCCATATTAACATCCTTTCTGTAGATGAGATATTACTACCAAGGTCTCTGAAGTGGTCTACTAATTTGAGATGCTTACCATCCAGCATGGAGATACCTCCATCTTGTTTAAAACACTGGCCATCTTCCTTTCGGTTGATATTTTCCTCTGGTTGATACGGCTTCTACTCTGCTCATCCTCTTTGTTTTTAAATGATGAAAACTTATTTTTCAAGTAACTAATGTTCAGATTACCAAAAAATAATCATATCATCATCCTCTTGTTACATAATCTATGTGGTTGCATGAGATTATTGTCAATCCTCTGTATTTCTGAAGGGATGGCCCCTTTTCATATCACGGGCGGGACTTTCCATGGAATATTACAGAAAGCCCGCGAAATACGTGAAGTCACATGGGACCTGGTTGGGTCCTCAGTTTCAGTTTGGATGTCAGGCAGAGAAGATGTACTGCCTTAACTGGAGCTCACTGCATATGCGCGTTATGTTAGTTACATGAAATGTTTAGTTAAGTAAATAAAAGCTTACGAAAATAACATGGGTTGTGGTTAATGAATGTCTTGGTAACAAGACTGACCTAGAAGACCAGACACAAAGTCCCAAGATTAGGCCCAGACGCTGGAAGAAGAACGTAAGATACTAAAGATGAACAGAAGAAAAATAGAAGTAAAAAGAAGGGTATACAACACTCTGGAATGTTATGGTTCTGCAAAGTTACTGGATTCCGATATTCCTGCAGAGTTTTCATATGACTAATATTTCCTGCAGAATTTCCGTCTCTACTCTCTCATTGAATGAGAAATAGCCTGCTTGTGCTTATTTCTTTTGTCTGTCTGCTGCTCTCAACTAGGGCTTATTTTAAAACCATCCTGAAAAATCATGCAAGGCTCATTTTGGGGGAAACACAGTTATATTAAAACTGAAGACTCTATAGTTCAACTGCATGATGGGAAAATGGCTTACATCGCATCTGTAATGTTTCTGTATTTGAACCCTGAACATTTACTGCCCTTTGTCTAGGCAGACAGCTCGGGATAATAAAATGGCTCCTTAACCCTTCACACTCCATTGTTTCTGGTGAATGTTCAAATCCAAGGGCTGCCATCATGTCTAGATATCTGAATTAAATGGGGTACACTCGAACGACATGTGAAGGGTTAAGGGGCCATTTTATTATCCCGAGCTGTCTGCCTAGACAAAGGCAGTAACTCTTCAGGGTTCAAATACAGAAACATCACAGCATCCAATCCCTTTCACTCACCGCCATATTTTAACTATTCTAACACAGTTCCATTATTTAAGCTAGAATTTCCAGTTTAGCTCAGTCGGTAGAGCATCCACTAAAGAACCACAAGGTTCTGGGTTCAATACTGGTCCTTGCCAACTCAACACTTGAGTAGCACAGCTTGGCTTGGTTTGGTTTGGTTGGTTTTGTTTTACAGGATATCAACCCTTTTTTGGTCATTTAATGCTGAATGCTGAATCAAGTCATTCTTGATATCAGGTTACTTACAGTACCTGCTGTTGCTTAAATGGTGACCTCATTGCTGCTTTACTTTGGTGATCTAGCAGTAAAGTGGGGAGCTGATGGTAGGTGTGGTACTCCACCTCAGATGCAAATCAAAAACAATCTTCCTGTCTAACATTAGCGAAAAGAGGATAGACTCCTTCACTGTTTGGCTGATACCGATAATAGGCCACTCCGCCAACTTTACATTATATTTACTGACTCGTTTTCGGTATTCTTCACAGAGTTCTGTCCCGGCCTCCTGCCTCAAAAACTGCTAGCCGGTGGCTGCTGAAAAAACCCCACCAGCTACGATTGAAGTCCATAGCCAAAGCGGTGTCACTTGAAAAAAAAACCCAACCAGCTTTGGGTGCTTTTCCTGAAAACCCAACCCCAACCGTAACCCTAACCCTAACCTAAACCTAAACACCCCTAGTTAAAATTAACAGTTTTATTACAAAATTTGTGGGTTCTGGTTTTTCTGGGTCACCCTGTATACAGGGTGACCCAGAAAAAACAGAGCCAAAATTATTTATTTATTTTCCCATTAAACTAACCCTAAAGTACAACCACAACCTCAACCCTAACCCTAACCCTAGTTTTTTTCAAGTGACACCATTTCGGCTACGGACTTCAATCGTAGCTGGTGTTTTTTTTTCAGCAGCCACTGGCTAGCAGTTTTTGAGGCAGGAGGCCGGGACGGAACTCCGCGAATATATCCAAGTTTTCTTTGTATTATTTTTTATTTCATTGTTTTATATTCTTTTGTCGCTATTTGGTTAGGTTAGTGGCCTTTTTCCTTCACATAAGCGTAAAGGCAAAACAACAGCAACATATTAGATCAGAATCATATAAGCTTATTTCAAACAACAACAAAAAAAAGTCAGGCATTCTGTAGAATATCTAATTTTATTGTGTCACTGGTAATAGAAGAATAGTATTTCTACTTCTAAGTACAGCTACAAATGCTTAATAATCCAGTACGATTATTATCTAGTCTATTTAACCTTCTAGCAGACTAAGTGGCACATATTTTGCAGACATGTTACATATTTAGTTGCCATATTAAATTGTTAGTTCGTTTTATGTTATGTCAGCCCCTCTTAGGTTATTTAATGCTAAACTTTTTGAAGGCAATTATATGGTTTCAAGTAACTATTCCTATTTAATTTCCTGAATCTTAGCCAAGCCCAAATTTGTTAGTGTCCAAGTGGTGCAGCCATACAGTAGGACTTATATGGGTACACTTTACAAAGAGTTAGAGGCTGTTTGCATTTCACATAGTGCTAACACCCTTGTAAAGTCAACTATTCTCCTCCAGATATGGGTAAATAGTAGGGCAGACTGGTCTCTCTAACATATGGCAACCGGTTTAGGAGAAGGACAACTCTGAATTCAACCTGTTTAACTCCGCTAAAATTGACCTGTGTCACATCCAAGACTAAGTGGCATATATTTTGCAGACATGTTACATATTTAGTTGCCATGTTAGTTCGTTTTATGTTATGTCAGCCCCTCTTAGGTTATTTAATGCTAAACTTTTTGAAGGCAATTATATGGTTTCAAGTAACTATTCCTATTTAATTTGCTGAATCTTAGCCAAGCCCAAATTTGTTAGTGTCCAAGTGGTGCAGCCATACAGTAGGACTTATACGGGTACAACTTTACAAAGAGTTAGAGGCTGTTTGCATTTCACATAGTGCTAACACCCTTGGTAAAGTCCAACTATTCTCCCTCCAGATATGGGTAAATAGTAGGGCAGACTGGTCTCTCTAACCTTGATATGGCAACCGGTTTAGGAGAAGGACAACTTTGAATTCAAACCTGTTTAACTCCGCTTAAAATTGACCCTGTGTCACATCCTGCTCGCGTGGAAGTATGATTATTTATCTAGTATTTAACCTTCTGGCAGACTAAGTGGCATATATTTTGCAGACATGTTACATATTTAGTTGCCATATCAAATTGTTGGTTCGTTTTATGGCATGTCAACCCCTCTTAGGTTATTTAATGCTAAAGTCATTTTTTTTTGCAGGCAATTATATGGTTTCAAGTAACTATTCCCATTTAATAATTATCATTTGCAAAACAATTTAAAGCTTTACGTAACTATTATTCATACAAATAATTTGCCCACATCGTTCCAAATTACTTCTTATTTGATAATGATTAATTTGCTAACAATTATATATTAAATAAGTAAAGTTGGCATAGTGGCCTATTGTCGGTATCAGTTGGACAGCGAAGAAGCCTATCCCCTTTTCATTAGTGCAAGACCAGGGAGGTTGTTTTTTTTAATTCTGTAATGGGCATGGCCGATCCCCCCAATGTAAGCGGCAAAGAATTGCTTGTGCCATGCATGAGAGACCCGGATGGGACGAGATGGAATTTACATGAAAGATAGGTGAGCCATAATAAAACTGGATGGTCGCTGACACTGAGAAAAAGGAATGAATCAAGTGACTTCGAGAGTGGTGAAATTTGTGGGACTACTGTGTTTTGGGTAAAGAGGAAAGAAGTTCAGAGGAAAACGGTTACTGTTTGCTGAAGGAAAGGGTATCGGAAATCTGATAGAGAATTATCTCCCCCTGCCGAAGTTAAAAGAAATGAAGATAGTGATATATCTTAGTTATCCTAAAAGCGTATGGTTTGCAAGGAAGAATAATGGACAAGATGTTGGATAAAAATCGTTTATTAAATAACGAGTGTGAAAATTGTTGTTGTCGCCGTAGATAACGGTAGTAGTTCTCTGGGGTGGCCGAGGGGTCGTAAGTCATGAATGGCCCAGTGGAATAGTGATGGTCAGGGAAGGTAGTAGTGGCGAGGGAGTTGAGTTCGTGCCGGTAGGATACGTTGTAAGTGATACGGTCACTTGGTGCGGGAAATAAGTCAGGAATATCTCAGTGGTTGTAGTGGGTAGCGTATGATAATACGTCAGTTCTCTCTTGGCTGGTGCAAGGCGTGAGGTAGTAGAAAGTGAGTTGATACGGTCACTTGGTGCGGAAATAGGAGTGGCCGAGGGGCCGTAAGTCTGGAATATCTCAGTGGAATAGTGATGGTCAGGGAAGGTAAGGATATCGGCCGGCCGTGGTAATGAGTTGAAATAAGTGTCGGTAGGTGCGAGAAATACGTGGTAGTGGAAAATAGCGCCTTTTGATCTGCCGCCTGGTGAAGTTTCGGTTCCAGGCCGTCCGTCAACTGCCGATTCTCAAAATACCCGAGCTTATATGCTGGTAGATGGGCTCCAGAATGCTTTTGGGGTTTTTAGCGGGAGAGTTTTTTTATTGGCTGAAAATCCGGATTCCTTACAATATTATTTTTTGTTTATTTGGACTTCCTCTCAAGCGTAACTCAATCCGAGCCTATGCGCAGAACTGTGTCGAATTGGTCACTTCGTGATAGGGTACCATTGAGTTCACTTCCGCTTGTTGCCCCCGACTTGAGTTTTGATGTTTTATGCTAGCGAGGTGTATTTTGTGAGTAAGCATTGTGAATCATAAGAGATATCTTCTCTCTGATATAACAATAGCAACCGACTACAAGAAAGCTAATAGAAGAAGATAGAAATTGGAAGAAGCCATGAAGACAGCTACTCCCGAAAGATAAGTAAAGTAGACAATTAAATACGAGGGCATCTCCCTTATAATATATACAACAAAGGAATTGAAAAAGTCTTGAATAAACCCCCAAAGTTCAATGACATGGTTGGTGCCAAATTGGCAGTTTAAGGATTGTCTAAGAAGTGTCCCTCTGTTGCAAGGCAGGTTTCGACCTATGAGTCAGGTGTTAAACTTGGAATGAGATGGGTCTTAATGTTATATAGCCATATTCGTTTCATATGTACTTGATATGCATCTGGTCTTCTCATTACCAAATAACGTATGTTATATACTCATATACCCACGTTGGGTATATACATCAAGAGAGTTCTCGTGTGATAGAGAGAGAGACAGACAGACAGACAGAGTTGTGACTTACTTGCTTCCATTTCTTCTTTCTATCTTCTTCCTTTCAGCTATGACCGTCTAGTGCTGTTTCCTTTACTTCTTTGGCTAGTTGTCATCTTGTCGTCTCTTCTATCTTCTTACTATGTTCTTGTCTAGTTGCTTCATCTCTGGTTGCTGTCTCTAACTAAGGGCTTCTTTTCAAGTCATGCATTAATTAACTACAAGACTTTGTTTTTCTTTGATCAAAGATTTTATCACTGCATTGCCACGCGGTTTGAGTTACAACCTCTGTCTGACATCTGGTTGAAAACTGATGACCTAACTAACTCTATCGCGTGACTCACGAGATTCCCACCTCTGGGGTCAGTTGGGGCCATAACTGTACATGTGTGTACTGTATTAAAGTTAGACATTCCCCAAAATTTGAGCTTCCAATTTAAAAAATTGGTGGAGTCATGTCGATTTTTAGCTCTCCAAATTTGGTGGGTCTCACGAAAAATGGTAACTTTTTGTAATCTATTTTTGACTGTAAAATGAGTTCTAGAGCTTCCATACTCCTAAAAATTGATTTATAAAAGCATTTTTATCCAAGAAATCCAAAAATCTTATCAAAAAAGTCTGAAAGTCAACCAATTTTAAGTTATTGATCTTGCTGTGAAAAAACAAAAAACCATCAATAACTTAAAATTGGTTAACTTTCAGACTTTTCAATAGCATTTTCGGATTCCATGGGCAAAAATGCTTTTATAAACCAATTTTTAAGAGTAAGGAAGCTCTAGAACCCATTTTACAGACAAAAATAGATTACAAAATGACACCATTTTTTGCGACCCACCTCAAATTTGGAGAGCTAAAAATCGACATAACTCTGCCAATTCTTGGAATTGGAAGCTCAAATTTTGGGGAATGTCTAACTTTAACATAGTCCATACATGTACAAAATTTCAGAAAAACTGAAGTGGGTGGGTGAAATGGCCTGGATGATTTGACAATGCTTTACCTAGGTATTATATGAAGCCTCTGTGTGGTCATTTAAAATACTAGATTTGAATTACTACGTTTTACTAATATTTACTAATATTTACGAATATTTACGAATTTACTAAATATTACTATATTAAAATACTATGAAGCCTCTGTGTGGTCATTTAAAATACTAGACTGTGTTGGCACAAGAACTTTGATTCCTATCAGATAAGTGAAGTATAATAATAAATTGTATGGTCCGAGAGGGTTGTCTCCCCCCCCCCCAGGTAACACCCGCCCTCTCGCCTAAAAGGGGCAGAGCAGGGTTTATTACCCTGTGCCTCAGGCACCCCAAAAAGAGAATGCCGTGCCAACATGACCACACATTTTTTTCAGTGCCCATTGCATGAGCTTTGGTTTGTGTGTTGCTCCTCAAGTTAAAAAGACCTTGGTGGGAGGTCAAGAAAATATATACCCTTGGGAAAGGTATAAACTCCCTCATCCCCCTAATTATGGATTAAATAGTACCACTACTGTTCTTCTGGGGGCAAGTTTAGCTCAGTTGATAGAGCATCTGCCTAGGAATCACAAGGTTCCAGGTTCAATACTGATCCCCGCCGACTTAGAGCATGAGTAGCACAGATTGGGTAATCTGATCTGTGCAGTAAAGTGGGGAGCTGACGGTAGGTGTTGCGCTCCACCTCAGAAAAAAACACTCTCCCTGGTCTTGCGCTAGTGAAAAGGTGATAGACTCCCTCACTGTCTAGTTAATACTGACAATAGGCCACTCCACCAACTTAACTATTTATTACAATTGCTTAGGCATTAAATAACCCACGAAGGTTGATATGCCATTAAAGAAAGAAACCAAATTGACGTAAGCTTAACTTAGTTTGGTACAAGGCCCCCAGTGAGAAAAATATGATCGGGTAAAAGAAAATGGTTAAACTTGCAAATCATCCTCAAAATTAAAACAGAAACTTAATTGGTGGTGATCCATGACAGTTTAACTACAGTGTATGAATTAACTTTCTGCGAACTGGGTTACGGTTTAGGTGTTTGAGGATTAAGGTTGTTTTTAAATACGTATTGCTTAAAACCCCCAACAAAACCCCCAAATTACTATACATTTAATGTTGAAAAATAATTTTTTTTAAACCAAGTTTAATTGAAATTATTCATTGCAATACTAACACAAACAACTGAGACTAATGTGTCTAACGTTGGATTCAATAATTAATTTCAATGGTTAATTAAATGTATAGTAATTTGTTTTTTTTTTAAGCAATTCGTTTTTTTTAAAGCAATACGTAATTAAAAAGAACCTTAATCCCAAACCGTAACCCAATTCGCAAAAAGTTCATTCATACACTGTAGTTAAACTGCCATGGATTACCAAATAAGTTCCGTTTTAATTTCGAGGACGATTTGCAAGTTTAACCAAGAAAATTTAGTAATGCGCAAGGAACATTTCATGGAGAACAATTCCAATAAAAGGAGAATCTGATTAAGATGTCTAAATCTTAATGAGATTCTGGACTAGAAAAGATAAGACTTTGATTCGATACAATCCCAGTGAACTAAGTGTCCACAAGCAATTTTTCTAAGAAGATGAACTTGTGTCACGTTTTGGATTAAGTAGGGATGCAAAAATAAATACTGAACAAGAAACGACTTAATAACAACCAGGGGCTATTTTTGGTCTTGTACACGTATGACCCTCCCTCTTCAGATAAACTGACCATGTGTCGCATATTAAATCCACGTGGATGTAGTTAAATACTAATACTCTTAACAAACTGCTACTAGCCATTGTTGAAAACGCCAGGTAAAGTTAGCAAAGAAAAAAAAGTTTAAATAGTTTAAAATTAAATTAGCTAATTCCGTAAAAAATATCTTCATTATAAACTACAAACCAAATAGGATAAAAAGTTTTTTTTTTGTCTATTAGAAGTGATAAGCATTTTTCTTCTTTTTTTTAATGAATGATTATGAGTTCATTGAAAAGAAAAATGATTTTTTTTCGATTTACTTATTTGAACGTGACCGGGCCGGAAGTGACGTTTTGTTCCACACCGGATGACTCATCCGCTTCTCCTCCCGCTTGGTCATGTCAGTACTTCTTGTTCATTGTCGATTGCTGTACTTTTGACTCTTTTTTTTTCTGCTAATACCCGGCTTTGTTTGTGATAAAAACACAAGTCACACATTTATTTGGAATTGGTTTATTTATTGTTGTTATACATACCATTACGATCATCGATCATATTTTTACTCATTTTTAAAACAACAATCTTTTAAAAAAAAAGAAAACTTTGGATATAGCTTTAATGGAAGAGTGGAAGACGTACGATTTTAAAATCTAAAGCAAAGGTTGTTTTTCTTTTTTGTTTTGTTTTACCCTATTTCAAATTACCTGAGATAGATTTTTTTCGCTTTAGCCTTCAGGTAGATGAACATTTTTTCAGATAATTGAGGTTGTAATAACGTGTATTTACCTGCAATTTTCTGTTCAATTTAATACGAGCAAATGTGATTCATTTCTTTTTTCTTCTTTCACTCTTTTTATTCTTCTTTATTGCATGTGCTCGATTTTATCACCGGTAAAAAAGAAAAAAACTTTTTCAAAAGACAATCTTGTTCGCTATGTTTGTGTCAATGTCAAAGAAAATAGCTGTTAATTGTTGATATATTCATTGAAATTGTATCCAACAAATTTATTTTTGTGATAAATGGGATGGGATGGCTCAACACATTTTACTTACTTTTATGTTTGGAAGTAATATATATATATATATATATATATATATATAGGAAAAGATCTTCTATTTGTCTATTAAGAAAAGGTACAAATGTAGAATAACGCGCAATAGATGATATCATCAGAATCGAATTTTACGTATAAATAGCATTCCATTAGATTACGGAAACTCCCGAAGTAGCCTAACCCTAACTCTAACCCTAAACCTTAATGGTTTTGGTATTTGTAAGGAAATGTAGTGCTTTTTATGCGTAAATCTAATGATATTATCTCTTCGTGTGCTATTCTGCATTTAAATGCAGTACATTAGTAACCCCCCCATCAAAAAAAAAATTATGATGACCTTAGGACAATCTTGTTTCTTAAAAGGTGTGTAAAATACACCCTTTTTTTTTCTTAAATCTGACGGAGTACCCCTTCATCACCATTACTCTGGGTCCACTTCGACCCGGAGTGATAGTACCTGTCAGGGTCCCATCTATTGGTTAAATTGATAAAATTTAGTTTTAAAAGATTAGGTTTAAAAAATGAAACCCCTAAATATGAATTTAAACAAAACGTCTCCGGCATAAAATAACCCAAGCTTTGTGCATGCTGTAAAATCAAGCTTAAATATGATTTCAGGTATTTAAAAGTAATTACTTTTAAATTCAATTTATTACTCTTTAAAAACAAAGTCTGTGCCATTGTTATTGTTTTGTAATGTTTAAAATGTTTTCCACTTACCCCCCGCCAAATCCCCCCAATAATCAACGTGGAGTAAAAAAGCAAACATTTTATTTTATCAAGAACATGATCCCCTTATTCAATAAATAATGACGTCCAATCGATTTTACACGATACACAAGTGAGAAAAGTTAAAGTAGATTTTATAAGTTTGTTTCACCGATTTAAATTTTATTTACTTCATTGACTATAAAATTTGAATAAACTTATTTATCACGTTAAATTGTTTTAGGTTTTTGTTTTTAAACTTGTTATGTGGGTCATTGGTCAATTAAGTTTTGTAAATTAGTTGTCCATTATTTGGTAATTGATCAATTAAATATACAAAAAAAAATTAAAATTTACATAATAAAGAAAAAAAGAAATGAATGAATTAAAAAAAATGAATGAGTATTTTTCAACAACGAAAAGTTAAATTGAATGTTTTTCGTTAATTTTAGTTTACATTTTGTGTTGTTGATTCAACAATTTTTTTTTCTTCTTTTGATAAAGCAAAAATTAATAAATTCATTAATTTTTTTTTTCTTGTAACTTTCTTCCAATATTTAAAAAATTTCATCTAAGTTTTAAAATTCCTTGTTAGTTTTAAACTTTCATGTTTGCAAAATTAACCTATTTAAAAAGAAAAAAAAAATTGATTGATTTTAAATGTGATAAAGATATTAAACTGATTTTTTTATTTTATTCAAATTGGGGTACGTTTTAAAATTACATTCGAAATTTACTGCATTCTTTTAAGGATCTACTTGTTTTTATATTTTGAATATATATTTTTATATCTTATTATTCTAATGACTTGATCAGTTGGTTAAAATTGAATTTTTTTTTAGGTATCGCCTTCGTCCAAATATGAAATGGCCCTACCATAATAATAATTTTTTTATCATCTATTAAAAAAAAAAAAAAAAAAAAAATGAAGAAAAGATGTTTTGTGACTAATACTTTTTTTTCAAAGGTTGGACATTTCAGTTTTAGTTTTTAGATGTTTTTTTTTTCTTCTGAAATACAGCCACTAACAAAAAAAAAAGAAAAGAAGTTAGCCCCCCCCCCCAACACCCCTGTTCATTCATTGTGTAATTCAGAAAATGCCTGAGAAATTACGACAAACACAACAATCTTGTAATAAGTGTAAAACCCGATATAAAAGAAAAAGGATTCTTTGACCAAAAATGGAAGAGAAAGAAAGGAAGACAAGAGTATGTGTTCTAAAGTAAAAAGTTTTTTGTTTGTTTTTGTTAGCCGTTTCCTAAACAAACAGAATTTTTCCAATTTTTTTTGTGCGTAAGAAAATTGTATTGATTATTTTTATATATTATATAATTTTTATTTTATTATAGATTTTTAAGTTATTATTTGTTTTAAATCTCGAAAAAGTAATTAAGCCATCACCCCTCCCCCCAAAAATATGCAAACACTACTAAACGCCTTAACCATTAAAAAAAAAAAAAAAAAAAATCTTTTTCTTTCCCTGTAGTAATGGATTAGTTGGTTGGAGGGTTAATTTTTTTTTTTAGTATATCTCTGTAAAGTCTGCAAAACTCCAAAAATATCAAATTTATATTCCCCATGGTAAACAATAACATAAAAACAACTTTTCGCTAAGACTTCAAATATTTCTGTAGTGTTGAAGATGCACTTGTTCTTTGAAAGAATTTTTCTCTCTCCTTTGAATGCCTGAAGTAAGAATAAAAAAATAAAAAATTTACGTCAAAATTTTTTGACCATGAAATGAAATATTGACAAAAATGTCTTAATGCTTTGCTAGTTAATTATTTACTTGATTTATATACACAATAAAAGAGTTGAAATTTTTCTAAATTAAAAAAAAAAAAAAAATTAGATCAAGCAATTCACGGACTTTTCATACTTGCGGAAATTGTAAAAAAATATTTTAAAACGTTAAAAAAAAAATTGTAAAATTAACTTTTTAATGTTTTCTGTTACGTTTAATATAAAGAACAATTCCAAGTTTATGTATTAAAAAGAAAAAAGAAATTTCTGTTACATATAACCTAAATTTTTGCATTTTAAATTAAATTCCCGTAAATTCTTAATCTTTGTTGACATAGTTATCGCATCTTGACGCGAACAATTAGACCCAAGTAATTTTCTATGGAGGATTATACACGTAATAATTTTATAAAATTCTTTTTTATTGTTGATTTAAAAAATAAGTAATTTCTTCAAACAAACACTGTTTGAGCTCTACAGGTGTCACGGATTTGAACTTATTTGAAATTATTCACAGCAGCAGCAGCAACAACAACAGTTTTCAAAAAAAGAAAAATAAAGAATAGAATATTATGTCCCTACATACTTCCATCAATAAAAATGACCAGTTTTTAATTCAAACATTATTTTCAATATTTTCTTTTTTATAAAGACTACTATATTATGTCCAGTCTTAAAAAAAAAGTTTTAATAGCAAACATTAGTGTGCACTAGTCCAAGCCATGATTTTGACTGATTGTATCTGAAAATAAATGGTAAGGCATTAGCCAGATGGAGCTACACATGCCTAAGTTCACGTGTACCACACAGGTGATAGTTTAAAATGTGGGAGGTATTTCCTGCCGCACCCTGTATTACTTAAGTTCTCATTATGTAACCTTAACCCAGCAAGAATGGCACATAGTGAGATTTTTAATTGAGCAATATACTTAAACTAGCTGAACCTGTGGATATGCCACAGTATGATAATATTATTATTACGTTTGATATGTTAAGAGCTATTTCAAAATAGTTCAATATGTAAAAAGTATAATAATCTTGATTTAACTCTCTCTCACTCTTTTTATTTTTCCTTCTTTTCATTATATTTGATTGAAACAGATTAGCGTTATTGCTTCTGTGGGCTCAACCCCTCTATCTTTCTCATGTCTTTCTTTATAATAGTTTTTCTGTGTAGCATGTCCTTTTTCTTCCCTTTCTCTATAATAAAAAATAGAATGGTCCATTATTTAACTGAGCTGATGACACTCATAAGAATTCGGTTGTAAGCAACACCAGATAATCAGAATTTACATTTTTGCATTTTTATCTTGGACGATTTCGACAGTCTCATTTTTAACCTGAGTTGCAAGATGATAACAGATTGAGTATGGCAACGTGCTTAAGCGCGAATTGCTCTCTCTGTGGTTTGGCCAATACTAACTAAACTAACTCTCTTTCTAATCTAAACCGGAAGAGGGCCTTCTCCACTGATTCTCATGGTATCCACTGGAAGGGAGATCAAGATGAGGTCAACCCGTGTCACTCAATCCTCTCTGACATCGTCCTCAAGGCTGCCGGTTGTAACTCATTTAGCTATTTTGGTTTCTACACTAACTGTACATAAGTGTTAGGGTACTAACAATTATGTAACAATATATAGATTGAATATATCTGTGAACAACTAAAAACGGCACCTCATAGTGAGATTTTTATTAGAGCAATACACTTAAAATACTCTCAGAATAAAACAAATTTTCATTTTGATTCAGAATTTTGTGGGAGTCCACATTTTTTAATAATCCAACTTCTTGATGTAATGGAGATAACTATGAAATACTAATTAGAATCCTTGACTCCACACAGTGACAAGTACACCAAAAGCCATTGATTCCTGATTATGATGGAGATTTCCTTTGGATTTTCACCAGAACCCCTTTGGCTGGGTTGTGGCCATAATACCACCGAGTACCAGTCCTGTCTGCCTTGGGTGACCCTACCAGGAACAGCATGGCTCTGACACTACCAAATTTACATGGCCCTGCTGTGATGAGTTATGGGTTAGACTTTGGAAATAATGTGCTAGGTGGCCGTTTAGCAAAGAGTTTCCTCCAACCTTGTTTTTTGTTCTGCCTGGATGTCTAGTCACCCTCATCACCAAACAAAATCTGTGGGGTTACCAGTTTAGTCGCCAAGGATCTGACTATGAAACAGGTAGTACTGGGTTACATAGTACCAGTAGCACATTCAGCGACCTGACATAGATGATCTGACTATAAAACAGATAGTACTGGGTTACATAGTACCAGTAGCACATTCAGCGACCTGACATAGATGATCTGACTATGAAACAGATAGTACTGGGTTACATAGTACAGTAGCACATTCAGCGACCTGACATAGATGATCTGACTATAAAAACAGATAGTACTGGGTTACATAGTACCAGTAGCACATTCAGCGACCTGATATAGATGATCTGACTATAAAACAGATAGTACTGGGTTACATAGTACAAGTAGCATATTCAGCGACCTGACATAAGATGATCTGACTATGAAACAGATAGTACTGGGTTACATAGTACCAGTAAGCACATTCAGCGACCTGACATAGATGATCTGAACTATAAAACAGATAGTACTGGGTTATATAGTACCAGTAGACATTCAGCGACCTGAATATGCTACTTGACTATGAACCCAAGTACTATCTGGTTTCATAGTCAGATCATCTAAATGTCAGGTCCTGAATGTGCTACTGGTACTATAACCCAGTACTATCTGTTTTATAGTCAGATCATCTATGCAAGGTCGCTGAATGTGCTATGGTACTATGTAACCCAGTACTATCTGTTTCATAGTCAGATCATCTATGTCAGTCGCTGAATATGCTACTTGTATATGTAACCCAGTACTATCTGTTTATAGTCAGATCATCTATTATCAGGTCGCTGAATGTGCTACTGGTACTATTGTAACCCAGTACTATCTGTTTTATAGTCAGATCATCTATGTCAGGTCGCTGAATGTGCTACTGTACTATGTAACCCAGTACTATCTGTTTCATAGTCAAGATCATCTATGTCAGGTCGCTGAATGTGCTACTGGTACTATGTAACGCCAGTTACTATCTGTTTTATTAGTCCAGAATCATCTATGTCAGGTCCGCTGAATGTGCTACTGGTACTATGTAACACCAGTACTACTGTTTCATAGCGATCCTTGGCGACTAAACTGGTAACCCCACAGATTTGTTTGGTGATGAGGGTGACTAGACATCCAGGCAGAACAAAAAACAAGGTTGGAGGAAACTCTTTGCTAAACGGCACCTAGCACATTATTTCCAAAGTCTAACCCATAACTCATCATACAAGCAGGGCCATGTAAATTTGGTAGTGTCAGAGCCATGCTGTTCCTGGTAGGGTCACCCAAGGCAGACAGGACTGGTACTCGTGGTATTATGGCCACAACCCAGCCAAAGGGGTTCTGGTGAAAATCCAAAGGAAATCTCCATCATAATCAGGAATCAATGTGCTTTTGGTGTACTTGTCACTGTGTGGAGTCAAGGATTCTAATTAGTATTTCATAGTTATTCCATTACATCAAGAAGTTGGATTATTAAAAAAATGTGGGACTCCCACAAATTCTGAATCAAAATGAAAATTTGTTTTATTCTGAAGTATTTTAAGTGTATTGCTCTAATAAAAATCTCACTATGAGGTGCCGTTTTTAGTTGTTCACAGATATATTCAATCTATATATTGTTACAAATTGTTAGTACCCTAACACTTATGTACAGTTAGTGTAGAAACCAAAATAGCTAAATGAGTTACAACCGGCAGCCTTGAGGACGATGTCAGAGAGGATTGAGTGACACGGGTTGACCTCATCTGATCTCCCTTCCAGTGGATACCATGAGAATCAGTGGAGAAGGCCCTCTTCCGGTTTAGATTAGAAAGAGAGTTAGTTTAGTTAGTATTGGCCAAACCACAGAGAGGCAATTCGCGCTTAAGGCACGTGCCATACTCAATCTGTTATCATCTTGCAACTCAGGTTTAAAAATGAGACTGTCGAAATCGTCCAAAGATAAAAATGCAAAAATGTAAATTCTGATTATCTGGTGTTGCCTTACAACGAATTCCGTTATGAGTGTCATCAGCTCAGTTAAATAATGGACCATTCTATTTTTTATTATAGAGAAAGGGAAGAAAAAGGACATGCTACACAGAAAAACTATTATAAAGAAAAGACATGAGAAAGATAGAGGGGTTGAGCCCACAGAAGCAATAACGCTAATCTGTTTCAATCAAATATAATGAAAAGAAGGAAAAAATAAAAGAAGTGAGAGAGAGTTAAATCAAGATTATTATACTTTTTACATAATTGAACTATTTTGAAATAGCTCTTAACATATCAAACGTAATAATAAATTATCATACTGTGCATATCCACAGGTTCAGCTAGTTTAAGTATATTGCTCAATTAAAAATCTCACTATGTGCCATTCTTGCTGGGTTAAGGTTACATAAGAGAACTTAAGTAATACAGGGTGCGGCAGGAAATACCTCCCACATTTTAAACTATCACCTGTGTGGTACACGTGAACTTAGGCATGTGTAGCTCCATCTGGCTAATGCCTTACCATTATTTTTCAGATACAATCAGGTCAAAATCATGGCTTGGACTAGTGCACACTATATGTTTGCTATTAAACTTTTTTTTTTAAGACTGGGACATAATATAGTAGTCTTTATAAAAAGAAAATATTGAAAATAATGTTTGAATTAAAAACTGTCGTCATTTTTATTGATGGAAGTATGTAGGGACATAATATTCTATTCTTTATTTTTCTTTTTTTGAAAAACTGTTGTTGTTGCTGCTGCTGCTGTGAATAATTTCAAATAAGTTCAAATCCGTGACACCTGTAGAGCTCAAACAGTGTTTGTTTGAAGAAATTACTTATTTTTTAAATACGAATAAAAAGAATTTTATAAAATTATTACGTGTATAATCCTCCATAGAAATTACTTGGGTCTAAATTGTTCGCGTCAAGATGCGATAAACTATGTCAACAAAGATTAAGAATTTAACGGGAATTTAATTTAAAATGCAAAAATTAGGTTATATGTAACAGAAATTTCTTTTTCTTTTTTAATACATAAACTTGGAATTGTTTTTTATATTAAACGTAACAGAAAACATTAAAAAGTTAATTTTACAATTTTTTTTTTAACGTTTTAAAATATTTTTTTACAATTTCCGCAAGTATGAAAAAGTCCGTGAATTGCTTGATCTAATTTTTTTTTTTTTTTTAGATTTAAAAAATTTCAACTCTTTTATTGTGTATATAAATCAAGTAATAATTAACTAGCAAAGCATTAAGACATTTTTGTCAATATTTCATTTCATGTCAAAAAATTTTGACGTAAATTTTTTATTTTTTTATTCTTACTTCAGGCATTCAAAGGAGAGAGAAAAATTCTTTCAAAGAACAAGTGCATCTTCAACACTACAGAAAGTATTTGAAGTCTTAGCGAAAAGAGTTGTTTTTATGTTATTGTTTACCATGGGGAATATAAATTTTGATATTTTTGGAGTTTTGCAGACTTTACAGAGATATACTAAAAAAAAAAAATTAACCTCCCAACCAACTAATCCATTACTACAGGGAAAGAAAAGATTTTTTTTTTTTTTTTTTTTTAATGGTTAAGGCGTTTAGTAGTGTTTGCATATTTTTGGGGGAGGGGGGTGATGGCTTAATTACTTTTTTCGAGATTTAAAACAAAATAATTAAAAAAATCTTATAATAAAATAAAAATTATATAATATATAAAAATAATCAATACAATTTTCTTACGCACAAAAAAAATTGGAAAAATTCTGTTTGTTTAGAAACGGCTAACAAAACAACAAAAAAACTTTTTACTTTAGGAACACATACTCTTGTCTCCTTTCTTTTCTCTCATTTTTTGTCAAAGAATCCTTTTTCTTTTATATCGGGTTTTACACTTATTACAAGATTGTTGTTTGTCGTAATTTCTCAGGCATTTTCTGAATTACACAATGATGAACAGGGGGTGTTGGGGGGGGGCTAACTTCTTTTCTTTTTTTTGTTAGTGGCTGTATTTTCAGAAGAAAAAAAAACATCTAAAAACTAAACTGAAATGTCCAACCTTTGAAAAAAAAAGTATTAGTCACAAAACATCTTTTTTTTCATTTTTTTTTTTTTTTTTTTTTAATAGATGATAAAAAAATTATTATTATTGGTAGGGGCCATTTCATATTTGGACGAAGGCGATACCTAAAAAAAAATTCAATTTTAACCAACTGATCAAGTCATTAGAATTAATAAGATATAAAATATAATTCAAAATATAAAAACAAGTAGATCCTTAAAAAGAATGCAGTAAATTTCGAATGTAATTTTAAAACGTACCGCCAATTTGAATAAAATAAAAATCAGTTAATATCTTATCACATTTAAAATCAATCAATTTTTTTTTTCTTTTAAATAGGTTAATTTTGCAAACATGAAAGTTTAAAACTAACAAGGAATTTTAAAAACTTAGATGAAATTTTTTAAATATTGGAAGAAAGTTACAAGAAAAAAAATTAATGAATTTATTAATTTTTGCTTTATCAAAAGAAGAAAAAAATTGTTGAATCAACAACACAAAAAATGTAAACTAAAAATTAACGAAAAACATTCAATTTAACTTTTCGTTGTTGAAAAATACCATTCATTTTTTTTATTCATTCATTTCTTTTTTCTTTATTATGTAAATTTTAATTTTTTTTTGTATATTTAATTGATCAATTACCAAATAATGGACAACTAATTTACAAAACTTAATTGACCAATGACCCACATAACAAGTTTAAAAAACAAAAACCTAAAACAATTTAACGTGAATAATAAAGTTTATTCAAATTTATAGTCAATGAAGTAATAATTAAATCGGTGAAACAAACTTATAAAAATCTACTTTAACTTTTCTCACTTGTGTATCGTGTAAAATCGATTGGACGTCATTATTTATTGAATAAGGGATCATGTTCTTGATAAAATAAAATGTTTGCTTTTTACTCCACGTTGATTATTGGGGGGATTTGGCGGGGGTAAGTGGAAAACATTTTAAACATTACAAAACAATAACAATGGCACAGACTTTGTTTTTAAAGAGTAATAAATTGAATTTAAAAGTAATTACTTTTAAATACCTGAAATCATATTTAAGCTGATTGGATTTTACAGCATGCCAAAGCTTGGGTTATTTTATGCCGGAGACGTTTTTGTTTAAATTCATATTTAGGGTGTTTCATTTTTTTAAACCTATATATCTTTTAAAACTAAATTTTATCAATTTAACCAATAGATG
This sequence comes from Doryteuthis pealeii, assembly GCA_023376005.1. Classification (NCBI taxonomy): domain Eukaryota; kingdom Metazoa; phylum Mollusca; class Cephalopoda; order Myopsida; family Loliginidae; genus Doryteuthis; species Doryteuthis pealeii. The sequence continues at coordinate 27,757,614 of CM042155.1, read as the reverse complement.
GACCCTGACAGGTACTATCACTCCGGGTCGAAGTGGACCCAGGAGTAATGGTGATGAAGGGGTACTCCGTCAGATTTAAGAAAAAAAAGGGTGTATTTTACACACTTTTAAGAAAACAAGATTGTCCTAAGGTCATCATAATTTTTTTTTTGATGGGGGGGTTACTAATGTACTGCATTAAATGCAGAATAGCACACGAGAGATAATATCATTAGATTTACGCATAAAAAGCACTACATTTCCTTACAAATACCAAAACCATTAAGTTTAGGTTAGAGTTAGGGTTAGGCTACTTCGGGAGTTTCCGTAATCTATGGAATGCTATTATACGTAAAATTCGATTCTGATGATATCATCTATTGCGCGTTATTCTACATTTGTACCTTTTCTTAATAGACAAATAGAAGATCTTTTCCTTAATATATATATATATACATATATATATATATTATATATATATATATATATTACTTCCAAACATAAAGTCAAGTAAAAATGTGTTGAGCCCATCCATCCCATTTATCACAAAAATAAATTTGTTGGATACAATTTCAATGATATTATCAACAATTAACAGCTATTTTTTGACATTGACACAAACATAGCGAACAAGATTGTCTTGAAAAAGTTTTTTTTTTCTTTTTTTTACCGGTGATAAAATCGAGCACATGCAATAAAGAAGAATAAAAAGAGTGAAAGAAGAAAAAAGAAAATGAATCACATTTTGCTCGTATTATTAATTGAACAGAAAATTTGCAGGTAAATACACGTTATTTAACAACCTCAATTATCTGAAAAAATGTTCATCCTACCTGAAGGCTAAAGCGAAAAAAATCTATCTCAGGTAATTTTGAAAATAGGTAAAAACAAAAACAAAAAAGAAAACACCTTTGCTTTTAGATTAAAAATCGTACGTCTTCCACTCTTCCATTAAAGCTATATCCAAGTTTCTTTTTTTTTAAAAAGATGTTGTTTTTAAAAAATGAGTAAAAATATATGATCGATGATCGTAATGGTATGTATAACAACAATAAATAAACCAATTCCAAATAAATGTGTGACTTGTGTTTTTATCACAAACAAAGCCGGGTATTAGCAGAAAAAAAAAAGAGTCAAAAGTACAGCAATCGACAATGAACAAGAAGTACTGACATGACCAAGCGGGGAGGAGAAGCGATGAGTCATCCGGTGTGGAACAAAACGTCACTTCCGGCCCGGTCACGTTCAAATAAGTAAATCGAAAAAAAAATCATTTTTCTTTTCAATGAACTCATAATCATTCATTAAAAAAAGAAGAAAATGCTTATCACTTCTAATAGACAAAAAAAAAACTTTTTATCCTATTTGGTTTGTAGTTTATAATGAAGATATTTTTTTACGGAATTAGCTAATTTAATTTTAAACTATTTAAACTTTTTTTTTCTTTGCTAACTTTACCTGGCGTTTTCAACAATGGCTAGTAGCAGTTTGTTAAGAGTATTAGTATTTAACACATCCACGTGGATTTTAATATCGACACATGGTCAGTTTATCTGAAGAGGGAGTCATACGTGTACAAGACCAAAAATAGCCCCTGTTGTTATTAAGTCGTTTCTTGTTCAGTATTTATTTTTGCATCCCTACTTAATCCAAAACGTGCACAAGTTCATCTTCTTAGAAAATTGCTTGTGGACACTTATTCACTGGATTGTATCGATCAAGTCTTATCTTTTCTAGTCCAGAATCTCATTAAGAATTTAGCACATCTTAATCAGATTCTCCTTTTATTGGAATTGTTCTCCATGAAATGTTCCTTGCGCATTACTAAATTTTCTTGGTTAAACTTGCAAATCGTCCTCGAATAAAACGGAAACTTATTTGGTAAATCCATGGCAGTTTAACTACAGTGTATGAATGAACTTTTTGCGAATTGGGTTACGGTTTGGGATTAAGGTTCTTTTTAATTACGTATTGCTTTAAAAAAAAACGAATTGCTTAAAAAACAAAACGAAATTACTATACATTATTAACCATTGAAATTAATATGGAATCCAACGTAGACACATTAGTCTCGTTGTTTGTGTAGTATTGCAATGATAATTTCAATTAAACTTGGTTTAAAAAAATTATTTTTCAACATTAAATGTATAGTAATTTGGGTTTTTGTTGGGGGTTTTAAGCAATACGTATTTAACAACCTTAATCCTCAAACACCTAAACCGTAACCAGTTCGCAGAAAGTTATTCATACACTGTAGTTAAACTGTCATGGATCACCACCAATTAGTTTCTGTTTAATTTGAGGATGATTTGCAAGTTTAACCATTTCTTTTACCCGATCATATTTTTCTTCAACTGGGGCCTTGTATAAACTAAGTAAGCTTACGTCATTTGTTTCTTTCTTTAATGGCATATCAACCTTCGTGGGTTATTAATGCCTAAGCAATTGTAATAGAAATAGTTAAGTTGGTGGAGTGGCCTATTGTTCAGTATTAACTAGACAGTGAGGAGTCTATCACCTTTTCACTGCGCAAGACCAGGAGAGTGTTTTTTTCTGAGTTTTGGAGCGCAACACCTACCGTCAAGCTCCCCCTTTACTGCACAGATCAGATTACCCAATCTGTGCTACTCATTGCTCTAAGTTGGCGGGGATCAGTATTGAACCTGGAACCTTGTGATTCCTAGGCAGATGCTCTATCAAACTGAGCTAAACTTGCCCCAGAAGAACAGTAGTGGTACTATTTAACCATAATTAGGTGGATGAGGGAGTTAATACCTTTCCCAAGGGTATATATTTTCTTTGACCTCCACCAAGGTCTTTTTACTTGAGGAGCAACAACAAACAAATAGCTCATGCAATGGCCATGAAAAAATGTGTGTCATGTGGCACGGCATTCTCTTTTTTGGGGTCTGAGGCACAGGGTAATAAACCCTGCTCTGCCTTTTAGGCGAGAGGGCGGGTGTTACCTGGGGGGGGGGAGACAACCCTCTCGACCATACATTTATATTATACTTCACTTATCTGATAGGAATCAAAGTTCTTGTGCCAACACAGTCTAGTATTTAAATGACCACACAGAGGCTTCATAGTATTTTAATATAGTAATATTAGTAAATATTCGTAAATATTCGAAATATTATAAATATTAGTAAACGTAGTAAATTCAAAATCTAGTATTTTAAATGACCACACAGAGGCTTCATATAATACCTAGGTAAAGCATTGTAAATCATCCAGGCCATTTCACCCACCCACTTCAGTTTTCTGAATTTTGTACATGTATGGACTATGTTAAAGTTAGACATTCCCCAAAATTTGAGCTTCCAATTCAAGAATTGGCAGAGTTATGTCGATTTTTAGCTCTCCAAATTTGAGGTGGGTCGCAAAAATGGGTCATTTTGTATCTATTTTTGTCTGTAAAATGGGTTTCTAGAGCTTCTTACTCTTAAAAATTGTTTATAAAAGCATTTTTGCCCATGGAATCCGAAAATGCTATTGAAAGTCTGAAAGTTAACCAATTTTAAGTTATTGATGTTTTTTGTTTTTTCACAGCAAGATCAATAACTTAAAATTGGTTGACTTTCAGACTTTTTTGATAAGATTTTTGGATTTCTTGGATAAAAATGCTTTTATAAATCAATTTTTAGGAGTATGGAAAGCTTCTAGAACTCATTTTACAGTCAACAAATAGATTACAAAAAGTTACCATTTTTCGTGAGACCCACCAAATTTTGGAGAGCTAAAAATCGACATGACTCCACCAATTTTTTAAATTGGAAGCTCAAATTTTGGGGAATGTCTAACTTTAATACAGTACACAATGTACAGTTATGGCCCCAACTGACCCCAGAGGTGGGAATCTCGTGAGTCACGCGATAGAGTTAGTTTAGGTCATCAGTTTTCAACCAGATGTCAGACAGAGGTTGTAACTCAAACCGCGTGGCAATGCAGTGATAAAATCTTTGATCAAAGAAAAAACAAAGTCTTGTTAATTAATGCATGACTTGAAAAGAGCCTTAGTTGAGACAGCAACCAGAGATGAAGCAACTAGACAAGAACATAGTAAGAAGATAGAAGAGACGACAAGATGACAACTAGCCAAAGAATAAGGAAACAGCACTAGACGATCATAGCTGAAAGGAAGAAGATAGAAAGAAGAAATGGAAGCAAGTAAGTCACAACTCTGTCTGTCTGTCTGTCTCTCTCTCCTATCACACGAGACTCTCTTGATGTATATACCCAACGTGGGTATATGAGTATATAACATACGTTATTTGGTAATGAGAAGACCAGATGCATATCAAGTACATATGAAACAATATGGCTATATAACATTAAGACCCATCTCATTCCAAGTTTAAACACCGACTCATAGGTCGAAACCTGCCTTGCAACAGAGGGACACTTCTTAGACAATCCTTAAACTGCCAATTTGGCACCACCATGTCATTGAACTTTGGGGTTTATTCAAGACTTTTTCAATTCCTTTGTTGTATATATTATAAGGGAGATGCCCTCGTATTTAATTGTCTACTTTACTTATCTTTCGGGAGTAGCTGTCTTCATGGCTTCTTCAATTTCTATCTTCTTCTATTAGCTTTCTTGTAGTCGTTGCCTAATTGTATATCAGAGAGAAAGATATTCTCTTATATGATTCACAATGCTTACTCACAAAATACACCTCGCTAGTCAGTAAAACATCAAAACTCAAGTCGGGGGCAACAAGCGAAGTGAACTCAATGGTACCTATCACGAAGGTGACAATTCGACCACAGTTCTGCGCATAGGCTCGATTGAGTTACGCTTGAGAGGAAGGTCCAAAATAAACAAAAAATAATATTGTAAAGGAACCGCGATTTTCAGCAATAAATAACTCTCCCGCTAAAACCCCAAAAGCAATTCTGAGCCATCTACCAGATATAAGCTCGGGTATTTTGAGATCGGCAGTTGACGGACGGCCTGGAACCGAGAAACTTCAGCCAGGCGGGCA
>CM042155.1:27501089-27752545 GCA_023376005.1 Doryteuthis pealeii | reverse complement strand
AATTACCTGAATTCTTAGCCAAGCCAAATTTGTTAGTGCCAAGTGGGCCAGCATAAGTAGGACTATATGGGTACAATTTCAACAAGAAGTTTAGAGGCTGTTGCATTTCACATATGCTAACATCCCTTGTAAATCCAACTATCTCCTCCAGATAGGTAAATAGTAGGGCAGACTGGTCTCAGCTAACTTGATATGGCAACCGTTTAGGAGAAGACAAACTCTGAATTCAAACCTGTTTAACCCGCTAAAAAGATGACCCTGTGTCACATCCCAAGACTAAAGTGCAAATTTGCAGAACATGTACATATTTAGTTGCCATATTAAATTGTAGTTCGTTAAATGTATGTCAGCCCTCTTAGGTTTATTTAATGCTAAAATTTGAGGCAATTAATGGTTTCAAGTAACTATCCATTTAATTTGCTGAATCTTAGCCAGCCCAAATTTGTTAGTGTCCAAGTGGTGCAGCCATAACAGTAGGACTATATCGGGTACAACTTTACAAAGAGTTAAGGCTGTTTTGCATTTCACATAGTGCTACGCACCCTTGGTAAAGTCCAACTATTCTCCCTCCAGATATGGGTAATAGTAGGCAGACTGGTCTCTCTAACCTTGATATGGCAACCGGTTTAGGAGAAGGACAACTGAATTCAAACCTGTTTAACTCCGCTTAAATTGACCTGTGTCACATCCTGCTCGCGTGGAAGTATGATATTATCTAGTATTTAACCTTCTGGCAGACTAAGTGGCATATATTTTGCAGACATGTTACAATATTAGTTGCATATCAATTGTTGGTTCGTTTTATGGCATGTCAACCCCTCTTAGGTTATTTAATGCTAAAGTCATTTTTTTTTGCAGGCAATTATATGGTTTCAAGTAACTATTCCATTTAATAATTTCATTTGCAAAACAATTTAAAGCTTTACGTAACTATTATTCATACAAATTAATTTGCCCACATCGTTCCAAATTACTTCTTATTGATAATGATTAATTTGCTAACAATTATATTTAAATAAGTAAAGTTGGCATAGTGGCCTATTGTCGGTATCAGTTGGACAGCGAAGAAGCCTATCCCTTTTCATTAGGCAAGACCAGGGAGGTTGTTTTTTTTAATTCTGTAATGGGCATGGCCGATCCCCAATGTAAGCGGCAAAGAATTGCTTGTGCCATGCATGAGAGACCCGGATGGGACGAGATGGAATTTACATGAAAGATAGGTGAGCCATAATAACTGGATGTCGCTGACACTGAGAAAAAGGAATGAATCAAGTGACTTCGAGAGTGGTGAATTTTTGGGACTACGTGTTTTGGGTAAGAGGAAGAAATTCAGAGGAAAACGTTACTGTTTGCTGAAGGAAAGGGTATCGAATCTGATAGAGAATTATCTCCCCCTGCCGAAGTTAAAAGAAATGAAGATAGTGATATATCTTAGTTATCCCTAAAAGCGTATGGTTGCAAGGAAGAATAATGGCAAGATGAATTGGATAAAAATCGTTTATTTAAATAACGAGTGTGAAAATGTTGTTGTCGCCGTAGATAACGTAGTAGTTCTCTGGTGGCCGAGGTCGTAAGTCATGAATGGCCCAGTGGAATAGTGTGGTCAGGGAAGGTAGTAGTGGCCGAGGGAGTTGAGTTCGTGCCGGTAGGATACCGTTGTAAGTGGATACGGTCACTTGGTGCGGGAAATAAGTCAGGAATATCTCAGTGGGTTGTAGTGGTAGCGTATGATAAACGTCAGTTCTCTCTTGGCTGGTGCAAGGCGTGAGGTAGTAGAAAGTGAGTTGATACGGTCACTTGGTGCGGGAATAGGAGTGCCGAGGGCCGTAAGTCTGGAATATCTCAGTGGAATAGTGATGGTCAGGGAAGTAAGGATATCGCCGCGTGGTAATGAGTTGAAATAAGTGTCGGGTAGGTGCGAGAAATACGTGGTATGTGGGAAATAGCGGCCTTTTGATCCTGCCCGCTGGTGAAGTTCTCGGTTCCAGGCGTCCGTCAACTGCCGATTCTCAAATACCGAGCTATGCTGGTAGATTGGCTCCAGAATGCTTTGGGTTTTTAGGGAGATTTTTATTGGCTGAAAATCCGGATTCCTTACAATATTATTTTTTGTTATTTGGACTTCCCTCTCAAGCGTAACTCAATCCGAGCCTATGCGCAGAACTGTGTCGAATTGGTCACTTCGTGATAGGGTACCATTGAGTTCACTTCCGCTGTTGCCCCCGACTTGAGTTTGATGTTTTATGCTAGCGAGGTGTATTTTGTGAGTAAGCATTGTGAATCATAGAGATATCTTCTCTCTGATAAACAATAGCAACCGACTACAAGAAAGCTAATAGAAGAAGATAGAAATTGGAAGAAGCCATGAAGACAGCTACCCGAAAGATAAGTAAAGTAGACAATTAAATACGAGGGCATCTCCTATAAATATACAACAAAGGAATTGAAAAAGTCTTGAATAAACCCCCAAAGTTCAATGACATGGTGGTGCCAAATTGGCAGTTTAAGGATTGTCTAAGAGTGTCCTCTGTTGCAGGCAGGTTCGACCTATGAGTCAGGTGTTAAACTTGGAAGAGATGGGTCTTAATGTTATATAGCCATATTCGTTTCATATGTACTTGATATGCATCTGGTCTCTCATTACCAAATAACGTATGTTATATACTCATATACCCACGTTGGGTAATACATCAAGAGAGTTCTCGTGTGATAGAGAGAGAGACAGACAGACAGACAGAGTTGTGACTTACTTGCTTCCATTTCTTCTTTCATCTTCTTCCTCAGCTATGATCGTCTATGCTGTTTCCTTTACTTCTTGGCTAGTTGTCATCTTGTCGTCTCTTCTATTCTTACTATTTCTTGTCTAGTTGCTTCATCTCTGTTGCTGTCTCTAACTAAGGCTTCTTTCAAGTCATGCATTAATTAACTACAAGACTTTGTTTCTTTGATCAAAGATTTTATCACTGCAATGCACGCGTTTGAGTTACAACTCTGTCTGACATCTGGTTGAAAAACTGATGACCTAACTAACTCTATCGCGTGACTCACGAGATTCCCACCTCTGGGGTCAGTTGGGGCCATAACTGTACATGTGTGTACTGTATTAAAGTTAGACATTCCCAAAATTTGAGCTTCCAATTTAAAAAATTGGTGGAGTCATGTCGATTTTAGCTCTCCAAATTTGGTGGGTCTCACGAAAAATGGTAACTTTTTGTAATCTATTTTTGACTGTAAAATGAGTTCTAGAGCTTCCCATACTCCTAAAAATTGATTATAAAAGCATTTTTATCCAAGAAATCCAAAAAATCTATCAAAAAAGTCTGAAAGTCAACCAATTTTAAGTTATTGATCTTGCTGTGAAAAAACAAAAAACCATCAATAACTTAAAATTGGTTAACTTTCAGACTTTTCAATAGCATTTTCGGATTCCATGGGCAAAAATGCTTTATAAAACCAATTTTTAAGAGTAAGGAAGCTCTAGAACCCATTTTACAGACAAAAATAGATTACAAATGACACCATTTTTGCGACCCCCTCAAATTTGGAGAGCTAAAAATCGACATAACTCTGCCAATTCTTGGAATTGGAAGCTCAAATTTTGGGAATGTCTAACTTTAACATAGTCCATACATGTACAAATTTCAGAAAAACTGAAGTGGTGGGTGAAATGGCCTGGATGATTTGACAATGCTTTACCTAGGTATTATATGAAGCCTCTGTGTGGTCATTTAAAATACTAGATTTGAATTACTACGTTTTACTAATATTTACTAATATTTACGAATATTTACGAATATTTACTAATATTACTATATTAAAATACTATGAAGCCTCTGTGTGGTCATTTAAAATACTAGACTGTGTTGGCACAAGAACTTTGATTCCTATCAGATAAGTGAAGTATAATAATAAATTGTATGGTCCGAGAGGGTTCTCCCCCCCCCCCAGGTAACACCCGCCCTCTCGCCTAAAAGGGGCAGAGCAGGGTTTATTACCCTGTGCCTCAGGCACCCCAAAAAGAGAATGCCGTGCCAACATGACCACACATTTTTTCATGCCCATTGCATGAGCTTTGGTTTGTGTGTTGCTCCTCAAGTTAAAAAGACCTTGGTGGGAGGTCAAGAAAAATATATACCCTTGGGAAAGGTATAAACTCCCTCATCCCCTAATTATGGATTAAATAGTACCACTACTGTTCTTCTGGGGCAAGTTAGCTCAGTTGATAGAGCATCTGCCTAGGAATCACAAGGTTCCAGGTTCAATACTGATCCCGCCAACTTAAGCATGAGTAGCACAGATTGGGTAATCTGATCTGTGCAGTAAAGTGGGAGCTGACGGTAGTGTTGCGCTCCACCTCAGAAAAAACACTCTCCCTGGTCTTGCGCTAGTGAAAAGGTGATAGACTCCCTCACTGTCTAGTTAATACTGACAATAGGCCACTCCACCAACTTAACTATTCTATTACAATGCTTAGGCATTAAATAACCACGAAGGTTATGCCATTAAAGAAGAAAATCAAATTGACGTAAGCTTAACTTAGTTTAGTACAACCCCCAGTGAGAAAATATGATCGGGTAAAAGAAAATGGTTAAACTTGCAAATCATCCTCAAAATTAAAACAGAAACTTAATTGGTGGTGATCCATGACAGTTTAACTACAGTGTATGAATTAACTTTCCTGCGAACTGGGTTACGGTTTAGGTGTTTGAGGATTAAGGTTGTTTTTAAATACGTATTGCTTAAAACCCCCAACAAAACCCCCAAATTACTATACATTTAATGTTGAAAAATAATTTTTTTTAAACCAAGTTTAATTGAAATTATTCATTGCAATACTAACACAAACAACTGAGACTAATGTGTCTAACGTTGGATTCAATAATTAATTTCAATGGTTAATTAAATGTATAGTAATTTGTTTTTTTTTAAGCAATTCGTTTTTTTTAAAGCAATACGTAATTAAAAAGAACCTTAATCCCCAAACCGTAACCCAATTCGCAAAAAGTTCATTCATACACTGTAGTTAAACTGCCATGGATTACCAAATAAGTTTCCGTTTTAATTTCGAGGACGATTTGCAAGTTTAACCAAGAAAATTTAGTAATGCGCAAGGAACATTTCATGGAGAACAATTCCAATAAAAGGAGAATCTGATTAAGATGTCTAAATCTTAATGAGATTCTGGACTAGAAAAGATAAGACTTTGATTCGATACAATCCCAGTGAACTAAGTGTCCACAAGCAATTTTTCTAAGAAGATGAACTTGTGTCACGTTTTGGATTAAGTAGGGATGCAAAAATAAATACTGAACAAGAAACGACTTAATAACAACCAGGGGCTATTTTTGGTCTTGTACACGTATGACCCTCCCTCTTCAGATAAACTGACCATGTGTCGCATATTAAATCCACGTGGATGTAGTTAAATACTAATACTCTTAACAAACTGCTACTAGCCATTGTTGAAAACGCCAGGTAAAGTTAGCAAAGAAAAAAAAGTTTAAATAGTTTAAAATTAAATTAGCTAATTCCGTAAAAAATATCTTCATTATAAACTACAAACCAAATAGGATAAAAAGTTTTTTTTGTCTATTAGAAGATAAGCATTTTTCTTCTTTTTTTTAATGAATGATTATGAGTTCATTGAAAAGAAAATGATTTTTTTTCGATTTACTTATTTGAACGTGACCGGGCCGGAAGTGACGTTTTGTTCCACACCGGATGACTCATCCGCTTCTCCTCCCGCTTGGTCATGTCAGTACTTCTTGTTCATTGTCGATTGCTGTACTTTTGACTCTTTTTTTTTCTGCTAATACCCGGCTTTGTTTGTGATAAAAACACAAGTCACACATTTATTTGGAATTGGTTTATTTATTGTTGTTATACATACCATTACGATCATCGATCATATTTTTACTCATTTTTAAAACAACAATCTTTTAAAAAAAAAGAAAACTTTGGATATAGCTTTAATGGAAGAGTGGAAGACGTACGATTTTAAAATCTAAAGCAAAGGTTTGTTTTCTTTTTTGTTTTGTTTTTACCTATTTTCAAAATTACCTGAGATAGATTTTTTTCGCTTTAGCCTTCAGGTAGATGAACATTTTTTCAGATAATTGAGATTGTAAATAACGTGTATTTACCTGCGAATTTTCTGTTCAATTAATAATACGAGCAAAATGTGATTCATTTCTTTTTTCTTCTTTCACTCTTTTTATTCTTCTTTATTGCATGTGCTCGATTTTATCACCGGTAAAAAAGAAAGAAAACTTTTTCAAAGACAATCTTGTTCGCTATGTTTGTGTCAATGTCAAAGAAAATAGCTGTTAATTGTTGATATATTCATTGAAATTGTATCCAACAAATTTTATTTTGTGATAAATGGGATGGGATAGGCTCAACACATTTTTCTTACTTTTATGTTTGGAAGTAATATATATATATATATATAAGGAAAAGATCTTCTATTTGTCTATTAAGAAAAGGTACAAATGTAGAATAACGCGCAATAGATGATATCATCAGAATCGAATTTTACGTATAAATAGCATTCCATTAGATTACGGAAACTCCCGAAGTAGCCTAACCCTAACTCTAACCCTAAACCTTAATGGTTTTGGTATTTGTAAGGAAATGTAGTGCTTTTTATGCGTAAATCTAATGATATTATCTCTTGTGTGCTATTCTGCATTTAATGCAGTACATTAGTAACCCCCCCCATAAAAAAAAAATTATGATGACCTTAGGACAATCTTGTTTCTTAAAAGGTGTGTAAAATACACCCTTTTTTTTCTTAAATCTGACGGAGTACCCCTTCGTCACCATTACTCCTGGGTCCACTTCGACCCGGAGTGATAGTACCTGTCAGGGTCCCATCTATTGGTTAAATTGATACAATTTAGTTTTAAAAGATTAGGTTTAAAAAATGAAACCCCCAAACATGAATTTAAACAAAACGTCTCCGGCATAAAATAACCCAAGCTTTGACATGCTGTAAAATCCAATCAGCTTAAATATGATTTCAGGTTTTTAAAAGTAATTACTTTTAAATTCAAATTATTACTCTTTAAAAACAAAGTCTGTGCCATTGTTATTGTTTTGTAATGTTTAAAATGTTTTCCACTTACCCCCCCCCCTGCTAAATCCCCCCAATAATCAACGTGGAGTCAAAAAGCAAACATTTTATTTTATCAAGAACATGATCCCCTTATTCAATGAATAATGACGTCCAATCGATTTTACACGATACACAAGTGAGAAAAGTTAAGTAGATTTTATAAGTTTGTTTCACCGATTTAAATTTTATTTACTTCATTGACTATAAAATTTGAATAAACTTATTTATCCGTTAAATTGTTTTAGGTTTTTGTTTTTAAACTTGTTATGTGGGTCATTGGTCAATTAAGTTTTGTAAATTAGTTGTCCATTATTTGGTAATTGATCAATTAAATATACAAAAAAAAATTAAAATTTACATAATAAAGAAAAAAAGAAATGAATGAATTAAAAAAAAATGAATGAGTATTTTTCAACAACGAAAAATTAAATTTAATGTTTTTCGTTAATTTTAGTTTACATTTTGTGTTTTTGAATTTTTATTCAACAAATTTTTTTTCTTCTTTTGATAAAGCAAAAATTAATAAATTCATTAATTTTTTTTTTCTTGTAACTTTCTTCCAATATTTTAAAAATTTCATTTAAGTTTTAAAATTCCTTGTTAGTTTAAACTGTTAGTTTTAAACTTTCCTGTTTGCAAAATTGACCTATTTAAAAAGAAAAAAAAAATTGATTGATTTTAAATGTGATAAAGATATTAACTGATTTTTTATTTTATTCAAATTGGCGGTACATTTTAAAATTACATTCGAAATTTACTGCATTCTTTTAAGGATCTACTTGTTTTTATATTTTGAATATATATTTTTATATCTTATTATTCTAATGACTTGATCAGTTGGTTAAAATTGAATTTTTTTTTAGGTATCGCCTTCGTCCAAATATGAAATGGCCCCTACCAATAATAATAATTTTTTTTTATCATCTATTAAAAAAAAAAAAAAAAAAATGAAGAAAAAGATGTTTTGTGACTAATACTTTTTTTTCAAAGGTTGGACATTTCAGTTTAGTTTTTTAGATGTTTTTATTTCTTCTGAAATACAGCCACTAACAAAAAAAAAAGAAAAGAAAAGAAGTTAGCCCCCCCCCCAACACCCCCTGTTCATTCATTGTGTAATTCAGAAAATGCCTGAGAAATTACAACAAACACAACAATCTTTGTAATAAGTGTAAAACCCGATATAAAAAAAAAAGGATTCTTTGACCAAAATGGAAGAGAAAGAAAGGAGACAAGAGTATGTGTTCCTAAAGTAAAAAGTTTTTTTGTTTGTTTTGTTAGCCGTTTCCTAAACAAACAGAATTTTTTCCAATTTTTTTTGTGCGTAAGAAAATTGTATTGATTATTTTTATATTATATATTTTTATTTTATTATAAGATTTTAAGTTATTATTTGTTTTAAATCTCGAAAAAAGTAATTAAGCCATCAACCCCCCCCCCCCAAAATATGCAAACACTACTAAACGCCTTAACCATTAAAAAAAAAAAAAAAAAAAAATTCTTTCCCTGTAGTAATGGATTAGTTGGTTGGAGGGTTAATTTTTTTTAGTAAATCTCTGTAAAGTCTGCAAAACTCCAAAAATATCAAATTTATATTCCCCATGGTAAACAATAACATCAAAACAACTTTTCGCTAAGACTTCAAATATTTCTGTAGTGTTGAAGATGCACTTGTTCTTAGAAAGAATTTTTTTCTTTCCTTTGAATGCCTGAAGTAAGAAGAAAAAAAAAAAATTTACGTCAAAATTTTGTGACCATGAAATGAAATATTGACAAAAATGTCTTAATGCTTTGCTAGTTAATTATTTACTTGATTTATATACACAATAAAAAAGTTGAAATTAATTTAAATTAAAAAAAAATTTAGATCAAGCAATTCGCGGACTTTTCATACTTGCGGAAATTGTAAAAAAATATTTTAAAACGTTAAAAAAAAATTGTAAAATTAACTTTTTAATGTTTTCTTTTACGTTTAATATAAAGAACAATTCCAAGTTTATGTATTAAAAAAGAAAAAAGAAATTTCTGTTAAATATAACCTAAATTTTTGCATTTTAAATTAAATTCCCGTAAATTCTTGATCTTTGTTGACATAGTTATCGCATCTTGACGTGAACAATTAGACCCAAGTAATTTTCTATGGAGGATTATACACGTAATAATTTTATAAAATTCTTTTTATTGTTGATTTAAAAAATAAGTAATTTCTTTAAACAAACACTGTTTGAGCTCTACAGGTGTCACGGATTTGAACTTATTTGAAATTATTCACAGCAGCAGCAGCAACAACAGTTTTCAAAAAAAGAAAAAAACAAAAGAATAGAATATTATGTCCCCTAGATACTTCCATCAATAAAAATGACGACAGTTTTTAATTCAAACATTATTTTCAATATTTTTTTATTTTTATAAAGACTACTATATTATGTCACAGTCTTAAAAAAAAAAGAAAGTTTTAATAGCAAACATATAGTGTGCACTAGTCCAAGCCATGATTTTGACTGATTGTATCTGAAAATAAATGGTAAGGCATTAGCCAGATGGAGCTATACTTGCCTAAGTTCACGTGTACCACACAGGTGATAGTTTAAAATGTGGGAGGTATTTCCTGCCGCACCCTGTATTACTTAAGTTCTCATTATGTAACCTTAACCCAGCAAGAATGGCACATAGTGAGATTTTTGATTGAGCAATATACTTAAACTAGCTGAACCTGTGGATATGCCACAGTATGATAATATTATTATTACGTTTGATATGTTAAGAGCTATTGCAAAATAGTTCAATATGTAAAAAGTATAATAATCTTGATTTAACTCTCTCTCACTCTTTTTATTTTTCCTTCTTTTCATTATATTTGATTGAAACAGATTAGTGTTATTGCTTCTGTGGGCTCAACCCCTCTATCTTTCTCATTTCTTTCTTTATAATAGTTTTTCTGTGTAGCATGTCCTTTTTCTTCCCTTTCTCTATAATAAAAATAGAATGGTCCATTATTTAACTGAGCTGATGACACTCATAAGAATTCGGTTGTAAGCAACACCAGATAATCAGAATTTACATTTTTGCATTTTTATCTTGGACGATTTCGACGGTCTCATTTTTAACCAGATTTGCAAGATGATAACAACTATGCTTTTAAGGAACATGAGTATTAATATATAGATTGAATATATCTGTAAACGGCTAAAAACGGCACATCATAGTGAGATTTTTATTAGAGCAATACACTTAAAATACTCTCAGAATAAAACAAATTTTCATTTTGATTCAGAATTTTGTGGGAGTCCACATTTTTTTAATAATCCAACTTCTTGATATACTAGAGATAACTATGAAATACTAATTAGAATCCTTGACTCCACGCAGTGACAAGTACACCAAAAGCCATTGATTCCTGATTATGATGGAGATTTCCTTTGGATTTTCACCAGAACCCCTTTGGCTGGGTTGTGGCCATGATACCACCGAGTACCAGTCCTGTCTGCCTTGGGTGACCTTACCAGGAACTGCATGGCTCTAACACTACCAAATTTACATGGCCCTGCTGTGATGAGTAAGGGTTAGACTTTGGAAATAATGTGCTAGGTGGCCGTTTAGCAAAGAGTTTCCTCCAACCTTGTTTTTTGTTCTGCCTGGATGTCTAGTCACCCTCATCACCAAACAAAATCTGTGGGGTTACCAGTTTAGTCGCCAAGGATCTGACTATGAAGCAGATAGTACTGGGTTACATAGTACCAGTAGCACATTCAGCGACCTGACATAGATGATCTGACTATAAAACAGATAGTACTGGGTTACATAGTACCAGTAGCACATTCAGCGACCTGACATAGATGATCTGACTATAAAACAGATAGTACTGGTTACATAGTACCAGTAGCACATTCAGCGACCTGACATAGATGATCTGACTATAAACAGATAGTACTGGGTTACATAGTACCAGTAGCACATTCAGCGACCTGACATGCTATGATGAAGCAAATTTGTTCCGTCATTTCTTGCAGAATTTATAACAATTGTAACTTTCCAGGTATGTTATCTAGTGATGATTATATAGTGTATTTTAAAATGCTTCATTCAATCACTTGATGATAACCTATCTTATTTTTTTGATTGACACTTTTTAGGTTATTGGTGATACATTATGTATGCAAGTAAAGAAAAAAAAGTTAAGTTGGCAGAGGGGCCATTGTTGCTATCAGCCGGACAGTGAGGAAGTCTATCCTCTTTTCACTATCGCTGGACCAGTGAGATTGCTTTTGCATCTGAAGTGCCACACTTACCATTAGCTCCCCACTTTACCAAACAAATCCAACTCGTGTGCTGAGTTGGCGTGAGCCAGTATTGAACCGGAAACCTACCTTGTGGTTTCTAAAATTAAATAAAAAAGTTAATAGCATTGTGGTTTCAGTTAAATCTAATGCAGTATTTATATTTTTGATATGTAACGTGGCGGGGTCTTTGCAGTTGCACCCTTCACAGTGCCTCACAGTGCACGTCACTATCAGGACTTATACAAGTTGTATATACGAGGGACAACGAAGGTTTGTTTCTTCATCCGAGAGCACACTAAACGTTTTGGGCTTGTTTACAACACCCAGGATTCCAGCAGTTGACCTTCTCAGTTAGTCAGTCAACCCCAAGAGGATTCTTCCACTCTTTTTTCGTCGGTCAGCGGATAACTGTCAGGCGTATGCCTCTTTTTCGTTCTGGTCAATTTGACTTGTGTTTACAAGTATCACTCTCCTTAGGGCAGTATTTGTTCACTTTGTTTGGTTAGAGCTTTCATTCATAAATTTTTGTTAGTTTATGAATGAATGCCCTAAACAATCTCATTGTATTTTCTTTGGCATAGTAAAATAAAGTTGGTAACGAAAATCTATTTTCTTTTCAAATGACTTATTTATTTAACTTCTTCTTATATTGTTCTTGAGAGAGAGAGTCAGATTCATTAATGAATATGTTTTTAAGGTCAATATCGTTAAACTGTGGGTGACATTAACTTTGTCCAGCCGGTAAATATCAAGCGGGCTTTTATTACGTCCTCACACCAGATCTAACCAACACATGTGTCACTCGTCAGTTCTCCAGCCCATCTGATCTTTTTTCAATCCAGGCCAGGCCAGGCCCATATATCTATGATTTGCTACGAACCTTCTATTTGTTCTACAAAATTCCACCAGTTTCCATTTTATTCCACGTGTCATTTAAGGTCACCAGTTCGTCTGACAAATCGATCAAAAGAAACTTTTGTTGCCAAAACGTCTCAAATCTTCTGTACAACCAGACTTTGAGACTATCGAACCCAAGACCTAGAATCTTAGTTTATCACTTTATTGCGATAATGAGAATCCCATTATTTTCTGCTCGCCCCTACCACACAATTCCATTACAAATAATTAGATTCACAACTCTTGTTTTGGTAAATGGGTCATGCTTTGTCTTGTTTATCAAGACTTTTCTCATTCCCCAATGATACCTGCATTGGAAAAATAAGGTCTAAAAAAGTTCAGCTTTGGGTTACCCATATTACACTTTTAACCTGGATTAAGACATGACTTTCCTGATGTATTTTCCTACATCTATCTCGGTGATGCTGATAACTTTTTGATTTAGTGTGTCCTGGGATGCACATATTTGCTTTGAATGAGTCCCCGAGAAAATTTATGGGTCCCAACTAAAGCCGTCTATCTCCTACCTTGTAACCTATCCTGTGTAATTCATTTCTAAGAAACTATTGAAATGTTACAGTTAGCTTGAAATGGTTGGAGAAGGAAAAAGAAAAACACTGGGATGCATGGATATGATTTTACTGCGTCCTTTTAGATTTTTGTGCATCAGGGATGCAGGACACGTACCTATCAGCATCTCTTCTATCTATCTATCTATATATATATATTTAGTGATGAGAATTATTCCATGTGGAGTTCAGCTGTAATGTTACAGGTTGACTGGGAGAGCTTGCTGTGCCTAGTACCAGTATGTGGACGGACAGAGCAATATAGGGAATAAAGGAAAAACTTTTAAATTTGCTCCATGTATTAATTTATTTCAACTGCAAAATGCAGCAGAGCAAAATTGTTTCTCTATACAGTAACAACCCTGCTCTTTCTGATGCTGCTGCATTTTGCAGTTGAAATAAATTATTACATGAAGCAAATTTAAAAGTTTTTCATTCATTTATTCACTATATATATATATACTAGCAAAAGTACCCGGTCCATGACTGGACTAAAAAAAGACTAGGAATACCAGAGAGTGAGTGAGGCGAAAACAGAAGTAAGGGAGAAAAGAGGAAAATGATTTATCAAATTAAATAAGAGAATTTGTATAGTAGAATGTTTGTTAATTTGAGGAAATTTTTTTTTCTTTTTGTTTGTTTGCATTTAAGATATTATTTAAAAAATGCATTCTTAAACTTTATTAAAGATTTAACGATAAACAAAGCTAAGAATTAGTGTATTATAATATTCGTTTTTTTAAAAAGTAACTATTCTTAAAGAATAGTCACTTTTTGTTTTTAAGTGAGCTTCCTTGCTTGTTGATTTCAAATGAAATGTATCCATTCAATTCCTTCTTTTTTTTACCGTATTAAAATGTAACAATAAAATGGTAAGAATTAAATACTTACAATTGTTTGTATTACAATTTTTTTTTTCTCCATTTAAAAAAAAAAACTCTTTTGTACATATCAAAAAATTAAATACTGATTAAAAATGGATATATTTTATTCTAAAATGAAAGTATGAATAATAGAAACAAAGCCGAGTTATTATTAATCATTAAATTAAATGTTTTCGTTTATTATTGTTATTTACTTCGCTGTAAAAAATAATTAAATCGATAAAACCACAATAGATATTTAGAAAGATGATTTTATTTTATTTTTAACCAAATAAATATTTCTAAGATTAGACCGGTGATACACGAGAAATTCCGAGCTGAAACGATTAGGCACAAATTTGTCAACTTCAAATTAGCAGCAGCAGT
The DNA here is from genome assembly GCA_023376005.1 of Doryteuthis pealeii. NCBI lineage: Eukaryota > Metazoa > Mollusca > Cephalopoda > Myopsida > Loliginidae > Doryteuthis > Doryteuthis pealeii. The sequence goes on along the minus strand of CM042155.1, from coordinate 27,738,435 downwards.
GCCATTTTAAATCACTGCTGAATATAGGCAGCAGTCAGCAATTTTTTTTTATATTAGCGGCAGTAGCTATGCCACGATTATCGCAAATCGTTTGATTTTTGTTTAATTAATTAATTATATCCTTGAATCAGTAAAAATCAATAACTAAATTTGGTGTGTTTCTTAGTTAGAAGGATATCAAGGTGTATGCAAGATTTTGAATTTGAATAATATCTTGTTTCTGAGTTATAAGTCGACATGTACATACCAAACTTTCTTTTATATATATATATATATATATATATATAAAAGAAATATATATATAGACATAGACACACATACACAACAAATCATTTGGTTTATTTAATTTCAAATTTAAATTTCACCGTAATTTTTTGTGTTTGCTTATGTTCTGTATATAATTTTGTGAATTGCGGAAATAACTATTTTCATTTTATTGTGCCATTTATTGAGTTCAGTAACCATTGTGGCAGATTTTTTTATTATCCTTTCACATTTGCCCAACCTTTTTTTTTCTTCTTTTCAGTAATCACACTGCATGTAATAAAAACGTACAATTCAATAAACTACAATACACAAACAATTTTCACCTACCTCAAAAGAAAAGTTGTATAAACTTGTGAGGGGGAGCAAGGATTTTTGTGACGCTGAATTCCTTAAGATAATTGAAGAATGTTGCGATTCATGTGAAGTATGCATGAAATATAAACGTGTAGCTTTACGTCCAGTTGTAGCAATGCCCATGGATGAGAGATTTAACCAAGTTGTGTGTCTGGACTTAAAAGAACATATTCACAATAAAACTTGGATTTTGCATATGATTGATTCTGCCACAAGATATTCTACAGCCTGTTTAGTGTTTTCTAAACAACAAGATGAAATTGTGCAAAACATTTATTGATACTTCGCTCATGATTCAGGATCAAGAAGAACTCAAAATTGATTGCTGCATTTAAGGATTGCATTAATATTTGCTTCATATAATAATCAATTATAATAACTAGCAAATATATGCACCCTCCAGGTGCAAGTATTCTAAGTTTAATATAATAAAATATCATATTAAATTAGAAAGGCTAATGAAACTGAATAAGAATACAGATAAAAAGATTTTGAACAGAGGGGGTATGATTGAAAAATAGAACAACTTTGAAACTAACTCTTCCATCAATTTCCATTACTCCCGTCTTTCATTGGTAAATTTTCCTAATTTAACAATTTAATTAAAATAGGAAGTAAAGAATAAAATTTCAGTTATTTCTTCTTGTTAATGAATTTCTTTTAAGATTTTATCCCCGAGATTTTTGCTCATATTCAATAAGATAAAACCAAACAATTAGAAATCAATAATACTAAGCATATATTTATTAAAATCAAATTTTTTAAGATCAATATGCAAATTAGCCTTCCATTCATACTGTAAACCTCTATTTTGTTGTATATATAAATACAATTGCATGTTATTAGTATGTAGATAGGTCAACAGTCTTAATGAAAAAACAATTTTATTAATAATTGAGGTTTAAATAAAAATAAAATCATGGAGAATGTGATGTAAATAACAAAGGGAATTGTGACTTGTATAGTAATATAGTTTCAGTTACAGACAGACAAACCCACAATCTCCATTATAATAAGATATATTATATTATAATATAATTTCAACTGCAAAATGCAGCAGTATCAGCCAACAAAAACATGGTTGTTTCTCTAAACAGTAACAACCATTTCTCTGAATTTTTGAGATGAGGCTTGATGATTAGTATTATTTGTATTATTTGTATTCATCTTTATTGTTATCTGTACAACGTTTTGGCCGATGTGCCCTCCGGCCTTCTTCAGGTATTTGTTATGGGACTCAGGAACCTTCCAATTGGACACATGGCCTAGTGGATAAAGGAGTTAGGTTAAGACAGTTCTAAGTGACAGTTATCTCTAGATTGCAGGTTCAATCCTTGTCAGGCAGCAGTAACATAGAATAATAATTAACACAGCTTAACGCCTCTACCCCAGCTATGGTTAGTGGAATGAGAACAGGATATCCCTGTGGACTGAATAAAGGGTTGGGTTCAAAGTTCTGTGATGGCTCCCGATTATGACAAGAAGGTTCCTGAGTTCGAAAAGAAGGTTCCCGAGTCCGACAAGAAATACCTGAAGAAGGCCGGCAGGCACATTGGCCGAAACGTTGTACAGATAACAAAGTCCGAATAATACAAATAATAGTAACAACCATGTTCTTAATCTGTCTGATGCTGCTGCATTTTGCAGTTGAAATAAATTTATATATATAAGCTTACCTTTTAAAAGTTCAATGATAATTCTGCTGCTGCCATTTGATTTGAAGACAATTTGATGTACGTAGGTCTTTACTTTCCATACAAACATTCATTTCTATTTCATGGGTGACTTTCACTGGATTTTGCAATTAATTTTGATTATTCCCAAATTATAAAAATTGATCGCAAAAAATCACATTAAAAACAATCACAGTAATAAAAACTTGAACATCGAAAATTTCAGCATTGCAGGTCCTGATTCACTCCAGAATGTTTTGAATTTGCTCACAGAATCGGTCTGATTTAAAATGGTATATGTTAGTCCACAGCCTCTAGGAGTAAAGTTGAAAAAATGTAACACACTGACCCTTGCATTTATTATTAGAGATTTATTGAGGTCAGTAACCATTGTGACAGGCCTTTTTCATTCACAGTTACCCAAACCTTTTTTTCTTTTCAGTAATCCATACTGGATATTTACCACGTACCTCACGTGTACGAGTTAAGCACTAGGCCCTATTAATGTGGGACCACCCACGATCTGAAGCTCATGGGTGGCGGGTGAAAAATTGCGTTGATCCCGTCAGCATTCCCGCCTCAATGGGGGCGCCTCAGGCCTCATCATTAGAGCTGTATATTTAACTTTATCTTCAATCTGTTTTCTTCCACTGTCAGCGTTCGGAAACATTGAACCTTACTAGTAGGATTGGGGTACTTACTACTCACATAAATTCCCAACACAACTTGGCGCTTGGGTGCAAGCGTTGGGGCTTCTGGGGAGCCTTGCCTCTCGTGAAGTGACTCAATACTACTTTAGACAGCACCCTGCAACAGCTCGGCAGCCAGGTCGTTTCGGACTTTCTGGACTAACTGTGGGGCTGCCAAGATAGTGGACTGGGGTCTGTGCAGCCTCTTTCCACTTGAAATGTCTCATGCACAAGTTTCACTTCATACCACCTTCATATATATATATATTTCCGTTTTTTCACATGCAATGATCACGTCATCAGCTTTCGTATATAAACGCACATATAAAAAATAACGGTAAATAACATTATATTCACACATTCACCATGCACTTAACATTTTTCATTTTTCACCCTTACAAAATTTCTTTTGCATTGTCCTGATGAAGGGTTATCATAAACCGAAATACTTAAATATAGACATATAAAATTTTTCCTTTGATCGTAACATCCTGTGTCTGTTATATTTTTGAAAACATTTTCTTAACACACACACACACACACACACATATATATATATATATATATATATATATATATATATATATATATATATATATATATATACACACACACACATATTGTGCCCTGATTTGCTGTTCTCCTGGATTAGGAAATAAAGATTTTCTGCTATTTTCTTTTGTTAATCCATCTCGTGATGTTCAGTCGGGAGCGGAGGCGGAAAGGGGTCAAAGTGTAGTGGCTTGTTCTTTTGTTAAAATCCTTCTAACACATTTTTGTAGGACTTATATTCTATAATTGTACTAAGAAGAACAAAATAACGACTGCAAACAAAGAAAGCGTCTGAGATGCTTTGCTCTAGTCCATTATAATTGTACAATTGTGAGGCCAAAAGAAATAATTGCTAAATTTAGTGAATGATTCTGTTGATTTAATGGTTAATTCAACTGTAAATAATTTCTATTTACTAATTTAGTACTAGTTAACCTGGTTGGTATCAGGACTGTGGAGTTGGGGTCAGTTTAAGGGGTCACTGGAGTCGGAGTCAATAAAAGTATACTCTGACTCCAGTTCCTTTAAAGAGATTCATCTCAATTTCTTTTTTAAAGTCATTTTTATTTTTTTGTAGTTATCTTGTATTTGCACAGCTATATATGTAAAAAAAAATGGAGGCGCGTGGTCTAATGGTTAGAGTCGTAGGAAATGGACTCGTCAACGCGGGTTCAATTCCTGGACGAAGCTGTTGGAATTTCACATGGCGCTAATACCCTTGGGAAAGGTATGAATCCAATTCTCCCTCCAGCTATGGGCAAATAGCAGGGCAGACTGGACTCTTTAACCATGGCTAGGTAACTAGTATAGGAGAAGGAAAACTCTGAATTCAAACCTGTTAAACTCCGCTTAAGAAATTGACCTTGTGTCGCATCCTGCTCGTGCGGAGGGGTTGGTAGATATATATATGTAAAAAAAAAAAACTCTTACATTATAGAATTTTTATTTTTGTTATGCCTTTTATATCTTGTAAAAGATTATATTTCACTTTCTATTTTTGTTGTTTTATTATTTATTTACAAAATATATATATATATATATATATATATGAATGAACAAATAAAAGCCAAACCTTTTATTTGTTCATTCATTCATCTATCAATGCTCTATCACAGATATTGAGCACTCTTCTAATAACACTGTACGTTGGATTACTACTACTTTTTCAGGTATATAATAGTGCTAACCATACACACTAATAATATATATATATATATAAGTCTTGCATTATAAAATTTTTATTATTATTTCAGATCAAGTCTCTAATAGGCACCCCAAATCATCAAGTTAATGAAAGGCTCACATTTTAACTTGTCACTGGTAACTTCCACTTCCAAATATTGTAAACAAACTGACAATTTTTCTTGCTGTCTCATTTCCTCTTCTTGTTCATCTTACCTTCTCTCTCAGAAATCATCAGAGTAAGTGGCTTTTTTAGTTGCTGTTTTGTGAATGCTGCTTCCTGGATTTGTTTAAAACAGCAGGCAGTATTTTTGTGTAGTCCAATCTAGCTTCTTCTCCAAGTGTTTTGTTAGAGTTCAAATGGTACAACCTTACAGTAGTACTGACACAGCTACCACACAGATCAGATTACTGAAGCTTTGCTACTCATGTGCTGAGTTGGTGTAGACTGGTATTAAAGCAGGATCTTTGTGATTCCTAGGCAGATGATCTACCAACTGAACTAAAGCTGTTGTATGAGAAAATATGTCTTAAAAGTATTGAAGTCAGTAAGTCTACTGTTGGTTTGAATAACAGCAGCTAAGTACAACTTAAGCTGTGTCCAAGACAGTTGGTATATATAGAAATCAAGAATGACCCATTCATGAATTTGGGTGATTTGGGTCATTCCATTCCTTGAGTTCTGATTGGCTGCTTGGCTGCTTGATTTGAATGACATTGTGGAGTCTTATATATATCCTGTCATTCTGCAGTAGACTTTGTGACTATTCGGGTTTGTATTTAAGTTACAACCGTTTGTTGCCTTGTCTTTCCAGTTCGACGGTAATTGGAACTTTAATTATTCTTCAAAAAGTTATGAAATATTTTAGTTTGAAGATTTTTTATGACAGTAAATTTTTATTGTTTGCCTAAGAATCACAAGGTTCTTGGTTTGATACTGGCCCCACCAACTCAGTGTATGAGTAGCATAGGGATCTGTGGTAAAGTGAGGAGCTGATGGTAGGTGTGGCGCTGCACCTCAGATGCTAAAATAATCTCCTTGGTCTAGTGCTAGTCAAAAGGGGATAGATTCCCTGGCTAAACTTGCAAATTCGTTGGAAAATTAAAACAAAGTTTTTTGGTGGTCCCCCATGACAGTTTAACTACAGTCTATGAATTAACTTTTTGCGAATTGGGTTACAGTTTAGGGGTTTAGGTTGTTTTTAATTATGTATTGCTTTACAACAAAAAAACCCAAATTACTATACATTTAATTAACCATTGAAATTAATTATTGAACCCAATGGTAGACACATTAGTCTCAGTTGTTTATGTTAGTATTGCAATGTATAATTTCAATTAAACTTGGTTTAAAAAAATATTTTTCAACATTAAATGTATAGTGATTTGTTTTTTTTTTTTTTTTTTTTTTTTTTTTCTTTAAAAAAAAATTGAGTATCCATTAAGAATGAATTTATTTCAAAACTTTGTCGGCATTAAATGACCCACTGAGGTTGATATGCCCATTAAACACAACAAAACACTCACTGTATGGCTGATACTGACATTAGGCCACCCCGCCTACGACGATGTCAATTGTTTATCAAATGTTTACAAGCAACAGCTGTACATAACTTTAAATTAAGAGTTTTCAAAATATTTTTAAAAGCGGTCCAGCACGGGTTATGTAAGACATAGCTCATTATCATGTGGGCACGCACTACTAAAACAATTCAAGGTCACTTTATGTTGAAGGTACCTACAGAAGATCATATGTATAAGCATCTGCCTTAGAAATAGGGAAGAGTTGATTTTTTTTATTTATTTATTTATTTTTTTTCCCCCTTTGATAAGAATATCTTTTCCATAAAAAAATTGACGTCTTAGGGCGGGCCCTTCAGAAAGCATTGCAGGCTGCAATTTGCCCATGCCTACCCTAGCATTATGGCATACACGTATTGGTTTCACACATACACATTGTTGTTAGAACACCCATTTGCTTCATGTTTTTTTTATCAGATCCTACTATTTTTAAAAACAGTCTGGCATTTTAGCATACTTATTAGTTTTACATACTTACATATATAAGTATATATATATATATATATATATATATATATATATATATATGTGTGTGTATATAACTGTTCTTAGAACTCCCATTTACGTCATAGTTTTTATCAGATCGTACTATTTTTAGAAACAGTCTAGCATTTTAGCATGCACATATTGGTTTTACAAACTATATATGTATGCATATCAGCACATGAGTAGTACAACTTGGACCTGTGTGGTAAGGTGGGGAGCTGAAAGTAGGTGTGGCGCTTCAACACAAGATGCAGTAACAGTGCTTGGTCGATGAGTTTCTCGCCTATGTGATCATCCCAAGAAGAGGTTTCCCATGCTGTCTACAATTGTAGGGAAAAGGATACTAATGGTCATCAGGCACTGTTGATTATACCAAATGGTTTAAAGTTGGTTTTGTGTTCACATCACATTGAGAATCACCAGTTATTTATATTTACCAACCCCTCTGCACGAGCAGGATGCAACACAAGGTCAATTTCTTAAGCGGAGTTCAACAGGTTTGAATTCAGAGTTTTCCTTCTCTTAGACTGGGTTAAAGAGCCCAGTCTGCCCTACTATTTACCCATAGCTTGAGGGAAAGTAGGATTCATACCTTTCCCAAGGTATTAGTGCAAAGTGAAATGCAATTAGCACGTCCAGGATTTGAACTCTGGGCGACGAGTCCATTTCCCATGGCTTTAACCATTACACCACGCACTTCCTATATTACCAGTTATAAGAATTAAATGTGCTAAACCACTTGTACAGGGTGACCAGAAAAAACAGAACCCTAACCCCAAGCCTAAACCCCCCCCCGAGTTAAAATTAACACTTTTATTACAAAATTTGTGGGTTCTGTTTTTTCTGGGACACCCTAATTTACTAAACAAAAGTTCATAATTATCGAAGGTTCTTGTTTTAGAAAGGACCTTCAGGATGATACTGACTCCTAAGTAGTGTCTGACTCAAATTAGGTTACATTCTTATTCCCATCTTAAATTATCCCCACCCCTCACTAATCATTCTTCATTGCCATATCATCATAACCCTTTGTTGAGTAGGGGTCAATTTGGTCTTGATTTAGGGTGAATTTTACTAGTAACAGTTTTGTTGTCTATAACTTTTAAAAGAGTCATTAACATTTTTTTCTTCATATAATTGAATCTCTTCTTTATGATATTGTCAACATGACATTTCAGGTGATCTATTCTACAGCCTTCTTCAGGCATACTGTTTGTATGGAACGAGTGTTACTTTTTAAGGGCCATCCTTTGGCCTTAAAGCAGAGTGCTTATCTCGTGAAATTTGATCCCCTCAGTCCCTCGATAATGAATCCTTTGGTTCCTCTGGTAAAGAGTCCCTCGATAATGAATCCTTTGGTTCCTCTGGTAAAGAGTCCCTCGATAATGAATCCTTTGGTTCCTCTGGTAAAGAGTCCCTCGATAATGAATCCTTTGGTTCCTCTGGTAAAGAGTCCTTCGATAATGAATCCTTTGGTTACTCTGGTAAAGAGTCCCTCGATAATGAATCCTTTGGTTCTGTAAAGAGTCCTTCGATAATGAATAATGAATCCTTTGGTTCCTCTGGTAAAGAGTCCCTCGATAATGAATCCTTTGGTTCCTCTGGTAAAGAGTCCCTCGATAATGAATCCTTTGGTTCCTCTAGTAAAGAGTCCCTCGATAAATGAATCCTTTGGTTCCTCTGGTAAAGAGTCCCTCGATAACGAATCCTTTGGTTCCTCTGGTAAAGAGTCCCTCGATAACGAATCCTTTGGTTCCCTGGTAAAGAGTCCCTCGATAACGAATCCTTTGGTTCCCCTGGTAAAGAGTCCCTCGATAACGAATCCTTTGGTTCCCCTGGTAAAGAGTCCTCGATAACGATCCTTTGGTTCCCCTGGTAAAGAGTCCCTCGATAACGAATCCTTTGGTTCCCCTGGTAAAGAGTCCCTCGATAACGAATCCTTTGGTTCCCCTGGTAAAGAGTCCCTCGATAACGAATCCTTTGGTTCCCCTGGTAAAGAGTCCCTCGATAACGAATCCTTTGGTTCCCCTGGTAAAGAGTCCCTCGATAACGAATCCTTTGGTTCCCCTGGTAAAGAGCCCTCGATAACGAATCCTCTGGTAATCGTATAAGTCCTTCCTGAGTATTGGTAAAGATCCGATAATTCTATGTCTGTCCTCAGTGAGCACAATTGTAATTATGACCAGTGGGGGGTTTAAATAGTGTATCTTCCATGCAGTATGTTTAGTGATTGGCTGCAGGAGTAAATAACATGACCTTGGCCAGTCTATAAATCCTGGTGGGGAATTAGAGCACACCTTATATCAACAAATATTCCAACAATTATTAACAAATACATACATTTAAGAAGAATTAACAGGAAAAGGATAAGAAAAATTCAATGTCTTTCAACCAACTTCAGGTAAAAAGAGATTAAGATAATGTGGAATATCTTTGGAAAGTTATGTAGAATTGTCTAGGTCAAACAGCAGACTTAGAAGGAACTGAAGAAAATCTAAAACTAAGTGCCAAAATCTGATCACATGGTTGGTTTTGAATTAGTAATTTTAAGGTTTGTCTATGTAGGTGTGCGTGTCCATCAGGGCTCGACATTAATGCCGTCCCGTCATACCGATAAAAATGACATCCGGACAGTTTGCCGGGGATGGTAAAAATTTTTCCTAAAAGTTAGTACTACATTCCAATAATGGCCGTCCAGTGATTGCCCGAATGCTGACCTCAAAATGAGGCTACGGCACCGCAGGTCTATTCTCAAAGCCATGTAATGAATAATGGAGGGAGATAGTTTAAAAGGACCGAATTATGTACTACTAACCCTACTCAGAGTAACTTAAAAAGTAAAAAAGTATTTTTTTTAGCTCAAAACACACTAGGAAATGGATTTTTTGTCCAAATATCCAGAATTATCACTGCTTCAGCTTTTCTTAATGTTTTATTACATGTTATAATGCTACTGATGACTGACAAGTATAGATGATGCTAATGAATTAAACAAAAATATTTTGATTTCGGGACGGTCCAAAACCCATTCGGGACGGTTGATAATTTTTGTTCGGGGTGGTCATGAAAAAAAGTTAGTGTCGGGGCCTGGTGTCCATGGGTATAGAGTTTCTACGTGTGATTCAGAGTTCATGGCCTGAGTAGGGGATGGCCCAAACAAGGACGATATCTATGTGTGGGGAGAAAGGTTGCTTTTGATGAAGGCAGAACAAAGAAATTAAAAAAAATTATCTAAGCTGCAATGCTTATGATGTAAGTTATTTTATTTTTCAGTTTTGCATACCAACAGCTTCTTATAATATTTTACATGGAGATGTTCTTCCCCAATTTTTTCTTTGTTAAATTCCTCAACACCTTTTTGTTGAGCAATGAAAACCATATGGTATTCAAATCTCTACTGGCTTGGCTTATGTAACTGGCAGTAAATAAGCTGTTGTATACTGCCTCCCCCAGAAAAAAAAAATAATTTGGGAATTTTGATGATAATACATCTGATATGATAGTAAAAGCAGTTAACATGAAAGCAGTCAAACTGAACAAATTGGAAGTTTGTGCATACATCTTATATATTCCAGTAATACACGTGTTCCTTAATTGTATCCCTGTTATCATCTTGCAATACCCTCTGTTTAAAAATGAGACCGTCCTAATCTTCCATGATGAAATGCAAAAAATGTAAATCCTGATTATCTGATGTTGGTTATCCACTGAATTCTTATTTCTTATGAGTGTTGTCACCTCAGCTAAATAATGGACCATTCTGTTTTTATTATGAAGAGAGGAAGGTAAGAAAAAGGAGATGCTATGTAAAATATATAAGAAAGAAAGGAAGTAGGGGAAAGATAGAGGGGGTGAGTGTGCATAATAATCGGACATAATATGGGCAAAGGCTGACCCACATAAATAACTAGAGCCAAATAACGTCCTCAAGGAGGTATCACATTTCCTAATGTTTGGGTTATTTATTCTGTAAGTTCCAAAACTGTCCTTTGTAGAATCAACATATGCTCACCTTCTCAGGATGGCTGTAACTAGCGTCCAGTTTCCAGACTTGCCCTCCGGTAGGTCCTTGTTAATGGGTTACCCACTGGGAGGTAGTAAAGAAAAATAACGGCGCCCCCTCCGATCAATCGGCTGGTCACGTCAAGCCCTAGCAACTATATGATTGTCCCAACCCTATTACACTTATGGCAACCCCTTTTTATCATATATGTGCTAGAAGGTGGTGGCTGAGGGTCTTATTGTCCTGGGTATGATGTTAAACTCTATCTGATGGTGGAGTTCCAATTCTGGAGCTCTGGAGAATGTGGAGTACCCCTTCATCACCATTGCACTCAGATCCACTCTGACCTGGAGTGGTAGTATCTGTTAAGGTCCATCTATAAGTTATATAGGTTAAATAGAACAAAATGAGGTCTAAAAAAAAAAGCTTTTATTGAATGATGTTTGATCTACCCACACTATCTTTTCGATCTCCCATTGATCATGTATTGGGCACCCCTGGCCTAATAGATAAAAAAAACATTGTGTGCATTTTTGTGTTTTCACTGACAAATAATAAAGCATAATTCTTGGCACATGACCATGTTTAATTGACTTGCTAATATCATCAACCAGTGTTTGTTTTATTTTTTTATTTTTTTTTTTTTAATAATTTCGTTCGTACAAAAAGTATATAATTAGGAAACATACAAGTAATGACTTTTGAATTCATAAAATTAATGTAAACTCTAGTCATTGACTGATAAGAAAACATATCATTATTGTGTGTGTGTGTGTGTGTATATATATATATATATATATATATATATATATATATAATCAGACAAAACGTGACCCGTTGAGCTCTGGGTAGATAATTGGGGTTAGGGAAAAGTGAGTTTGCAAAGCGAATTAAATTTAAAAAAAAATATATGGCCGGAGAATAAAAAAAACAAAACAAAAAACAAAAAAAAATTAAAATCATTTTGTAAGATTTCTAAGAAAAGGAACGTTTGATCTAATTTAAAGGGACCTGATTCGGGCTCTCTTCTGCTGAAACGGAACATACAAATGTGTTTCACACACTCTCCAATCTCTTTTTACACTCACTGAGAAACTAACATATATAATGAGGAGGTATTCAAGATATACATAAAGAGTGGGAAAGTGACTAGCAGAATGTGACTTAATTGCTAATTACGACTAATTAGAACCAATCAAAATGGATTTTTTTCTTCAAACATAACGTATCTAAAACTAAGGAAATATGAATTTTGTCTCATTAAACTAAACCGGAAAAAAGCCTTTAGCAATCAATCACTGATTCACTCAGCTTTAGTATAATATATATTTATATATATATATATGTGTGTGTGTGTGATGGATGTTGGGAAGCTTTTTGTGTTGTATTGGTAGCATGGAAAAATATAAGATAAGCAATAATAACCAAAATTCAAATTTCCTGGTTTGAAAAATAATATGGAAATATTTTTAACTGTTTATGTTCTGAAAATTTGAAAAGAAACATTTTTATTGTTTCATGGCATATCGGTGTGACTAAACAAGGCAGGCTGCTTCAGGCTATGTTCAAAACCCGACTGAATTGTCATCAGTCAGACATCTTACCACCATGACATCTACATGCTTGCTTTTTAGAAATGGAATTTTACTGTTATAAACATACTAGGACACTAGGGAGTGCTCTATCCATATTAAAAGGAGAGCTATGCAATTTTTGCTTACTTAGCAATCAGAAAGTTCCATTTCCAGAAGTTCAACCTACCAGGGGTGGAGAGCATATGTATTTCCATACATGTTTATATTATATATATATATATATATATATATATATAAATAATAATAATAACTGTCAACTCGTGTTCGAGTAAGACCATTTCCTGTTTTATAATCATAATTGGGTGCCAGTAGCATTTGAAACTCTATCCTTGTTTTTTCTCAGATGACTCACCAGGCATATATATATATATAAAGGACTCAAATCTGCGCATGCACAAGAATCACATTGCATATATGTGTGTGTGTGTGTGTGTATATATATATATATATATATATATATATACACACACACACATATATGCAATGTGATTCTTGTGCATGTGCAGATTTGAGTCCTTAATATTACTATTGCTTATAAATATGCATAATCTATCATATACATAAAAGACTCATTCAAAGTGACAGTGATGCAGTTTGTTAATGACCACTGAGCTGGGGCATATAGAGCGGAACTTTTGTGAGAGACACAGAAGGAAAATGAGTAGAGAGGAAACACAAAAACAAAACTCTGCTTTTGAAGTGCTGTTTTGACAACAGTCCACTTACTGAAAACTTTTCTATGAAATTGAATTGAAATATGATATAGAGACAGAGGACAAATTGATAACTTGTTTTAATTAAATCAGGACAATCCTAGAAGGAAGGGCAATTGTAGATTGTGTTTATGTTAATACAAACCTGCTATTCATTCATTCGTATGTCTTAAAAGGACACTTTGTTCAGTGGTGTAGAAATGCTTTTTCATCTCACCTGCATGATTTAAATTTCGTTAATTTTATTTTGATTGTATCTTAAAACTTTAGCAAAAGATGTTTGAATTGACTTCTTTTTGACATAGTATTGTGTTGTTTGCAGAGATAAAGATAGATAAAGAGATGATAAATTCATAGGAAAGGAAAAAGTCAGACATGTGGTCACAGAAAAAAATACCACTCATTTGATTACATTATTGGTGTTTCAACCTCTCTCTGGACCATTCTCAAAAACGAGAAGACAGGAAGTGGCAAATTTTGAGTTGATAAAGGAATTGCTACATCATACCCCACCCCTACTGGGGGGTGAGGTAGTTTTGCTATCTCCGAAATTAGGTAGGGCCGGTTTAGCTCAGTTAGTAGAGCACCCAGCTTGGAACTACAAATTTCTGGTACAGTACTGGCTCTCACCAACCCAGTGCATGAGTAGCATGGCTTGGATCTGTGCAGTAAAGTTGGGAGCTGATGTTAGGTGTGGCGCTCCACCTCAGACACAAAAACAATCTCCTTAGTCTAATTGTCTACTGCTTACTTATTCTCTCTATTAACTGACTGAACCATTTCAAAATTCCCCCAATTCTTCTGTGACTTTTTCTCATACCTACAGTGAGAGTTCTCATGGTTAAGCCTTTGTTGATGGTCACCAAGTTCACTGGTAGTAGGATGTGACTATTTCATTACATTATGCGCAGCATATTAAATGTCAAGTTGTGTCAACATGTTTCAAACAAGAAAACTGGACTCCCTGGCATGCACAAAATACTTGTCCAGTGCAACCTTAGATGGGTTGGCCACTTAAACAGACTTGTGGATAACAGACTGCCAAAGCAAATTCTGTACTCTCAACTGAGAAAGGGATCACATAGAATTGGTAGACCAAAGCTCAGGTACAAAGACAACATCAAGAGAAACCTGAAGGACTTTAACATCCCCATAGGCAGTTGGCAAGATGCAACCAGAGACTGAATTAATTTGAGGAAAATGATTCGCTTGGTGTCATCATTGGATATGATGGACAGTAAATGATGATGATTATGCAGGATAGGTTACAAGGTAGGAGTTAGATGGCTATTGGAAAAGAAACGTTTCATTTTCAAGTTGAAAATAGCTGAATACTGAATGAAAAAAAAAAAAAAAAAAAATCTCTTTTAAGTTAAGAATATTGGTTGGTTGGTTGGTTGGTTTTTACTCCACATTACCCTGAGCTTTAGAATTAGAACTTCACCATCAGATGGAGTTTAACGTCATGCCTAGAACATAAAGACCTGCAGCCACCGCCTTCTAGCACGTATATGATAAAAAAAGGTTGGGGCTTTGCCATAAGGGCAATAGGGTTGGGACAATCATATCAGTACCAGTAGTAGTTAGTATAGTATTTAAAAATCTGAAATCTTATTGCAATATAAACTTTTAGCCTCTGTTTTCTCTCTTTTTCTTTTAATGTAGTTATTATATGCAACTGTTAAAGTTTAAATGCTACTTTGATGTTAGACCTTTCCATGATAGAAATTAATATTTTAATTTTGTGATTACATTTAAATGTGGAGGTAGCAGCAATGTTGATGATAGGAGGAAAAGGTCATCCTAATTAGATAAGTGAGTCTACCTAAACAACTTTCCAACTTGGTATGTATGTAAGTCCAGAGGAAACTATGAAAACAATTCAATTTACGACAAATATATATATATATATACACATTCACTACTACCAGGCCGGATTAACACAAGGTCTTTTTATATGAGGATTTTTATGGGGCATCCAGTGAGAATCCAACTCGCGATTCAGTAATAATGGATCTTGAGACTAACTTAAAAAAAAAAAAAACCCCCTCTACCCAGGTGATGCTGGGTAGTTGCTTCTACCATAACAATAAAGATGAGGACAACAGACTGAAAAATCTAAATGATACAAATTATCAAGCCTCATTTCAAAAAATTTAGATAAATAAGTGAATTAATTTTTCCCAAAAGAGATTGGCATGCGGTATTTGGTTGGAATAGATAATTGTGTTAGGAGTGGCCCTATTCCAGTTTCAGCTTCTCAAATAACTGCTCCATAAGGCATTTCTAAGTACTGCTATGATCGTGTTCCAAAACAAATGCTCGAGTTGTAATGGTTATTGTTGTAGAAATTGGACACCGTGACCTAAATTCAAATCTTGGACAAGGCTGTTTGTGTTTCACATAGTGCTGATACCCTTGAGAAAGTTATGAATTCAACTATTTTCCCTCTAGCTATAGGTAAATAGTAGAGCAGACTGGGCTCTTTAACCTTGGTTAGTCTAAGAGATGGAAAACTCTGAATTCTAACCTGTTAAACTCAAGATTAAGAAATTGACCTTGTGTTGCATCCTACTCGTGCAGAGAGGTTGGGTATATAATATATAATATATATAATATATATATATATATATATATATATATATAATTATTAGAAGCAAAAATAGCATATCATAGCAGTACACTTAAAATACTCTAAAAGCAATTTCCAATCCAATAATGATTTTGTTGGATTTGCATTTTGTTGAATTTAAAAAAAAAATTCGGACCATATGACCTTTAGGCACCCCTTTTTGATCTCGATTAAGAAAGGACATTGCAACAGATGATTTTTAGATTTTTAAAAAAATTATAAAACTAACCCCTAAAAAACAGCCGGATATTGACGGTGTAAAGGAAAAACATGTCCTTTCTTAATCGAGATCAAAAAGGGGTGCCTAAAGGTAATATGGTCAAAAAATTCAAATTTTTTATATAAAGGGAGATAAATATAAAATATTAATTAGAACTCTTCACTCTTTCCTTTAAATAGAAGCATCAATATCATAATGGCCTCTTTTACAATGGGTTCACAGATAACCTAGTTTTTGTTTAAAGTGATCATATCATTTCATTAAAACAAAGGCTTCACTAAGCCCTTTATTATTACTATATCTAAGCTGATAATAATAAGCTTTTGGTTAGAAAGAGTAAAGGAATCTGGTATTTTTTCTTTACCCCATTCAAACTCTCTATTGGGTGGGAGTTCTATTGGCATGATGGATAATATGCTGGATTACAACATTGTAGTAAGTGAGTTTGAACTCCAATTGAGCTATTACAACCACTTTCAAACTAATACCCTTGGGAAAAGTACAAACCCCCTTATCCCAACTACGAGTTAAATAGTACCCCTACTGTTCTTCTATATCAGTGGTTCTCAACTGGGGGTCATATGCCCACCCCCAAACCATATAACATTTTTTTTTTGTCCAAGCAAGCAAAAAATATTTAATGGTTATTTCCTATAGGTCTAACATAAACAAAGGGTACCCACTCTTGACTGATAAATTATTTATTTATTTTCCCATTAAACTAACCCTAACCCTAACCCCGTCTTCTTTTTTCCTAGTAAATCAATAAATGAATAAATAAATAAATAATTTATCAGTCAAGAGTGGTTCCCCTTTGTTTATGTTAGACTTATAGGAAATAACCCATTTAATTATAAAAATACAATAGGACTTTTGAATAAAGAATGGCTATGGGGGTGGGGTCCACCAGAGTAAAATAGGAATCAAAGGGATCCATAGGTTAAAAAAAAAAGGGGGGGGGTTCAGTACTACTGTTCTACTAGAATGGCATTGGCATTAAATAACCCAGGAAGGTTGATATGCTATTAAACAAAGAAACCAAACCAAACTCACTATTGTTACTTTCCCACCCTGTCAGCTGGGGCGTTAGAATGCACCGACTGCACCTTTACAGAGGGGTAAGACTCCACTAATGGGGCCACCTGTTGGTCGTGGGTGGCGACCTATGATGCTTAAGGATAGAGCCCAGGTGGATGAGCAGTTCATGACTTGCAATACTCCACATTGGCCCTATCTTAGGCTAGACGGGCGGTCGGAGAGGCCCCCTCCGATCAATCAGCTGGTCACGTCAAGCCCTAGCACCTATATGATTTTCCCAACCCTATTGCTCTTATGGCAAGCCCCAACCCCTTTTTATCATATGGGTGCTAGAAGGCAGTGGCTGAGGGTCTACATGTCCTGGGAATGACGTTAAACTCTATCTGATGGTGAGGTTCCAGTTTTGGAGGTTTGGGGAATGTGGAGCACCCCTTCATCACCATTGCTTCTAGGTCCACTCTGAGCCGGAGTGGTAGTAACTGTTAGGGTCCCATCAATGGGTTAAATAGAAAGTGTATTCATAAAAAAGTTGTGTATTATGTATTAAGAATGAATTTATTTGACAACTTTGTCGGCATTAAATGACCCACCGAGGTTGATATGCTGTAAAACAAAACAAACTAAACTATTGTTACTTTACACAAGTCACAAGTATTGTAGACATGTTAAATGTCTATGTAAAAGCATCTTGATTGAGAGATAATTTAATGATGAAAGTCATATTTGTATGTCAAATAAGAAGTTGACAGGTATTGTCGCTTCTCTCTGACAAATGATTTACATCATTAAATATCTCTCAATTAAAAGTTTTTTTTCATAACCATTTAACACGTCTACATTGGGTGTGTGTATGTGTGTGTGTGTGTGTATATTTATATATTTATATATATATATTTATATATATATATATACTAGACAAAACATGACCCATTGTGTCACCTACTCAGCTCTGGTAGATAACTGTGATTAGGTAAAAAGGGAGTTAGCAAAGCGAATAAAATTAAAAAAAAAAAAAAAAAACGGCTGGACAAAAGCTTAAAATCATTTTGTTAGCCTTCTAAGAAAGGAAATATTTGACCTCATTTAAGCTATGGGTTGTTGGTTGTGAAATTTAACATAGAAATACATTTCAAATTCTGTGTGTATGTGTGTGTGTCTAGAGGTAGCTGTTAAAATGTTGAGCCGCACTGATGAGAAGTAAACTTCGAAACACGTGTCTGTGGATTACTGATATATATGCTTCCCACTCCCATGGTTGGGCACTGTGGTGGGACATTAATTGTAACTTCACTGTTTGGCATTAGCCGTGACCCGTTTACAGATTTGAGTTCTCTGGTGATTGTAAAAACATACCGCTGTAAAGTATATAGCAATTAATTGTTCATTCTAGACTGACGGCCACTGATAGCAGCAAGGGTAAGGAACTTGGCAGACAAAAATTCTGTTGGGTTTCAATCCCGGCTAGAGGTAGCTGTTAAAATGTTGAGCCGCACTGATGAGAAGTAAACTTCGAAACACGTGTCTGTGGATGACTTATATTGATATATATATATATATATATATATATATATATATATATATATATATATGTCATCTACAGACACATTTGTCAACTTATCAAGTCTCTTCAGTGTGGCTAGACATTTGTGAGTTACCTACAGCCGAGATAGAAACCGGATCATCTCAGCAGCAGTCGGACAGCTTAACCGCTCGGCTATCGTCACCCACAGAATGCAAAAAGGATTTTAACTGTTTTAATACACACATCTGTATGTATGTAAAGGCCACCGTAGAGTGCTCCATCCCTTTTTATAGGAGAGCGTATATATAACACTCCTAAACTCTTAATATATATTAGAATATATTGGCTTTACTCTGATAACTTACCTTATTGCTAACTAGAAGTGGCTACCCAGCATCACATAGGTAAAAGGAGGATAAAAAAAACAAAAAAACGTGTGTAATGGTTTGCAAGTTAGTTTCGCAGATCCATTATTATTATGTATGTTTTAATTTTTAGATATCTTTGTAAATATAAATCAGATCTTCATAATTTTTACACAAAAAGCAATAACTGGTGATATTTAATGTATATATATATATATATATATATATATATATATATTTTTGTAGTCTTATCCGGACATGCATGTATAGCAATAGCATAATCTTTACAGATCACTGCCATCCCTCACAATCCTACAACCCCACTAACAGATCCTTTCTTCTCATGAGCCCTCAAGTGACTCATCAATCCTGCCGCAGATCCACAAAGTTTGATGCAAATATGACATAGGAAGGATGTCCTTCCCACTGGATCGGATGGATCAGATAATAAGATTTGTATATATAGATACATATATCTGTCAACTCGTGTTTGAGTAAGACCATTTCCTTTAAAAAAATTTTTTTTTTTTTTCATCATCATAGTTAGGTGCCAGTATCATTTGACACTCTATCCTTGTGTTTTCTCAGATGACTCAGCAGGCCAGTACATATATACATACATACACACCAACTGCCCTTTATATGTATAGATGAGCCAAGTTACAGTTACCAATAAAAAAAACCCAAAAAAACCCACATAAACCAAAACATTTATACCATTTTTTAAAAATTTGTTTGTGTTTATTTTCACATTAGATCCCCAATGAGGCTTGTATTACAATTAAGTATGCACCAAAACTGGACCATGCAATCTCTTTCTCTCTTCTCATAATCTGTAAATTATAGTGTTGCTCATTTTGAGATGAACTTTTGTGTCACTAAATACATTTCATCAATTTATAAGCAGACAATATTGACAATCTTATCACACCCTTCATTACAGAAGTGACAAGTAATTACCTTATTACAACACAAATGCTAAATGGCTTGATTAAAGTCAGTTGGAAAGTAGAGGAAAAATATTTACTGGAGAACAAAATAAAAGCTCTTTATTTTTTATCAAAGTAGCAAATAGAAAAAAGTAAATCGTAAAGTTTCACTCAAAATCTGAATGGTTTGGTTTCTTTATACTATATCAAAAGATGAATTTCAGAGATGCTTCAACCAATGGAAAACTCTCTGGAACAAATGTATTTAATGCCAAGAGGAATGTTTAAAAAAAGAATTGTTATTTTGTTCTTTGTTCATTTGTATTATATGCGTTATTTGGACTATTGTCCCCATCTTCATTGTTATTTGTTCAACGTTTCGGCTGATATGCCCTCCGGCCTTCTTCAGGTATTTCTTGTCGGACTTGGGAACTTTCTTGTCGTAATCGGGAGCCATCACGGAACTTTGAACCTAACCCTTTATTTAGTCCACGGGTGTATCCTGTTCTCATTCCTCTAACCATAGCTGGGGTAGGAGTTGTGTTAATTATTTTTCTATGTTACTGCCTCTACTCAGGATTGAACCCGGAATCCAGAGATAACTATCACTTAGAACTGTCTTAACCTAACTACCTTATCCACTAGGCCATGTGTCCAATTGCATACCCCCGTGGACTAAATAAAGAGTTAGGTTCAAAGTTCCATGATGGCTCCCGATTGCGACAAGAAGGTTCCTGAGTCTGAGAACGTTCCTGAGTCCGACAAGAAATACCTGAAGAAGGCCGGAGGGTATATCGGCTGAAACGTTGTACAAATAACAATGAAGATGGGACAATAGTCTGAATAATGCAGATAATACTAATCATCAAGCATCATCTCAAACATTCAGAGAAATTATTCATTCGTGTTTTGATATATACAGCTTCTTCAATTTTTTTTGTATGATAACAATTTTTATAACTTAGAAATAAATTTGGGAATAATCAATTCTATTCTGGTTATTCAAGAGTTGGGAATGGAAACAAGCTATTTGTACTGACCCCCCCAAATAGGAAAAAATTATTATAATGTTCTGACCCATATAGGAAAAATTATTATAATGTTCTGACCCATATAGGAAAAAATTATTATAATTAAATTATGTTTTTAAATTATATCATTGCTTGGATGAAAACTGTTAATTGTTTGAAAAATCCTATTGATTAAATTGAATCTATTGATAAATTTGAGAATAATCAATTCTATTCTGGTTATTCAAGAGTTGGGAAAGGAAACCAGCTATTTGTACTGACCCCCCTCCCCCAAATAGGAAAAATAATTTTTTTCCAAATAGACAAATTATATCATTGCTTGGATGAAAACTGTTAATTGTTTGAAAAATATTGTTCATATTTGATAAAATACATGAAGTATCATTTTTGAACCTTCAGTTCAATCAAGAGCTCTCCACAGGAGCTAGCTTAATTGCTGCCAAATAAGGCAGCTTTTAAGTAGTTGTTAATAAATTAAAAATAATCCTGGAATAACAAATAAAGGTTATTTCCTAGTTGAGTAACATGATATTACATGGTGACCCAGAAAAAATAGAACCCACAAATTTTGTAATAAAACTTAATTTTAATTTTTTTTTCTGAAGTTTAAGTCCAACAAGGTTTAGGGTTTGGGTTTAGGGTTAGTTTAATGGGAAAATAAATAAATAATTTGGGTTCTGTTTTTTCTGGGTCACTCATGTTACTCAACTAAGAAATAACCCAAATCCAAATATGGATTTTGACTTGATCAGTTAGACTTTGATTTTCAACCAGACTGTTATGAATATTTTTATTTGTTTAGACTGGATATGGAATATTTGTTGACAAGCATTTGAAATGCAGTTGAGTCATCTATTGATGCCCTGAAGTTGTCGCCCCCCTTCCTGCCCCCCCCCTTCAATGAGTCATTCCTACTTGTCATTATTTCATGCTTGTCTGCTACGCTAAGGCGAGTTGTTAATATTCCATTGAAAATATTTTGTGTGCATGTGTGTGTTTTAAAGTGTTTTATTCTACAAGGTCTTTCAGAAAAAATTGATATCATTTGAGATGTACAGGGTGTTTTAGAAAAATTGATATCATTTGAGATGTACTGTGTTTTGGAAAAAATGATATCATTTGAGATGTACTGGGTGTTTTGGAAAAAAAAATGATATCATTTGAGATGTACTGGGTGTTTTGGAAAAAAATGATATCATTTGAGATGTACTGGGTGTTTTGGAAAAAAATGATATCATTTGAGATGTACTAGGTGTTTTGGAAAAAAATGATATCATTTGAGATGTACTAGGTGTTTGGAAAAAAAAATGATATCATTGAGATGTACTAGGTGTTTTGAAAAAAAAATGATATCATTGAGATGTAAAAAATAAATGATATCATTTGAGATGTACTGGGTGTTTTGGAAAAAAAATGATATCATTTGAGATGTACTGGTGTTTGGAAAAAAAATGATATCATTTGAGATGTACTGGGTGTTTTGGAAAAAAAATGATATCATTTGAGATGTACTGGGTGTTTTGGAAAAAAATGATATCATTTGAGATGTACTGGGTGTTTTGGAAAAAAAATGATATCATTGAGATGTACATTTAGAAAAAATTGATATCATTTGAGATGTACTGGGTGTTTTGGAAAAAAAATGATATCAAGTTCCGTGAATGCTTCCGATTATGACATGAATGCTCCCAGGTTTAACAAAAAGGTTTTCAAGTTTGACAAGAAATACCTGAAGATGGCCCGAGGGCACATTGAAACATTGAGTATATAACAATAAAGATGAGGACAACAGTTTGAAAAATCTAAATAATACAACTCTATATCCTACAACTAACTATTAAGCTAAGTGTGTAATCTATACATATATAAAGGTGTGTGTGTGTGTGTACAGAGGAAACTACGAAAATAAAACAATTAACGACAATGTAAATATATATGCACATTCACTATCACCAGAGCTTGCTTTTTGTGCAAAAATAATGAAGATTTTATTTATATCTGGAAAGGTATTTGAAAATTAGGATTTGAATAGTAAGAAAAGGGAAAGTCATTGTTTGTATTCGTGATTAGAACATAAATCAATTATGAAGTGCGTGGTGTAATGGTTAAAATCATGGGAAATGGACTCGTCACCCCGAGTTCAAATCCTGGACGTGGTAATTGCATTTCACTTGGCTCTAATACCCTTGGAAAGGTATGAATCCTACTCTCCCTCCAGCTATGGGTAATTAGTAGGGCAGACTGGGCTCTTTAACCCTGGTTAGGCAACCTTGTGTCGCATCCTGCTCGTGCGGAGGAGTTAGTAAATATATAAATCAATTATGTAAGACCAAAATATCAATGGATCTGCAAGACTATTATTCCCCTCTACCCAGGCAATGCTGGGTAGCCGATTCTAGTGAATTAATATATAGTGAACTAGTGAATTAATATATAACAAGTTTCCATTTTATCTTCATGTATAAAACATGACTGATAAATTGCTTCATGGGTATCAATTGTATTTTTGTATGCTATCTAAAAATGGAATTACATTAAGTCCAATTTCGCTGTGTATAGAAATTAATTGCTTGAATATTTTTTTCCCCCTTATCCTTAGTAAACATGATATATGTTATCACCTACCACCTATCGCCAATTGCTGATAAAAACAATTGTGATGATTCATATAATTTTTATACTTTATCTTTTGACCAAATACTTTGTTCTACCTAAGACCTGTCAGCTGGGACGTTAGAATGCACTGACTGCACCTCTACAAAGGGGTAAGACTTCCCCAATGGGGCCACCTGTTGGCCGTGGGTGGTGACCCATGATGCTTAAGGATAGAACCCAGGTAGATGAGCAGTCCACAACTTGCAATACTCCACTTTGGCCCTATCTTGGGCTAGACGGGCGTTCGGAGAGGCCCCCTCCGATCAATCGGCTGGTCAAGTCAAGCCCTATCACCTATATGATTGTCCCAACCCTATTGCCCTTATGGCAAGCCCCAACCCTTTTTATCATATGGGTGCTAGAAGACTGAGGGTCTACATGTTCTGGGAATGACGTTACACTGATGTTGAGGTTCCAGTTTTGGAGGTTTGGGGAATGTGGAGCACCCCTTCATCACCATTGCTCCCTGGTCCACTCTGACCGGAGTGGTAGTACCTGTTAGGGTCCCATCAACCTGAGTTAAACGTATTATGCATTAAGAATGAATTTATCTGACAACTCACCCCTGCTCCCTGGTCCACTCTGACCCGGAGGTAGTACCTGTTAGGGTCCCATCTATGGGTTGAATAGAAAACATGAGTTAAACAAAATTGTATTATGCATTAAGAATGAATTTATCTGACAACTTTGTCGGCATTAAATGACTCACAGAGGTTGATATGCCGTAAAACAAAACAAACCAAACCTGTTGCAAATGGTTTCGGTGAATATCTGCTAGGAGCATTGGTTAAGCGTCTCATTGAGATTTAATGGTTAGCAAGCTAGTCTCGCAGATCCATTACTACTGGATAGCAAGTTCAATCCTTGCTGGATGCCCCATAATTGCGACTTTGTCACGAGTGGTAAATGGGTTGGATAGATACCTACTTTTACAAGGGGTATTAGCTGTAGTGTAATTATTGTGGTCTACATGCATTGAAAGAGAAAGAGAGGAAAAAGAAATAGGTGCAAACAAAGGTTGAGGTTTGGAAGAGTCGGCACACAATGGGGTGCCAGTAACTTGACCGAGGAATGACCCCGAAAGGGGAATTGAAAGTAAAAATGGAAGTTCTTGGTGTTGACCGGAAGTGGAAATAACGTAGTAACGAGCAAGAAGAAAATCGCCCTTTTTTTCCTTTTGGGTAGCAGGGAGCAGACGGGCTCCTGGTCCCTCGTGTGGGACAGCGATATAGAAGTTGATACCATGTTAGAAGGTAGAATAATTTAACCGTACCCTCTCTCTGTGTCTCTCTGTCTTTCCTCTCTCTCTGAGAAGAGTCCACGCGCCTGGGAATAAATACTTGTGACTATACAACTGCGTGCCCTGTTTCTCTACTAACGACGACCACTACTAAAACTTGAGTTGGCCCATACTACATATATCGTTCTGGAGTTTACCACAAATACACTTTGGTACTGTGACCATACCGTTATACAACATAGCTCTAACTGAAATACCAATTGTCTCATTCAGGATTTGAACTTCAGTAGCCAAGTCCATTTCCTATGATGATAACCGTTACACCATGAGTTCCTCTTTTGCATAGAGCATTATAAAATACTTGTTCTTTAATAGTAATCATTTGGTTCAATACTGGAAAGAAGGGGTGGGAAAAAAAATGGTGATAGAATAATTGAAAAATAATGTATTGTTTATTAGTCAACCACCTGTCACTTTGAATGTGTTATGATTTTACATACAGATAAAAATACGTAAGACTGAAATGATAATGCAAGACCAGGTTGTTGGAAAATTAACAAGGTTTTATTTAACAGAGGGTAGAGAATGCTTCTACCCTAAAAGTGACTTAACTAGCTCACATGTATTGGAAGACTGAAATGATAATGCAAGACCAGGTTGTTGGAAAATTAACAAGGTTTTATTTAAAATCGGGTAGTAAATGCTTCTACCCTAAAAATGACTTAACTAGCCCAACCATGCTGACTTATTTTTTATTATAGCATGCTTCAATGGAATGTTAACCCTTTGATTTGGCAAACTTTACAAAAAAAGAATTAAAAAATCAAATAGCTCAGATGGTAGAGCAACCGCCTAGGAATCGCATGGTTCCGGGTTCGATACCGGTCCCCACCAACTCAGCCTATGAGTAGCACAGCTTTGGTAAAGTGGTGGCGCTCCACCTCAGATGCAAAAACTCCTTGGTCTAGCGCTAGCGAAAAGGAGATAGACTCCTCACTGTCTGGCTGATACCGACAATAGGCCACCCCACCAATTTTATAAAACACATCAAACATCTATCCAGGGAGCAAATATCTCTATTTAAACCTACTGTATTATTTTATTAAAAGAATGGCTGTGGATTGTCATTATATCTTAAAGTGATTGGGCTTACAGTATATAGTAAAATACTTAAGTCTTAAAGGGTTAATTCTTCTTCAGCTGTTACTATTTATTGATTATTTATATAAAGTTATGGCTAGTTTTATTTTTTATTTTTTTTCATTTTCTGGATTTTGGTGTGTGGGTCTGAATTCTTAGGAAGTATTATCTTAAAATATTGACTGTAATCTGTAAGTTAGGAAAAGCACAATTGTATGTGTGAACTAAAATTTTTTTTTTTATTAAATTGAAATAGATCACTAAGGATCCCATAATGTATTCAGTCATCAGGGTGTCATGGCTAAAAATTCTCCTTTGTGGCATCTCTCAGAGTGAGGGGAGAGGTTTACTTGGTGATGCCCATTTCCTCTCCAATTTAAATGAAACAAGTTATACTAGGTTACATAGTACCAGCAACAGGCTGAGCAGTCCATGACTTGCAATATTCCACTTTAGGCTTTTCTTGGGCTAGACGGGTGGTCGGAGTCTGATCAATCGGCTGACCACGTCAAGCCCTAGCACCTATATGATTGCCCCAACCCTATTGTCCTTATGGCAACCCCAATCCTTCTTATGATATAGGTACTAGAAGGCGGTGGCTGAGGGTCTACATGTCCTGGGAATGACGTTAAACTCTATCTGATGGTGAGGTTCCAGTTTTGGAGGTTTGGGGAATATGGAGCACCCCTTCATCGCCATTGCTCCCTGGTCCACTCTGACCCGGAGTGGTAGTACCTGTTAGGGTCCCATCTATGGGTTGAATAGAAAAACATGAGTTTATAAACAAAATTGTATTATGCATTAAGAATTGATTTATTTCACAACTTTGTCGGCATTAAATAACCCACCGAGGTTGATATGCCGTAAAACCGAACCAAACCGGTTGATTGGTTGGAGGGAACTGTTATTTTTACAACTATCAGCACAAAATAATTATCTTTTTTTGAATGTAACATTTGGCAGAATTCTGCCAATTTGGACTAATTACGTTATGATTCTTATTGTTGTTTTTAGTTAATTCCTCTTACCTTTTATGATTGGAAGCATTAGCCAAGGTCTTTTGTTCATTTTTATTATTAATAAACATTCTCTTACTGTTTGTCTATTGTTATTAAAAAAAAATGATTACTACTTTGTAATCTAACAAAAAAGGAGAAAATTAAAATGTTATTTTGTTTGTAAACCTACTTTGTAGTTAGCAATTATTTATGGTTTCTGTTTTTTTTATTTATAGGAATGTTGATCTGCTTAAAATAAAATTATTATTAATATTTCTATTTAGTGAAATAACTGACTTATATATATGTATATATATATATATGAGAAAAATGTTGAAAAGATAATTGGAAGAAATAATTATCTTTTATTTATATATATATATATATATATATATATATATATATATAAAATATATTATGGTAGTAATCTACCATTACTAAAGTTTCATGCGTATTACACAATCCTCAGACTGGTCCGGCCGCTTTTCACTATTCAACTGTCTGAGGATTGCCTAATATGCATGAAACTTTAGTAACGGTAAATTAGTACTGTAATATTTTATTTGAGATTTTAAATCTGCCCTGCTAATTTACCCTTGAGCACTTTTGTATGCAAACACTTTTCATATTTGCTATTCTTCATTGTATTATATATATATATATATATATATATATATATATATTATTGTATTAAAGCTGAGTTAATCAACTTTTACTTCCTAAAGGCTTTTTTACTGTTCAGTTTAATGACACGAAAATTATACTAAATTATTCCTTACTTTTAGGATTGAATTATGTTTGAAAAAAATTCTGCTTTAATTAGTTGTAATTTGCAATTAAGTCAAAAACCGACCAAGCTCTTACTTTACTCTCTGTCTATCACTTTCTTCTCCTCGTTATATAATGTTAGTTTCTCTGGAGAGTAGATAGAGAGAGAGAGAGACGGGAGAATTTGAAATGTATTTCTATGTTAAATTTCACAACCAGCAACCCATAGCTTAAATGAGGTCAAACATTCCTGACAAAATGATTTTAAGATTTCATCCAGCCGTATTTATCTTTTTAAAAATTTTATTCCTTTGTTAAATCCCTTTTCCGGAATCTCAATTATCTACCCAGAGCTGAATGGGTGACTCAACGGGTCACGTTTTGTCTAGTATATATATATATATATATATATATAATACAATGAAGAATAACAAATATGAAAAGTGTTTGCATACAAAAGTGCTAAAAAACTCGAAGCCTTATATATCAAACAAAACAAACCTACCTTAAAAAAGATAAACTTTGAAACCAGTCAACATGTTCTCAAATGCCTATAAGTTCCCGCCAATCCTCCTTCCACTATTCCCCTTACATTTTTATAAACTTGTGAGCCCCCCCCCCCTCCTACAAATTTCTACTGCCACTGTTCGTTTAACTTGTGACCCCCTCCTACTACTAATTCCTACTGCTACTGCTCATTTTAAAAGCGAGACAATGGAAACATTCCACCAGTTTCACACCTGATGATGGCACATAGACGTGCAGAAAGCGCTTGTGAAAGAACCTTTGGTGGGTTGCTACACCAATTCCACCCAGATATTAAAAAGATGGCCAGACAGTTAGAAAGGATCAAACAAAAACACGTCCGACAAGAATTGTCAGTAGAATAATAATAATAGAAAAAATGTATTATTTCATTTCATTTTGTTATTTAAAAATAATAATAGATAGAACAATGTACACATGGATAAACTCCTGACCGAAACACGTGTAAGTTAAATTAATTAAAATATCCTATTTTATCCATTCAATACTTTCTTTCCTTTATTTCTCTTTTCAACATACCGTCGGATTCACTTCCATTTCATTTTACACACACACACACACACACACACACACACACACACACACACACACACACACACACACATATATATATATATATATATATATATATATATATATATATATATAAATTGGAGTCCATAATTGACTTCAGTATAAAATAACCCAACAAGAGTTAACATAGTGTAATATCAACCAAGTAGCCATTATAGTCTGATAAGAAAGCAGACTTGTGTTTTATCTTCTACAAAGGTGACATTGAATTGTGCAGGAATGTTATTCACTTTAATGTAACATGTTGATACAATTCATTACAAATAAAGGCAATTATCTACATTTGAAACAATATCCAAATTTTATTTGATGTGAAAGTTGAAACTTGAAAGTGTAATTTGCTGATTCTACAGGGTGTCCACAAAGTCTTGAAACAGTTTTAAAATTGAACATTTAATAACTCACATTGTACAAATGATATAATCTTTTCATAAAAAACATATAAAAGTTCAACTCTTAAAGTTTTAATATTAATGTATTTTTTATTATTATTGCACTTCAACCTGACCGCCATCTTTGTTGATACATTTTCAACCTGTAGCGGAACTTTATGGACACCCTGTATATTAAATTAGAAAGACTAACGAAATTAAATAAGAATGCATATAAAAAGATTACACTTATTTGAATTATATTTTAATTGGTTTCTACATAAATTCATTCATAGGATTGATTTTAAAACATTGGAGAATAAAACAATAATATTAGAGATCAATAAAACCAAGTAATTATTTATTAAACCGGGTTTTGTTAAAACCAGTATGCAAATTAACCGCACATATATAAGATACATTGTATGATTTTAAATGCCCTAATAACATGGTCTGTGTGAAATGCAAACGGTCTAGTCCAGGATTTTAAGTTGAGTCATCGTGTCCATTTGTGTGAAGCCGGTTTAACCCTCATCAGCTAAATGATGTCACACATCTATATATTAATAATCGTGTTCCTTAATTGTACGACCGTTATCCTCTTGCAACACCTCTGGTTAATAATGAGACCGTTCAAATCTTCCAAGATGTGATGCAAAAATGTAAATCCTGATTATCTAGTGTTGCTTATCTGCTTATTTCAATTTATTCAATAACAACTAAATTGTAGCAACAAACTGTGGTCTATTACCGACAACTAGGAAGACAACCTTCACCATTTGTTCAAAAAAGGTAAAAAAGGATCTTGTAGTATACTCTAAATATTTCTGTTATAATTTTAAGTTTTTTTAAGTAAACTTAAAAAAAAAAAAAAATCTTGATATTCCTACTTTTTATTCCAAATAATGGGTTCTATCAAGGAGATACATAAAATTTAAGTGCAGAATCAGAAAGAACTTAAATTTTACATTCTTATGAAAATTTTTCAAAATTGTTCCAAAAATAAAGAAATGGTGAAGAAATGACTAAATTTCTTGTTTTTAATTAGTCCTTGATTTGACATATTTTAAAAAATAAAATCATGTCCATTTTTGTACCCCCAATTTCGGGGCTTTAAATTCTCATAACTTTTGAACCACTGGGGATATTTGCATAATTCAAACAGTTCTGAACTCCATTTACAAAGCTCTATATAACTAACGTGATTAAATAATAATAACGTCAAATAAAAAAATCAACTGGGATGCTATATAAAAACAGTTTGTTAGTTTAGGGTAGGTAAAAATACTGAGCGTAAGCTGGGTTAGTGAGCATCATTGAGAAGATTAGCCTAGGCTAGGCCTACGATGTATAAGATGCAGGAAAAATTTTTGAGACAAAATTTTGGAAAAAAGTGCGTCCTATATGCTGTCAAATATGTAGGAAGCATGTGGTGTAATGGTTAAAGTCCTGGGAACTGGACTCATCGCCCCGAGTTCAAATCCTGGACGTGGTAATTGCATTTCACTTAGCGCTAATACCCTTGGGAAAGGTATGAATCCTACTCTCCCTCCAGCTATGGGTAAATAGTAGGGCAGACTGGACTCTTTAACCCTGGTTAGGCAACCGGTCTAGGAGAAGGAAAAAGTCTGAATTCAAATCTGTTAAACTCCGCTTAAGAAATTGACCTTGTGTTGCATCCTGCTCGTGCGGAGGGTTGGTAAATATATATATATATATGATGTCAAATACGGTATCTTTTTTTAATTTTTTAAATGCATTTACCTAGGTGTTTTTTTGTTTTTTTTTTTACTTAATTAACTCTCCTATAAAATGTGGATCAGATAGAATAAGATTATCATTAATCTGGTGTAATGGTTAAAGTCCTGGGAAATGGACTCATTGCCCCAAGTTCAAATCCTGGACATGGTAATTGCATTTCACTTAGAGCTAATACCCTTGGGAAAGGTATGAATCCTACTCTCCCTCCAGCTATGGGTAAATAGTAGGGCAGACAGGACTCTTTAACCCTGGTTAGGCAACCGGTCTAGGAGAAGGAAAAAGTCTGAATTCAAATCTGTTAAACTCCGCTTAAGAAATTGACCATGTGTTGCATTCTGCTCGTGCGGAGGCGTTGGTAAATATATATATATATGATGAAATGTTAAATGGTTTTTTTAAATGCATTTAATTTTTTTAAATGCATTTACCTATGTTTTTTTTTTTTTAAATGCATTTACCCTATGTTTTTTTTTTTTTTTAAATGCATTTACCTATGTTTTTTTTTTTTTTTTTTTTTTTTTTTTTTTTACTTAATTAACTCTCCTATAAAATGTGGATCAGACAGAATAAGATTATCATTAATCTCATAATCCACTTTAAGATAATCCAGTGAACATTAACATGTAAATGAGTCTATGTATGTATTTACTCAACCCTTCCGCATGAACAGGTTGTGACACAAGGTCAAGTTTGAATTCAGTTTTCCTTCACCTCAACCAAGGTTAAAGAGTCCGTCTGCCCTACTATTTACCCATAGTTGGAGGGAGAATAATTGGATTCCTACCATTCTACAGTGTATTAGCGCTATTTGAAACGCAAACAGCCTTGTCCTGGATTTGAATTTCAGTTCGGCATATCCATTTTCTAAAATGTTTTTTGGTTTGTTTTATGGCATATCAACCTCGGTGGGTCATTTAATGCCGATAAAGTTTTGAAAGAAATCAATTCTTAATGGATAATACAATTTTTTTTTATAAATACATTTTTCTATTTTTTATTTATATTTGAGAAAAAAAAATTCTGATGTCTCACCAGGTCATTTTTATGTGGGGATTTTTATGGGGCATCCTGCAAGGATCCAACTCACGATTAGTAATAATGGATCTGCAAGACTAACTTTTTTCACCCCCCCCCCCTTCAACCCAGGCAACGTCAGGTAACCACTTCTAGTTGAAAATAAAACATCAATTTTCAGACATTGTTCATCATACTGAGAGGATAGATCAGCCCTCTATTCATTCTACAGGACTCTTAATGTCCTATACCACCTCATTCCACCCGGCCGGAAGTGACATTCATTTTCCTAATCTACCCCAAATGATAGCCGTTGTTTAATAATATTAAACATATTTAGAAGTCTTTGATTTAAGGGAAATAACGGGTAACTTTAAATGAAAAGGCCATTTTTAGCTATTTTTTGATAAATGGTTATAGGAACTGGACTTAGAAAATTCTCAACAGGATGTTAAGAGTTAAAAAGAATGTTAACAATTCTGTAGGAGTTCCTTTATGATATTACTAGAAGTGGCTACCCAGCATTGCCCAGTTAAGTGGGGGAAAACCCCTGGTGTATTGATTTGTTTACTTTTGAGATTTATAAATGCTATGGGTAAATAGTAGGGCAGACTGGGCTCTTTAACTGTGGCTAGGTAACCAATCTAGGAGAAGGAAAACTGAATTCAAACCTATTAAAGTCTGCTTAAGAAACTGACCTTGGGTCGCATCATAATCATGAGGAGGGGTTGGTAAATATATATATATATATATATATATGGCCCTAGTTTAGTCTGTAAAGTTATACAGTGCACACTCTTTATAAATCTATTAATAATGGAGATTGGCTTCCGGTTTTTGTCTGTAACAAAAACTACGTCACTGCTTACATCACAT
This sequence comes from Doryteuthis pealeii, assembly GCA_023376005.1. Classification (NCBI taxonomy): domain Eukaryota; kingdom Metazoa; phylum Mollusca; class Cephalopoda; order Myopsida; family Loliginidae; genus Doryteuthis; species Doryteuthis pealeii. The sequence goes on along the minus strand of CM042155.1, from coordinate 27,705,661 downwards.
TACCCAAAATCGGCATAACATAGAATAAATATACTCAAAATTTGAACTTGCAACATTAGACAGTCCTCATTGTTTTTTTAAAACAAGTTTTAATAAATACATGACTGGTATTATATATCTATATATAGTTTGTTTTATTTTAATACATATTTAAAGTTTACATTTCAAATTGTTTTATTTTTTAATCCTTTAATGAATTTGATGATTTTACTTACTTAGGGTGCACACTTTAACTCCCACTCCTCAGGCAATATGTTTCAAAAATCTATTTTTACATCGCCTGGAGGACGGTTTTTATTTTGCTAGTATATTATAAAAAATTATTTCATATTTATCATGAATTGTAATCACTTAATTACATAAAGAGAAGACTGAGTTGGAGATGCCAAAAATAGTGTAGTCCTGACTCTATATGACATGCAATACTCCACTTTGGCCCTATCTTGGGCTAGACGGGCGGTCGGAGAGGCCCCCTCCGATCAATCGGCTGGTCACGTCAAGCCCTAGCACCTATATGATTTTCCCAACCCTATTGCCCTTATGGCAACCCCAAATCTTTTATCATATGGGTGCTAGAAGGGTGGTGGCTGCGGGTCTACATGTCCTGGGAATGACGTTAAACTCTATCTGATGGTGAGGTTCCAGTTTTGGAGGTTTGGGGAATATGGAGCACCCCTTCATCACCATTGCTCCCTGGTCCACTCTAACCCGGAGTGGTAGTACCTGTTAGGGTCCCAGCTATGGGTTAAATAGAAAAACATGAGTTTATAAAAAAATTGTATTATCCATTAAGAATTGATTTATTTCAAAACTTTATCGGCATTAAATGACCCACTGAGGTTGATATGCCGTAAGACAAAACAAACCAAACCTGACTCTATAGCTCTTATAGCAATATTAATGTTTTTTGGTTAATCACTTGTGGGAGATTCCAAGAATGCGTTGACAGGGATGGTGAACATGTGGAGATAGTTTTAAATCATATGATAAAGGCACTCCCATAAGGGTGTTAACATTTTATTTCAATCACCCTGTACTTTGTGGAGTTAATTTAAATTTAAAAAAAATTTTCTTAAAAGGTTTTCTACAAAGGTTATTAAGTAGAGTGGAGGTGTGTGGGTTGATGTTTTAAAATTATTAAAAAACAAAAAAAATGTAAAGAGTTATAGAAAAAGGATTTTTTAAAAAACAAATTGCTGCTCCTCCTCCCCGTTGTATTACCACACTGATCACTCCCTCCATTAGGATATAAAATTTTCTTTTAATTTTTATTACATTTTTATATCTTTATGTGACAGACAATTAATTGGCTGAGAAATAGAAGCTAAAAATGAGACCTGATTCAGAATTTTAAAATATTCCAACAACGAAATAAAAATGAAAGAATCCTATTATTTTTTTAATGGGGTACTAGCAGAGCTGCCTAGTGTTGCCTGGGATGTAAAAAGTTAAGAATAAATCTCTCGCGTATATTTATATATAGATTAATAAGAATTATTTTTATATATTTGTTTTATTATTTTTTATTTATATATTCTTGTTTTTAAGATATTTATTTTTATCATTATTCTTGTTTGTATTTGTTCTTTATATTATGTTTTATCCTTTATTAATTTGTCTTATTTTCTTAATCATTTTTTAAAATTAATTCTTTAATATATTGATTTATACCCTTATATATTTTTTATTAAGCTTTTTTTATGCAAATTTTTTATGCAAAAAAAAAAAACAAAACAAACATTAATATCACATGCCACAATTTTTTTTTTTTTGCATAAATAGAAAAAAAAAAATTATGCACATGTCACAAATTTTTTCTTTGGCATAAAAATTATTTTTTCATCACTGAAAAAATATTTAAAAAAAAAAAAAAAATTTATGTCACAAAAAATTTGTGGCATGCACATAAATTTTTTATTTATTTATGCAAAAGAAAATAAAAAAATTGTGGCATGTGACATCAATTTTTTTTTTTGTTATGCCACAAAAAATTTGCATAAATTTTCAATGATGAACCAGTAATGTAAAATAACCATTGTTGAATGAAAATTATTTTATGGTCTTGAAACGTTTTGAACTGTTTTATGATCTGTGCATGACCACCTGACTTGGGAGACATTTGTTAGGCAATGGGCGAGACAGGTTTCAAATTAGCCATAATTGTTTTATTTAAATATTTTGGCATTTGTTTATTCATTGGTCTCATTCTATTTCAAAGTGTCCTTTTAAGGATGGTTTACTTAGGGGGGGAGTAGTGTTGAAACCATCTCTTGGTGTTGAAACCATCTGGGAGGGTGGGGGTAGTGTTGAAACCATCTGGGGGTCAGTGTTTTATCTATTTATCTTTGTGTCTTTCTATTCTCATCAGGATATTGTCTAATGTGTTGTTTTTTGTTTAATTCTTTTTTATGTTAGTGAAAATTGCCTTTTTAAAAGCGACATAGATTTGAGTTATAAATAAATAAAAGACTTTTACCACAAATAGCCATTTTGAGTAGAAATGTTGTTCTCTAAGGAATATTTATTATAATCCATTGATTTGTTGTCTGTAGTTGTTTAGTCTAAAATAAAATTGTCATTCTGACTTCCCCAATGTATTGCTTTTGTCAGGGGTCATTCAACTCGACAGTCAATTAAAAAAATAAAAATAAGAATAACCAAAGGATGCACAATTTTTATGGATTTTTTTGGAGCAAGTTTTTGTTCAAATCTGTGAAAAAGTGTTTTTGGCCATGGATGGGTTAAAGAATAGAGGCTGATTTTGTTTTTTGTAATTTTATTTTGGTTTGGATTAAAAGAAAAACATTTTGGCCTGTTGTTAAGCTTTTACATGAATTAATATAAAACCATAATAATCAGGTTTCATTTCATTTCTTATACTCTCTACTTTTTGTATCATCAATTAAAGATATTGTTTTGGAATTTCTTCAATGGTTTGAAAATTTGCCTTTCTTTCACCCAAGCTAGAAATTGTCCATTTTCTTCTTGTTTAATTGAAGTGTCATTGTTTTTATTAAAAAAAAAAAATCCAAGGTGACCACCAAAATAAATATCATTTATTTCTGAAACATTTATCAAGGCCAACATCTTATAAGTATGCTATTTCAATATAGGCTACAGTCCCAGAGGCGAAAGTGCTTTACTTTTAAAAATCCGTCGGATGTAAAAGATGGCTCGATAATTTTTACGTAATGATTAAGATAAAATCACAAAAAGAGTATACTTACTTTTTGCACATAGGTATCTTGGTTTAATAATTAATTAATTTTTAAACGAGTAAAATACGTAAAAAAACTACTTAGCTCTGAAATAAAAATTAGCCAATGAGATTAGTGATTTTATCGACCATTTTATAATCAGCCAATCAGAAATACGGTTATGAAACAAGCAGACAAAACTAAGATCTTTTTCTATAAGATAAACAAAATTGAGTGATTTAATGTTGAAACAAGTCATTTTGAAAGTTTCTATGTTTTAAATTCTTAATATCGTCAAATTGGGATGAATAATTTTCGTTAACTTCATTTTTTAATGTAAAAAAATGTTTAAGTTAAAAAAAACAAAAAGGAAAGGAAATTTGATTTCTTCCCAGTTAAAAATTGTTTTTGGACAGTAGTAAAAAAAGTTAGTCTGTGGATTCCTGGCAAGATAGAGATAAATTTAAAAAGTCTTTAGTTTTGAAGCAAATGAATGTAAGTTGGTAAATAAATATAAGTCGTTTGCAGAATAGATTGTTCATAATCTTCAATGGTTGGCAAAATTTACTGGATTTTATTGCGTGCTATTTGTTCTATTTTAATCACAGACTTTTAAAATAGTCATTTACTAAGTTTTGCTTAGTTTGGCACAAGGCCATGAGTATATGGAGGTGCTCATTGTATAATGGCAATTCATATTTCATGGTTGTAATGGTTATTGTTGTATATAGCAACCAGAGATTAAATGTTGGATGAGGCTGTTTGCATTTCACATAGTGCTTATACCCTTGGGAAATGTATGCCTCCAGCTATGGGTTAATAGCAGGGCAGATTGGGCTCTTTAACCTTTGTTATGGCAACTGGTCTAGGAGAAGGAAAATTCAAATTATCTTAACTCAGCTGAGGAGTGAGAGAAAGAAAACTCTGAATTCAAGCCGGTTAAATCTGCTTGAAAAAAGACTGACCTTGTGTCGCATCCTGCTTGTGCGGAGGGGTTTGTAAATATATAAAAAGTTGGAGGAGTGGCCTATTGTTGGTATCAGCTGGATATCAGGGAGACTATCCCCTTTTTCACTATTGCTAGACCAGTGAGATTGTGTTTGAGGTGGAGTGCCATACTTACCCTCAGCTCCCCACTTTACTACACATCCAAGCTGTGCTACTCATGCACTGAGTTGGTGAGAACGATATTGAACCCAGAACCTTATGGTTCCTAGGTGCATGCTTTATCAAACTGAGCTAAACCATCCATTTTAATATATATATATATATATATATATATATATATATATATATTAATATATATGTTTGAATAAAAAGGCCTTAAATACCGGGGGTATCGTGATTATGGACATTTCCACTCTGACCCAGAATTCTATTCCATCTATGAGTTAAATAGAAAAAACGATGGTCCATAATCACGATACCCCTGGTATTTAATGCCTTTTTATTCACAAATAAATTTGCTCTGTTTATAAAAATTGAGCTCTGTTTATAAAAATTGAGCTCTGATACGGAACCTGAACTCTACAACAAACTACTGTTAGAGAATAGGACCAGCCTAGAATCACCCTTGTACCAAGAAACTTGGTACCCGAACAAAGAATATATATATATATATATATATATATATATATATATATATATATATATATATAAATGAGAGCATGTGGACTACTTATCTATTGTCCTGGGTATGACCTTAAACTGCATCTAATGGTGAAGTTTTAATTCTGGAGCTCTGGGGAATGTGGAGTATCTCTTCATCGCCATTACTCCTAGGTCCACTCTGACCCAGAGTTCTGTTCCATCTATGGCTTAAATTAAAAAATGAATAAAAAAAATTGAGTTTGAAAAAAAAAAAAAACCATTGCATACCATCAAGAATCAATAAAACAAAACATCTTCAGCATAAAATAACCCAACAAGGGTTGACATGCCATTAAATCCAAACAACCAACTACTTATCAATATCTCTTGTATGTATGAGTACACTTGTGAGTTTTACCTTATTCTTACACTTGTGACACTTGTGAGTTTTTACCATATTCTCACACTTGTGAGTTTTACCATATTCTCACACTTGTGAGTTTTTACCATATTCTCACACTTGTGAACAATTATCAAAATGGCACTCATTAATAACAAACTCCAAAACATTAAACCTACCATTGGAGAATGGAACTTAAAATACAACAAAAATAGAAGAGAACAGGTTGTACTGACCTGCCTTTACATTGGCCACACCTACATCACCCATCATCATTTACTAGAGGGCACAGAAGGTATTAATCAAATATAAGAATTCTGATCCTTAATGAATTTCTTAGTAAAAACTTATTGATCTATTATACTGAGTAACTGAAAGTAATTGTTATAGCAAAGCCACCCTCAGTGTAATTGTGTCCAGAAATCATTAATTTCATTTCAATCTTAAACTTCCAAGAGAAAAGATTTGAGATGTTATAGTATTGCTGGCAAATATACCAACGAGAAACCCTAGGCATTTTGTAGTATTTTATTATAAATATTCATTTTTTTTTCTTTTTCTAGCTTCTTTTATTTTGAACAACAAATGAAAAAAAGAAGCTAGAAAAAGAAAAAAAACAACTTGCTAACATAGCATCAAGACAAAAAATCTAACACAATAGATGATAAAAACGGGATCGTTTTCACTATAGAAATAAATATAGATATACAACATAGTAAAAAAATGCTTCTTTTAACTATAGAAATATAGGTTTGGTTTATTAATTTTAACGGCATATCAACCCGTCCAGGGTTATATCATGCCTAGCAGTTGGGTTGTTATACATATTGTGTATTCATATATATACATTTAGTAATTGGTTTTAACAATGTGTTAGCATTATTGGGAATCATACTGTATGCCATTGAATGCATATCATACTGTATTTGATTTGTTTCATGTCTATATTCTATGGTATAATTTTATTTCCCTCAAAAAGGAGTGTTAACATTTTCAAATAGGTCCTTCATATTGTTTGCTTTAAAATAATGTTTTCTGATGTGAGCAAAAAATCTGCATTCCATCAATAAGTGTTTGACTGTCAGGGGTGTTTGACATGTTTCACATTGTGGTTGTTGTTCTTGTTTGAGTATATAAGAGTGTGTTAGTTTTGTATGACCAATGCATAACCGGGACATAATGACTTGTTCCTTTCTAGACTTCCTTAAAGTTGGTCTGCAGCCTCCCAAAGTCGGTTTGATTATAGAAATATAGCCATAGAACATAAATACAAAGATATTTCTAGTCTTGAACCTTTTGCTGCAACTTGAGTTGCCCAAATATACTTAATGTGTGAGAGTGAGATGCAACTTTAGTCCACACTACTTTAAAACTTTGGATCTTGTGCAATATATCCCAAAAAGGGCCTGTTATTTGATATACATATTTACCAACCCCTCTGCACAAGGTCAATTTCTTAAGTGGAGTTTAACAGGTTTGAATTCAGAGTTTTCCTTCTCCTAGACTGGTTACCTAACCGAGGTCATATTTTATGTTTTCAGCTTTTCGAAGCAAAATATCATTTTAACTCGCTGTAAAAAAAAAAATAATTAAATGGATAAAAACACATAAAAATTACATATTTAGAAAGATTATTTTCTTTTCTTTCCAACCATATAAATATTTTAAAGATTGGATCAGAAATACCAGAGGAATTGCAATTTGAACCAATTAAGGTGAAAAATTGTCTATGTCCAACGATTTTACAAAAGAGCTGTTATTGCTAAATGTATCTGTAACACTAGCTTGCTAACTGAGGCTGTTGGGGTTGCAAGCAATTAAAGGATCATCAGGATCGGATGAATTTTCACTTTATGTGGCCCTAGTTTAGCCGGTAAAGTTATAAAGTGCACAATCCATGGTTTTATATTCATTATGAATTGTAATCACTTAATTACATAAAGAGAAATTGAGGGTGCCAAAAATAGGAGTTGGAGTCAAAGGTTTTGTATTCTGACTCCAAAGCTCTGTTGCTAACCATTACACCATGATGGGAGTATTGTATACTTGTTTATGAGGTGAGGCTTGATATGAATAATTTTGTTTTTTTTGTTGATTTTAACGACATATAGATCTTTTTAACATGGGAGTTATGCATAAACTGAAGCTCATGAAATACATGGTTCTTATTTGTATTCCCCTTTTGGGGTGCTCAGGCACCGGGTTATAAACCCATTCCTGCCCTTTAAATCAAGGGATTAGATGTTGCCTACATTACAGAATGATTGATTTAGTAAGGTATTTGTTTGTTTATTGATTTTAATGGCATATCAACCCGTCTGGGGTTATGTCATGCCTAACTGTTAGGAAGTTATACATATCGTGTATTTATATTTATACTAATTGGTTTTAACAATGTGTTAGCATTATTGGGGTTTATGTTGTATGGTATTGATTAGTTTCTTGTCTATATTCTATGGTATAATTTTATTTCCCTCAAAAAAGAGACAATATCCTCCATGTTGACATTTTCAAACAGATCTTTCATATTGTTTGCTTTAAAATAACGGTTTCTGATTTGAGCAAAAAACTTGCATTCCATGAATAAGTGTTTAACTGTCAAAGTGTTTGACATGTTTCACATTGTGGTTGTTGTTCTTGTTTGATATATAGGAGTGCGTTAGTCTTGTATGACCAATGCTTAATCGGGACACAATGACTTGTTTCTTTCTAGACTTCTTAAAGTTGGTCTCCAATCTCCCAAAGTGGGTTTGATTAGGAAGAGTTTATTGTAGATGTTGTTATTCCAGTGTTGTTGCCATTTTGTATGAAGGAATCTATTAATTTTAGGTTTCAAGTCAGTATATGGTATCTTTATAGAATACTAAATCCAATTACCGTTGAATTGGCAAGACAAGACGGCAAACAGTCATAACTGAATACGATTCTGAGATGCCGTAAAGACCACTGAAAAGTGGCAGGATTTATGGAGCCTCAGAGGACCCTACAAACCAAGCAGCCAATCAGGACTCAGGGAATGGACTCACCCAAATGCATGGGTGGACTGTTCTGAATTCCCATAAATACCAGTTGTCTTGACACTGGTGCAGTTGTGCTTGGCCAGTCACATTGCTCAAACCAATTGTTGACTGTCTAACTGACTTCAATAATCTTGAATAATTTTGATATTTTGGACTGTTCTCCTCATCTTAGGTAGTATTGTAGTTGTGAAATAATTTTTTTTTTTTTTTTTTTTTTGCTATTTTTTTTGTTTATAGTCAAAAGTGCATTGTTTCCATTAAATTTGTTGCCAAATGTGTCATACTAATGAAGAATAAGTTCCAATTACCGCCGAACTGGGAAGACAAGGCAGCAAGCGATTGTAACTTAAATACAAACTCGATATGCTACAAAGTCCACTGCAAAATGACAAAGTATATATAAGACTCCACAATGTCATTCAAATCAAGCAGTCAAGCAACCAATCAGAACTCAAGGAATGGAATGACCCAAATCACCCAGATTCATGAATGGATCATTCTTGATTCCTATTTATACCAGCTGTCTTGGACACTGCTTGAGTTTTACTTAGTCTACTGTTGGTTTTAATAACAGCAGCTAACTGACTTCAATAACTAAAAGGAATAAATAAATATTAAAAGAAAAAAGATAAAAAAAACAAGTACACTTTAGTATAATTTTCAGAGTCTTATTCTTCTTGAAAACTTTGTTCCATAGACGTTGCTTGGTTTTGGTAGCATCTTTTATTTCTTGCAATTGTACTTAACCTTTAAAGTTGAAACCTGCATTTTTTTTCCCCACCTTCAACGTTTTATCTCTCCTTACCTGTCTATTCATATCTACCTTAGCCTCCTTCATATTTTTCTTTTCTATTTGTTCTTAGGGTTGGTACCTTTCTCTTAACCAAATTCCTCAGCTGAAAATAGTAAAGGGGGTGTCGGTCACTACTTCACATGTGTTTCTCTTTCCACCCACACTGTATTTCCTACCTTAGACACCCTTCTCTGCAATTCCTCTTTCTTATGGAACCAAAAAAAAAAAAATGGTTCTTAGATTACACTCATAAAGTAAGAGGTTCTTCCAAAACAGTTGCTTTTCTTTAAACACTTATATAAAACTAACTGAAGTACCCATCTACACAGGGTAAGAAGTCAAGCTCAATTGGTAGAGCGTCCACCTGAGAACCACAAGGTTCCTAGTTCGATACCGGCCCTCGTCAACTCAGCGTATGAGTAGCATAGGGATCTGTGCGGTAAAGTGAGAAGCTGATGGTAGGAGTGGCGCTCCATCTCAGATGCTAAAAACAATCTCCTTGGTCTACTGCTAGTGAAAAGGGGATAGACTCCCTCACTGTCTGGCTGATACTAACATTAGGCCACCCTGACGACTTTACTTTTTCGCTTATAAATAAAAGTAAACTAAATTAGGTGGAATGGTCTATTGTCAGTATCAGCCAGACAGCAAGGGAGTCTATCCCCTTTTCACTAGCATTATACCGGTCCTCGCAAACTCGGTGCGTGAGTAGCACAGCTTGGTTCTGTGCTGTAAAGTGGGAGCTGATGGTAATTGTGACTTTCCACCCCAGATGCAAAGACAATCTTCCTGGTCTAGTGCTAGTAAAAAACAGGATAGACTCCATTTCTCTAAATTTCTGAGATGAGGCTTGATAATTTGTATTATTCAGACTATTGTCCTCAGCTTTATTGTTTATCTTTACAACGTTTCAGTCGCTGTGCCTCTGGCCTTCTTCAGGTATTTCTTGTTGAACTCAGGAACCTTCTTGTCTTATCAGGAGCCATCACGGAACTTTGAACCCAACCATTTATTCAATCCACGGAGATATCCTGTTCTCATTCCGCTAACCATAGCTGGCATACAGGTGTTAAGCTGTGTTAATTATTATTCTGTTACTGTCGCCCTTGACCAGCTTTTTGTGTCTGAGGTGGAGTGCTGCACCTTCCATCATCTCTCCAATTTACCGCATTTGTTACATAATTATTAGATACCTAATATTTATGGCAATAGTGTAGAAATCATAATGGCGATTAGTGCAGCTGATGGCCTTGAGAGTGAGTGACGGCGCTTGACCTCACTCTCACCTTGCCTTCCGGGGATAAATTGTGAGAACCGGAAGGCATAGAAGACCCTGTCTTCCGGTTTAGATAGTAAGTTTGAGTCAGTTAGCAAGTAGGAGCTGAGCTCGTAGGATGTGCGCAAATGTCTGGTTTGGGGATTTACAAATAAAGTAACATCAAAGTAAATCAAAGTCTTGTGTTTATTACCTAAAAACTAACAATGACACAGGGCTTCTGATAAGGAGAAATCCCTAACAGAAACCAGACCCGAAGTTCCCAAGAAAGTCCAGACCTTAGAAGAGACCAAGAAAGATGATAGAAGAAGCAAAGCCGGCAGAAGAATAGATGTCCAAGATATAGAAGCAAGTAAGAAGTAAAGAAGTAATAAAGGTATACAACACATTGATCCAAGCTTTACTACTCATGTGATGATGAGTTGATGACGGTAGTATTGAACCCAGAAGCTTGTGGTTTCTAAGCAGATGCTCTAACGACTGATCTAAATTGGCCTGTTGTATGGTAATAATAGGAGCAGGGTTGTGGAGTCGGAGGTGGGAGTAATTGAGTGTCACTGAAGTCAGTCAGTAAAACTATATAGACTCCAACTCCTGTTGAATTACACTTTATATGGCCCTGGTTTAGTCTGTAAAGTTATACAGTGCACACTCCTTATGAATAGATTATAAACAAATCATGCTTCTATATTTATTATGAATTGTAATAAATCTTATACATAAAGAGGAGTCTGAGTTGGAGGTTCGAAAAATAGAGGAGTCAGAGTCAAAGGTTTTGTGTTTCAACTCCACAGCCTGGAATTAGAGGTATTATGTTACCTTGTATTAATATAGATCCAACGTTATGAAATTGTATTTTTTCTGTAGTACCTTTATCTATATTATAAATAAATGCTAAATATAACAAAGTAAAAGTAAAGTCGTTGGTGTGGCCTAAAGTCTGTATCAGCCAATCAGTGAAGGAGTCTATCCCCTTTTCAATAGTGCTAGATGAAGGAGATTGTTTTGGCGTCTGAGGTGGAGCGCCACATCCTCACTTTACCGCTCAGATCCCTGTGCTACTCATATGCTAAGTTGGCGAGGGCCGGTATTGAACCAGGAACCTTGTGGTTGCTAGCCGAACGCTCTACCGACTGAGCTAAACCGACCCTAATATATAAGATTCTTTTCTTTCATGTAGAGACAAAGGAAATTCTTTCAAGTCCTCTGGAGAGCTCAATGCATGAAAATTTTATAATTACATACAGAGCAATATTCATAATTCCATATTAAGAAAAAAAGTTGAAAACCCATCATGTAAGCTTGCAAGTTGGCAAGAACCTTGTGCTTTCTAGTCGGACGCTCTACCAACTGAGCTAAGCCCGCCCTAATCATCAGTAATCAAAGAGAAATCTTTGTTAATAGCCAGGCCTTGGCTAATAAGTTGGACTTGATTTATTATCTGCTATTATAGCCACATATTAAAGATTTCTTTTATGTTTTATTAGTTATTCTGCTTATTTTTAATTAAATACCAATACATCTTTTTCTAATTAATATATATATATATATATATATGAGCTAGGTCACTTCGTTCTGCTCATGTCAGAATAGCTCATTGGATCATCATTAGCAATTTGTCAGTTGATTTTTGTAGACTCAAGGAATATGGAAACAGATCTTTTATTAAAAAGCAATCAAGGTTTTATTTATGCTATGCAGTTATTTTTCCGACATCCCACCATGTCAGAAAAACACAAAAGTCCGATTTACATGGGGAGCCACACACAAACTGAAGCTCATGCGGTGGCCAGTGTTAAAAATTGTGTGTATCCTCTCAGCATTCCTCTTTTGAGGCACTTCAGGTACTGGGCAACAACCCATCCCTGCCTCTTTTAGATGAGGTGGCAGTGCTGCCTGGGGAGATAGCCCCCTGGGATCATGCTAATAGTATATATCTTACTGTTCCAGAGGCCGAAGCCACTGGACACAAGGCCTGAAGGCCGAGTAAGAATCTGCTGCTGTTGAAGAATCTTCGACATTTTATTTATACTATACATTAATTGTCCCAATAGCAATATATACTGGGAGGTTTTTGTGATGTAATGGACATGATGAGATAAGATCAAATCCTGGATGAGACTGTTTGGATGTTCACACAGCACTAATACCCTTGGGAAAGTATGAATCCAATTATTCTTCCTTCCACTATGGCTATTTTCCTAAAGTAGCGCAGACCAGGCCTTTAACTTTGATTAGGCAACTGATCTAGGAGAAAGAAAACTCTGAATTCAAACCTAAAGAAATTGACCTTGTGTCACATCCTGCTTGTGCAGAGAGTTGGTAAATAAATATACTGGGAGAAATTTGGATTGATTCATTAGTCAACCTGTGTAGGATTATTTTATGCCTAGAGGTTAGGGAATTGTGTTCATTATAAATTCATATTTATTTATTTGTTTATTAAGAGTATAAATATGAATAATTCTTAAACAGATTTATTTGACCAAATAGGTGTGGCCCTAACAGATACTATCACTCAGCATGTCAACCCTTCTAGGATTATTTTGTACCTTGAGGTTAGGAATTGCATTCATTGTACATTCATATTAACATTTTTTGTGTATTTTAAAATTGTTTTTTTTTTTTCCTTTTTTTTTTTCACACAGTCCAATCAAATCTTATTATAATGGAGATTGTGTGTTTTTCTGTCTGTAACTGAAACTATATCACTACTCAAGTCACAAGTCCCTTAGTTATTTTTGTCATATTTTCCATGATTTTATTTTCATTCAAACCTTATTTATTAATAAAATTGTTTTACATTATTAATACTGTTGGCCATATCTTCATGCTAATAACATGCAATTGTATTTGCATATTGATATTACAATTTGATTGATAAATATTTGCTTAGTAATATTGATTTCTAATTGTTTGGTTTATTTTTATAAATATGAGCAAAAATTTCGGGGATAAATCTTAAAAGTAATCCATTATCAAGAAGATAAAATTACGGTTATGTAATTTTATTCTTTACTTCCTATTTTAACTAAGTAGTTAAATTAGGAAAATGATGGAAGAGTTAGTTTCAAAGTTGTTCTACTTTTTGATTATACCCCCTCTGTTTTAAATCATTTTAGCTGCATTCTTTTTTAGTTTCATTAGTCTTTCTAATTTAATATATTTCATTACATTAAAACTTAGATACGTGCGCCCGGAGGGTGCATATATTTGCTAGTATGAATAATTTTAAAACTGGTCTATTTGACCCATAGATGGGACCCTAACAGGTACTACCATTCCAGGTTTGAGTGGATCTGAGAGCAATGGCAATGATGGGATACTCTACATTTGCCAAAACCGGAGCCTTATCATCAGATGTAGTTTAGTGTCATACCTAGGACACCCCCTTTTTTTTTTTTTTGGTGGGGGAGTCTTACCCCTTTTTAGTAGTGTTATATCCCGAAATGTGGGAAAATATCAAAATAATAATAAAAACAGTGAAATATGTTTAACAATAACAATATTTGTTTTATTCATTATCACTGACAGGAAATACAGTTGGATGGTTTTGGATAGAGTTCAGCTGTGTGTGTATCATGTGCGTCTTCGTCACATGGCCGCTGTGTGTATGATACATGTGCTCACGTATAGGGCTGGTCCTTGGGTTATAATGTGTATGTTCACACATGGGCCGTCCTTTGTGTTATGTGTGTGTTCACGCCAGTGGCCTTGTCTGTTGACTCTCTGTTGATGAGTCCTTATTTAACACAGGGTAGAAAATGGTTCTACCCTAAAAGTGATTTAACTAGCCCAACTGTTCTGACGCACGTGGTCACTAGTTCAAGCGTGCTGACACATGCTTGTGCTATCCAAAACCCCAGTCCAAAGTAACATGGCAGAATTCTCATATCCGGGTTCCGTCAGTCCCTTACTGATCAAAGGGGAGCAACTCTTTAGGTTACCTAACAAGTAGATACAGTCAGTGTATTCTAAATCCGACCAATAAGGCAAGAGAAAGTTGGAGGTTGAAGGAGGAAAACGATAGAAAACTGTATTTGAGTATGATTGCCTCAGGACTGTAGCGGGAGTTTCTTGTATGAATCACATTAAAATGGACGATATAAGGAGCGACTTTGAAATATCAAATTGAATTGCTGACATTATGAAGAACAAAGGTTTAGTTGTTTTAGTCACATGCTGCATACTTGAAGGGCCGCTTTAGCTCAGTTGGTTGAGTGTCCACCTAGGAATCCCAAGGTTCCTGGTTCGATACCGGCCCACGCCAACTCAGCGTATGAATAGCACAGGGACCTGTGTGGTAAAGTAAAACAATCTCCTTGATCTAGTGAAAAGGGGATAGACTCCCTCTCTGTCTGGCTGATAATGACTTTAGTTCACCCTAAGACATAAGACAATTATGTCAATCATTCATACAAGAATGATTTTATTAACAGAAGACCCAGAGGTTGAAAACCAAAGTGATGGAATGACCTGATAAGACATGCTACAAAATAACCATTGTGAACAGTCTCAAGTCTGGCAAAAGACAATATGAAAGTGTGGTAATTCCATGATTTTTTCGCCAGGGGTAATATTATTAATAAATTGAGAAACATGTTTGTGATTAGAAACCTCTGCATCAACATCTTTTACATATCTCTGCAGTAGAAGCAATACTCACCATCACAGTAGGATTCCAATTACCATCAAATTGGCAGACAAAGCAGCAGCAAGCCATAATATGGTTTCTGCATTGCTGCAAGCATAGTGCAGAATGGTGAATTATTTATGATTGAGTGTGATTATTCTACAGTCTTGTGTTGGTAAAGTGTTGCACCTTTTTAAACCATTAAAAAACCTTAGTAATTTTAAAATCGCTGGATATGTTATTACTGGTTATAAAGGTAATTGTTTCTTTATTACAAAACCATTGTGCCATAAAATAATTGCATTAATATTCTTGTACAAAAATAACTTTAAATATAATTTGAGTGAAAGTTTTTAAGTGTTAAGAGGGCAACAGCAGATTTCAGGAAGAATATTAACAAGGAAATATTTCTTAGTTCACAATGGGTTCACTAGGCCGTTGCAAATGGGTCGGGTTAGCTCGGTCGGTAGAGCTTTCGGCTAGAAACCACAAGTTCCTAGTACGATACTGGCCCTCGCCAATTCGGCGTTATGAGTAGCACGGGATCTGTGCCGTAAAGTAAGGAGCTGATGGTAGGTGTGGCGCTCCACCTCAAATGCAAAAACAATCTCCTTGGTCTAGTGCTAGTGAAAAGGGCATAGACTCCTTCGCTGATGGGCTGATGCTGACTTTAGGCCACCCCGACAACTTTACTTACTTAGACAAATGCAAAAGATTGTGTTGAAATATGCTTGAAACGTTTGAACCCTGTAATCCTCCCAGCTATGGGTTAAATAGTACCACTGCTGTTCTTCTGCAGAGATTGCTTTGGTATTAAATAACCCATTAAGGTTGATATGCCATTAAACAAAGAAACCAAACTGAACCAGCTAATGTAGATCAAGCATAAGCTTATGGTCATGTATAAAATCCCCTTGAGAGCTTTTGGTTTGGTTTGATTTGTTTTACAGCATATCAACCTCAGTGGGTCATTTAATGCCGATAAAGTTTTGAAATAAATCAATTCTTAATGGATAATACAATTTTGTTTATCAACTCATGTTTTTCTATTTAACCCATAGTTGGACCCTAACAGGTACTACCACTCCGGTCAGAGTGGACCAGGGAGCAATGGTGATGAAGGGTGCTCCACATTCCCCAAACCTCCAAAACTGGAACCTCACCATCAGATAGAGTTTACCGTCATTCCCAGGACATGTAGACCCTCAGTCACCGCCTTCTAGCACCCATATGATAAAAAGGGGTTGGGGCTTGCCATAAGGGCAATAGGTTGGGAAAATCACATAGGTGCTAAGGCTTGACGATTGATCGGAGGGTTGAGAGCTTTTATCCGGAAGATTAGGAAAGACAATATTAAAGAAGCACTGAAGAGAACATGATTTTACAGTGATGCTGATAGTTTTTTGATTTAGTGTGTCCTGGGATGCACATATTTGCTTTGAATGAGTCCCGGGGAAAATCAATGGGTCCCAACTAAAGTTTCTTAATAGATTGTAGGCTTTTTATTATGATCTGAGGAAGCAACTAAAGCTGTCTAACTTACTGTCTGCATTACTAATCCTGCAAAGGCCCACCGGGGCCTGCTTCAGAGTGCTTCGGCCTCTGTAGTGGCTAGGTTATAAAATTAACAGCGTCGATCCCAGGGAGCTATTACCCCAGGCAACACCTGCCCCCTTGATTTAAAGGGGCAGGGCTGGGTTTATTGCCCAGTGCATGAGGCGCCTCCCTAGAAGGGGAATGCCGATTGGATCAATGCATTTTTTGTGCTTATCACTCATAAGTTTCGGCTTGTGGGTGGTCCCATGTTAATAGGTCCTTGTGCCTGACCCATACAAGTGGGGTACGAGGTAAATATCCTAAAGCTGTCTAACTCCTACCTTGTAACCTATCCTGTGTAATTTGTTTTAAGAAACTATTTAAATGTATTTACAGTTAGCTTGAAATGGTGAGGGAAGAAAAAAGAAAAACACTGGGACTCATGGATACGATTTTACTGCATCCTTTTAGATTTTTATGTGTCAGGATGCATACCTATCAGCATCTCTAATTTTATGTTTTTGAATTTTAGGAAAAAACAACTTTAAGTTACCATGGGTCACTCTATTGATTGCCATTTTGATTTTAAAAGGTCATCCACAGTAGCTGTGTAAAAGATACATTTAAATCACAACTGTCAAAAGCAATACACCAGGTCAAGTATTTGAAGCTGACCAATTTATCTTGACCTATCAAGGACCTTTTGGCATTTTTTTTTTTTTTTTTTTTCATTTCTCTAGTTTTCTGAACTGCTTGTTGATAACTGACAGGAACAAGTGATAATAATGATTTGTATTGAAGTTGATTTCACTTTAGATTGTAACTTACAGATGTTCCAACTTTTATGACTTCAGTACCAAGTGCTACCCAGCAATTCCTGCGACACTACCGCTGCCAAACTGCATTGGTACCTTACCTTTCCTTTGGATCACAGCGGCAGTGTGGAGAGGGGGGATTTGCTGTTTGAGCAACAACTCATACACCATATGACAGCTCCAGACTTTCAGAAATCTTCTGACAAAGAGATCTTTATCTCGAAATATTAAGAATAAATCAAAGGTAAACAAACAACATCATAGTTACCTCATTTTTCTTTACATTTGCATTGAGATAGCCTTCAAAACCAACATAAAAAAAAATTGTTTATTTGTTATAAAAAAATTAAAGATCAATTGCGAAATATATAACAGTTGTCCATTTATTAATCAGCAGAGTAAACGTTTATTTAGTGTTGAGTGAGTAAGTTAGTACACTATTGAATTGAAGAATGGCAAGTCCCAACCCCTTTTTATCATATGGGTGCTAGAAGGCGGTGGCTGAGGGTCTACATGTCCTGGGAATGACGTTAAACTCTATCTGATGGTGAGGTTCCAGTTTTGGAGGTTTGGGGAATGTGGAGCACCCCTTCATCACCATTGCTCCCTGGTCCACTCTGACCCGAAGTGGTAGTACCTGTTAGTGTCCCATCTATGGGTTAAATAGAAAACATGAGTTGATAAACAAAATTGTATTATCCATTAAAAATGAAATTATTCAAAACTTTGTCGGCATTAAACATTTTTGAATACCAAATTACCAATAGAAGTATTCAGCATAAAATAACCCAAGGGGTTGACATGCCGTAAAACCCAACCAAACAAATGAATTGAAGAACAACAACAACTAAGTATAACTGAATTTGTACATGAAGCAGTTGGTATTCATAGCACTCAGGAATATTCCATACTTGTATCTGGGTGATCCCATTTCTTGATTTATGATTGGCTGCTAGTCTTAGTGTGGTTAATGGTGCTTAGATAAATAATTCACCATTCTGCACTATGCTTGCAGCAATGCAGGAACCATATTGAGTTATGGCTTGCTTGCTGCTTTGTCTGCCAATTTTATGGTAATTGGAATCCCACTGTGATGGTGAGTATTGCTTCTACAGCAGAGATATGTAAAAGATGTTGATTCAGAGGTTTCTAATCACAAACATGTTTCTCTACTTATCAATAATATTACCCTGGCGAAAAAATCATGGAATTACCACACTTGCACAATTCTCATTTAGTTTTTTTTTTTTTTTAATTTTAGTAAAGTAAAGTCAGTGGAGTGGTCTATTGTCAGTATCAGGTGGACAGTGTAGAATAATCACACTAAGTTCCAATTACCGTTGAATTGGTAAGACAAGGCAAAAAGTATTGTAACTGAATATGAATCTAATCTTGTCGCAATACTACTGCAAAGAAGGTATTTATGAAGCCTCATAACATCATAGAAACCAAGCAGCCCAATCAGGACTCAAAAATGGAATCACCCAAATACATGAATGGACTATTCTTGACTTCCATAAATACCACTATCTTGGGGCACTGGCAGTTGTGCTTAGCCAGTTGCTGTTATTCAAACCAACAGTATATGAGTGACTGACTGACTGACTTCATATGGCTCTGCGAAACAGGATTAGATTTGTGTTCAGTTACAACTACTTGTTGCCTTGTCTACCAATTCGACAGTAATTGGAACTTAGTGTGATTATTCTACAGAAAGTGAAGGAGTTTATCCTCTTTTCATTTGTGATAACCAGGGAAATTTTTTTACGTCTCTGGTGTAGTGCCATATCCACCATAAATTAAAATTTTGATACACATATTATAAGTACCATTAATTAAGAAATACTTAAACAAGACAGTATACAAATATAATACAGAATTAAGTACCATAAGTTTAAATTTTGACACATATAATCGTAAGTAAATTAGGCAGAGTGGCCTATTGTCACAAATAGCAGTGGCAGTGAGGGAGTCTATCCTTTTTTTACTAGTGCTAGACCAGGAGATTGTTTTTGCATCTGAGGTGGAGTGCTACACTTACATCAGCTCTCCACTTTACTGCACATATCTAAGCTGTGCTACTCATGTACTGAGTTGGCAAGGTCTAGTATCGGACCCAGAACCTTGTGATTCCGAGGCAGGTGCTATACCGACTGAGCATAACATATATATAATATATATATATTTATATATTATTATAAATCTTCAGACCTACGACCTTTAGGCACCCCTTTGTTATCTCGATTCATAAGGACATGTTTTTCATTTACACTGTCAAAATCCGGTTAGGGGTTAGGGTTGGGTTAGGGGTTAGTTATATAATTTAAAAAAAAACCCTAAAAATCGTCTGTTAACAAACAACCGGATTTTGACGGTGTAAATGAAAATATGTCCTTATGAATTGAGATCGCAAAAGGGGTGCCTAAAGGTCATATGGTCCAAAGATTTATATAATTGCTAAATATGATACATAACTGAAAGTTCAAAAGGGGTGCCTAAAGGTCATATGGTCTAAATCTTCTTTGTCAAAATATTTACTGTTATATCCTGAAAATTATTTACTTGGTAAAAGAAAACAATTTAAAAAACTCTTGGAAACTTAATATCTTGTTTATTGTAAAATAACGACTTGTTATTCAATTAAGGATGGAAAAATCATAATGAGTATAACACTAGTTATTTTTTTTCTAAAGAAATAAATACAAGATGAAAAAAAAATATGCCAGACATATTAAATTTCCAGATAAATAGGAGGAGCCTCCATGGTTTAGTGCGACTATGACCTAGTCTTCATAGTAAACTAGTTCAAACTCTAGTCATGCTATTATATTCATTTTATATTCATAAGTTTTTATGGGCCATCCTTTGGCCTTCAAGCAAGAGAGCTTGTCCAGTGGAATTGGATCCTTGGTAAAGAGTCCTTTGGTCTTCTGGTAAAGAGTCCTCAGTTCCTTCGTCAATTGTTGTAAGTTCCTCCTCAAGGATTACAAGTGAACTGTGGCAAGTATCAGTGTTTAAGTAATGTCTCAGCCACGCAGTATGGCCAGTGATTGGCTAAGGAATAGACTATGTGACCTCGCCTAGTCTATAAATTCAGGTGGGGAATTAGAGCACACGTTATATCACTAAATATTCCAACAATATATAGATAGGACCTTACTACCATTCCAATCAGAGTGGACCTGGGAGTAATGGCAATGAAGCCCATGAAAAGGATTAAAAGTTTTACATTTTCTTTTAGGTGGTATAATATTTTTTGCCCTCATTTGAAATTGGAGAGTGATATAGATATGTTGGAAATGGTCTCTGTGATCGAATCTGATATTTTTTTTCCTTTTAACTACTGAGCAGTACTTGAAATGTCTACTTGTATGCTGTATAGGAAATATTGGATTTAGTTCTTGTCTGATTTTTTTTCTTCTTATATATATATATATATATATATATATATATATATAAATCTTTTATTTTTGTGACTCAATTGTTTCAAGGATTGGAGTCAAGTGATATTGACCACATCTGAGTAATTATGCTAATTTAAGGATAGGTTATGAGATGGTTGGGATACTTAGTTTTCCTTTCCCATTCAGTGCTTGAGAATTATATATTTCTGTTTAATTAGCAACAGCTATATTACATTAATCTTTCAGAAAAGTGGAGGACTTAATAATAATTTTTATTTTATGTTTCAAATCATAAGTAGAAATTCTCTCATGTGTTAAATTTATAGTTTTGTACTCTTTTGTATTTGATCATATATATATGGGCCAGGTTAGCTCAGTCGGTAGAGCGTTCGGCTACAAACCACATGGTTCCTAGTTCGATTCCGGTCCTCACCAACTCAGCATATGAGTAGCACAGGGATCTATGCGGTAAAGTAAGAGCTGATGGTAGGTGTGGTGCTCCACTTCAGATGCTAAAACACTCTCCTTGGTCTAGCGCTATTGAAAAGGGAATAGACTCCTTTGCTGATTGGCCGATACCGACTTTAGGCCGCCCCAACGACTTTACTTACTTTACTTATATATATATATATAAAGATTTTGGATGTTTGTTTTTAGAAGCATTGTTGGATAAAGTATATATTATTATTTATATTTTGCTTGAATGCAATTAGAATGCGTATATCGTATAAAATTCGCCGAAAGCATAGGCCTGGTTTGTTGTTATCCACTCAACGTCCACATACCTCATATGTTAGAGGCGTATCATTATCATGCACAGATAATTTTAGTTGGATAATAAGGTGTCAGTTCAGCTCAGTTGTTAGAGCATCCACCTAGGGACAATAGGGTTCCAGGTTCAATACTGGTGCTCACCAACTCAGTACCACAGCTTGGATCAGATGCAAAAACAATCTCCTTGATCTAGTGCTAGTGAAAACAGGATATACTCTTCATGAAAAACTGGATATGATGTTTATAAAAACATGTAGCAATAAATGTTGAAAAATAAACTTTTGAAGAAAGATTAACTTAATCTCAAACTTGTTTTATTGGATTAGAGGCATTATTTATCAGTTGACTTTTGAACTTCCTTTTAGTTGGAGACCTTATTTATCAACTATTTTGTTGTCATACTTATCAAACTTATATAGAGATTGACTTATATATATTTACCAAACTGCAAGATGTGTCACCCGGGTTAGCTCAGTCGGTAGAGCGTTCGGCTAGAAACCACAAGGTTCCTAGTTCGATACCGGTCCCCGCCAACTCAGCGTATGAGTAGCACAGGGATCTGTGCGGTAAAGTAAGGAGCTGATGGTAGGTGTGGCGCTCCACCTCAGATGCTAAAAACAATCTCCTTGGTCTAGCGCTATTGAAAAGGGGATAGACTCCCTCGCTGACTGGCTGATACCGACATTAGGCCACCCCGACGACTTTACTTTTTACTTACAATTGGTTTGAATTCAGACTTTTTCCTTCTCCTAGACCAGTTGCCATACTATGGCTAAAGAGTCCAGTCTGCCTTATTATTTACCCAAAGCTGGGAAGAGAAAAGATGATTCATGTTGGTTATTTCCTAGTTGAGTAACATGATATTACAGATAAAACAGAACCCAAATTATTTATTTATTTTCCCATTAAACTAACTCTAACCCTAAACCCTAACCCCCTTAGTTGAGTAACATATTACAGGGTGACCCAGAAAAAACAGAACCCACAAATTTTGTAATAAAACTGTTAATTTTAACTAGGGGGGTAGGTTTGGTGTTTAGGATTAGTTTAATGGGAAAATAAATGTATAATGTGGGTTGTTTTTTTTCTGGGTCACCCTGTAATATCATGTCACTCAACTAGGAAATAACCTTCATGTCTTTCCCAAAGTGAAACACAAACAGATTTGTCCATAATTTGAACTCCAGTCACTGTGTCCATTTCTTAAGATGATAGCCATTACATTATGTACCTTTTATCTATGTACTAGAAGCGGATACCTGGTGTTGTGTGGATAGAGGGGGGGTTAGTCTTGCAGATCCATTATTACTAAATTGTGAGTTGGATCCTCTCATGATGCCCATTAAAATCCCTATGTAAAAAGTGTTGATTTGGTCGTCTGAAAAAAAAGAAAGTCCACAGACACTCTAAAAAGGAAAATCAGTGTCTCCTATTTTAAATATCGAATGTCAAAAAAAAAAAAAAAAAAAAAAAAAAAAATCCATGCTGTTACTATTTAAATCAAATCTTCATTTATTTTCCTCAAAAAGCAAGATATGGTGATAGTGAATGTGTGTATATATATATTATTTACTTTGTCTTTAATTGTTTTATTTTTGTAGTTTCCTCTGGACATACAAACCAACTGCCTTTATATATGGATAGATAGATAGATTAGTATTTTTTTACACCCTTTTTTTGTATTGATGCATGTATTTTTGTTTATTTGTTTTTATTTTTATTTTTAAGGTCACTTATTTTTAAGCCATTTCTAATTGGCTCATTAAAATGATGTATCAATTTCTTTTTTTTCTTTCATTATTTCTTAGTATTTTCTTTCTTTCTGTATTTTCCTTACAATCAGAAACTAATATTTTTACATATTTAACAAACCTACAAGTTCTTTTTTTCCCTTCCAATTAAAAGCATTTCCAATTTTTTATTTGGTATCTTTTTATTTTTTCATTTTTTTCAGTTCTAAGACTTTTTGTTGATGTTCAATGAGAAAGAAGTTACAGAATTATCTGATCTGTAAGTCAGTTTTTCTTTTCTTTGTTTTGTTTTCTTTGTTTTGTTTTTGTTATATTTTTTGTAGATATTCAGAATTTTCTGAATCTGTATTTGTAAACTTGTCTCTTTCAACAACCAATGTATTTTTTCTACATGCAGATTTTAAAAATACACAAGTTACATTTTTTTATATAATTGGGACACAAAAATATAGGACTCCCCTCCCCGCAAAAAAGAAAAAAAAGAAAAGAACTATATATAATATATATATATATATATATATATATAAATAAATAAATTGTTTTTTCTTTTGGCCAAGTATTGTAGTATAAACTGATTATTTTCGGTTGGTACAACTAATCTTGGTCTTTTATTTTTGCAATTTTTTATTGCCCCGGGTGATGTTTGGTAATATATTTTTACAATCAAACTATTTGCCGCGTCTTTTCTTACCACAAGGGTTTACCAACAAGTTTGGTATAATATATATATATACCAATCCCTCTGCATGAGTAGGATGTGACAATTTCTTAGTGATGTTTAACAGATTTGAAGTCGGTTTTCCTTCTTCTCTACTGGTTTATTAACAAAGGTTAAAGAGCCCAGTCTGTCCTACTATTTGCCCATAATTGGATGAAGAATAGTCAGATGAATACCTTTCCCAAGAGTATTAGCTGGTTTGTGAAATGCAAATGGTCTCATCCAGGTTTTGAATTTGGGTCACTAAATCTATTTTCTATAATAACCATTACACCCTATATATATATATATATATATATATATATATATATATATATATAAATATGTTTATTATATATATATATATATATATATAAAGTAATCCACAGACACGTGTTTCGAGGTATCACCTCTCATCAGTGTGGGTTATACGTTTAACAGTTACCTCTGGCCGGGTTCGAGACCCGAATGAACTTTCATTCGCCAATCCTCTTACCCGTACAGCCACGCAGCTGTCAAATATAGGAGACTATTTAATCGCTACATTTCTAAGCGGAAATGAATTCACTAGAGGCCTCAAACTTTATGTAAACAAAGCGAGGCTTAGCTGTATGCCGAATACGGTGAATTTTGCAATTAAATCCCTTCTAATTAAAGTGCTCAACCAAATTGGGAGCATATAATAAAGTAATCCACAGACACGTGTTTTGAGGTATCGCCTCTCATTAGTGTGGTTATACCGTTTAACAGCTACCTCTGGCCGGGTTCGAGACCTGAATGAACTTTCCTTCGCCAATCCTCTTATATATATAATTTGGTCATTTAGCCTATTGTAGGCCGGAATAGCCTAGGAGAACTTACCCCTCTTCAGGTCTACAATTGTTTTCCTTCTCTTACACTGGTTGCCATACAAAGGTTAGAGCCCAGTCTGCCCTACTATTTACTCATGGCTGGAAGGGAATAGTAAAAGATTCATATATTTATAATTTAGAAATATTTTCCCTCATCCCAATGAAAGCAGTAGATTAAGAAAATCCCAGGTAATCCCAAATCAGGCAAAATTTACTTTTAAGCAGTGTCCAGCATGTCTTGGATGTTTTGTGTGATGGGAGTGGCTCACAGAGTGAAAGTGAAAGAAGGTAAAAAGTTGGACAAATATTTGGACCTTGCCAGAGAGCTGAAGAAGTTGTGGAACATGAAGTAACAGTGATACCAATTGTAGTTGGAGCCCTTGGAATGGGTTCCCAAGAATCTGGAAAAGAGGCACAAAGAACTGGAGAGTAGAGGAATAATTGAAACCATCTAGATCACACCGCATTACGGAAAATGATTAGGATACTTAGACGAGTCCTGGAGATCTGAGGAGACTTGCTGAATCAGTTAGAATTAGTGATTAACTCACAAGGAGTAAAATAGTTTGGTTTTGTTTTGTTTTACGGCATATCAACCTCAGTGGGTCATTTAATGCCGATAAAGTTTTAAAATAAATCAATTCTTAATGGATAATACAATTTTTTTATAGATACATTTTTCTATTTAACCCATAGATGGGACCCTAACAGGTACTACCACTCCAGGTCAGAGCGGACCAGGCAGTAATGGTGATGAAGGGGTGCTCCACATTCCCCAAACCTCCCAAACTGGAACCTCACCATCAGATAGATATGATAAAAAGGGGTTGGGGCTTGCCATAAGGTCAATAGGGTTGGGAAAATCATATAGGTGTTAGGGCTTGACGTGACCAGCCGATTGATCGGAGGGGGCCTCTCCGACCGCCCGTCTAGCCCAAGATAGGGCCAAAGTGGAGTATTGCAAGTCATGAACTGCTCATCCACCTGGGCTCTATCCTTAAGCATCACAGGTTGCCACCCACGGCCAACAGTGGGGAGTGAAATAGTGAATAAGAAAAGTTTTGTATATTTTACCATAGCAGCAGTTTCAAGATGAATTGAATTAAACTTAACTGAACTTTAATTTTTTGAGATAAATGTAAACAAACTTTGGAGTTCATTCAAATTTTGTTTTCATTGCATGCATGCTACAGAGTTATGAAGTGTATTTAATAAAAAAAAAAAATTAAAATAAAAACATTGTTTTTATTTCTTTCAACTGCAGGAATGTCTTATAATAAATTTTGTTTATTTAGTTACTCATTGGTCCTTTGAAATTAAAACTTTATATCTGAAGTGACTTTATCAGAACCAGGGCCAAATTTACCAATAGTCATAGTAGGCCATTGTCCTACGACCCCCCACATGGGTATCTGAGAACCCACTGAAACTAATTTGTTGTACAGCATACCAGATTATAACCTTGTCTCAAGTGTACACTTGGTATTTCCTTATTATATAACTAGCAGGACCTGTGGATATATCACAGAAAAAACAGAACCCACAAATTTTGTAATAAAACTGTTAATTTTAACAAGGGTTAGGGTTTGGGTTCTGTTTTTTCTGGGTCACCCTGTACAAATTATTTATTTTCCCATTAAACTAACCCTAAACCCGAAACCTCAACCCTAACCCTGCCTAGTTAAAATTAAGTTTTATTACAAAATTTGTGGGTTCTGTTTTTTCTGGGACACCTTAATTTATTAAACAAAAATTCATAATTACCAAATTTTCCTTCTCCTAGACAAGGTTAAATCTCAATCTGCACTAATATTTACCCATAGCTGGTGGGAAAATGGTTGGATGAATACCTTTCCCAAAAGTATTAGCACTATATGAATTACAGTCTCAAAAACCGCCTCATCCCAGATTTGAACTGACTCTATGGAAATCATTACACCACGGGCACCTCCATTTAGTGATCTCCTTTTTTGGGGGTGAGGAAAAAAAGAAAGTTTTTTTTTTTTTTTTTTTTTTTTGTACTTAAACCTGCCCATCTGACCATAAATTTATCCATCCTACTTTTTATATTGCAGCAATAAAAACACAAGGATTGCTGAACTATGTTTTTGTAATCACTCATTAGTTGATAAAAATCATTGAGTGGTTACATAACTTCTACTCTTAACATCCTGTTGAAAATTTTCTAAGTCCAGAGTCCCATTCCTATAACTTATAAATTTTTAACCATTTTTTGATAAATCCTTATAGTATAAAGATTTATCAAAAAATGGTCAAAAATTTCCTTTTCATTTAATGTTACCTGTTATTTCCCTAAAAATAAAGACTTCTAAATATGTTTAATATTACATTTAAACAAAGGCTATCGTTTGGGGTGGATTAGGAAAACAAATGTGGCTTCCGGATGGGTGGAATGAGGTGGTATAGGATGTTAAGAGTTAAATATAAACACAAGTTTTTTTTCCCTTCTTTTTAAGTCTTGAATAGTCATAGTAGGCCATTGTCCTATGACCCCACCCCCATGGGTATCTGGGAACCCACTGAACAGTCGGTACAATGTACACGTTTCGCTTGCCGAGGTTCGTTTGTATTGATTATTTTCTATAATTATCGAATTTTATACTATATATGCATTGTAATTGCCTTCAAGCAAAATATAAATAATAATATATATATATTTACCAACCCTCCACACGAGCAGGATGGGACACAAGGTCAATTTCTTAAGCAGAGTTCAACAGGTTTGAATTCAGAGTTTTCTTTCTCCTTGACCGGTTGCCTAACTAAGGTTAAAGAGCCCAGTCTGCCCTACAAAAAGTCGCCATTTTTCGCCAACCCCACCAAATTTGGAGAGCTAAAAATCGGCAATAACTCTGCCAATTTTTGGAATTGGAAACTCAAATTTTGGGGAATGTCTAACTTTAACACAGTCCACACCTGTACAAAATTTCAGAAAAACTGAAGGGGATGGGTGAAATGGCCTTGTAAGGAGGGGGGGGGGAACAATTTTAATTTTTTTCTGGATGATTTGACATGGAATTGCCCAAATGCAAACTAGTAAATAGACATCCTGCAGACCCCTATGCTTTTATTCTTTGCCCAGGATTCTATAGGGACCACTTTAAGAACAACTAAGCTAAAACTGGTAGACACAGTTCAACCACTCAATAAAAAAAGACTTAAAATGTTTTTGAATTTTCAATGACTAATATACTAAAAATGTACCATTTCCCCATTGATAATAACAAAAACCATTGGCATCCACAGTTCTAGTTGCCTTTGAGTTATGTGATGATAGACAGAGGGTCAAACACATAGTTGGTGAGATAATACTTGTATATTTTAATATAAAGATAAATTTATCTACTACATAAACAGCAATTTCTGTCTGTCAGTGGTTCCCAAATCCCTGCCCCCACACCCCTCAAAACTTATAATATTCTTTCACCTCTTAAAGTAATGATCTATATAAGAATAAAGGTGAAGGTGACCGAAACAAATTTGTATAATCAATTTTTAATATTACTTGGTGAGAATATACACTGTATAAGTTTTAATGTAATGAAATATATTAAATTAGAAAGACTAAGGAAATCAAATAAGAACGCATTTAAAAAGATTACACTTATTTTAATTATATTTTTAGTGGTTTCATGTGATTGATTTTAATATGTTGAAGAATAAAACAATAATATTAGAGATCAATGAAACTAAGTTATTATGGTTATATCCTATAAGTCTAACATGATCAAAGGGGAACCACTCTTGACTGATAAATTATTTATTTATTTTCCCATTAAACTAACCCTAAAACCTGTCTTCTTTTTTCCTAGTAGATCAATAAATAAATAAATAATTTATCAGAGCTGGTTTGATTAGCATTCCTTTGATCATGTTAGATTTATAGGAAATAACCGTTATTATTTATTAAAGCTGCTTTTTTTTTTTAAATCAGTATGCAAATTAACCACACCATATATTATTTAAACCTTTTTTTCTTTGTGATATAAAAGACACATTGCAGAATTTTAAACGCACTAATAACATGGGCTGTTTTGAGGTAAATCTAACTAAGATTTTCATAGACATCATTAATAATAAGATTTATTCTACGTATTATTGCTTTTGACTATAAATTAAATACACATTCATAAACTTACAAAATTTTTTAGGGTATTTTGATGTAAGCAGTGACATAGTTTCGGTTACAGACAGACAGACACCGAATCTCTATTATAATAAACAAAAAATGAAGCATATGGAAAAGAAAACATTCCAAAAACTAAAAGTTGTATAACCTTACAAAAAATGAATTAAAAACTAAAAACAGAAATGCCATCTTGCACCCCCTGGAATGCTATCTTGCACCCCCTGGAATGCTATGTCGCACCCCCTGGTTGGGAAACTCTGTTATAGATAATCAGTTTGTTATACCTGCAATTATAAGAATTGTCACCTGTCAAAAAATGATGGACATTCACTGTTTAAAAAAAGGATAAACAACAACATTTAAATAGATTTATTGGAATGCTAAACTTTGTCAAATTGTAAACTGAGGAATTCTGCAAAGTTTATATTAATTTTCTTTCTTTATTTCCTCCTCCATTGACATATGACATTTTGCAACTCTGATGACAAAAGTGTGTTGTCAAAGAGAAATAGATATTTATGCTATACTCATAAATAGCTAGCATTTACATAAGTGATAAATATAACTTTAACTCTTAACATCCTATACCACCTCATTACACCTGGCCGGAAGTCATATTTGTTTTCCTAATCTATCCCAAATGATAGCCTATGTTTAAATGTAATATTAAACATTATTAGCAGTCTTTGATTTGCGGGAAATAACAGGTAACTTTAAATGAAAAGGCCATTTTTAGCTATTTATTGATAAATCCTTGTAGGAATGGGGCTCTGGAATTAGAAAATTATCAACAGGATGTTAAGAGTTAAAAAAAATTACTTGTAAGTAATCAATATTTTGACTAACAAACAAAAAATTATATTATTTTGGTTTGTTGGTTAGTTTTGAAGGCTATCACAATGCAAGTGTAAAGAAAAAAGAAGGTAACTGTGGTGTTGTTTGTTAACTGTGATTTATTCTCAATTCTTAATATTTTGGGATAAAAATCCCTTTTACAGAAGATTACTAGAACTGAAGTTGTTGCTAGTGGCTGTTCATTTGGTCTGTCTCTAATATTATTTTGATTTTTTGGACTGTTGTCTTCATCTTTATTGTGATATATAAAACACAACGTTTCGGCCATTGTACCCTCTGGCCTTCTTCAGGGGTCCCTTTTCTATCCAAGCATAGAAATAAATCATTGCTATGCTTGGATAGACAACACCTGAAGAAGGCTGGAGGATAAAACAGCCCCCCCCCATGTTTCGGCTGTTGTATTCTCAGGCCTTTTTCAGGTGTTCCTTGTCTATCTGATTATAGTAATGAATTATTGTACGCTGATTAAAGGTAAAATGTGATTAGTCATACATTGCTCTTAAGCAGCTCTCCCAGCTCCAAGAGCTGGCTGCTAAATAGTCCTCAGACTAGTCGATCTTGTGGGGGTAGTCTGTCTACTCCACAACAAGTAGTACGAGGTAAAAAAAAAAAATTGGTTCTGAGAGAGATTGAAAATAAAGCAATGGATGAATTTAAAGTGTTTGATTTCAGTTTCTTCAAACTAATGGTACTTTGTAGCTTACTTGGTTAGAGCAACTGGTTTGTTTGAATAGGCTTCCTTGTATGAATCTCACAAGGAGCTGGTCTTTTATCATTCTTGGTCTGTGCTGTTGTCATTTACTGCAACTCTCATGGTGAAAGAATGTCATCAATGAGAAATTAATATTTGTTCAATATTCAGAAATAGTCAGCAATAACATAATGATAAATATAACTTGAAAATAAAAAACCTACTTTTTTGTAATCAATATTTTGACTAACAGAATAAATTCATCTAAAAATAAATAAAATATCTTCTAAAGTAGACTTTACTCCCTCACAAAATTCTTTGGTGAACTTAGAAAAAAAATATTATGAAAATTGAAGGGGACACATTTTCGATAGACTGACCATAAGCTACATAGGTGAAAAGTTGTTGATTTTGGAGTCATGCATTTGGGTGAGCAGAATAAAATTTTCTATCAAGTATAGGGTTAAAATAGCTGGATATTTGGATTCTAATTTGCCCACATACCAAATTTCAGAAATGTTGAATGTATGGAAGTATTTTTAAATAAAAAAAACCCCCAAAAAACACTGAGATTCTGCAACATCACACAGCCTTAATTTAGAGGCAAAATAGGAAAATTATAACCTCCTCTCTAAAATCGGAACGGTAAGGTTTAACACAAAATAATTTGGCACACTTTCCTAACTTATGAAGGGGAACATCTGTGCCAAATTTCAAGTAATTCGGTGTCGGTGAGTGTAACGCCCTGGTGAATTGACATGGGTAAAAAAAAAAAAAAAATAAATATATCTTCTAAAGTAGACTTTACTCCTTCTTTCTTCATTCTCTTTCATTCATTCATTCATTCTTTTTTCCCCATTAATTCCCATTTTTCTGTTTATTTCATTTGCGGCAAAGCTACAAAAGGTACACAAATTTGAATCTCACAAGGAACTTATCTTTTATTATTTACAAGCTGTGCTCTTGTCTCACTGTCGTAGAATAATGACCCATGTAAGTTTCAGTTTTTCTATAAAAAAAAACAAAAAAAAAGCATTGAGGTAATCAAAGATTAAGATGAAAGAAACTTTTCTTCACAATTGATAGTTAAGCGCATGTGTTTATATAGATTTTTTATATGACGTAACTTGTTATCACAAGAAAATAACTCTTTCTTTTTTTTTTTATTTTTTAAAATCATTTTTTTTTGTTGTGATGCTCCACTTTCAAAATAAACATGCCAATCTACATGTCTATATTAAAACTTTAATCAATTATTGTATTTGTGAAGAGACAGAAATCACTCATACTTTTTTGTTTATCAAATATTGATTACTTAAAAATTGTTTGGTTGGTTTTATGGCATGTCAACCATTGTTGGGTTATTTAAAGCAGAACTGAGTTTTTTGTAAGCACAGTCGGTAGAGCGTTCGGCTAGAAACCACAAGGTTCCTAGTTTGATACCGGTCCTCGCCAACTCAGCGTATGAGTAGCACAGGGATCTGTGCGGTAAAGTAAGGAGCTGATCGTAGGTGTGGCGCTCCACCTCAGATGCTAAAAAAACAATCTCCTTGGTCTAGCGCTAGTGAAAAGGGGATAGACTCCCTTGCTGACTGGCTGATACCGACATTAGGCTGCCCCGATGACTTTACTTTTTTACTTACATGGTTTCAAAGGGGCTAGTTTAGCTCATTTGGTCGAGCATCCACCTTGGGACCACAAGGTACCAGGTTCAATGCCAGCTCCTTGCCAATTCAGCACATGAGTACCACAGCTTGGACCTTTTTTCGGTAAAGTGGGGAGCTGATGATAGATATGGTGTGCTACCTCAGTATTGAGTCAGTCAGTCTACTGTGTTTGAACAATAGCAACTGGCTAAGCACCACTGAAGCAGTGTCCAAGACAGTTGGTATTTATGGAAATCAAGAATAGTCCATTCATGTATTTGGGTGATTCCATTCCCTAAGTTCTGATTAGCTGCTTGGTTTCTATGATGTTGTGGAGTTTCATAAATACCCTGTCATTCTGCAGTAGAGTTGCAAGACAGGTTCGTATCAAGTTACGACTGCTTGTTGCCGTGTCTTACCAATTCGATGATAATTGGAACTTAGCTTGATTATTCTATACTCAGATGCAAAAACATTCTTCTTGGTCTAGTGCTAATGAAAAGGGGATAGATTCCCTCGTTGTCTGGCTGATACTGACAATAGGCCACTCTGCTGACTTTACTTTACATGGTTTCAAGGAATTAATGATAATCAATTGTTAAAAAAAAAATTCTAGATTACGTTTAACTTTGTATTAATGCCCTTGCGAAAGGCATGAATCCATCTATTTCTCCCAGCTATGGTTAAATAGTAGGACAGAGTGTGCTCTTTAACCTTGGCAAGGCAACCAGTCTAGGAGAAGGAAAACTCTGAATTCAAATCAGCTTCACTCCGCTTAAAAATGAACTTTGTCATGTCCTGGGGTTGTGTAAATATATACATAGATTCATGTAAATATACATAGCACAAATGAAGCTGTAATATCAATAATCTTATTTACCTTTTAGAATGCACGTGTTGTTCCAAACAATATAGAAGGAACTCCTAAAGGAATTTCAGTTTTAGAATTAAAACACACACACACACACACACATATATATATATATATATATATATATATTATATATATATATATATATATATATAGCATAAAATCATTAAATTATAAATAAATAGAAGTAGCTACCTGGCGTCACTTGGGTAGAGGGGGGATTTTAAAAAATAAAGTTAGTCTCACAAATCTATTATTACAGAATCATGAGTTGGACCATCACTGGATGCTTCGTAAAAATCCCCATGTAAAAAGTTAATCAAGCCTAGTGATAGTGAATGTGCATATATATTTACTTTGTTAATTGTTTTAATTTTGTAGTTTCCTCTGGACATACATACATACCAACTGCCCTTTATATATGTACTAGAAGTGGCTACCTGGTGAGACCTGGGTAGTGGGGAGGTAAAAAAGTTAGTCTTGCAGATCCATTATTACTGAATCACGAGTTGGATCCTTGCAGGATGCCCCATTAAAATCCCTATGTAAAAAAGACCTTATGTTGATCCAGCTTGATAGGGCATCAGAAAAAAAAAGTGCATAGACACTCAGAATAGAAAAATTAATGTCTCCTATTTAAAATATTAAATGCAAAAAAAATTCCATGCTGTTATCATTTGAATTTTATTTTCTAATTATCTTCACTAATATAAATCAAATCTTCATTATTTTTGCTCGAAAACCTTGATTTGGTGATAGTGAATGTGTGTGTATATATATATTTACTTTGTCGTTATTGTTTTATTTTAAAGTTTTCTCCGGACATACATACACACAAACTGCACTTTATATATGTATAGAATAGATAGATAGATAGATAGATAGATATACTCTTGATGGAACGACATGGCTCTTTTTAATTCTGACAATTTTATACCAGATAATTTTATGCTGCATAATTTTAAAAACCTGTCTTTTTTTTCTTTAAGTGTTTTTTTCTTACTGTCTGCTTGATTTATTATTCATTATTTTTTTATATTTTATTTTTCGATTTTCGGTACTTATTTTCTCATAGAAGCGCAACCGTAAAAATTTTTTTGTTTGTTTCTATTCATAACTTCGGTCTTTTATCTCATATTTATACTGTAATTAGTACAATATATGACCAACTTGCAAAACATTTTACGCCCCCAACATAAGGGGGTCAAAATTAAGCGACCTGAAAAAAATGAGAAAGTTTTGAAATAAAATAAATGATGCATTATAAAGATCATTTATTGATACATAAACACTGAAAATATTAAAATCCGATAATTCTCTGATTTTTGGTAAATTATTTTCTGTAGAGGGACTAAAGTCATTTTGTCAAAAACGCATTTTAGGCTCAGTTTGCCAGTCCCTAATACACACAAACTGCCCTTTATATTTGTATAGAATAGATAGATAGATAGATATACTCTTGATGGAACAACATGGCTCTTTTTAATTCTGACAATTTTATACCAGATAATTTTATGCTGCATAATTTTAAAAACCTGTCTTTTTTTTTCTTAAGTGTTTTTTTCTTACTGTCTGCTTTGATTTGCTGATCAGCATATCTTACACCTTCACTTTATTTATTAGTTTCACTTGATGTCAATAAAGGAACCTGTCTTTTGTTCTATTTAAGTCTTAAATAAGTTTATTGGTTAACTTGTTGATCTTGCCCACCACAAGAAACAAACTTTTTTTTCTTCTTTTTTTTTTTTTAATCACCTTTTCCCAATGTTCCACTTTCAAGATAAACATGCCAACCTGCACGTCGTCTACCAGTTGTATAGGAGGAACATTAAAACTTTTTACTCTATGAAAGTGACAGTAGCACAAGTTGTGGTCATAGGCAGATGTCATTTTGTTAGCCTTGGCTCTCTCTCTCTCTCTTTCTCAATCAATTTTTATCAACTTGATATAAGAATGAAACACTTGGCCTATAAAACTGCCTTGGATGTATTTTAAATGACTTTATCTATTAATTACTTCAAACTTTTAAATATTTAAGTTTTCTTCTTTAAATTTAGAATGATGTAAGTATATATATATTTTATCTTTAAAAAAATTTTGTTTACTTTTGATTATTATTTATTGAATTTTTATTTTTTCAAAATAATTTATTTGAAACTTAAATTCAACTTATCTGTCTTAGGTTATTTTTTATTTGTTGACGCGTTAGTTTTCTTTAATTTTTATACTGGAATAATTTCATCGGCTAAAAAGCATATATAAAAGAAATCATTACCTTTATGCCAGACACTACTTAAAATAATAATTACCCCCCCCAAAAAAAACAAAAAAAAACAAAAGATTTTTGAATGGTGATATAAATATCCCCTATGGTGGAATTGTAAAATATAAGTTGAATACCTGTAAAATCTGATTGTAAAATATTATCTGAATTTTACCTGTTAAAATATTGTCAGTGATTTTTCTCTATTTTCAATTAACTTTGGTTATATATATATATATATATATATATATAAAAGGATATGAATGCTATTAAAATGAAAATATTTTATATCATATTCATAGCTAATATTGAACAATATTTCGATTATAAAAATCATCTTCAGGTGTCAATAAATCAAAATATTGTTCAATATTAGCTATGAATATGATATAAAATATTTTCATTTAACAGCATTATTGTGTGTTTTCATATCCTTTTATCTATACTTATACCGTCGGATTCATTTCCTTACTCTTAACTATATATATATATATATATAGTATCCAATTGCCGCATTAACTGTTCCGTTGCAATGGTATGTTAATTATCCAAAAGTGCTCAATATATTAAAAACAGAGAGCAATAATGATAATAATAATAATGGTAGCAGAGGAAAAGAGTTAAGGGTCTTTCATGGTTTCAATTCCAAATGATTTTATTAGGACCCTACTTTATACTTAACTAAGTCGATATAATTCCTAATTAAACTGAATTAAACTTCTTTTTCGATAATAACGATTGAACACAATGTTAATATTTTTTTACAATTCTGCATACGGCTTATTCTATTTGTTTATTTATTTCTTAGTTCTCATTTCTGTATTGTTATTTACTTAATTCTAATCATAAATCATTGCTAGTAAATATATATATATATATATGAAGAGAAATGGAAGTGATTCCACAGTATGTAGTATAGTGAGAAATTTGAAAAAAACACAGGTTTAAAAAAAATGAGCGTTAAGTTTATTAGCTGACGCTGCATTGTTTCGATCTGTTGAGTAGATCTTCTTCAGGGCTTTTGTTGATATAAGGAAGAGTAAAAAAATATTATATATAGAATATAATATTTTTTAAGTATTTGTATCCAGTTGAATCTTAATTGGAATAAAATCTTAACAAATATAAAAATAGATATTCTGTAAAAGAAAAAAAAAAAAATTGTACACGTAAATCTTTTTGGTGACCTTTTCTTGAATATTGATGTTATGTTACTGAGAAATGACAGCTGACTTTTGTTTTTAGGTTTCTTTATTTAATGGTATATCACCCTTTGGGTTATTCAATGCCAAAATCATCCCTGTAGAATAAGAGTAGTGGTACTATTTAACCTTTAGCTGTGGGAATGAGGGAGCCATACCTTTCCAAAGGTATTAGTCTGAAAAGGGAATGTAATAGCGTGACTGGAGTTCAAACTCACTATGATGTCCCAGTCCAGCACTTTAACCACTACGCTATGGAGATCCCCCCCTGCTTCCCGTACACACAAAAAGATTTGTACATGTAAATGTTTTTGGTGAACTTTTCTTGTATATTGATGTTATGTTATTGAGAAATAACAGCTGATTTCTGTTTTTTAGTTTGATTTCTTCGTTTAATAGCATACCAACCTCCGTGGATTATTTAATACCAAAACCATCCTTGTAGAAGAACAGTAGTGGTACTATTTAACCCATAGCTATAAGGGGGTTCTTACCTGATTTTTTACGTTCATTTATGTCGGTATCATGTATGGTAAACTTTTGTTAAATTTACAATTCACACATGTTTATTGTTATAACTTTTACAATAACTAATATTTTTTTTTTCAAAATACATCTCTAAGATGCGGCTGGGTGCATCATAAGTGATGTTCTTTAGTTTATTAGAGATTTTGGGTCTTTTTAACATCATACCCCTTCACTAAAGTGCCTGGCCGAATATTTGTTAAAACTTTTTTAATCATATTTTCTATTCTGTAAGTTCTTGGCCATTATTATTATTATTATTAAATTATGAAAATTATAAGTAAGTAAAGTAAAGTCGTCGGGGCGGCCTAATGTCGGTATCAACCAGACAGCGAGGGAGTTTATCCCCTTTTCACTAGCGCTAGACCAAGGAGATTATTTTAGTATATGAGGTGGAGCGCCACACCTACCATCAGCTCCTTACTTTACCGCACAGATCTCCGTGCTACTCATGAGCTGAGTTGGTGGGGGCCGATATCGAACTAGGAACCTTGTGGTTTCTGGCCGAACACTCTACTGACTGAGCTAAACCGGCCCCTATAAAAATTATAGAAATATTTTATAATCATAGATACCAATTTTAAAATTATTATTAAAATTCAATCAATAATCATTATTAATTAATAATCAACTCCTAATTTGTGATTATTCCTTTGCTAATAACTTCTCACTACAACTAAAGGAACTCTGACAACAATAATCAAGGAAAATAATCACTTCTATGTGTGTTTAAGCCATTGGAGTTTCATTAAAATTTGTGGCAATAATAAAAAATGGTTCAGTTTCTTCACTCTGTTTTAAAAAAAAAAAATAATTTATTTTTTTTTTGTAACTACTGCAACGCAAAAGATCTACAATACCTTTAACAAAACCTTTATGAGATAACATGCTGGGGTGAGTCATGGTTTTTGGGACCTGAAGAAACATGTATGCTAGTGATAGATATAAACGTTTTGTTGTGTGTGGAAAATTTAAAGTGTAGTTGATATTTATATCAACACCTCAGAATTTTATTTGTATATATATATATATATATATATATATATATATATATATATATATATAAATTTTTGGTACAGGCAAATTCCGGGTGTATAACTTGAAAAGCACCGGACGAAAGGGCCTTTGTTTTATTAATAAACATTTTTTGTTCCTTTCATTCCGTCCATTGAAGTGGTGATCACTATGATAACCCTCAATATATATATATATATATATATATATATATATATATATATATATATAGCTGATACCATATAACAAATTATTATTATTGAAGAATAGGAATAGTTACTGTATTTGATGGTATATAGGACGCACTTTTTTTCCAAAATTTTGGCTAAAAAAATTGCCCTGCATCTCATACATCGTAGGTAAAGTTTGAGACCTCCCGTAGGCCTAGGCTAATCTTCTCTTATGATGCTCACTAACCCAGCTTACACTCAGTACTTTTACCTAACCTAAACCCCATGCATTTTTATTTTATTGCTGGTATTTTTATTTTATACAGCTATGTTTCTGCTTGTGTAATGCACAGCTAGACTGTTGTCAACAATATATGCTTAAATACACTAAAAACTTTTTTTTCTTGAAGTTGACCTGCTGAAATGGGGTGCGTCTTATATGCCGTCAAATACAGTACTTGCAACCATATAACTGTGCAAATTATTTGTATTAGATAAAATATTTAATGCCATATTGTATTGTGTGAAAACAAATGATTATTGTAGATATAAAATAAGTGTAATTGAGAAAGAGAGAAAAAAAGGGATTGCAATGAAACACTGAAAATATAATTATGATTGTAATCAAATATTTACAAATGAAACAAAATTCAGTATTAAATAGCCGCAAAATTGCGTTTTTGACAAAATGAATTTAGCCCCCCCCTACAGAAAATAATTTACCAAAAATCAGGGAATTATCCGATTTTAATGAAATTTTCAGTAAATATTTTGGTAATTTTTTTGCAATCGTGAATGTTACATTAAAATGTAAACAAGGGCCTCAAACCATTGAAAAAGAGACAGAATGGCGTATCGTGTCGAAATTGACCAAAACAAATCCTTTTAAATGTATTAAAAATAAACTGCATATGTAATGATATTTTTCTTTTTTTAATGATGGTCATTATGTTACTCCTTATCGATTTAGACAAAAGTTTGACCTAAAATAATAGATTTAATTAATTTTAATTCATTTTTAAAAAATGTAGCAAACCATTTTTTGGGGCCACCCTAGTATTAAATAACCCATAATGAGTCCTTCTATGGGTTGAATTGAAAAAAAAAATGTGTTTGAAAAAATTGAGTTTAAGAAAAAAATCAAATACCATTAAGAATCAATAAAACAAAATGTCTTTGTCATAAACTAACCCAACAAGGGTTGACATGCCATAAAATCCAACCAACCAACCCATAAGGAGTTGATATGCTATTAAATAAACCAAACCAAATTCATCACCATTGCTCCCTGGTCATCTGACCCGGAGTGGTAGTACCTATTGTATTATTCATTAAGAATTAATTTATTTCAAAACTTTATCTGCATTAAATGACCCACTGAGGTTGATATGCTGTAAAACAAAACAAAACCAAACTAAACCAAATTGTTTTCTCATCTTTAAAATGTTCATCTTTTGGCCATGATTGTTTATAAATCTATTTTAGTTTTTAAAAATTGATTTTTTGCTAATGAGTTTTTTCTTTTAGTCAAGTCACGTCTAATTTAAAAATAGAACGTTGATTATACCATGCTGTTTATTATATCAGGTTTAATGTTTATGTAATAAATAATGCATTGTCTGCTGTCAATCACTTATAGAGCTATTTAAAAAAAATTTTTTTTTTAGCTATAAAACTGTCCTCTTAATCAACAGGAGTTCATAATAGAATGTGGAGATTACACTCATACTAGAAAAAAGATTTTTCAACACAAATAAATTGAATGATTTGTTTGAAAATGGTAACATAGATGTCCTTTTGTCCTTCTTGAGAGAAATAAAAATATATAAAAAATGATGAATCTGATATGAAATATGTCTACAAGACGGGTATGCACCTAGCAAAATTGATTACTAACTGCAATCTCGCACTCTAAAATTTGTTTAAAGAAATTTTTTTTTTTTTTTTACCTCTAACTGTTCCCCCTACAAAATGTATGTATGTGTATATATATATATATATATTCAAAGAAAGAAAAACTTAACAAAGCATCATTTGGCTATGATAAATTTATTTCGACCAGAACTCAATATAAGCCTAGTCTCGTCAGATAGCATTTACAAAAAGACTTTATATATAATGTTGTGTACATTATATGTATTATGTTATGTTAGATATTGTTATGTTAAATTATACTTTGGTTGGGTTAGTTCAGTCGGTAGAGCGTTCAGCTAGAAACCACATGGTTTCTAGTTCGATACCGGTCCTCGCCAACTCAGCGTATGAGTAGCACAGGGATCTATGCGGTAAAGTAAGGAGCTGATGTTAGGTGTGGCACTCCACTTCAGATGCTAAAATAATCTCCTTTGTCTAGCGCTATTGAAAAGGGGATAGACTCCCTCGCTGACTGGCTGATACCGACTTTAGGCCGCCCCGTCGACTTTACTTTTTACATATATATATACTTTCAATAAGAAAGAAAAACTTAACAAACTGTTATTTGGGTATTATAAATTTATTTCAACCAGAACTCAATATGAGCCTAGTCTCATCAGATAGCATTTACAAAAAGACTATATATATATATATATATATATATATATATATATATATATATATATATATATATATATGAGGTGAGGTGAGGTAAAAGGAAGAATGATCAAAAATGATGACTCAATAAGTCCAAGTGGGGGAGAAATATTTCGTCCTTCTGACGCGAAGGACTTCCTCAGTCGATGTGACTCTTTATTCATTTTGTTCATTCTTCCTTTTACCTCACTTCATACTGTCGGATTTTACTCCAACCCTCCTATCTTCATATATATATATATATATATATCACGTGACCCGCGAGATTCCCGCCTCTGGGGTCAGTGGGGGCCATAACCGTTACTGGTATTTTTCCATCCCCTGATCTGAAAAACAATGGTCCCTTAGAATTCTTGCAACGGGGCTTGTCAAAAACCCACACAATTATGCAACACCTGTTCATTTACTCCCAGAAAAGATGCAATAAGCTAGTCCACAACAGTAACTGATAAATATGAATATATATTGGACTTTGTATATGAGTATATACACTGTATAAATATAAAGATATATAAATTATAACTTTCAGTGTTCTATCATCTGCGTTATTCGGACTATTGTCCTCATCTTCATTGTTATCTGTACAATGTTTCGGCCGATATGCCCTCCAGCCTTCTTCAGGTATTTTTTGTCGGACTCTGGAACCTTCTTGTTCCCGAGTCCGAAAAAAGGTTCCCAAGTCCAAGAAGGTTCCAGAATCTGACAAGAAATACCTGAAGAAGGCCGGAGGGCATATCGGCCGAAACGTTGTACAGATAACAATGAAGATGAGGACAATAGTCTGAATAATGCAGATAATAGTAATCATCAAGCCTCATCTCAAACATTCAGAGTTTCAGTGTTCTATATAACTTTATTGTATTTCTAGCAGAATACCAAATGTAACTTTAGTCAAGTTGCTTGCAACCTTCTAAAGTCAACTAAATTTCTGTAAAAATAATATCCTTATTGTTACTAACTATTTATGTAATATGATATCATATTTATGTGTTTAAATAAATGAATGTATCAGTTTTCATTCACTCATGATAGCATATAGTGACAAAGAAAAGTCAAGTAGTAGGAGAAAATGAAAACCTAACCACAGTTGAATTACTCTCAGTCGGTAGAGCACCCGCCTAGGAATCACAAGGTTCCAAATTTGATACCAGTCTCTTTGCCAACTCAGTGCTTGCATAACACAGATTGGGTAATCTGATCTGTGCAGTAAAGTGGGGGAGCTGATGGTAGGCGTTGTGCTCCACCTCGGCTAAAAACAATCTCCCTGGTCTAGCACAGGTGAAAAGGGGATAGACTTCCTCTCTGTCCAGCTGATACTGATAATAGCCCAGTCAGCCAACTTTATTTACAGTATTGGATTTTAAAAATCCCCCCAAAACTGAACCATTTTTTATTATTGTCACAATTTTAATGAAACTTCAATGGCTTAGATACACATAGGAAGTGATTTTTTCCTTAAGAGCATCCACCTAGGAACCATGGTCTAGCACAAGTGAAAAGGGGATAGACTTCCTCTCTGTCCAGCTGATACTGATAATAGCCCACTCAGCCAACTTTACAGTATTGGATTTTAAAAATCCCCTCCAAAACTGAACCATTTTTATTATTGTCACAAATTTTAATGAAACTTCAATGGCTTAGATACACATAGGAAGTGATTATTTTCCTTAAGAGCATCCACCTAGGAACCATGGTCTAGCACAAGTGAAAAGGGGATAGACTTCCTCTCTGTCCAGCTGATACTGATAATAGCCCACTCAGCCAACTTTACTTACAGTATTGGATTTTAAAAAAAATCCCCCCCCCAAAAAAACAAACAAACTGAACCATTTTTTATTATTGTCACAAATTTTAATGAAACTTCAATGGCTTAGATACACATAGGAAGCTTAAGAGTCCACCATCCACCTAGGAACCACCTAGGATCTATGTTCAATACCGGCCCTTGCCATCTCAGCACATGAGTAGTACAGCTTGGATCTGTTTGATAAAGTGTGGAGTTGATGGTGGGTGTGGTGCTCCACCTCAGACATAAAAAACAATCTCACTGGTTTAGTGCTTGTGAAAAGGGGATAGACTGCCTTATTGTACAGTTAATACTTACAATAAACCAGTCCCCCAGCTTTATTCATTGTAGTCAAAGTTCCCTTGTAGCAAAAGATCATAATTTTCTAAAAACAAAATTCTAAGAAATACCAAAAAAATAGGAAATTTTTTAGAATTTTATTTTCTTTGATTTGATATCTTTTTTTCCATACCAAATACAAAGTGGGCATAAAATGTCCTGATTTGTCATAAACCACATCAATTGTCATAATAAAGTTCTTGGATGCAGATTCTGACAAAAATGTTGTTGTATGGCTACTTCATCACAAACATACAAATAAATCAAACCAGACATGCCGGAGAAGTAAGGATGAACTTCTGTGAATACCTATACATGGACACATCAGTGTTGCTGACCAGTAAAAACTTAGATTCATCAGCTCTGTGCAGACACTTAATGCTATGCTGAGGACTTTTCAGGAGTGATGACTGATAGATGGATGGTGTGAGAGAGAAAAGGGAGTCCATGCTATCAGCACGACTTGATGATATTAGTTTTCATTTTTTTCATTTAAAAATTTTATTTTCATTTAAAAAATTTTCATTTAAAAAATTTTTTTTTATTTTCATTTTAAAAAATTTTTATTTTCATTTTTAAAAAAATTTTATTTTCATTTAAAAAAAAAATTTTATTTTCATTTAAAAAAAATTTTCATTTTCATTTTTTTAAAAATTTTATTTTCATTTTTTAAAATTTCATTTCATTTTTTTAAAATTTCATTTTCATTTTTTTTTTAAATTTCATTTTCATTTTTTTTTTAAATTTCATTTCATTTTTTTTTTTTAAATTTCATTTTCATTTTTTTTAAATTTCATTTTTCATTTTTTTTTTTTCATTTCATTTTCATTTTTTTTTTTAAATTTCATTTTCATTTTTAAAAAAATTTCATTTTCATTTTTAATTTTTCTATTTAAAAAAAAAAAGTTTAATTCTTGATTTTTATTTTTTATTACCTAACATATGTTTTTAGCAGTATATGTGCTGTGCATTGAAAATGAAAAAGGAAAAAAATAAAAATAGATTGTCAGTAGTCATAAATTATTATCAGCATTAGTGACAGCATAAGCTTATTACATATATAATTTTTATAACCACTTAGAAGTCAATAGTGATACTTAAATTTCAATTGTTTTTATTACCTGTACCTTGCTCTTTTATTGTCAGAGTTGGTAAAAGTTAAATGTTTACAATTTTTCTGATATTTTTTTTACTATGACTATTGTAGTGTGATGTTGCCAACAAAGTGACAGTGAAAGAGTTGAATGGGAATGAAGCACGATAGGTAACAAAACAAAATCAATAATTTCAGAAAACTCTTATATATATATATATATATATATATTTTTTTTTTTGGGGGGGGGGAGAATATGTGCTTAATTGAAGTCGTACCTAATTTTGAATAATTAATAAATTAGGCGGGCCTACCTATTTAAATGTAAGGCTAAACAAATCGAGAAAAAAATCTCTGTATATACAAATTTTACATTTAAATAGGTATGCCCGTCTAATTTATTAATTATTAATTAACTTTCAAAATTAGGTATGACTTCAATTAAGCACATATTCTCCCAAAGATTGTCGGCTAAAAAAAAAGCCAAATCATAAACACATCGCTTGTGTATTTACTTTTCATATATATATATATATATATATATATATATAATTAAACAAAAGGCACGTCTCCTGTTTAACAATTTTATTGATGATCTTTTCAAGCTTTCTGGCCAACATTTTTTTAATATATTTGGATGGAATCCGTGGATTAGTCCACCGAAGTTCGTATCCCGAGTACTTTCGGCACTTCGAAGTGCCATCATCTGGGGTGATGTGTTCCAGTTTTTTTCAAGTTAGTATATTAATGGATGCGGAGGCTGGAAGAAGGAGAATTGATAGGAAAATTGTTATAGGCATTTTAAAATGTAAGTACTGCATTGAAAATTAATTTTATCTAAGGATGGTTTGTATTGTTTGATGTATAAAGCTTCTAGTATTTGGAGTTTTTTGTTTATCTCCTACTTCCAGCCTCCACATCCATTAATATACTTTGAAAAAAACTGATGATGGCACTTCGAAGTGCCGAAAGTACT
Organism: Doryteuthis pealeii; assembly: GCA_023376005.1. NCBI lineage: Eukaryota > Metazoa > Mollusca > Cephalopoda > Myopsida > Loliginidae > Doryteuthis > Doryteuthis pealeii. The sequence goes on along the minus strand of CM042155.1, from coordinate 27,660,772 downwards.
CGGGATTTGAACTTCGGTGGACTAATCCACGAATTCCATCCAAATATAAAAAAGTTGGCCAGAAAGCTTGAAAAGATAACCAATAAAGTTGTTAAACAGGAGACCTGCCTTTTGTTTAATTCCACATATATATATATATATATATATATAGAATAGACTTTGTTTTGGATATAAATTTAAATCTCTATAGACATTCTTTTTGTCTCGTGAGTCCGGACTTTGTTTTGAAAAACGACAAAGATAGAACTGATGAGAAGAAAAAAAAAATGTAAAAATAAATTTAAATTTATATCCAAACCAAGGTATATATTCATTTATTTATGATACTCCATATATGTAAAAATATATACACAAATCTTTTTATGTACATTTGAGTTCTCAATTTTGGTTGAATTCTATCAAGGAAACACTTGATATCATCACACATATATACATATATATATATATATATATATATATATATATATATATATATGCATCTATACAAGTATACATGTGTTACATTTTGTTATTATTGATGTTATTGGGTTAGCTCAGTCGGTAGAGCGTTCGGCTAGAAACCACAAGGTTCCTAGTTTGATACTGGTCCTCGCCAACTCAGCGTATGAATAGCGCAGGGATCTGTGCGGTAAAGAGTTGATGGTAGGTTTGGCGCTTCACCTCAGACGCCAAAACAATCTCCTTGGTCTAGCACTATTGAAAAGGGGATAGACTCCCTCGCTGACTGGCTGATACGACATTAGGCGCCCGACGACTTTACTTTTAAAATGCTTATTCAGGATTTGAACTCTTGTCACCGTATCCATTTTCTATGATGATAATGATTACACCATGGCACGGAATGAGAATCTACTCCAATGGATTAAATAATGGGGGGTTTGGTTCGAAGTTCCGTGAATCCTCTGATTATGACATGAATGCTCCCGGGTTCAACAAAAAGGTTTTCAAGTTTGATAAGAAATATCTCAAGAAGGCCCGAGGGCACATTGTCCGAAAAACATTGTGAATATAACAATAAAGATGAGGACAACAGTTTGAAAAATCTGAATAATACAACTCTATATCCTATGACTAACTGTTAAGCTAAGTGTGTAATCTGTATATATATATAAAGGTTGTGTGTGTGTGTGTGTGTGTCCAGAGAAACTACGAAAACAAAACAATTAACGACAATGTAAATATATATACACATTCACTATCACCAGAGCTTGCTTTTTGTGCAAAAATAATGATTTTATTTATATCTGGAAAGATATCTAAAAGTTAGGATTTGAAAAGTAAGAAAAGAGAAAGTCATTGGTTGCGTTCGTGATTAAAACATAAATCAATTATGTAAGACCAAAACAATCAATTGATCTGCAAGATTAGCTTTTCATCATACCCCCTCAACACAGACAATGCCGGGTAGCCGATACTAGTACATGTTTAAAGGGCAGTTTGTGTGTGTGTGTGTATGTATGTATGTTCAGAGGAAACTATATATATGGAGGCGCGTGGGCTAGTGGTTAGAGTCGTGGAAAATGGACTCGTTGATTCGAGTTCAATTCCTAGACGAAGCTGTTGGCATTTCACATAGTGCTAATACCCTTGGGAAAGGTATGAATCCATATATTCTCCCTCCAGCTATGGGTTAAATAGTAGGGCAGACTGGGCCCTTCAGCCTTGGGTAGGTAACCAGTCTAGGAGAGGGATAACTCTAAATTCAGAATTCCTGAGGTTTGTGGCAACCCTTGATGCTCCAATTCTTTTCTATCGACTGTGCCAAAAAGTGTGGATGGTCCAACACAAGCCTTCACCACTATAAACAAATCACTGTGTGGGTGTTCATTGTGTGTATGAATCCTCATGCGTCGAAAATCGACGAGAGAGTCCATAATATATATATATATATTATATATATATATATATATATATATTCCTCCTTTAAATAGGTTATGCTGTGAGTAGAATTTCTAATGTAACAGTTGACGTAATAAAGTCTCTGCTGGCAACATCCTTTTTTTAAATTTTTTTATTGATATGCTAAGTACAACTTGAAAGAATGACTTTCTATGTATAATAGCCACCTGGCAGTAGGTAATAATAAACTACTGTTGTAATAGATTCATAGTTGACAAGTTAAAACCACCCACACCCTAAACTGAGCCTGGGGTTACAGCGGCTGAATATTGCATTTAAACATACCTCAATAAAGATGAGGACAACAGTTCAAAATATCAAAATTTCAAGCTAGGGCCGGGTTAGCTTGGTCGGTAAAACGTTTGGCTAGGAACCACAAGGTTTTTAGTTCGATACCGGCCCTTGCCAACTCAGCGTATGAAAAAAAAATTACATATTTAGAAAGATTATTTTCTTTTCTTTCCAATCATATAAATATTTTTAAGATAGGGTCAGAAATACTCAGAAATTGCAATTTGAACCAATTAAGGTGAAAAATTGTTTATGTCCAACGATTTTACGAAACAAGCTGTTATTGCTAGTTCGATACTAGCCCTCGCCAACTCAGCATATGAGTAGCACAGGGATCTGTGCAGTAAAGTAAGGAGCTGATGGTAGGTGTGGCGCTCCACTCAGATGCCAAAACAATCTCCTTGGTCTAGCGCTAGTGAAAAGGGGTTAGACTCCCTCGCTGATTGGCTGATACCGACTTTAGGCCACCCCTGACGACTATTGTTGCAATGAAAGATATCATCCAAGACACAAGTGTATACACACACACACACACACACACACACACATACACACATATAGTTCAAGTATAAGATGATAATAAAACAGGATAAAAAGAGTGTGTACCATAAGTATGTAAATAACTTATGAGCCCTATGGCTGATCCATTAATTTATACCTAGAGGTTAGGTAATCATGCTCATTGAACACTCATATTTACATTATTTTGAAGTTGTTTCTAAGACCCCCCCTTGAATCTGTGGAATATGAATAATTTTCAAACAGATCTATTTGACCTATTGATGGTCCCTAACAGGTTTATCACTCCAGGTCAGAGTGGATCTAAGAGTATAAATGAGGTACTCCACACTTCCCAGATTGCCAGAACTGGTACCTCATTATCAGATGCAGTTTAGTGTCATACCCAGGACAATTATACAATATATAAAATCCCAGACCTCTTTCCAATCGCACTATTACATTCACTTACCTTTGGGAAAGGTATGGACCCTCTCCCCCCCCAACTATTGTTCAAATAGTATCACTACTGTTCTTCTACAAGTATGGTTTGGCATTAAATAACCCACAAAGGTTGATATACCATTAAACAAAGAAAACAAACCAAATAGGGAGTGAAGGGTTAATTATCTTTAGTATTATTTGTATTATTCAGACTATTGTCCTCATCTTCATTGTTATCTGTACAACGTTTCGGCCGATGTGCCCTCCGGCCTTCTTCAGGTATTTCTTGTCGGACTGTGGAACCTTCTTTCCAAACTGTGGAAAGCTTCTTTCAAACTGTGGAAGCTTCTTTTCAAATCAAACTCGGGAGCCATCACGGAACTTTGAAACTAACCCTTTATTCAGTCGACGGGGGTATCCTGTTCTTATTCCACAAACCATAGCTTGCGTAGTGGCGTTAAACTGTGTTAATTATCATTCTATGTTACTGCTGCCCCTGACCAAGAAGGTTCCCGAGTTCGACAAGAAATACCTGAAGAAGGCCTGAGGGCACATCGGCCAAGACGTTGTACAGATAACAATGAAGATGAGGAAAATAGTCCAAATAATACAAATTATCAAGCCTCATCTAAAAAATTCAGAGAAATAGTACTTTATCTTTGTTTTGAATATTAAAGGGTTAAAGTAGCAGTTTTTTTTTGTTTTTTTTTGTTTATAAAGGATAAGAAGAATCTCATGTTTCAGTTAAACTCCTGCAAGTTGATTGTAATAATACGAATTGCCTTTGGAGGTCATTAGGCATCCTTGAAAAGGCTTTTGAGGGGAGAAGTTTTAACACCTGCCTCCGCTTAATGCGATGAAAAATTTTGAACAGTATGATGGGGGGAGGCAGCTGTATAACGACCTTGAAAAAGTTAAGAACTAAATTTATTTTACGTTTATCTTTTATTTTAAAACTATAACTGGGATATATATATATATATATATATATATATATATATATATATATATATATATAATAATTAATAATGAAAATTAAAATAGAATAAAAAAAAATCTCTCTCAAATCTTATTTGTTTGTACACACTGTCTACCATGTGTTGTGGATTTATATAAGAAACACAGATTATCCTCCCCCCCCCCTCGTAGGTATGTTTTATTAATCCTTACTTGTATTTATTGGTCATAATCTGACAGTTAAAGTTAATGAGTCCAAGTACATTTCCATCTTGTTCAATGCCACAATTATCATTTTAGACTGTTGAGTCTACCGTTCACACGGGGCAAAGTCAGCACTTGCCTTAAAAAAAAACAACAACAAATTATTCATTGTCTTCCACAGCTGACTTGCTTTCCTCACAATTTAAAGATTTAAATTCACAGGATTTCATATACTTTCTTCTTCTTCTTCAGAACTCTGTCTATTTTTCGTTTCGTTTTGTTCAATTTTTCTGACACAAAAATACCCTGTGTAACTCAACTGACTGTGTTTGTCATCAGAATATTTTGCTCCTTCTAAATTTTCGTGCCGTTCAAAAAAGGAATAAGAATTTTGATTTGGTTTACTGGATACTGCAGGATTATTTTGATCTTTAATATCAGAAAGAATTTGGACCCCCCAAAAAAGATTCTAGATCTTGGCACACTCTGTCTTCTAGATTTCTTCGAGGAAGTCAGCAATTCCATTTTTTTGTTTCGTTAACTGGCACTTTTCAAAAGTTATTGAAACTGTTTCAATCTTGTGTTCTTCCATATTCTTGTGACAATGCTATACCTGAAAAAGATGACAAACTTGACTCACTGAGTCACTAGTATTGCGTTGTGTAGTAGGAGTTTTTTTTTTTCAAGTTATTTAGGAACAGCATGTGTATACATTGTAGTGGAACAAGAAAGAAAAGGTAAGGATAGAAACTTGTATATCTTTTTCTTTTTCTTTGATTTGGTTTGACAATATTATACATATATATATATATATTTTTTTTTTCTTCACACACATACACAGCATGTGACAAACAATAATGTTTAAAAAGATATTTGGTGAAGTAATCATAAAGCATTGTTTATGTATGGGAGTTTATTTGATGGCTTATACTTGAGAAACCAATATTATTTAATATGAGGAAGTTTTCTTTCCTTCACATGTATGTATATATATATATTTTTTTATGTGTATGTGTGTATATATATATATATATATGTATATATATATATATAATTTAGAAAGTTTTTCTAAGTTTAAACATGCAACTTGACCAACAACATGGATAAATTTAATTTCAAGCACTCGTTAAAAAATATCCTATATATATATATAAAAATTTCTACCATGTTAGTTCTCCTGAGGAAGGTGTACCTTGAACACCGAAACCCTGGTAGAGAGAGGGAAACTTTTTCTAAAACATATATATATATATATATATATATATATATATTCCCTTTTTTTCTTTTTAAATATTTTAAAGATTTTAAAACTGAATTTGCACACTATCCTCAAAAAAAAAAAAAAAAATGAAAGCTAAAAATAAACTAAATATTTGAATGGTTTCTTATAATTTTTCTTGTTCATTCAACTTCTTTAATCTCCATTTAAAAATTCTAACTGTATATGAACTAAAGTACTTTAACTCTTTTGCTATGGAAAGTGGATATGTTCCCTCAAAATATTACTACTGTTAACTGCAGAAAATTGATTTACCCCACATCTTTGAAAAACAAAACAAAACAACCCTTATGCTATAAGAGGTGAATACACCCTTAGTGACCCAGTTTCAATTTTTATTTTTTGGGTTAGATAATTAACATCATTACAGGAATGACTATGAAATTTAATTACACAAGGAATCACTTTTTTAAATTGTTTGTTATTTTAATAATTACTCCAAAACTAAATCCATGAAGAATAATTCCATAGATATAAATTTAAGTTTGTTTTTATTTTTATTTTTATTTATATTCATTAAAAATATATTCAATCTTAAATAATTTTTTTTTTAATTTTAACGGTCGACTTATACATGATGAGTAGATATGCTATCTGTATCATTTAAAAATCGAGAAGAAATGGCCAAAATTTTTAACCCACCCCACACCATGAATTAAAATTTCATGGGTTGACTTATACACAAGTATATAATTATCTGGATTTTCTAAAATTTGAGAAGAAAATATATTGATATATAGGTATACCTAAAATTTCATGTGCTTTTTTTTTTTTTTAATGAATTAAAATTAACAATACTTAGATAAATGAATAAAACCTAATGTTTTTTTTTTCTGTATTATGAGGAGAAAAGATTTTTAAAATATCACATATAAAAATTGTGTTTCACTGTTTTTATAAATGGGATGTTTTTATAAATAAATCTCTCAAAATGACACATGTTTGCCTGTTTTTTTTTTCTCTCTTGAAAGATATGCTCTTTTTAACATGATTTATTTCATTGTTATAATTAAGAAATTCATAGAAAAAAAATATTTGTAAGTTTAGATTCTGTTTTCAGGAAAGAAAATTAAGATAAGTGATAAATTAAATTTTTTTTTTTTTAATAAAAGTTTGCAGTCATACTGAAATTTTGACCATACCTATTAATATAAGTAAAGTCTTTAAGAAATTGGTTTATAAAAACATTTTAAATCAAAGAAGTGTCTTGTTTCTCTTTTTCAGTAAAAACCATGAACATTTGTTTCGGAAGGTTGAAATTGAATTGAAATTAGTTTAATCCAAATCAACTGATACAAATATCAAATGCAAATCTCACAAAATTATTATTCATTTTTATGTGATGTAAAATATTTTAACAGATTTTGTTAGAAAAGTAAATCATAGTGGAAAACTCATTTCAGATAATGTTTTTTATAATATTTTGACTTGAGGAATTCAAAGGATTGTGATTGTTTAAGTTGATCAATTGTCAAAGTTTTCTGACAAATTATAAACTTTAAATTCACTGTCTTTTTATCAGTCACAAAAATTGTCCTAGTTTTTAATAAAGATGAAAATTTGTCTGAAAGCTTTAAGATTTGATAAATCAATTTAGTAATAAGCTTTAATGAGACTGATTTTTAAATGGGGTGATTTTAATCCTTTTGTTCAAGGTTTTATATAAATATTAAAGACTACTCTTTATTTACTGTCTTGAAGAGTACCATCAGTTTAGTGTTTTGAAGAGTATCACCAGTTTAGTGTTTTGAAGAGTATCACCAGTTTAGTGTCTTGAAGAGTACTGTCTGTTTAGTGTCTTGAAGAGTACTGTCTGTTTAGTGTCTTGAAGAGTACCGCCTGTCTTTAGTGTCTTGAAGAGTACCGCCTGTCTGTTTAGTGTCTTGAAGAGTACCGCCTGTCTGTTTAGTGTCTTGAAGAGTACCGCCTGTATGGTGTCTTGAAGAATACATATCTATTTAGTGTTTCGAAGTGCACAGTCTGTATGGGGTCTTTAATGGAAAAAAATTCAATTTATTTTTTAAATTTCAATTTCCAGGTGTCATTTTAATTTATTTTACTTTGTCATTTTTTTTTTTAATGGATGAACATTATTTTCTATATTTCCCTTAGGAATTGGGACAGAGCTTTTTTTAATTGAAAGGGGAAAAGTTTGGATATATTAATCCCTTAATCTCATTAATCCCATTGGATTTGGGGCATTTATAATATCTAATATAATATAGGGAACACAATAAAGACTACTATTTTTTGTTAGTCCTGTACGCAGCTGTTTACTTATCAAAATAAAGTCTTTATATATATATATATATATATATATATATATATATATATATAATGATTTGGTTTTTATGCAAGATGGTGCTCCTCCAAATTTTGCTATTTTTGTTCATGAATGGCTGAATCCCACTAGAACTCCATGTGATGTGTGTTCTTTTCATATTCATTTTTTGTAAAAATACTGATTCAGAAATAAATTATATTTTTGAAATAGTGAGTTAATTTACAATCACAGTGTATATAAAATTTCAAACTTGTTTTGTCCAATATCCTTTAATGTTTTTCATTGGTCTATTTTTCTGGGAAAATAAGACAAACATGTGATGTTAGTCTTGAGACATACACATGGTATAGCATTTTTAAAATTTCTATCTTATATTTGTTTTGTAGCCATGAGAAAACATCATAACCTATATTCTTATGACATTGACTAAAGAATAGAATTTGTTTTTCTTTTTATTGAAGAAACATCTAAAGAGAAAAGATTTTATTTGTCAGTGTCATTGGACATTCCAAATCTGCTAGTTCACACCTAATAAATGTTTATCATAGTTTGTATTTTCATGTAAATCCCTTAGGCAGTGAAATACTCATGACAAAAGTATCATGTACTCACTCATATGATTACATTTCTGTAGATTATATAAATGACCATGGGCCAGTTTAGCTCAGTCTAACCACAACGTTCTGGGTTCAATACCGCTCTCACCAACTCATAGCATGTATAGCTTTAGTGTAAAGCAATATGTAAACAATCATAACGATAACCATTACACTAAACACATATTAAAATCAATCCTATGAATGATTTTATATAGAAATCAGTTGAGATATAATTGAAATAAGTGTAATCTTTTTATATGTGTTCTTATTTAATTTTGTTAGTTTTTCTAATATAATATATTTCATTATATTAAAACTGAGTTTAATAAATAAATACTTGGTGTTATTGATCTCTAATATTATTGTTTTATTCTCCAACATATTAAAATCAATCCTATGAATGATTTTATATAGAAACCAATTAAGATATAATGAAATAAGTGTGATCTTTTTATATGCATTCCTATTTAATTTCGTTAGTCTTTTTTTAATATATTTCCTTATTGATGATTGGCTGTGGAATTGGCCAATTGGATATAAAGATCGAGGATCGTGTTGACGTATTTAGACACTTTTCTGTTGGCGTTGCACAAGGGTGGCGTGTTGGAGTTTGATCGTCTCCAACGGGGTCTGGCTGGCTGAGGGGGGGGGTATTATGTTGGAAGACCCGAAACCCCCCTATGAAGCCAGCCAATAACATAACTGACGACGCCACCCTGCGCTAAGTCTGGTGTATTTCAAACACTTACATAAAAACTTAAATATTTACACTTGGTGGGGTGGGGTGCGCATATTCTTGCTAGTAAAGAGAATAAACTTTGATAAACATTTATTTGCTGTGAATTTGCTCTGGAATTTTGGAACGATTTTGTGTTGAATTTCACATGTTTATATTTATTGTTATTTTTAGACACCAACACATTGATCAATCTGCTTCACCTATTCAACTGGCAGTAACATCATTCTTTGCTTTTATAAGAGATATTGATTTTTTCCCCCCAGAATAGACATAGTTCTTCTTCTTCTCCTCCTCCTTCTTCTTCTTCTCCTCCTCCTTCTTCTTCTTTCTTCTTCTTCCTCCTTCTTCTTCTTCTCCTTCTCCTTCTCCTTCTTCTTCTTCTTCTTCTTCTTCTTCTTCTTTAAATATCTGAACTTGTCTTTTTTTTGTCTTTTGGATATGTGAAGTGATTGAGAATGGATTTCATCAAAGGAAGAAATGAATCACTTTATATTAAGAGCCACTTATTGAAGTTTAAATGGATTTCTTAAGTTTATATTAACACACCAAAGGTAAACAGATTAAAAAAAAAAAAAAAAAAAAAAAACTGAGATAAAATTTATTAAATTACTAGCAAAATAAAAAAATGCCCTCTGGGCGACATAAAATAAATATTGCCTGAGGGGATGGGAGTTGAAAATTTAATATCAGAGAGTTTGTATCATAAGTAAAGTAAAATCATCAAATTTATTAAAGGAGTAAAAAATAAAAAATTTGAAATCGAAACTTAGTTCTGATAACTTTAAATATATATTAAAATAAAACAAACTATATATAGATATAATACCAGGTATGTATTTATTAAAACTTGTTTAAAAAACCAATGAGGACTGTCTAACATTGCATGCTCAAATTTTGAGTGTATTTATTCTATGTTATGACGATTTTAGGTAGTGTGACGTAAGCAGGGACATAGTTTTTGTTACAAACAAAAACTGGAAGCGAATCTCCATTATTAATAGAGATACTGAACAGCAACAGTAACAAGAAGAAACAGAGTGTCCTGGGTATGATGTTAAACGGCACCTAATGGTGAAGTTACAATTATGGAGCTCTGGGGAATGTGGAGTACCCCTTTATCACCATGACTCCCAGCTCCACCCTGATCCGGTGTGGTAGTACCTATCATGGTCCCATCTATTGGTTAAATAGACCAAAGAATTACTATTAAAAAATGTGACTATTAAAATATTGTGAATACCCATTAAGAATGAATAAAACAAAACGTCTTCGGCATGAAATAACCCCAGAAGGGTTGACAAGCTGTAAAAACTCAACCAACCAACCAACCATCCATCCAATCTCGTCACTATAAAATCAAAACATTAAAAAATTATCTTGCGGTCACAAATATCATCTTCTTGATGACATTTATTAAAAACACAATTCAAGATGGAAACTCCTCTGAAATTAATAGATTACTTCCCATACCTAGGTAGTAATATCTCATCTACAGAAAGTGATGTCAATATACGCATGAGAAAGGCATGGATTGCTATAGACAGATTATCGATCATATGCAAATCTGATCTCTCTGATAAGATAAAGCAAGAAATTCTTCCAAGCTGTTGCTATCCATGAAGGTCTCTCTCTAATATATATGAGACATTTACACACTGAATTGTAAGCCTCTTAAATTAGTAGACCAGTTCATATTCCCAGGTAGTAATATCTCATCTACAGAAAATGATTGTAATATACACAAGCAAGAAAAGTATGGATTGGTATAGACAGATTATCAATCATATGCAAATCTGTTCTCTCTAAGATAAACACTTTGGCCCTATCTTGGGCTAGACGGGCGGTCGGAGAGGCCCCCTCCGATCAATTGGCTGGTCACGTCAAGCTCTAGCACCTATATGATTGCCCCAACCCTATTGCCCTTATGGCAAGCCCCAACCCCTTTTTATCATATGGATGCTAGAAGGCGGTGGCTGCGGGTCTACATGTCCTGGGAATAACGTTAAACTCTATCTGATGGTGAGGTTCCAGTTTTGGAGTTTGGGGAATGTGGAGCACCCCTTCATCACCATTGCTCCCTGGTCCACTCTGACCCGGAGTGGTAGTACCTGTTAGGGTCCCATCTATGGGTTAAATAGAAAAATGTGTTAATAAAAAAAATTGTATTATCCATTAAGAATTGATTTATTTCAAACTTTATCGGCATTAAATGACCCACTGAGGTTGATATGCCGTAAAACAAAACAAACCAAACCAAATCTAAGATAAAGCAAGAATTCTTCCAAGCTGTAGCCATGTCAGTGCTACTGTATGGCTGCACCACTTGGACTCTTAATGAAATGCTTAGAGAAAAAATTAGATGGGAACTATACAAGGATACTGTCTGCTATCTTGAACAAATCCCAGAAGCAGCACCCCATAAAAAAAGCAGCATGGCCACTTACATCCTATCACACAAACCATCCAAGTAAGATGAACAGGACCTGCTGGACACTGTTGGAGAAGCAAGGACAAACTTATAAGTGACATTCTCCATGGACACCTACACATGCACACGCCAGAGTAGGCAGACCAACAAAAATTTACATAGATCAGCTCTGTGTGGATATTGGATACCGTGATTAGGACCTGCTAGGAGCAATGACCGATAGGGACTAGTGGCGAGAGAGAGTCATTGAAATCCATGCTATCGGCATAAGTTGATGATAAAGTCCTCACTAAACCACACTTGTGTGTTACGACTGTGTCTATTGCTACAATAAAACGTGGGCTGAATAAATTTCTGATCAGTTTTATGTAATTTAAAACCGATCTTCAAGGCTGGGTTTTCAACTTTGGTTTGTATTGACTACAACTAATGTTAAAAATAGTCAGTTATAACTTTCGCACATTGTGGTGACTAAGTTAATTTTGGATTTATGTAGATGAATCAAAGTTGAATGGGCAAATCCTGAGCTAATATAGAAATAATCAATGCAAATTGAATTTGATATATCTAATAGGACCGGGTTAGCTCGGTCGGTAGAGCGTTCGGCTAGAAACCACAAGATTCCTAATTCGATACCGGCTCTCGCTAACTCAGCGTATGAGTAGCACAGGGATATGTGCGGTAAAGTAAGGAGCTGATGGTAGGTGTGGCTCTCCACCTCGGACGCAAAAAACAATCTCCTTGGTTTATATATATCATTTTATATCATGCAGTTGTCTCCATAAAACCACTACTTTAAAGACTGGAATCCAAAATAACCTTTTTGGCATTAAATGATCCACAGAGGTTGATATGCCGTTAAACAAAACTCAAACTCAAACTTATATCATACATATACTCCAGGTGTAATGGATACTTTATATATATTTACCAACTCCTCCGCATGAGCAGGATGTGACACAAGGTCGATTTCTTAAGCGGAGTTTGAACAGGTTTGAATTCAGAGTTTTCCTTCTACTAGACTGGTTGCCTAACCAAGGTTAAAGAGCCCAGTCTGCCCTACTATTTTCCCATAGCTGGAGGGAGAGTAGAATTCATACCTTTCCCAAGGGTATTAGCGCTAAGTGAAATGCATTACCAGGTCCAGGATTTGAACTTGGGGGGCGATGAGTCCATTTCCTATGACTTTAACCATTACACCACGCAGTAATGGATACTGTTATAGGAAATGGACATGGCAAAATTCTGGGAATTAATAGTTTCTTTCAACCATATAGTTTCTTGTAAAAAAAAGAAAAGAAAAAGCATTATATAATCCAACAATGGTTGACATGCTGTAAAACCAACAAGACATCAATCCTCCAATTCTCTAATTTTTATTTTATTCCCCCCCCTTTTTTTTTTTTAAATTAAAAAGAAAAAAAAAAATTTTTTTTAAAGATGGTCTGTTGCCTAATTACAATTGGCCTCTTCCCAAATTTATGACTTTTTTTTATTCTCCTTTGTGTAACTCTCCTTTGGCTCTTAGAGTAAATGCCAACTCTTTAGTTTTTGGAACACATGCCAATTCTTTATTAATATTTTCATTGAACAATCTTAGAAAGATTTACCATTCTTTTTTTTCTTTCTTTTTTCTTGCTTTTTTTTCTCTTTTTTTTCTTGCTTTTTTTTTTTCTTTTTCTTCTTTTTTTTCTTTTTTTTTCTTCTTTTTTTTTTTCTTTTTTTTCTTTTTTTTTCTTCTTTTTCTTATTCTTTTTCTTATTCTTTTCCTTATTCTTTTCCTTATTCTTTTTCCTTATTCTTTTTCGTTTTCGTTTTCATTTTTTTATTCTTATTCTTATTCTTATTCTTTTTCGTTTTCGTTTTCTTTTTCTTTTTCTTTTCTTTGTGAATTAATAGAGGCAGCAAGTAGCATGTACCAAAAAAACAAATTGAAGCTTTTTTTATTTCTTTTATAAATACTGAAACCTTGTGGTTCGTACGTTAAAAAAATCATTTACTTGGGAGAACTAATAAGTGGTTTTATGATATTTTAACTAAATGAAGTTTAGTGGAAATAAAACTTTGCAGCACTCTTCTAAAGGATTGGATAATTCTTAAATCATAGGTAATTGAATTTATATACTTTTTTGTATGTTGGGTGATCAGACGAGGGTAGATATTGGTGTAATTTTATTTATAGATGTTATTTTAGTGATATTGTATATGGTTAGTGTTGGGGGTAAAGTAATGGCCGGCTTAGCTCAGTTGGTAGAACATCCGGCTTGGAACCACAAGGTTCCGGGTTCGATACTGGCCCTCGCCAACTCAGCGTATGAGGAGCACAGGGATCTATGCGGTAAAGTGGGGAGCTGATGGTAGGTGTGGCACTCTGCCTCAGACGCAAAAACAATCTCTCTGGTCTAGCGCTAGTGAAAAGGGAATAGACTCCCTCGCTGATTGGCTTTAGGCCACCCTGTCGACTAGGCTGACTCAAAAGTTCTGCAATATTTTGGCAACTATCCACCAAGATCATGAAGGTGACAAACCAGACTGGGAAATGGTGAGCTCGCCTGATACTCTCTGAGTGCTACACACTGGATTTGCGATATAATGGGTTAAAACTAGCAGTAAAAACTTACTGAGTTAAATACAAAATAGGGCTCAATGGTGTGGTGGATTGTTAATAAAAAAAATATTTCATGCTGAAGTTTTTGTATGCTATGATATATTTTAAACTCCCCACCAAGCTAGAATAAACATAGTCATTTTTAATATGGAGTGCTAAGCAAGTTTGCTATTATTTTCACTTTTGGCCTAATACTCATTGGAAAGGTATGGACCACCTCATTTTCCCTGCTATGGATTAAATGGTACCACTATTCTTCTACAAGGATAACTTCAGCATTAATTAACCCATGAATGTTGATATGCCATTAAACAAATAAACCAAACCAAACCTATATGTGATAAATCGGAGGTACGTGGTGTAATGGTTAGGGTCGTAGGAAATGGACTTGTTGACCAGAGTTCAGATCCTGGACAGGGCTGTTTGCATTTCACATTGCGCTAATACCCTCGGGAAAGTTATAAATCCATATCTTCTCCCTCCAGCTATGGGTAAATAGTAGGGCAGACTGGACTCTTTAATCTTTGCTAGGTAACCAGTCTAGGAGAAGGAAAACTCTGAATTCAAATCCATTAAACTCCGCTTAAGAAATGAACTTTGTGTCACATCCTACTTGTGCAGAGGGATTGATAAATATATATATATATATAGAAGTCATGTGCACAGTACCGAGATACACATATAGTCATACACACAACTCCCATGAACCCTCCCTCACATATATAAGAGCATTAAAAAAATAACCCACCTCATAGAGGTTCTTCACGGAACAAATGGACATGCTACTACTAACACACTCATCTACCCGGATTTTAATAGCATGTCAAACCCTCAAAAACACTTCAATTTTTATAGTTCTTCTATAATGCTCACTTTCAAAAAAAATCTATAAACAATTTCTTCAAATAAGAAATTTTCTCCAGACGATGACCTAAGGTCGAAACTAGTTGAAAATAAACAACATACAAGAAATATTCCTGATTGTCTTATTACTTTTTGTTCATACTATATATATATATATATATATATATATATATAATATAATATACCAAGCGTGTTGGTAGATCCTTGCGGAGAGAAAAAAACCTGGCAGAGAGTTTGATTGTAAAAATATACTACCAAACATCAACCAGGAAGAAAAAAATTTTTGAAAAAAAGAAAAGACCAAGATATTCGTACCAACAAAAAATAATCTATTGGTATAGTATTTGGCCAATAGAAAAAACAATTTATATGTATATATATGTATATAAGATATATATATATTCATATAACCGCTAGGAGAAGCTAATTTGTAAAAAGTGCTCGATACCTAAGTAGAGCCAAGTAATAAAGATAATCTACTGAGTCAGACGAACCTACTATTAGTTTCGCAATAAAGCTCTTCAGGGCTAAAATCTGACTAAAATCTATATATATATATATATATATATATATATATATATATATATAATATCTAAAGAAAATGGTGACCATTTGTTTCTAAAATTTTGTAGAAAATATTGTATTCTTTTGGGCTTGTAGTAGGGGCAGTACGTAAGGTTTCACTTCCAGCTTTTTCTATAAAATGCACCTGGTGTAAGGCCCTACCACACAGTTAGTCTGACCTTGTCAGTTTCTAGGGACTTTACTGAAACATGACTCAATCATGATTCATCGCCCCCTTTTAGTTCTCTTACCTGCCCTGAGCTTTTTTTTTTTTTTTTTTCCTCTCCCTTTTATATATGCATGCCTATTCTGCTCTCTCTCTCTCAGCAGGAGATGTTTTCCCAGTATTATGGAAGTTTGTTATATTGTGTATAGAATGATCTTTGCATAGCGGTTGTAGGGGGAAAACAAACAAGTTTAGCAAAGTACAACAGATTTCTTCCTGTAAATTACTATGATTAATACTGATGGCAGAAATGCACACTGTAATTTGAAATCAGAAATTTGATGTTTACTCTACAATTTAAACACTACAGAATTTTCATATATATATATATATATATATATATATATATATATATAATCCAAAAGTCCAGAGAAGAAATCTTCCTTACGACACAAGAGTTTTATTTAAAAAAACTTGTCGCAGTTTGAGAGCTCAATGTGTGCTCTTAATGTTAGAGTCACAGAGCAAATATATAAGTAAAGAAATAACCAAAGACTTAGAGATTTAGCATTATAGTCTATAAGCTCCCTGAAATAGACTATAATGCTAAATCTCTAAGTCTTTTGTTATTTCTTTACTTATATAAGTTATGGTTGCATGGACATGGAGTCAACACATGGTTACTGACAATTTCTCGCCTATGTGATCTTCAGACCAAATATAAATATTCTATATTGAACACTGTCTGCTTGTAAATATAGCACCCATATTATCTACTATATATGTATATATATATATATAGAAACGAAAACCCTTGTATGCTGTGATTACAAGAGAAACTAAAAATAGTGGAATGCAGAGACCCAGAGATGATCTTGAACTCGCAATCAGAGTTGATAAACAAGTATAGGCATTTGAACAAACATAAACTGTGCCTGGTGGGTTCAGGCATTACGTAGGGTGTGAGGCACACCGACGTACTTAAGAATGGGTACAACCTGGATACAAATAAAAGTAGA
This sequence comes from Doryteuthis pealeii, assembly GCA_023376005.1. Classification (NCBI taxonomy): domain Eukaryota; kingdom Metazoa; phylum Mollusca; class Cephalopoda; order Myopsida; family Loliginidae; genus Doryteuthis; species Doryteuthis pealeii. The sequence goes on along the minus strand of CM042155.1, from coordinate 27,643,929 downwards.
TGGCTGGAATAAGCAATAATTCCCTGAAGAATTGCTATGGCAAGAAACTTCAGTCGGAATATTTTATAACATTCGCTTTTAAAACGTGTATATATATATATGTATATATGTATGTATGTATATATATATATATATATATAAGGGCAGTTGTGTGTATATGTATGTCCGGAGGAAACTTTGAAAATAAAACAATTAACGACAAAGTAAATATATATACACATTAAATATCACCGGATCTTGCTTTCATGCAAGCGATGTTGGGTAGCCATGTTTAGTACATATATAAAGGGCAGTTGTGTGTATGTATGTATGGATGGGTGTATGTCCAGATGAAACTATTAAAATAAAACAATTAACAACAAAGTAAATATATACACATTAAATATCACCGGTTCTTGCTTTTTGTGCAAGCGATGCTGGTAGCCATGTTTAGTACATTTTTCTTTTCTTGCTTTTCGTTTCTTGCTTTTTGTGCAAAAATTAGAAAGATTTGATTTATATTCAAAGATATTTAAAAATTAAGATATACATAGAAATAGCATTGAAATTCTACTTTAAAATATCCAGCATTTGTATATCTCAAAAGTAAACTAATCAATACACCAGGGCTTCCCTCCCCCCTCTATCCACGCGGTGCTGGGTAGCTGCTTCTAGTTCGGTATAAAGTTGACTATTATTAACTAACTGTAACCTTTACCTCATTTTCTTCTTTTTTTTTCTTAACCACCCTTACCTTAACCTAGTGTTAACTTAAAAGGTTAACTTTAATCATGTTTTTATTGAAGTGCAATTTAGTGACAGGCAAATTGTTTTGTGTTTACTTAAAATAATAAACTTCTCTAATTCTAATATCTACAAACATTTTATGCTAATTCTTTTAATTCATTTGTTTGTTTTGAAAACACTACTATGTATGTATGTATATATATATATATATATATATATATATATATATATATATACACACAAACACACGCACAAACATTCGTTATCATCAGATCTTGCATTTCAAGCAAAAATAATGAAGATTTGATTTATGTTTGTGAAGATATTAAAATCCTGCAATGTGTCTTATATTTTTAACCAAACTCTATGAAGATTTAATTATATTAAAGTTTTACTTTAGAAAGAATAAATTCAGAAGTTTGAAAACCTATGTTTGCAAAACCTCTATATCTCAATTAAAAAATACATTGTACAGAAATCATTCTTGTATAAGCTATTTATACATATATAAAGGGCAGGAAGCGCGTGGTGTAATGGTTAAAGTTATGGGAAATGGGCTCGTCACCCTGAGTTCAAATCCTGGATGTGATAATTGCATTTCACTTAGCACTAATACCCTTGGAAATGGTATGAATCCTACTCTCCCTCCAGCTATGGATAAATAGTAGGGCAGACTGGGCTCTTTAACCTTGGTTAGGCAACCAGTCTAGGAGAAGGAAAACTCTGAATTCAAACCTGTTGAAATCCGCTTAAGAAATTGACCTTGTGTCACATCCTGCTCGTGCGGAGGGGTAGGTAAATATATATATATAAAGGGCAATTGGTGTATATGTATGTATGTATGTCCAGAGGAAATTACGAAAATAAAACAATTAATGGAAAAGTGTATGTATGTATGTATGTAATTATATATATATATATATATATAATATATATATATATATATATATACATACACACAAACACACGCACAAACATTCGTTATCATCAGATCTTGCATTTCAAGCAAAAATAATGAAGATTTGATTTATGTTTGTGAAGATATTAAAATCCTGCAATGTGTCTTATATATCACTAAGAAATAAAGGTTTATATAATATATGGTGTGGTTAATTTGCATACTGACTTTAACAAAACTGGGTTTAATAAATAATTACTTGGTGTTATTGATCTCTAATATTCTTTCATTCTCAAACATAATAAATCTCTAAAATTGTCAAAAAGGCTGAGGGTGTCCTGGCGTCGCTCAGGAAGACCTTTGTCAGCCGCTCACCGGTTATCTATTTAAAGCTGTACAAAGCTATGGTGTGGCCACGCTTGGAATTTGCATCACCAGTCTGGAACCCCTATCTCGCTCAGAACATTAACCTCCTAGAAACTGTACAGAGACGTGCAACCAAACGAATACCCTCTATCAGGCATCTGCCATATTCTGAACGTCTTGCTGCCCTATGAATGATTTTTATATAGAAACCAATTAGAATATAATTAAAATAAGTATAGTCTTTTTATATGCATTCTTATTTAGTTTTGTTAGTCTTTCTAATTAAATATATTCATTACATTAAGTGTATATTTTTTGTTAGTGTTAATAATTGAGGATTTTAATAGAAAAAATAAAATAAATCTTATTGGAAAGAAAGAAGTGAATAAAGAATACAATTTACTTTTCTTCCCATTAACTGATGTGAAGATATTTCAAGGCAGCAGCAGGAGGGGGGGTTGTAATTAATGAAGGTTATTGCCAAGTGCTTGTCACTTGATTGTGTGTGTGTGTGTTCATTGAGTTGCTTCTTTAAATAACAGGATCTGAAATCTCTTAAAAGACTGAATTAAATCAGTGGCTTTGAATTGGGTTGGCGCTAAGGTCATTTTATTCACAAAATAACTAACAACCTAATTCCACTCACCTGTTTCACATACCATTGAGAAAAAAAAAGTAAATGGTAATAGTCGCCAGTGTATACATACAAACTGTCCCATTCAAGCCCCCACCACCACCAAACCCCTCTTTGTCTCAATCTGCTTTCCTAATACTGAACCCTAAAGTGTTTGTCTTAATCTTCCCCCATATAATTCTTTACCTCATTCTGCCTGCCCCCAAAACTTTTTGCCTCATACTGCCTGCCCCCCCCCCCAACTTTTTGCCTCATACCAAAAAAAACCCCAAAAAACTTCTTGCCTCATTCTGCTTGCCCCCCAAAAGCTTTTTGCCTCATACTGCACCCTAAACTGTTTGTCTCATTCTTCCCCCACTAAATTCTACCTCATTCTGCTTCCCCACCAAAACAAAATAACAAAAAAAAACAACAAACAAAAAAACAAAACCCTCCTGTCTCATTCTGTCTCCCCCTAATAATTTTTGCCTCATTCTGTCTTGTCTGAAAACTGTTTGCTTCATTCTGCCCCCCCCCCCCCAAAAAAAAAAAAACGAACAAAAAAACAAAAAAAAACCACAAAAAAAACCAAAAAAAAAAACAAAAAACAAACTCATTTTGTTTCCATCCCTCAAAACTGTTTACCTTATTCTGCCTCCCCTGAAAACTGTACCTCATTTTGCCCCTCCTCCAAAATCCCCAAAATAAACTGTTTGCCCCCCCAAAAAAAAAAAAACAAAAAAACTTAGTTTCATTCTGTTGGGCCTTTGCACTTTTCATTACTCTCTACATTACCTTATCCTTCCCAACTAATTCATTGTACCTTTATCTTCCCATTTTCTCTTCTTTCTACTTCACCCCCCCCCCACCATTGCAAACAATTCATCATGCATTCTATTCTCTTTTTTTTTTCTTAGTCCATTTCTACTGAACTTGTAACACTGTGAACATTATCACGTGCCAAACAATCACTTGCCGTCATCGTCGTTGTAGTCTTGATATTGTTTTTTTTTTTCTTCTCTCTTTTCTGCCTTCTGAATGGAACATGATAATTTACACAACCTCACTTTCATGTTTTTCTTTCTCACCCTTACGCTCTATAACTGTACTGGATTTGCGGAAGGGAGATAGATAGAGAGAGATAGATAGAGAGATAGATAGATAGAGATAGATTGAGAGATACATAGATAGAGATAGATAGAGATTGATAGATTGAGAGATAGAGATAGATAGCTAGATAGCTAGATATAGATAGATAGCTAGATAGATAGATATAGCTAGCTAGCTAGATAGATAGATATAGCTAGCTAGCTAGATAGATAGATAGATATAGCTAGATAGATAGCGAGATAGATAGATAGCGAGATAGATAGAGATAGATAGAAATAGATAGTTAGATAGAGATAGCTAGAGATAGATATAGATAGAGATAGATAGCTAGAGAGAGAGAGAAAGATAGATAGCTAGAGAGAGAGAGAAAGATAGATATAGATAGAGATAGATAGCTAGAGAGAGAGAGAAAGATAGATAGCTAGAGAGAGAGAAAGATAGATAGCTAGAGAGAGAGAGAAAGATAGATAGCTAGATAGAGATAGATAGCTAGATAGATAGAGAAAGATAGATAGCTAGATAGAGATAGATAGCTAGATAGCTAGATAGATAGAGAAAGATAGATAGCTAGATAGATAGAGAAAGATAGATAGCTAGATAGATAGAGAAAGATAGATAGATAGATAGATAGATAGATAGAGAAAGATAGATAGATAGATAGATAGAGAAAGATAGATAGAGAGAGAGAGAGAGTATTTATCTATACCCAGAAATTTATAAAAACAGTCCTATTTCTCTCTTTTCTGCCTTCTGAATGGAACATGATAATTGACACAACCTCTCTTTCATGTTTTTCTTTCTCACCATAACTGTACAGGATTTGCGGGAGGAAGAAAGAGAGGAAGAGAAGGAGGTAAAAAGAAGCTAGTGCATCCCTCTGTCCTTATAGGTTGATTGTGTGTGTGTATGTCTACTAGTGATTAATGGCACAAATAGGTTACTTACTTGCCTCTTTGGTTATGCAAGATTCTAATCATAATACTAAATTTGACTCATAAAAATTTATCTTGCACAAAAGGTCAAAATGTAACATTTAGTTTTAAATTAAATTTCACACAGTTTTACTTTTGGCATGAGAAAAGTTGACAGAGGTACAGTTTTCAGGGGAGACAGAATAAAGTATCAGCTGGACAACGAGGGAGTCTATCCCCTTTTAGATCAGCGAGATTGCGTTTTTTTTTCTCTCCTGGGGTGGAGTGCCACACCTACCGTCAGCCCCCAGCTCTCCACTTTACCACACAGATCAGATTACCCAAGCTGTGTTGTTGGGGGCTGGTATTGAACCGAGAACCTTGCAATTCCTAGGCGGATGCTCTACCGACTGAGCTAAATTGGTACCATATGACATGAGAAAAACTTTACCGTAATTAGTTGTGTATAACAAGCACCCCTTACTTTTGACTACAAAATTAAAAAAAATAAACAAATTAAACATGAATATATAAATCTCTCGTATATAATACGCGTTGACTTTTTGGGATTTGTAGCAGCTAAATTCAAATTAAATTTAACATTTGTTCAACTTTTTATCTGGTTTGTATTGACTAAAAAAATAAAAATTTATATAAAAGTTTTTATTCATTTGTTCACTTTTGTTTTTGAAATTATGACATGCTCACACGGTTGCTACACATTGCAACACATTGCAACATCTTACCGGATGTCAGCCTTGTTCTCAACAAACTTTTAAGAAAGAAAAAAAAGAAAGAGAGAAATAAGAAATTACAGTTATTCACCCATTCATAAAGGAGGAGAAGAAGAAAGAGAGGAAAAAAGGAGAGGAAAAGGAAATAAGAAGAGAAATTATAACCACACAAATAAAAAAAAACATAAGCACGTCATTTCTGAAATAAGTCTCTGACGATAAAGCTTCGCTTTGAAATCGATTAGACATATAAACATCTTTTTGTCTTTATTTTTTACGCATTGTATTGCCTTCGAATTTTATTATTTTATAACATACTTAACAATGCTTCAAGCAAATTACCAATTACTTTTATAAAAATTTATATATTTTATATACATTTTCAAAAGACAAAATATACACAGTATTTAGAGCAAAGGCAACGAACACACATTTTAAATAGCCTTAAAACAAATGTTTTGTTTTGAGGCTATTCAAAATGGTGGCAGATCTAACAGTGACCCAGGTTTTATATAAATTTTCGAAACACAATATTTACACTGCATTTAAGGCAAAGGCAAAAAAATGTTTGCACAAAAATGTAACAAACTTTTAGTGAAAATAAGTTGACAATAGAAGAAACTAATTATAAACAAATAGACATTTCAGTCGCTATTTTTCTTTAGTGGGTACAAATACACAATAGCGCGCAAGAGATAATATCATAAGAATTGGATTTTACATATAAATAGCATTAAATTACAGAAACTCCCGAAGTACCCTATGTTATATATTCTTCTGTATTTTCTTCTGATCATCTTTGGTATCTTATGTAGCTGGGAGTTCTTCTAGTGTCTGGAACCTTCAATTGGGAATTTCGTGTCTGGTCTTCCATTAGGGATTTCTCGTCTATTAGAAGCCCTGGGTCATTAATAGTTTTTAGATAAATAACCCAAGACTTAGATTTTCTTTATATATTGTATTGAAGTCAGTCAGTCAGTCAGTCTACTATTGGTTTGAACAACAGCAACTGGCCAAGTACAACTGAACCAGTGTCAAGAGAACTGGTACTTATGGGAATTCAGAATAGTCCACTCATGTATTTGGGTGATTCCATTCCTTGAGTCCTGATTGGCTGCTTGGTTTCTATGATGTTCTGAAGTTTCATAAATAACCTGCCATTTTGCAGTAGTCTTTGCAGCAACTCAGGTTTGTATTAAGTTATGAATGCTTGCTGCCTTGTCTTACCAATTCGTCGGTAATTGGAACTAGTATGATTATTCTACATTATGTAGCTGGGAGTTCTTCTTCTAGTGTCTGGAACCTTCATTTGGGGATTTTGTGTCTGGCCTTCCATTAGGGATTTCTCGTCTATCAGAAGCCCTGGGTCATTAATAATTTTTGGATAAATAACCCAAGACTTAGATTTTCTTTATATCATATCTTATTTAGAAATCCCCATCCAGACTAACTGCGCAGAGTGAGTATGGTCCCACAGGGAGCACGCTTATTGCGACTTGCTATCTCCGTGGCTTGCCCAGTACTGACTTAACTAACTCTTTCAAATCCTAACCAGAAGAGGCCTTTGTTTCTCATTTCTCTACTAATTCTCATGGTATCTACCGGAAAAGGGGTTAACACAAGGCTAACATGTGCCAATCAATCTTCCATGATATCGTCACATACTCCCACTCAAAAAACTGCTAGCTGTAATTTCTAACAGCCATTTTGATTTCTACACTAATCCTACACAATTGTTAGGGTACTAACAATTATGTAACACCTAACCCTAACGTTTCAAAGGTTTCGGTAATTTCCGTGAAATGTACTGATATGTAATGCTTTTTAAATGTAATCTAATGATATTGTTACATAATCTGTGCATAGATTATTGTCAACCCCCTGTATTTCTGAAGGGATGGCCCCTTTTCATATCACGGGCGGGACTTTCCATGGAATATTACTGAAAGCCCGCGAAATACGTGAAGTCACGTGGGACCTGGTTGGCTCTCAGTTTTCAGCTTGGACGTCAGGCAGATAAGGTCCTTCTGCCTTAGCTGAAGCTCACTGCACACGCGCATTATGTTAGTTAAGTAAATAAAAGCTTACATAAATAATATGGTTTTGTGGTTGATGAATGTCTTGGCAACAAGACTGATCTAGAAGAAGAAATGAATTAAGTGCGACCGACCACCAAGATGAAGTCCAGACGCTAGAAGATGAACATAAGATACCAAAGATGAGCAGAAGAATAATAGAAGTAAGAAAGGAAAAAGGGTATACAACAATATTATCTCTAGCGCTATTCCACATTAGTACCCTGTAGGGGTATAAAAACAAATATTTGTTACACATTAATTAGTTTGGACCATAGGTATAACTTAATTTTGGTCATGCCTTCCCTGAATATGGGGACACATGTGGCCGGAAAAAAAGTTAATATTTGATTCTTGTATATAATAAGTAAGTAAAGTCAACGGGGCGGCCTAAAGTTGGTATCAGCCAGTCAGCGAGGGAGTCTATCCCCTTTCAATAGCGCTAGACCAAGGAGATTGTTTTTAGCATCTGAGGTGGAGCGTCACACCTACCATCAGCTCCTTACTTTACCGCACAGATCCCTGTGCTACTCATACGCTGAGTTGGCGGGGACCGGAATCGAACTAGGAACGTTGTGGTTTCTAGCCGAGCACTCTACCGACTGAGCTAACCCGGCCCTAATTTGAAGATTTCAGAGGTTTTTTAAAAAATTTTTTTTTTATAGAAATATTTTTTTAATTTGAATGACACTTAAGAGATTTATCAATTTAAACGTTTTTGTTTTTATTCATTGTAAGTCCTCACTAAGCAATAATGTTATGTAATTACAAGGGTGAGTCAATAATTATCTGTACTTTTGTTATATTCTTCTTTTAGGTTGACTGTACTAAGTTCTCTACTGTTCTAACATTAAACCAAAAGTGTAGATAATATTGACTTGCCATTGTATTTTACATTTCCAGCGAGAAGTGAACAACCTATAAACTGAATTAAACCTTTTGCAGGCAAATTATTTATTTCTGCATTGCCCATTTTCACCGCACTGGAATTACAACCTCAGCAGAGAGATCCTCACTGAATTGGTCAATGAGCAACCAATAAGAAAATACCTTACATTGAACTACTACATGAAGTGAACTGCCTATAAATGTCTTGTATATTGATTATGTTAAACGGGATCTGTGAAATTGTCAGTGCTTTAGAAAAATTGATATTTTGTAATTTAATAACTTGAGACTAATTCTCATTCAAATGATCTCAAATCTTAACAGCATGTGTAGAAACAAACTCAAAATTCTGTTTGTTTGGTTTTTCTTTTCAGGTATAGAAATGCCATTGACTGGAAAAGAAAAGGTGTTTAAACATCAAACATAGAATTTTGAGTTGTTTGTAGACATGCTGTTAGAATTTGAGATCATTTGAATGAGAATTGGTCAAGTCATTAAATTACAAAATAATATCGATTTTTCTGAAACGCCCTGTATATTGATTATGTTAAGTGAGATCTGGGAGTTGTCAGTGTTTCAGAAAAATCGATATCATTCTGTAATTTAATAACTTGACCAATTCTTGTTCAAATGATCTCAAATCTTAACAGCATGTGTAGAAACAAACTCAAAATTCTGTTTTTTTTTCTTTTCAGGTATAGAAATGCCATTCACTGGAAAAGAAAAGGGCATTTAAACATTAACTCTTAACATCCTATACCGCCTCATTCCACCTGGCTAGAAGTCACATTTGTTTTCCTAATCCACCCCAAACAATAGTCTTTGTTTAAATGTAATATTAAAAATATTTAACAGTCTTTGATTTACGTGAGAATAAAAGGTAACATTAAATAAAAAGGCCATTTTTATCCATTTTTTGATAAATCCTTATAGGAATGGGGCTCTGGAATTAGAAAATTCTCAACAGGATGTTAAGAGTTAAACATAGAATTTTGAGTTATTTCAACACATGCTGTTAAATTTTATTTTTCTGAATGTTTGAGATGAGGCTTGAAGATTAGTATTTGTGTTATTCAGACTATTGTCGGACAAGAAAGTTCCCGAGTTCGAAAAGAAGGTTCCCAAGTCCGAGAAGAAATACCTGAAGAAGGCCGGAGGGCATATCGGCCGAAACGTTGTACAAATAACAATGAAGATGGGGACAATAGTTCGAATAACGCAGATAATACTGTTAAATTTTGTGCTGATATTTAGTTAACATTTTGTTTGATACTTTCTGACTATACTTGATGTGTCATAATGTTAAATTAATTCTGTCATTGGTTTCTTTTAAGTATGTGACTAATATGAAGTATTTTGTTCAAAGTTAACATGTCCACTCTTAGGTTTTAATCCACTAAAGAGTAAACATCTGAATGAGTTGAATCACAACTGGTCAACTCACTTTTAGATATTTTAAAAGCATACACACATTTGAATGCAGCCCTGTTGGCTGCGGCTTTAGAATACACTGACTGCACCTCTGCAGTGGAGTAAGATCCTCCCCTCCCAAGGGGCCACCTGTTGGCCATGGATGGCGACCGGTGATGCTTAAGAATGGCACTCTGGTGGCTGAGCAGTCCATGACATACAAAACTCTACTTTGGCCCTTACTTAGGCTAGATGGGCAGTCGAGAGGCCCTCTCCGATCAATCGGCTGGTCATATCAAGCCCTATAGCACCTATTTAATTGTCCCAACCCTATTGCCTTTATGGCAAGCCCCAAACCTTTTTATCATATATGTGCCTAGAAGCCGTTGACTGGGGGTTTTAATGTCATGGATATGATGTTAAACTCTATCTGGTGGTGAGGTTCCAGTTCTGGAGGTTTGGAGAATGTGGAGCACTCATTCTTCCCCATTACTCCCAGCTCCACTCTGACCTGGAGTGGTAGTACCTGTTAGGGCCCCATCAATGGGTTAGGTAGAAAATATGAGTTAAAAAAATGTGTTTTAAAAAAAAAAAAAAAAGATTAGGTTTAAAAAAAAAAAAAAGTATTGAATACCAATTAAGAAGGAGTAAAACAAAATGTCTTCAGCATAAAGTAACCCAACAAGGGTTAACATGTTGTAAAATTTAACCAACCAACCAACCAACCAACACATTTGAACATCTGATGAGTAATTTAGTTCCTGTGACATTCTTTGGGTTTGGTTCATTGAATTTTACCTTCCTACATGAGAGATTCAAAAGTTATGTGCACTCTTATTTTATGGAAGCCGAGCTCATTGTGGATGATTTGAGAGATTCAAAAGTTATGTGCATTCTTGTTTTATGGAAGCTGAGCTCATTGTGGATGATTTGAGAGATTCAAAAGTTATGTGCACTCTTGTTTTATGGAAGCCAAGTTCATTGTGGATGATTTGATAGGCAAAACCATGACAAAATCTGCAGAGAACAAGCTATCTCATCACCAGTTCGCCATTACCATCTCTCGAGCTTGCTAAATCTTCTCATCAGTGGTGGAGGTTGACAGGTGCTCTGTACTTACAATGAATGTGATTTCCTAACCTTTAGGCATAAAATAACCCTAGATGGATTGGCATACCATTAAAAAAAAAAAATTTTCCTAACCTCTCACCAGTCCGGGATCAACGCAAGGTCTTTTTAATGTGAGGAACCACACACAAACCGAAGCTCATGCAATGGCTTGTGTAAAAAATGCTTGGTTCTTGTTGGAATTCCCTTTTTTGGGGGTGTCTCAGGCACTGGGCAATAAACGCAGCCTTGCTCCTTTAAATAGAGGGATTAACTGGGAGGATGGACCCCTGAGAATCACATGGTTTAAGAACTGTGGTTGTGCAATGGAAGAGAGCATAGGGTTGTAGTCTCTGAAATAGATACTACACTTTAATCCTCTCTGCTGTTAAAATTGATCAATCATTCAGGTTTTTAACATTTTGTTTGGTTATTTCCTATAAGTCTGACATGATTGATAAATTATTTATTTTCCCATTAAACTAAACCTAAACCCAACCCTGTCTTCTTTTTTCCTAGTAGATCAATAGATAAATGAATAATTCATCAGTCAAGAGTTTTTTTGATCATGTTAGACTTATAGGAAATAACCTTTTGATGTCACCATAATTTGACTATTTGATGGCATACACTGTGAGTAGGTTGAACAGGCTCTATTCACCGTATCCCAAATGAACAAGGTATGTTAGTGAATTCCTGAAAAGTAACAAGGGAATAGGGAATTCACAAGCAGCCCCCAAACCCTGCATGCATATCCCAATCAGGGGAAAAAAGATGCCCTTGTTTGCCATAGATTTTCTACAGATGCAGTGGCAAGTACGCCAAAAGGCGTTGATTCCTGACGATGATAGAGATGCCCTTTGGATTTTCACCAGAGCCCCTTTAGCCGGATTGTGGCCCTAAATACCACTGGGTATCACCAATCTGCCTTGTCATTTTTTTTTTTTTTTAACAAAATAGCATTTTTCTTGTTCTTTTAAACTTTTAAAAAAGTTGTTTGATTTTAGAATATTTGGTTATAGCTATTTTTATCAATTTTAATGGCAAGCCCCAACCCCTTTTTATCATATGGGTGCTAGAATGCGGTGACTGAGGGTCTACATGTCTTGGGAATGACGTTAAACTCTATCTGATGGTGAGGTTCCAGTTTTGGAGGTTTGGGGAATGTGGAGCACCCCTTCATCACCATTGCTCCCTGGTCCACTCTGACCCGGAGTGGTAGTACCTGTTAGAGTCCCATCTATAGGTTAAATAGAAAAATGTATTTATAAAAAGTTGTATTATCCATTAAGAATTGATTTATTTCAAAACTTTATCGGCATTAAATGACCCACTGAGTTTGATATGCCGTAAAACAAAACAAACCAAACCAAACTAATGTTCATATTTTTAAAAAAAAATTGTCATTTTTTTTTAACAAAATAGCATTTTTCTTGTTCTTTTAAACTTTTAAAAAAGTTGTTTGATTTTAAAATATTTGGTTATAGCTATTTCTATCAATTTTAATGTTTATTTTATGTATCATATTCCTTAATAATTGTTCCTTGTTTTAAACTAACAGTCGAGGCATTCCTAGACTACTACTCACTGCTTGGTGACACAAGGGTTTACCTTTGTTAGCTAACCACGAGTGATGTAGTTTACTTAATCAAGGGAGATAACTCTTTTCTCTTCTTGAACAAACACCCCACTGTTGTAATCTGATAAGTCACTGCTGCTAAAAAAAGGCTCCACCCCTCTCTTTCCCCTCCCACTTCCTATGCCATACAGAACTCAGTTGATATATTCTCACTGCAGAGACTGTGATGAAGGGAATGTTGCTTCCCTTACAAAAGTTTGGCTGTAGACAAATTTAGTTTTTCAAACCTTTTTTTTTTTTTTTTTTCAATTTTTAATTTTTTTTTGAGTACAATGTGGTCTACTATTAAGTAGCCCAAGTACTGACCGGCCCTAATGTCTGTAAAAGAATTGAATTTCAATTTTGCCGTATGGAATAGAGCATCACTACCTTACAGGTTAGATTTTGCCCTATATTTATTATTCCTCTTCTAAGCTAACACCCATCTGTTTTTCTTATTTCAATTCTATAAATATAACTCTCTTAGGCTTTGCTCTAAATAACTTTCTGTTCTTCCTTACTAAACTTATCATTTTTTCTTTTCCTGAAAAAAAAAAGAACTGTCTAAAGTTTTGATTTTATGGTAACAAAAGCAAAAGAAATGTTTATATTTGTTGATTTTAACTTTTCTGGGTTGACAGACTTTAATAAAAGTTGTAATTCTTTTGTAATCAGTCTACGAAAAATATATTTAAAAAAATTGAAATCTTAGTTTTTAGTAAATTTTGGTTTTTATCCTTAATTTTTTTGGTGACTAAAGCAAGAAGAATTAATGTTTATATATATTTATTGATTTTAACTTTTCTGGGTTGATAGACTTTACTAAAAGTAATATTTTAGAATTATATATAAGTTGTAATTTTTTTGTAATCGGTCTAAGAAAAATATAGAAAAAAAATTGAAATCTTAGTTTTTAGTAAATTTTGGTTTTTATTCTTAACTTTGTAATATTATTAGTTTTTTTTTTTGTGACTAAAACAAGAGGAATTAATGTTTTTATATATTTATTGATTTTTGATTTTCTGGGTTCATAAACTTTTCTTTACTAAAAATAATATTTTAGAATTATATATAAGTTATTTTCATTCTTTTGTAATGAATCTTTCTTGTAATAATTGGTAAAAGAAATATATTAAAAAAAAATATTTTATTTGGTTTTATATCCTTATCTTTATTATCATGTAATTCTGTTTGTTGTTGTTGTTCTTCTATATCTGATGATATAACTTTTGGAAATCTTTAGTTTATTACTTTTTTCTTTCATTAATAAAATATATGAACAGCAAAAAAACATTTTTATCTATATTGTCAGTTGTATATACAAATAAACTTTTCTTTAGTAACTTTGTAGTCTTTAAACTTTATATTGATAAAGTTGCTATAGGAATCTAACTTTTTTTTTCTTTCAGTTAATACAATACTAAAAGAAACTAATATAGTAATTCTAGTTGAAATTTCCTGTAGATTATACTTTTATTTTATATTAATGTTCTAAGTTAATTTTTGTGTTTTTTTTTTCTTTCTTATTACTTTTTGTGTGGGTTTATTTGCTACTTGATTAGAATAAAACTTTTTAGAATCTGATATTTTCATTACGACACAGAATTCAATAACCGGTTGTACAAAAATTGGTTTTAAACATGACAACATAAGAACACAGGCTAATAAAGCATTGTTAAAATGATTACTTATTGTGTTGATTTATTTACTAATTACTTAGAACAAAACTTTTTAGAATCTGATATTTTCATTACGACACAGAATTCAATAACCGGTTGTACAAAAATTGGTTTTAAACATGACAACAATAAGAACACAGGCTAATAAAGCATTGTTAAAATGATTACTTATTGTGTTGATTTATTTACTAATTACTTAGAACAAAACTTTTTAGAATCTGATATTTTCATTACGACACAGAATTCAATAACCGGTTGTACAAAAATTGGTTTTAAACATGACAACAATAAGAACACAGGCTAATAAAGCATTGTTAAAATTATTACTTATTGTGTTGATTTATTTACTAATTACTTAGAACAAAACTTTTTAGAATCTGATATTTTCATTAAAACAAATAAATTCAATAAAAAAGAATAATATGGGAGATAGAAACTTTACTAAGTCTATAATGTATATATTATGTTTGTGTCATTTTTTTCTTTTTTTTTCTTCTTTCAAATTTAAAAAAATTTTTGACTTTGACCTGATTTAGAGACAACTATTTATATTGTGTATGTTTGAAACAATATAATATTTATTTATAAAATATCATATTTTTAGTATTTGATAATTCAATAAATAATAATCAGCTTTTAGAAAATTTTTTAAATTTCTCTCGATTTTTAAAAATAAAATAATATGAACTTAATATGAAAGTCACATTAAATTTTTTTGGTTCATTTTTTGTTCATTTTTTTTTTTTTTTTTTCTTCAAATTCAAAATTTTTCCATAAAAGTTTTTTGAGAAATTATCCTAAGAAATAAAAATAAAACATTTTTATAATTCAACAAATAATAATATGCTTTTAAAAAAAATTTTAAAAATTTCTCTCAATTTAAAAAATAAAATAATATGAACTTAATATGAATGTCACATTTAAAGTCTTTTTTTTTTTTTTTTCGTTCATTTTTTTTTTTTTTTTTTTCAAATTCAAATTTTTCAATAAAAGTTTCAATAAAAGTTTTTTAACAAATTATCCTAAGAAATAAAAATAGAACATTTTTAAAAAGACATGTTCCTGGTTCGATACCGGCCCTCGCCAACTCAGCGTACGAGTAGCACAGGGATCTGTGCGGTAAAGCAAGGAGCTGATGGTAGGTGTGGCGCTCCACCCCAGACGCTAAAACAATCTCCTTGGTCTAGCGCAAGTGAAAAGGGGATAGACTCCCTCGCTGTGAGGCTGATACCGATATTAGGCCACCCCTACGACTTTACTATACTTTACTTTACGGATGGGTGTTAATGGAAAAGTCATTCTAAAATGACCTTTTATACTTGTCAACCTTCAGTTGTGACTGTCCCAGATTGAAGATTTCAACTTATGTTTATTCAACACTTGTCTTTTACATTAAGCTTTGTATATATTGAAATGAGAAACAATTGTATTCACTACAAAGAAGATGACACTTGTATTATTCAGGTTCTTTTATTGTCTCTGCTTCTTGTATTGGTTCTATTATTAGAAGATTATTTTGAAAATTCTATTTCAAAACTAATTTTGATTTGCTATTGTTGCGAGTAACAACTTTCTTCTTTTACTAATAATGAACATACATACAAATACTTTCTACTTATAAGTAAGTAAAAAAGAAAACCCTTATATATATATATATATATATATATATATATATATATATAAAATTGTTGGCTAAAAAAAAGCCATATCAAAACACATCGCTTGTGTATTTACTTCTCATACTGTCGTGTAAAAAGTCACTATAAGACGAATAAAAACCTACTTCTAAACAAAATGAAAAATCTAAGAAAGTCCGGTTGGTGTAGGGGTTACGGTTCTCGCCTGTCAGCTTGACAGTTAAGGTTCGAATCACGCACAAGGCGGTCTTCCTATCTATAGCTCTGCTGATGAGGCCTAATAGGCCGAAATGTATATACAGAGATTGATTTTTCTCGATTTGTTTAGCCTTACATTTAAATAGGTATGCCCGCCTAATTAATTAATTATTAATTAATTTCAAAATTAGGTACGACTTCAATTAAGCACATATTCTCCCAAAAATTGTCAGCTAAAAAAAAAAAGCCATATCAAAACACATCGCTTGGGTATTTACTTCTCATATATATATATATATATACACACAGGGTGTTCAGGAGAAATTTGATAAGGAAAAAGAAAAAGTGCTTGGTAACTACAAAATTTAATGGATTGTAAAGAAATTCAACAGGCACAGAAATTACACTACTGTCAACAAGTTTCACTCAAAATAACCACCATTAGTGTCGATCACAGCCTCAATCCTGCTCCGGAACCTGGAGCAAGTTGATGTTAGTTTCCCTAACTACCTTAATTTGTTGATTAACTGGGCTTTTGTAGTACTGGCACGGCTATTGGTGTCTTTCTCAATAGTGCCATATACATAATAATCCATAGGGTTAAGATCTGCAGAGTTCGGAGGTCAAACATTGGGACTGGTGTAGTCATAAAAATTTGCTGACAACCCAGAAGTGTGGCAAGGGGCTGAATCCTGCTGCCATACATATGGCCTACCATTAGCTACCCTTGTTATCCAGGGCTTGACTACAGTAGGCATCTGAGGGTCCTCCAACACTTTTTTCTGCAGACTTTTGAGAACGCAATCAGATCATCTGTTATATTTTCTCCTACTAGCCACAGCCTCGTGGTCTCCATTGCAATTCTCCAGTTCATGCCTGATTGTTTTTACAATGTTTAGGGAGCATTGGGCAGCAACCGTAATCTCCTTATTTTGATGGCCGGCACAGATCATCATGATACAAGTTATTCTCTTCCATGATTCACGTGGGTTCCAGTCATCTATTCAATCTGTCATCACGTATATGAATGAAGAAGGGTCCAAGCTCTTAAAAGATGCATAGTGTGTGTGTCAATACCTTCCACCTACAGAGAAAAATAACCAAATATAAATATGTCAAATTTATCCAGAACAACCTGTGTGTGTGTGTGTGTGTATATATATATATATAAATTAATAAAAATTGAGGAGGGGCATGGTGTAATGGTTAGTCGTAGGAAATTGACTCATCAACCTGAGTTCAAATCTTGGATGAGACTGTTTGCATTTCACATAGCGCTAATACTCTTGGGAAAGTTACGCATCCAACTACTCTCCCTCCAACAATGGGTAAATAGCAGGACTGACTGGGTTCTTTAACCTTGGCTAGGTAACCAGTCTTGGATAAGGAAAACTCTGAATTCAAACCCGTTAAACTCCGCTTAAGAAATTGACTATGTATCTCATCCTACTTGTGCAGAAGTGTTGGTGAATATATATATATATAATTAAATAAAGGGTTTGATTCTGTGAAGGCTACAGAGTTTGACAAGAAACATCTGAAGAAGGCCGAAGGGCACATCATCTAAAATGTTGTGGATATAACAATAAAGGTTAGGACAACATTATTTTGGATCAAATACATTCATCAAATCCATTAAGATTTTTACATGTAAAAAAAGCAGGTTTTTTTTTTTTTTTTTATTTATTTTTTTTTTAAGAGAGATGATGAAAAATTCTCTTTTTGGTGATATAACATATTTTGAAGAATTTTACTATGATTTTAAAGTGTGTGTGTGTATTTGTATATATATATATATATATATATATATATATATATATATATATCGCAACAGAAAAAATTTATACACACACACACACAACCACATAAAAAAAAAAAAAAAAAAAAAATGCACAATGTTTCCTTTCAATACACCCACTTACAGCGCCACATACTCACACCTTAAAATAGAATATTTGATGTCATATTTCAAAACCGTCTCCTTTTTCAAACTTCAAAAAATTTTAAACAGACTGAATGACAAGGATTACCACTCGCTTTTCTCATTATTCTGTGATAAATAATTTATTTTCTTATGCCCTGAAGATGATCTAATTAATAGATCGAAACACTGCAGCGTCGGCCAATAAACTCACCACTTAACCCATTTAAACCTGTGTTTTTTCATTTTTCTTGATATACTACATACCGTCGGATTCACTTCCGTTCTTCACATATATATATATATATATATTCAATAAGAAAGAAAAACTTAAACTGTTGTATGGCTATTATAATTTTCTTTTGACTGGTAACTTAATAAATAACCCCAGTTTTGTCAGACAGCCTTTACATAATAACCTACACACACACACACACACACACACACACACACACACAATGTTACTGTGATTTAAGAAAAAAAGATTAACATATGTGTTATGTCTAAAATGGCTTCCTTTTACTTTTTAACATTTCAACTGAGATGAAAACTAGTATTTCCTTGTTGTATTAGTAATAGTCACAAGCACTTGGGACAGTGTCAGCTGCAAAAGTAGTTGAGCTTTTGAAATCTTCAAACGTGCCAAGTCCTGCTTATTAAAAGGTTAAGTGATTTCTATTGTCTGTACAAATGGCCTCAAGATTTTACAATTTTAATATTTTTCATTCATCTATACATGTATAAAGGGCAGTTGGTATGTATGTATGTATGTATGTATGTATGTATGTCCAGATGAAACTATGAAAATAAAAGAATGAAAAGTAAATATATATATATATATATATATATATATATATATATATATATACATTAGATATCACCATTTCTTGCTTTTTGTGCAAAAATTATGAAGATTTGATTTATATTCAAATATATTTAAAAATCAAAATATACATAGAAATAGCATTGAAATGTTACTTATAAATGTCCAGCATTTGTAAATCTCAAAAGGAAACAAATCAATACACCAGGTTTCCCCACTCTCTCCAAGCAACAATGGGTAGCCACTTCTAGTGTATATATATATATATATATCTTATTATAATGGAGATTGTGTGTTTTTCTGTCTGTAACCGAAACTATATTACTACTGAAGTCACAATTCTCTTTGTTATTTACATCACATTTACCATGATTTTATTTTTATTTATACCTCAATTATTAATAAAATTGTTGTACATTACTTATACTGTTGACCATATCTACATACTGCTAACATGCAATTGTATTTATATATACAACAAAATAGCGGATTACAGTATGAATGGGAAGGCTAATTTGTATATTGATCTTAAAAATTTGATTTTAATAAACATATGCTTAGTATTATTGATTTCTAATTGTTTGGTTTTATCTTAATGAATATAAGCAAAAATCTCGGGGATAAATCTTAAAAGAAATCCCCTAACAAGAAGAAATAACTAATATTATTCTTTACTTCCTATTTTAACTAAACAGTTAAATTAGGAAAATTTACCAATGAAAGACGGGAGTAACGGAAAATGATGGAAGAGTTAGTTTCAAAGTTGTTCTATTTTTCAATCATACCCCCTCTGTTCCAAATCTTTTTATCTGCATTCTTATTCAGTTTCATTAGCCTTTCTAATTTAATATGATATTTTATTATATTAAAACTTAAATACTTGCACCCGGAGGGTGCATATATTTGCTAGTATATATAACTATATTTATAAGTGGGTAGTGCTCAATATCTTTGATAGAGGAAGTATATATATATATATATATATATATATATGTTAACCTATTGGTTTAAAAATCGCATAGGCGAGAAACTGTCAGTTATCAAGCACTGTATTTCATGTTCATGCTACCTTAACATATATGTGTGTGTGTATATTTAAGCCTTAAGAGACCCTTGGGCTAATAGAATTTGGGGCCCCTTCATCCCCATGTCTGTAAATATATATATTTTTAGATGATTTGCTCCATCAAATTTCAAAGTCCTACTCCAGCTAGAGGGATTCAAATTTTCTGAATTGTTTCAAATTAGGTTTGATATGTATAATTTTGATTTTTGGTGGTGGTGGGGCTGTTGTTCTCATCGTTATTGTGGTATGTAAAATCACAATGTTTCTGCTGCTGTATCCTCTGATCCTCAACCAAACTATTCAAAATGATTTCCCAGGTTTGGTCATTACTATGCTCAGATACACAAACACCTGAGGAAGGCCAGAGGATACAGAAATGTAATTTTACATATCACAATAAAGATGAGGACAATAGTCCGAAAAATCAAATTGTTACAAATTAGTTCAAAAGGGCTTCATTAAATTTGAAAACAAACAAAATGTAATTTTACATACCACAATAAAGATGAGGACAATAGTCCGAAAAATCAAAATTGTTTAAAATTAGTTCAAAAGGGCTTCATTAAATTTGAAAACAAACAAAATGTAATTTTACATACCACAATAAAGATGAGGACAATAGTCCGAAAAATCAAAATTGTTTAAAATTAGTTCAAAAGGGCTTCATTAAATTTGAAAACAAACAAAATGTAATTTTACATACCACAATAAAGATGAGGACAATATCCGAAAAATCAAAATTGTTTAAAATTAGTTCAAAAGGGCTTCATTAAATTTGAAAACAAACAAAATGTAATTTTACATACCACAATAAAGATGAGGACAATAGTCCGAAAAATCAAAATTGTTTAAAATTAGTTCAAAAGGGCTTCATTAAATTTGAAAACAAACAAAATGTAATTTTACATACCACAATAAAGATGAGGACAATAGTCCGAAAAATCAAAATTGTTTAAAATTAGTTCAAAAGGGCTTCATTAAATTTGAAAACAAACAAATTTCCTCTGTTTTTATCTTTATTTATTTTTAGTCTTATCATGGTCCCAAAACTAGAGTGGCCTTTGAGTTGCATATTTTACTATCCCACATGTAAATTCAGCACTGTGTATATATGAGAAAGAGCATGTGGTCAGACTCGCCTTCCTTTCATTTGATATCTGTTGAGAAAGTTTCTAATAAAATCCTATTTGGTTTATCATACAGAATTTTTTTTTTATTTCATCCTTTTTCAGAAAGATCAGAAAAATATTCTGGCGTAAGAATACTTTGAATGGCTTTTTTGGGGAATGTGGAGCACCCCTTCATCACCATTGCTCCCTGGTCCACTCTGACCCGGAGTGGTAGTACCTGTTAGGGTCCCATCTATGGGTTGAATAGAAAAACATGAGTTGATAAACAAAATTGTATTATCCATTAAGAATTGATTTATTTCAAAACCTTATCAGCATTAAATAACCCACTGAGGTTGATATGCCGTAAAACAAAACAAACCAAATCAGATAGGAGCCATTTTAGCTCAGTCGGTAGAGCACCCGCCTAGGAATTGCAAGTTTCCTGGTTCGATACCGGTCCCTGCCAACTTAACACATGAGTAGTACAAATTGGGTAATCTGATCTGTGGGGTAACTCTGTGCACTCTGGCCTTCATCAGGTGTTTCTCGTCGAACTCAGGAGCCTTATCATAATTGGGAATGTTCACAGAACTTCAAACCAAACTCTTTATTCAATCTACAGGGGTAGACTGTTCTCATTCCGTTTACCATGACCGGGTACAAGTGTTAAGCTGTTTAACGTATTTATGTTATTTTCGCCCTTGGTCAGGATTGAACCTGCAACTTACAGATGATTGTCACTTAGAACTGTATTAACTCAACTCCTATATCCGTTGTGCCATGTGTACAACTTGATGATTTAGTTGGTTCATTTTACGACATGTCAACAACCAAAATTTATTTGAATCATTAGAATAACTCCAAGACATTAACCACAATGTTAAGTGATCCTTTTTTTCTATCTTCTTACTTTTCTCCTCTTCCTTTATTTATAATTTGTTCCCACCACACGGTCCAAAAAATTAATCTAATTTGGAAGAAATTAAAAAAAAAAAAGAAAAAATTCACATTTATTTTCCTTCAGGAAATGTCATTGGCCTCCATTATTCTCTCCCTCTCTCTCCTCTCTCTTCCTCCCTCTCCCTTTCTCTCCTCTCTCCTTTCTCTCCTCTCTCTCTCCGCTCTCTCCTTTCTCTCCGCCTCTCTCCTCTGTCTCTCTCTCTGTCTCTGTCTCTCTGTCTCTCTCTCTCTCCCTCTCTGTCTCTCTCTCTCCCTCTCTGTCTCTCTTCTCTCTCTCTCCCTCTCTGTCTCTCTATCTCTCTCCCTCTCTGTCTCTCCCTCTCTCTCTCCCTTTCTGTCTCTCTCTCTCCCTCCCTCTCTGTCTCTCCCTCCCTCTCTGTCTTTCATAACTTTTTAAAAAAAATCTGTCTTTACAACTTTGTAGTTAAGTCAATAGTATGACCTCTTATTTTCTCTTCCTCCCTCCCTCCCTCTCACTTTGTCTCTAATAGATCTGCTTCCCGTACAGATTACACTTCTATCAGGCTGCATCCGGCGGCAGTGGCAACAGGAGCAGCTATCATTTTATTTAACTGCTTTTTTCTTCCTGTAATTTTACTCTCTCTCCTCTCTCTCTCTCTCTCTCTCTCTTTTTTCTTTTCTTTTCTTTTAAAAAAAATAAGGGTAGAGAATTAGGTGGTGTTAATTGAGTACTATTTAAAGATATCCCTATAAAAATAAAGGCTATTAATAAAATCTAATATTTTTCATTAATCCATCTATAAACATCATTACCTCTCTATATATCTCTGTCTATTAATATCTCTCTACCTCTCTCTATCTATATATCTTTAGCTATTACTCTCTCTCTGTCTATCTTTCTCTCTTTCTCTGTCTGTCTACTATCTCTCTCTATCTGACTATCTATCTCTTTTCCTCTCTGTTTATATGTTTCTATCTTTATATCTTTACCTATTACTCTCTCTATCTATCTCTGTGTGTGTGTCTCTCTCTCTTTTTGTCCGTCTCTCTCTTTCTTTCTCTTTCTTTCTTTCTCTGTCTCCCTCTCTCTCTATCTGACTATCTCTTTTCCTCTCTGTTTATATGTTTCTATCTTTATATCTTTAGCTATTACTCTCTCTCTCTGTCTATCTGTATGTGTGTGTCTCTCTCTTTGTCTCTCTCTCTCTCTTTCTGTCTCTCTCTCTCTTTCTCTGTCTATCTCTCTCTTTCTTTCTGTCTCTCTCTCTCTGTCTGCCTACTATATATCTCTATCTATCTATCTATCTCTTTCCCTCTCTATTTATATGTTTCTATCTTTCTATCTCTATATATCTAAGTTCCAACACATTTAATCCCAGTTTCTTGTACCACATGTTAATTCACTTCTTGGTACATTTAACTTGGAGAGAAATTCCAAGGTGGATCATTTCTATCAAAAATTAATATTTCCTGAGAGCAATACTGTTAGATATTCTTTAGTCAAGGAAGTTAAAAATTAATTGATAATGTGATTTTTTTTCCAAATCCATTTATCATCTCTTATGGTTTCATCAATTATACTTTGATAAATTTAATATAAAAAGGTCATCTAATTCTAGTTTCTCTTCTGTAATGGCATTCACCTTGGGTCAATTGAGCCAAATCCATTGAATAAAATTCACCTGTGGTAAATTCATGGAAGGAGTAACAAGGGAATAGGAAATTCACAAGCAGTCCCCAAATTCCGCTTACATATCCCGATCAGGAGTAGGAGATGCTCTCGTTTGCTGTAGATTTTCTATGGATGCAGTAACAAGTATGCCAAAAGCTGTTGATTCCTGATATTAATGGAGATGCCCTTTGGATTTTCACCAGAGCTCCTTTGGCCAGGTTGTGGCCCTAATACCACTGGGTTCCAGACCTGTCCACCTTGGGTTGACCTTACAACGAACTTGATTCCTGACTATGATGGAGATACCCTTTGGATTT
This sequence comes from Doryteuthis pealeii, assembly GCA_023376005.1. Classification (NCBI taxonomy): domain Eukaryota; kingdom Metazoa; phylum Mollusca; class Cephalopoda; order Myopsida; family Loliginidae; genus Doryteuthis; species Doryteuthis pealeii. Next base: position 27,620,127 of record CM042155.1, on the reverse strand, counting down.
TTGCCAAAGCCCCGTTGGCAGGGTTATAGCTACTGCATGCCAGACCTGTCTGCCTTAAGTTCCCGACAGCATTGCTCTGACACTACCTTGTCATGATGAGGAAGGGTTGGACTTTAGAAATAATGTGCTAGATGGCCGTTGAGCAAGGAGCTTCGGACCATATGACCTTTAGGCACCCCTTTTGCAATCTCGATTCATAAGGACATTTTTTCATTTACACCGTCAAAATCCGGTTGTTTGTTGGGGGTTAGGTTAGGGGATAGTTTTATAATTAAAAAAAAAACCTCTAAAAACCGTCTGTTAACAAACAACCAGATTTTGACGGTGTAAAGGAAAAAAATGTCCTTATGAATCGAGATCGCAAAAGGGGTGCCTAAAGATCATATGGTCCGGAGCTTCTTCCATCCTCTAACTCTAGTTAGCCAAAGTTGGAAGAGGAGTAGATAATTAAGGCTGTCTGTGACATTTCTTTTAAATTATTTGATAAAGTCAATCTGGCTTCCATTTATTTCAATCAGTTCCCATCAACTATGGAATATTCCCAATTGATAAAGCACTCAATAACTATACAAGGATGCTGTGGGTTGTATTGAACAAATCCTGGAAGCATTACCCCACAAAAAAAAGCAGCTTTACAAATACTTATCTCTTATCACACAAACCATCCAAGATGAAAAAGACATGCTGGATAAATAAGGATAAATAAGTTATTTAACGAGAAAATTATCTAGAAACTATAAATTTCACCTTAACCTTAAAAGATTTTGTTTTGTTTAAAATGTGTTTATTCTATGAATTTCTATTGTTGCTAATAGACTGTGAAAGTGACAGTATTTCTTGTAGGTTTATTTTAAGCAACAGACAATTGTCTATTTACTTACATTGAAAGAAATCATAAAGTTTGGCTTTTACCCAGAATGCACTCTTTTAATTGTTAATACAAATGCACTCAAAGACGACAGATCATTGACAAAATAGTAGAAAACAAAAATCAAAAGATTGAATATAACAAATATAAGTAAAGTAAAGTCGTCGAGGCGGCCTAAAGTCGGTATCAGCCAATCAGCGAGGGAGTCTATCCCCTTTTCACTAGCGCTAGACCAAGGAATTGTTTTTGCATCTGAGGTGGAGCGCCACACCTACCATCAGCTCCTTACTTTACCGCACAGATCCCTGTGCTACTCGTACGCTGAGTTGGCGAGGGCTGGTATCGAACTAGGAACCTTGTGGTTTCTAGCCGAACACTCTACCGACTGAGCTAACCCGGCCCCTTAACAAATATAAAAGAAGGTTAATATAGAATTTATTTAGTATTCACTTTCGTAGTACGCATACTGATATAGAATTCATTTAAATATTAAAAATCTGTGTGGTGTATCAATATTATATTTTTACATTTTCATTTTTATGTTTTTTATATATATATATATATATATATATATATATATTTAATTTTAATTTTATTTACATTTTTATATTTATTTTATTTTATCTTTATAATTGTTTTATTTTTATATTTTTTATATTTGCTATATTCCTGAATAAAAAGTGCATGCATATCTATTAATAATAGAGATTTGCTTCCGGTTTTTGTTTGTAACAAAAAACTATGTCACTGCTTACGTCACATTACCCAAAATCGTCATAACAGAATAAATACACTCAAAATTTGAACATGCAACATTAGACAGTCCTCCTTGTTTTTTAAAACAAGATTTAATAAATACATGAATGGTATTATATATCTATATATAGTTTGTTTTATTTTAATACATATTTAAAATTTACATTTCAAATTGTTTTATTTTTTAATCCTTTAATGAATTTGATGATTTTACTTACTTATGGTACAAACTTGCTGACATTGAATTTTTACTCCCACCCCTCAGGCAATATGTTTCAAAAATCTATTTTTACATCGCCCGGAGGGTGTTTTTTATTTTGTACTAGTCTAAGTTATGATCACATTGACACTGTCAACTACGCTTTGTGACTGACAGTTTCTCGCTTATCCGATGATTAGACCAACTTATATATAAATGTACACATTTTATTTGTGTGCGTGTGTGTCTGTGTAAAACTGGTTTAGTTTTTTGTTTTGTCTTTATTTTATTTCATTTTATTTTATTTTATTTATTTAAATAAAATTAGTAACTTAGTGTTTCCTACAAATCAAATTGGTTCTGTGGTCTGAAAGTAATGAAATATTTTTATATCTTCTGCAGTAAGTAATTACTATGTGTGAAGAGAAATGGAGAAGATAGCCTGGTGTTTTTTTTTTGTTTTTTTAGACCTACTTTCTTTTTTTATTCTAATTTTTTTTAAGAATCAATTTTTGGACCATATTACCTTTAGGCACCTTTTTGATCTCGATTAAGAAAGGACATATTTTTTATTTACACCGTCAATATCTGGTTGTTTGTTAGGGGTTAGGGTTAGTTTTATAATTTAAAAAAATCTAAAAATCGTCTGTTAAAACAACCGGATATTGACAGTGTAAATGAAAAACATGTCCTTTCTTAATCGAAATCAAAAAGGGGTGCCTAAAGGTCGTATGGTCCCAATTTTTTTAAGACTATTTTTTAATGTTCTTTTAGCATACCTTTTTCTTTACCCTTATTTTTATTGTCATATTTTTTTTTACTGTTTTTTTTTTAAATAATTTTTTTACTGTTTTTTTACTTTTTTTTAACTTTTTTTTTCGTGTCCTTTTTACCGCTTTTTTTTTTTTTTACTGTTTAAAAAAAATTTTCACCTTGAAAAATAACAAAAACAAACTGAAATTTAATTTTATGAATTGTAATATTAAAGATTATCAGCCATATGTATTATTGGTCTAGTGCTAGTGAAAAGGGGATAGACTCCCTCGCTATCTGGGTGATACCGACCTTAGGCCGCCCTGCTGACTTTAAGAATCAATCTATTTTGAACAATCTATTTAGATAATGTGTCAAAAAGAATCAATGTCTACTTTTTTCTTCTTTTTCTTCTACTTTTTCTTCTTTTTCTTCTTTTTTCTTCTTTCTCCTTCCTTTTTCCTCTTCTTCCTTCAATTTACCTGCCAACCATCTGAGTGGATTCATTGACAATAAAATTTCACCTTGTTAATCACTGTCTGAAGCAATCATCATCTACTAACAGGACCTGTGGATATACCATGGTGTGATGATTTAGTTTGATATGTTTACTTAAGAGCTATTGCATATAGTTCAATATGTAAAAAGTATAATCATCTTGATTTAACTCTCTCATTCTTTTTTTCTTTTTTTTCCCTTATGTTCGATTAAAACAGATTAGCATTATTGCTTCCGCACAATCACCTCCCCTCCCCTTTCTATATGTCCCCTTCTCTCTTTCTTATTATATTTTTTCTGTGTAGCATGTTATTTTTCTTCCCTTTCTTTCTTTATAATAAAAACGTATGGATCCATTATTTAGCTGAGGTGATGACACTCATGATTAAAAAAAAAAAAAAAAAAAAAAAAAGGGGGGCGGATAAGCAACACCAGATAATCAGGATTTACATTTCTGCATTTCATCTTGGGCAATTTGGATGGTCTAATTTTTAACCAGAATGTGTCGCAAGATGATAACGGTCATACAATTAAGGAACACAAGTATTGATATACAGATTCTTTCCTATTGAACTTAAAGGGGTAGAGTCATTCCCTGGTGTCTGAGACACATGCAAATCTTGCAGATTAGCAAAGTTAGATAAAAGCTCATCATCCTTGTGAGAACCTTATTAAACAAAGGAACCAAACCATCTATCTTTAGTTAAAAAAAAAAAATGAATATGCAAATTTTTCTTTATTCTGTGTTGACATAGACATATGCAAATCTATCAGATTGGCAAAGTGTAATGAAAGGTCATCATCCTGGTGAGAACCATATTAGAATTCACTAAATGTCTGTCCGTACATTTGGACTTTGCTATTTTTGGCGCAATTTCAACCAGAATTTCAGGAATTGTTAAGGTCATTCCTGAAAAGCTTTTAAACTATATTTGGCCAATATTATTTAGCTCAGTCGGTAGAGCGCTCGGATAGAAACCACAAGTTTCCTAGTTCGATCCCAGCCCTCACCACTTTCTATCCCATATATGATAAAAAGAGTTGGGGCTTGACGTGATCAGCTGATTGAACAGAGAGGGCCTCTCTGACTGCCCCGTTTACCCTAAGTAAGGGTCAATGTGTAGTGTTGCATGCCATGAATTGCTCAACCACCAGGGTTCCAATCCTTAAGCATCCCCTCTGCAGTGGTGCAGTCGGTGTATTCTAAAACCCCATCCATTTTAAGGTTTTTTTTTTTTTGTTAACTCAGTCGGTAGAGCGTTCGGCTAGAAACCACAGTTTCCTAGTTCGATACCGGCCCTCGCCAACTCAGCGTATGAGTAGCACAGGGATCTGTGCTGTAAAGTAAGGAGCTGACGGTAGGTGTGGCGCTCCACCTCAGATGCTAAAATAATCTCCTTGGTCTAGCGCTAGTGAAAAGGGGATAGACTCTCTCACTGATTGGCTGATACCGACTTTACGCCACCCCGACGACTTTACTTACATATTTACTTACTTATTTTTATTTTATTTTATTTTTATTTATTTTTGACTTTCCAAAATGAAACTATTTTTTGTAAATGCTGTAAAGTAAGGAGCTGACGGTAGGTGTGGCGCTCCACCTCAGATGCTAAAATAATCTACTTGGTCTAGCACTAGTGAAAAGGGGATAGACTCCCTCACTGATTGGCTGTTACCGACTTTAGGCCACCCCGACAACTTAACTTACTTATTTTTATTTTATTTTTTGACTTTCCAAAATGAAACTATTTTTTGTAAATGCTGTAAAGTAAGGAGCTGACGGTAGGTGTGGCGCTCCACCACAGATGCTAAAATAAAAATCCTTGGTCTAGCGCTAGTGAAAAGGGGATAGACTCCCCCGTTGATTGGCTGATACTGACTTTAGGCCACCCTGACAACTTTACTTACTTATTTTTATTTATTTTTTATGACTTTCCAAAATGAAACTATTTTTTTTATGCCAATAAAGCATCAAGTAAACAACATAACACCATTATTTTGCAAAGGAAGGCCACGAGTAGGATGTGACACAAGGTTGTAAGTATGGAGCATTCAGAATTGTATAGACTGTGTATACTATTAAGTTGCACATTGGATTGGAAATTGCTTTATTCTCTAAGAGTTAGGGCATTTTAATCCTACTAGCAAGATCTGTGTATATGCCACAGTATGATAATTTAATCATTATTGAAATCAGTCAGTCTACTGTTGGTTTGAATAACAGCAACTAACTAAGCCCAACTGAAGCAGTGTCCAAGACAGTTGGTATTTATAGAAATCAAGAATAGTCCATTCATGCATTTGGGTAATTCCATTCCCTGAGTTCTGATTGGCTGATTGGTTTCTATGATATTGTGGAGTTTTATAAATACCCTGTCATTCTGCAGTAGAATTGTGACGAGACAGGATTGTATTAAGTTACAATTGCTTGTTGCCGTGTCTTACCAATTCGACGGTAATTGGAACATAGCTTGATTATTCTTCAATTATTACATTTGATATGTTTACTTAAGAGCTATTGCAAATAGTTTAATATGTAAAAAGAATGATAATCTTGATTTAACTCTCTCTCACTCTTTTTTTTTTCTTTCTTTCTTTCTTTCCTTCTTTCCTTTATGTTCAATTGAAACAGATTAGCTTTATCACTTCCGCATGCTCACCCCCTCTCTATCTTTCCCGTACTCTCTTTCTTTCTTTTTTTCTTATTATATTTTTTCTGTATAGCATGTCCTTTTTCTTCTCTTTCTTTCTTTATAATAAAAACGGAATGGTCTATTTAGCTGAGGTGATGATACTCTTAAGAAATAAGAATTCGCTGGTAAGCAACATTAGATAATCATGATTTACATTTTTGCATTTCATCTTTGATGATTTGGAGTGTCTCATTTTTAACCAGAGGGTGTTGCAAGATGATAACAATCATACAATTAAGGAACACAAGTATTAATATATAGATTGTATAAACAAAAAACCTTGCTATATAAAATACTATATTTGCTCTCTTACAGTAACACCCAAATATACAAAAATTCAGATTATTATAATAATTTATTATTATAATGGTACACAGTAATAACCTACTTGAGTTTCATCATAAGGATCTTCAGGGTTAAATCCACTGAATTAATCAAGATATTGATTAATTACAGCCAATTGCATGTATGTATTTTTTGGCAATGTCGGTTAGTGACAGACTCCCTGAGTGAAAGTCTGTCACTAACCGCCACTAATACTGTGTACCATTATAATAATAAATTTGCTCTACTAACGTATTGAGCACTTTATATTTGTTATATCGCTGTCTTATCATTGTGAAATTTGCATCAACTAACCATTGTGACCAATTTCACCGTTAAGTCACCTTTTTCATATAAAATCATATAGATTATTATAATAATACAGATTAAAATTCATCAAAAATAGATTATAACAAAAATGACTATTACAAAAGATACTTTAATTTAGCTCGATTAGATCCAGATTTAGACCTTGGTGGGCCCCGGGCACTTCTGTTTAGGGGGATCCTCAACTTGCCTCAGCATAGAAATTAAATTAGGTACATGAAAAAAAAAAAATTGCAGTAAAATAAATTTATTAAAAGAAAATATTTTATTTTATTTTTCTCAATTATAATGCCTGTAAAAATAAACATTAGAATATTTTTCACGTTGATCCCAGGGGGGCATCCCACCCCCAGGCGACACCTGCCCCCTAGATTTAAAGGGGCAGGGATGGGTTTATTGCTTAGTGCCTGAGCCGCCGCCTTGAGAGGGAATGCTGATGGGATCAACACATTTTTTGCACCCACCACCCATGAGCTTCGGTTTGTGGGTGGTCCACATTAATAGTGTCTTGTGCCTAACCTGTACAACGTGGGGTACGTGGTAAATATCTTTTATCATACGAAAAAGTGATATAATTCTTTCTAGCTTTGAGCAAATCCCCATTTTTTTTTTAGTAAGAAAACTAATTTTATACTTATCACAGGTTTTATAAATGAAGTCTGGGTTCCCTTTGGGTATTGAAGCCCTGAGCAATTGCCCCCCCCCTTCCCCATAAATCAGGTTCTGGGCTTAAACAATAAATTAACACAGCTTAACACCTCTACCCCAGCTATGGTTAGCGGAATGAGAACAGGATACCCCTGTAGACTGAATAAAGGGTTAGGTTCAAAGTTCCGTGACGGCTCCCGATTACGACAATTATGACAAGAAAGTTCCCGAGTCCAACAAGAAATACCTGAAGAAGGTGGAGGGCATATTGACTGAAACGTTGTACAGATAACAATGAAGATGAGGACAATAGTCCGAATAATGCAGATTCATTCCACCCAGCCAGAAGTCACATTTGTTTTCCTAATCCACCCCAAACAATAGCCTTTATTTAAATGTAATATTAAACATATTTAGAAGTCTTTGATTTATTGGAAATAACAGGTAACTTTAAATGAAAAGGCCATTTTCAGCCATTTATTGATAAATCCTTATAGAAATGGGACACTGGACTTAGAAAATTCTCAACAGGATGTTAAGAGGTAAACAAAAAAGGATTACAAAATAAACTCATTCACTCACACTTTTTTAAAAAACTCATTGCACATTCGGTTTTCCGGTTAACGCCGGGGGTCCAGCGAGCTTCGGCCACTGGACTTGTCGAGAGTTTAATAATAGCGTCGATCCCAGGGGGCTATCCCCCCAGGCAACGACACAATTTTTGTTCTCTCCCACCCATGAGCTTCGACTTGTGGGTGGGCCCACATTAAAACGAGGCCTTGTACCCAGCCCATACAAGTAGGGTATGAGGCAAATACCCACACATTGTAAAATGAATTCTTGTCTATTTTGGCTTGAAGAGAAGCTGGGAGTGGTGGGACCGAGGGAACCCACAAGGGAACTTGTTGGATGATGTTCATAAAACTATTCTTGTAGGCCTTTCTATCTGTAGTGATTTCAATTCTTATTAAGTTGCCTACTATCAGGCTAAATTAAGCTTGGTAAATCTCCCTCTTGCTAGTTGAGATTTTTATTTATTTATTTTTTTTCCACTTTTAAGCATTATCCTTTGTGTAGTATTGATGTAAGCACATATAGGTTGAGTGGCCACACCCTTGCATTCCTAACCTCTATTAGTGAATCAGCAACAGTTATTTTAAAGGCAACAACAGGATGAGATTTTCAGGCCTTTTCATATTGTACCCTTCATTGTAGTGTAATGGTTAGCAAGCTAGTCTCGCAGATCCATTACTGTTAAATAATGAGTTTGATCCCCACTGGATTACCTCATGCTTGAGGCCTTGTGCCAAATCTAAGCTATGCTTTTTTTTATTTATTTATTTTTTTTTTTAGGGTGTTCCATCTGGTGTAATGGTTAGCAAGCTAGTCTCGCAGATCCATTACTATTGAATAATGAGTTTGATCCCCACTGGATTACCTCATGCTTTAGGCCTTGTGCCAAATCTAAGCTATGCTTTTTTAAAATTATTTATTTTTTTTTTAGGGTGTTCCATCGTGGTGTAATGGTTGGCAAGCTAGTCTCGCAGATCCATTAGTTAAATAATGAGTTTGATCCTCACTGGATTACCTCATGCTTGAGGCCTTGTGCCAAATCTAAGCTATGCTTTTTAAAAAAATGTTATTTTTTTTAAGGGTGTTCTATCATGGTGTAATGGTTAGCAAGCTAGTCTCGCAGATCATTTACTGTTAAATAATGAGTTTGATCCCCACTGGATTACCTCATGCTTGAGGCCTTGTGCCAAATCTAAGCTATGCTTTTTTTTATTTATTTTTTTTTTTTTTTTTAGGGTGTTCCATCTGGTGTAATGGTTAGCAAGCTAGTCTCGCAGATCCATTACTATTGAATAATGAGTTTAATCCTCACTGGATTACCTCATGCTTGAGGCCTTGTGCCAAATCTCAGCTATGCTTTAAAAAAAATTTTTTTTTTTTTAAGGGTGTTCCATCGTGGTGTAATGGTTAGCAAGCTAGTCTCGCAGATCCATTACTATTAAATAATGAGTTTGATCTTCACTGGATTACCTCATGCTTGAGGCCTTGTGCCAAATCTAAGCTATGCTTTTTTTTATTTATTTTTTTTTTTAGGGTGTTCCATCGTGGTGTAATGGTTAGCAAGCTAGTCTCGCAGATCCATTACTACTGAATAGTGAGTTCGATCCTTAATGGATGCCCTATACTTGCAATCTTAAGTCACATCCTTCTAGTTGCAAACTGGTTGGATAAAGAAGAGTTCCTTGCTGGATGCCCCATACTTGAGACCTTATGTCGCATCCTACCCATGCCAAACAGGTTGGGTAAAAAAGAGGGAGTTCTATCATAGTGTAATGATTAGCAACCTAGTATTGCAGATCCATTACCACTGAATAGTGAGTTTGATCCTCACTGGATGCCCTCATACTTGCTTAGTAACCCCCCCCCAAAAAAAAACCCCCAGTTTTTCAGATACATTACTACTGAATAGTGAGTTCGATCTTTGTTGGATGACCCATGACCTTGTGTAACATTCTACTCTTCACCTAGGGCCAGTGTATACTACCCCTGACCCTCTCAACTGTGGAGGGTGCCTGCTTGTTGAGAACCCTGGAAGGGCAGATTTCATATATTTTCTATGAATACTAAATGTAAAATAGGCAGAGTTGCCTATTGTTTGTATCAGCTAGACAATGAGGGTGTCTATCCCCTTTTCACTTAGTGCTAAACACAGTTCACCCTACTGCTGGAGGGAGAATAGTTGGATACATATCTTTACCAAGAGTATTAGTACTATATGAAATGCAAACAGCCTCATCCAGGATTTGTACTCTTGTTGGTGATAACTATTATACATGTCTCCACATATTTACTGTAGATTTGGTTTGTTTTGTTTTACGGCATATCAACCTCAGTGGGTCATTTAATGCCGATAAAGTTTTGAAATCAGTTAATTCTTAATGGATACACAATTTTTTTTTTATAAATACATTTTTCTATTTAACCCATACATGAGACCCTAACAGGTACTACCACTCCGGGTCAGATTCGACCAGTGAGCAATGGTGATGAAGGGGTGCTCCACATTCCCCAAATCTCCAAAACTGGAACCTCTACTCTACTGGAACTGTACTGTAGAGACAAGTTTATTTTAGCTGATAATGCTAAAGTCATTTCTTAAGAAGCGATTTAACTTTGAGAAACAAAAGTCAATTAAAATCTTAGGATTATTTTATTTATTTATTTATTTATTTTTTTTTTTTTAAGATTTGTTAAGAAGGAAAAGCATTATAGAATGTTGAAAAAGATTATAAAATGAATATAAATGCCAAATATTCTGGGTAAAAAAAAAAAGAAAAGGCAACCCACTCACTAACTAACCACTTCATTTTTTATTCATTCATGTGCAAAGAGATTAATTGAGTTAATTATATTTAAGTGGAAGGTTATCTTAAACAGCAGCAGCAGCAGCAGCAACATCAATGACACCTTATCACTAGAAAGATGTTTCATGTTTAAGTTATTTACTAATCTTAGCTTAGTTATGTGGTACAAGGTCACCTAGTAAGAATCAAACTCATTAATAAGGGTCTGTTAATCTAGCTCCCTAACCATTACATCATGTAAGGTGCCCAATATCCTCTTTTAATTATTTAGTTATTGTTGTACCGGCCGTTCCTACAGTGGAGAACATGCACCGGTTCTCACTATAAATAGTGAGACACCGAGTGGAAAGGAGGACTGTTCCCGTTAACGACAAGCTAGTCGTACATGTACCATTAATTGTAAATACACTTGTCTTATTTTACCCCATCTCGACTTGACTTCTTTTTACTGTTGGGACTAACATCACAACAGTTTGGCGACGAGGATGAGATCCAAACTGTTGTGATGTTAGTCCCAACAGTAAAAAGAAGTCAAGTCGAGATGGGGTAAAATAAGACAAGTGTATTTACAATTAATGGTACATGTACGACTAGCTTGTCGTTAACGGGAACAGTCCTCCTTTCCACTCGGTGTCTCACTATTTATAGTGAGAACCGGTGCATGTTCTCCACTGTAGGAACGGCCGGTACAACAGTTATCTTACTATTTCTTTGAATTTTTAAGATGAGGCTTGATAATTTTTTATCATTTGAATTATTTGGACTATTGTCCTCATCTTTATTGTTATCTACACAAGGTTTTGGCCGATGTGCCCTCTGGCCTTCTTCAGGTGTTTCTTGTCGAACTTAAGTTTGACAAGAAAGTTCCCAAGTCCGTGAAGAAACACCTGAAGAAGGCCAGAGAGGGCACAAAAGTCTGAATAATCCAAATAATAAAAAAATTCTTAACTTAGTTGTGGCACAAGGACAGGAGAATGGGGCACCTAGTGAAAAAATCCAAAGGGTGTCTCCATTATTATCAGAAATCAATGGCTTTTGGCATACATGTCACTATTTGTTTCCTTTTCGTCCATTAAGGACGATGGCGTAGTGTCCAAAATAAAAAAATAAAAGATTTTATCTGCATCTGCGCAAGTGACTCTGCAGGCCAATTCTTGAGTGACAGTCTTTGGTGCACTGAATGCACACAAACTGTGATGCTTTCTGGGGCTGCAGGCTTTTATCTCTCTTTCTGGCTCTCTCCTCTGTCGAGGCTACTCTCCTCTCTGCCTCACCCCCCTCCGTGCCTTGCTTAATGTTGAGGCGTCTGTGAAAAATTTGCAGCAAACAAGGGCATCTCCTTCCTCTGACTGTGATATGCATGCAGGGTTTGGGGATGGCTTGTTAATTCCCTATTCAATCTTTTAATGAATTCACTATCTTGTTCATTTGGAATATGGTGAATTTGTTGAATGGAGCCGGCTCAACCACACTAAACTGCATCTGATAATTATTGAAGTCAGTCAGTCAGTCTACTATTGGTTTGAACAACAGCAACTAGCCAAGCACAACTGAACCAGTGTCAAGACAACTGGTACTTATGGGAATTCAGAATAGTCCACTCATGCATTTGGGTGATTCCATTCCTTGAGTCCTGATTGGCTGCTTGGTTTGTATGATGTTCTGAGGCTTCATAAATGACCTGCCATTTTGCAGTAGTCTTTGCAGCAAACCAGATTCGTATTGAGTTACGATTGTGTTAGGGAGAGTTATCTCCCCCTAACGATTCGAACCGGACTCTCAAAAGAGGAGAGGGAAACAGACTGTACAGCAGATCAGAACCGAGCGGGTGACACACTTGTATCGAACATCAAGCTAGAACTCTAATCCAAACCCATCCACTGTATCCCCTGTCAGTGAAGAATAAATAAAACAAGTATTGTTATTGTTAACAATTTCCCTGTTTTTATTATCATTTCTGTTATTCCTACATCTTGGATACAACAGATTGTTTGTTGCCTTGTCTTACCAATTCGACGGTAATTGAACTAGTATGATTATTCTCAATAATATATTTTGAGTTTGGTGAGTGTTGATCAGTTACCAGGTCCACTCTAACCCACAGTGGTAGTACCTGTTAGGGTCCATCTATGAGTCAAATAGATATGTTTAAATATTTTTTTATTTGATAGGACAATGTGCAAAAGAAAACCCTCTTAAGACAAACTACAACAAAATGTAAATATAAACATACAATGAATGTGATTTCTAACCTTTGGGCATAAAATAACCCAAGATGGGTTAATATGCCATTAAAATTAATCAATCAAGCCTTATCTGTATATATTAATTCTATTAACATTTGCACTTGAATACAAATTTAATTATTGGTTGAACTGCCCTTGTCTACTTTTGTTAATATATATTTGATCATTAGAATGAACTAGCAGGACCTGTGGATATACCACAGTATGATATTTTATTACATTTGATATGTTTACTTAAGAGCTATTGCAAATAATTCAATATGTAAAAAGTATTAATCTTGATTTAACTCTACTCTTTTTTTCACCCTTTCCTTCTTATCATTATATTCATTGAAACAGATTAGCATTATCACTTCCATGCATTCACTCCCTCTATATTTCCCCTTCTCTCTTTCTTTCTTATGATATTTTTTCTGTGTGGCATGTCCTTTTTCCTCTCTTTCTTTCTTTATAATAAAAACAGAGGGTCCATTATTTAGCTGAGATGACAACACTCATAAGAAATAAGAATTCGGTGGATAATAAGGATTTACATTTTTGTAAAATTCGCCAGATAATAAGGATTTACATTTTTACATTTCATCTTGGATGATTTGGAGTGTCTCATTTTTAAAGCAGAGGGTGTTGCAAGATGATAACGATCATACAATTAAGGAACACAAGTATTAATATAGAATTGTATAAACAAAAAAAACCTTGCTAATTAAAATACTATATCTGCTCTCTTATAGTAACATCCGATATACAAAAATTCAGATTATTATTATAATAATTCATTATTATAATGGTACACAGTAATAACCTACTTGAGTTTCACCATAAGGATCTTCAGGGTTAAATCCACTGAATTAATCAGATATTGATTAATTACAGCCGATTGCATGTATGTATTTTTTGGCAATGTCGGTTAGTGACAGACTCCTGAGTGACAGTCTGTCACTAACCGTCATTGCCAAAATATACACACATGCAATCGACTGTAATTAATCAATATCTTGATTAATCAATATGATGTGGTTGTACAATTAAGAAACAGGAGTATAATATATATATGTATTATCTGCGTTATTCGGACTATTGTCCCCATCTTCATTGTTATTTGTACACAAGATGGGGCCAATAGTCCGAATAACGCAGAAATACTAATCTTCAAGCTCATTTCAAACATTCAGAGAAATTATATATATATATATTTAATAATTATAATGAATTATATTTTGATGTTAAATTGTCACGAAAGTCCATTGTCAGTGTTATAGGAGTATAACCTATCTACATAATGGAAATATCCTACTACTATTATAAGTAGCATAGACAATTGTATCTTGAAGAGTAAGCAATGCGATTCAGTTCTAGACTGTATTGTCAGACGTATACTCACTTCCTTCTATAAATTCTACTTTCTCTGTTCAATAACTTGTGTCAACTTTCACCAGTTTTTTGTCTTATTTGTGACCCTTAACACACCAAACAGTCAGACAGTTCTATTTTTTAGCAATATTTTAAACAGTATTTTTATTGAATGATATACCATTGTTTTGTTGTATTGTCTTCTACCATCTTTTAAGCAATATATCAAGACATAATCAAAGAACAATATTGACTGAACAATAATGATATGAATGAATGAAAAAACTTTCCAGCCAAGTTTGATCACCAAAGAAACATACTGTCTAGTTGTTATACTAATTGCATATTATGCCCGTTAACTAATTTTGGTTGCTATTCATTGATTGTTGATTTAGCTGGTCTAGTTGGGGGTGGGGGGTGGGAGAGGAGGACTTGTCTGGATCAATTGCTTGATTGTTCCAGAAGGAACTTCCAATTGTAGTTATTTTTTTCTGACGTCACCATGTCAGTAACGAACAATAGCAGCAACTATGGGATGAAAATCCCACAACAAACTCTACAAAATACAGCCCAGCTTAAAGAAAGGACACTTGATCCTAGTAATACCAGAAGAGAAGAAACCACTATCACCGGCTATGCATTGGCCACACTAGATTAACCATGGATAATCCCATGGGATGATGATATGATTAATTTTTTAATTCGTTGCCGTTAATGAGTTTTTGAATAAAAGAACATGTTAATGGTAAATATATGTAGATTGTTTTTCGTATTTCTGTTTTATTTAGATTTCGTAATTTTCTACTTAATGTTTTTTTCGATATATGAAGAATAAGACATCCCGAACTCTACAAAATACAGACCAGCTTAAAAGAAGGACACTGATCCTAGTATACAAGAAGAGAGAAACCATATCACCCAGCTATGCATCGGCTACACTAGATTAACCACTCCTTCATTCTAAAAGAAGAACCTCCACCTAAATGTTCATGGTGGAAACCGGTATACAATAAAACATATTCTGATTGAGTGCACACACCCCCTCCATACTCACATCATTGGTTTTTATAATTTTTTAAATAAATTTACAGCCTTTTGTTTATTACCATCTGGGCTTAAGTAGGGTTTCATTCATAGAGTCCAGTGATTTTTTGGTGAAGCAGTAGTGGAGGGCGATGGACGACTATTTATTAGTATGGATCGGTTGACGATGAGACATAGCTAAGATAGAAATGCAAGGTTAACAGCTGAAAGGTTTGTCCCGTTCCCCAAAAAAAACTTTGGGCCTTGTGCCAGATGTGTGTTCGGCTGTATCCTTGTACCGACTTTATGTAAATAAATGAGCTGTGTTTTTTTCGTGGAGTCGGATGCAGGGATGCAACGTCACACAAAATGTTAACAGCATGGACAAATATTTGGAAAAATAGATCCCAAGATATATAAAACTTTTTGAAAGAACCGGCCTCCTATCAGGATGTAAGTTCATAGACCTAAAAAATACCCACACACTTTTTGATGTAAATTCTAACAGAAAACTTGATTTCAAAATGAATAAACCCTATACTATATCTAATTACAATAGAAGCAAAATCTGAATGATATGCGGGTGGCTGCACACATGGCAGCTGTACTTACAAAGAATAAACAAAACGTATTCGGCAAAATAACCCAATGGTTTGACATGCCATAAACTCAACCAAAAACCCACCATATCAGATGAAAAATATTTAAAAAAAAATTTGAATGCCAACAAGAATGAATAAGCAAAAATGTTTCGGCATTTGAGGGTTGACATGCTGTAAAATCCAACCAAACCAACCAACCAAACCATCATCTATCATACATATATAAAGGTCATTGAAGTGTATGTATATATGTATGTCTGGATGTAACTACAAATAAAAACAATTGATGACAAAGTATATATTATATATATATATATATATATATATATATTATACACACATTTCAATTCTTAAATATCTTTGAATATAAATCAAATTTATAATTTTTGCACAAAAAGCAGACCTAATATTTAATGGTGTGTGTGTATATAATATATATTATATATATATAAGGTTTTGTTTAGATAGGCTTTTTGCCGATAATTTTTTGGAAAAAGTGCTTAATTGGATCGTACCTAATTTTTTGAAAATTAATTATTTAATGAATTAGGCGTGAATACCTATTAAATGTATAGCTAAACAATCGAGAAAAATCAATCTCTGTATGTAATTTCGGCCTATTAGGCTCATAAGCAGAGCTATAGATCGGAAGACCGTGCGCGATTTGAACCGGACCGTCAAGCTGACAGGCCGATCCCTAAACCCCAACACAACGAACTTCTTAGATTTATGATTTGTTTAGAGTAGGTAAATTCTCTTCTAGTGACTTTTATTACACGACGATATGGTAGTTGTAAACAAGGTTTGTTTAGAATGGCTTTTTGCCGATAATTTTTTGGAGATAAGTGCTTAATTGGAGTCGTACCTAATTTTGAAAATTAATTAATTAATAATGAATTAGGCGGAATACTATTAATGTATAGCTAAACATAATATATAAACTAATAATATATATATATTAACACACATTAAATATTACTGGTTCTTGCTTTTTGTGAAAAAATTATGAAGATTTGATTTATATTCAAAGATATTTAAGAATTGAAAGATACATAGAATAGCATTGAAATTCTACTTAAAAATGTTCAGCATTTGTAAATCTCAAAGTAAACAAATCAATACACGTCTTCCCCCCCCTCCATCCAGGCGACACTGGGCAGCCACTTCTAGTGTTTTATAAAAATGATCTTGGAAGGACATGAGTACATATGACTCTGTTCCCTGCCCCGCCCGACTACTAGGTGATGTTCATCTTATCACTAGAATACTACAATGATTTGCAATCTGAGGTGTGATGATGATGATGTGCTCTAAAAGTCATCCACATCATAGTCCAATTCCAGATGCGAATATTGGAGAAAATAAGAAGATCACATTTAACAATGAATTTCATATGAAAGTAAACTCTTAAGATATTTTTTATTATTTTTTTGCTCCATTGGATGTTTTTACTGACCTTATTTTAGAACCACTGCACGTGCGCATGCATATCAATACTCGTGTCTTCATATGTGCACAATCTTTTCCTCCCTCTGCTGCTGTTGCTGCTGCCGCTACCTTGACTGTGCACGCTCACGTGTATGCACTAAATCCAAAGACCTAAGAACCAATCACAATTTCTTCTGTTTTCTTCTTCTTCATCTTCATCAATATGAAAGCAGAAAGAGAGAGAGAGAGAGAGAAAAAAAAGAACTCTTTAAAGATTGTATACTTTAATATTGTCTTCATAAAAAAAGAAAAAAAAAAAGAAGAATTAATAAATCTATAAATTGGATTTTTTTCAAAGCCTCGTCTCAAAAATTCTAACTAATGAATAAATCTAGTAGAACTTTTTCCCAACCCCACATGACATTGTAAGCTTCTAAGACCGGCTTTATTAACAGCTGTATTGTAGGCTAAATCTTTCTCTTTTATAATTCATATATACAGTTCTGGTCTTCATTATAAGCATCTCTTTCATTCTTTTTGTTATATCTTTAGAAATAGGACTAATAATAATAATAATGAAATTTATTGTGTACAGTGCTCAGGTGCACACAACTCATCAAAGTCTCATGTCAAGTACACAGAATAATGTATTAGTGTCAGGAACATGAACAGTTTACAGTAGTAATATGCATGTATCTGTGCATATGTGTGTGGAGAGTGGCATCAGGTAGTGTCGGCGGACTACAGGAAGCATGGAGGTTTGAAAGACTCAGTGCTTCGGCAGCTACAACAGACGCGGGCAGTTTATTCCATGTCTCCACAACTCTGAGCGTGAAAAAATGTTTCCGAAAGTCATGTGAGCGATGGCTGTTTTCTGACTTTGCCCATGTGTGTTAGAAGATGGAGATCAAAAAGGTGCTCAAGGTTGCTGTTGTTAGATGATTAATGACCTTATGAGCGTTTACCAGGTCAGTTGCCAGATGCCGAAGTTTCAACGAATCCATTCCCAGGGCAGCGAGACGTTCAGAGTATGGCAGATGCCTGATGGAGGGTATTCGTTTGGTTGTACGTCTCTGTACAGTTTCTGGAGTTTAATAGATTTATTTAAACTCATTTTCTTTATCATTTGCTCTTTTTTTTAGGGTTGGTTTAGCTCAGTCGTAGAGCATCCGACTAGGAACACAATGTCCTGGTTCGATACTGGTCCCACCAACTCAGTGTATGAGTAGCACAGTGATCTGTGCGGTAAAGTGGGAGCCGATGGTAGGTGTGGCGCTAACTCAGCCGCAAAAACAATCTCCTTGGTCTAGTGCAGGTGAAAAGGGGATAGACTCCCTCGCTGTCTGGTTGATACTGACTTTAGGCCACTCCGACGACTTTTTTTTATTTGTCAATAGACCAAAGCAGATTCACTAGATTCGTGTTTTTTTTCTTCTTTTTTTTCTTGTCTTCCTTTATAGATATCCTACATTCTATACTAAAATATAGAATATCTTTTTTATTGATTATCTAGATATTCTACAATTTAATTAATATTAATTGAAATTATTCAATATTAATTCTGATTGATATCAATTGATAAAATATCAATTCGATTAATTAATCGAAGTGAATTCAAATTCTGGACGAGGCTGTTTACATTTCATATAGTGCTAATACTCTTGGAAAGGTATGCTCCAATTAAATTCCCTCCAGCTATGGATATAATAGGGCAGACTGGGCTCTTTAACCTTGGCTAGGCTACCAGTCTTGGAGAAGAAAAACTCTGAATTCAAATCTGTTAAACTCCATTTAAGAAACTGACCTTGTGTCACATCCTGCTCATGTGAAGGGATTATTATATATTTTATATATATGTGTGTGTGTGGTGTGTGTGGTGGAGTAAAATTAAGTTTAATGTTTTCATTGTAAACTCCCATATTATAATATAAAAAAGTTTTCTTGTTTCCTTTTAGGGGCGGTAATCACAAAGCAATGCTGAAAAGATTTATGCTTCTCCTCCCTAATTGATATTTAATTATTACCTTTTGAAAGGAGGTCATCAACTAAAATAGCCTTTGACCCCCCTCCCATTCCCAACCCCCTTTAAGTGGGGGTAAATCAAAAGGTGACCATTTAGTGTGGGTTTATTCTATAATCATGACAGTAGGGCTCATACTGGCTTTTAGCAAAATCCTTTTATTTTTCACTGCGGGTTTAACAAAAAGTTTTAAAATTTTCTGTTTTAAAAAAAAAAATTTTTTTTAAGGTTGAAATTAACTTTTGTCTCTCTTCTCTCTTCTCTCTCTCTCTCTCTATATATATATATATTATATATTATATATATATATATATTATATATATATATACACACACACACACACACACACACACAACACATCGCACGAGCAGGATGTGACTAAGTGTCAATTTCTTAAGCATAGTTCAACAGGTTTGATTCAGAGTTTTCCTTCTCCTAGACAGGTTGCCTAACCAAGGTTAAAGAGCCCAGTCTGCTCTACTATGTATCCATAGCTGGAGGGAGAGTAGGATTCATACCTTTCCCAAGGGTATTAGCGCTAAGTGAAATTCAATTACCACATTCAGGATTTGAACTCGGGGCGACGAGTCCATTTCCCATGACTTTAACCATTACAACGCACTTCCATCAACTTTTATCAATATAATTATTTTTCAAGTTGCTTAACAAAGAAAAAAAGAACACTTTTTAGCAAAGTAAATTAAAGTTGGTGTAGAGACCTATTGTAGAGAAGGAGTCTATCCCCTTTTTGCTAGTGCTAGACCAGGAAGTTGTTTTTGCTGAGCTGGAGCGCCACAACTACTGTCAGCTACCCACTTTACCACACAGATTCAGATTACCCAATCTATGCTACTCATGTGCTAAGTTGGCAGGGGTGACACAAACAACTGTCTCAATAATAGATTCAATAATTAATTTCAATGGTTAGTATTGCAATGTATATTTCAATTAAACTTAGTTTAAAAAAATATTTTTCAACATTAAATGTATAGTATTTTGGTTTTTTTGTTGTTTATTTTTTTTAAGCAATACGTAATTAAAAGCAACCTTTCCCCTAAAACCGTAACCCAATTCGCAAAATGTTATATTCATAGACTGTAGTTAAACTGTCATTGGTAACAAAAAAAAACTTTCCGTTTTAATTTTCTGATCTAAATCAGAAATCAGCCAAATGTTATGGGTAAGCATGGTAGAATAAGGCTGATTACTCTCTTACATTGAAAATTAGTGGACTAGTGGAATAGCCAATGAGATGGAATATCTCACACAAACACGCACAGAACCATAATGGTCATGTCAAAGGAAATGGACATGGTGACCAAGTTCAAATCCTGGTTGAAGTTGTCTGTATTTTCATAGCGCTAATGCACTCGGATAGGTATGCATCCAAGTATTCTCTCTCCAGCAATGCGTAAATAGTATGGCAGACTGAAATCTTTAACCTTAATATAACAACCAGTTTCGTAGAAGGAAAACTCAGAATCCAGACCTGTTAAAATCCGCTTAAAATCACCTTGTTTCACACCTACTCTTGTGGAGGGGTTGATACATACATAATATACACACATACTTATACACCTCGTTCAATAGCCACTTGCAAATGTAGTTATGCTGGTGTGTTGTGTGTAAATATAGTGTGTCCTAAAGAGCCCGTATGCACTTTAAACATAATTTTTTAAAAAATGCACACGGACTTTGTGCACCTTGTGGATATTTTAGGTATACCAATTTTATGAACAATATGAATGTTTCTAATATTCTATAAATGTCGATAAATATCTAAAATAAATTTTTTTTGACATTTTTGTATTATTTTCTCTCTGCTGAGTAAACACAGAAATGAAATAGTTATTTACTAAGCTTTGTTTAGGTGTGGCACAAGGCCAGATATATGGAGCACCAGCGAGGCTCAAATTGACTGCCAATCTGGTCTTGCTAAAAATATCAGCATTGTGATAATTTTGATAAAACTGATTTTCTTTCTTTCTTAAATCAGATATTATATAACATTATTTCTATTAAAAAAAAAAAAAAAAATAGTGCTAACTCCTACACTCTGAGCATTTCGATGGTTTATATCCAATTGGAAGTCTGATGTCTAAATAAATGTGTTTGATGTGTTATATACTAAGCTATTTTCATTGATTGTAGCTGTTTTTTGCTCTCAGTGATCCAATATATCTCCTCTACCCACACAACTTCATTATAATTATGCCCGCAACCTCTAATCTATCTCTCTCTTTCTCCTCTCCCCCTCTCTATGTGATGCATAAAGAGAGGCTGCACCCACATGATCAGTTCAGTGTAGAAAATCCAACTGAATATAGCCACAATTTAATATACCCTTTCTTTCTCTCCCTCTTTCTGTCTGTCTCTTTCTCTCTCTCTGTATGTAGCGCATAAAGAGGCTGCGCCCACATGATCAGTTCGATGTAGAAAATCCAACTGAATGCAGCACAAATTATACATACCCTTCCTTTCTCTCTCTCTCTCTCTCTTACTCCCTCCTCTCTTTTCTCATCTGTCTATCTATATCTCTCCTGTCTGTTTCCCTATTCGCTGTGCATTAATTAAAATTGCATGGTCTTGTCGTACAAGCACAGCACAGCACATTGCCTGAGCTGAGCTGAAATGGCCGATGATAGCAAAGGATTTTAATTTTTTTAAACAGTCATTTTTTTAGATTATTTGCTACAACCAAGGAACAAGGAACGAAGCACTTTGGACGATCATTTTTTTATGCAGGCCTTGTGTCTTCTTCAAACGCTTTTTACATAGGATTACTACTGTGTTCATAGCTGCTGCTTCTACTGTCTCGACAGCATTGACTCTTCTCTTCTCCCTCCTTCCTTCTCTTTACACGGACTACTTTATTTTGTGATGTAGACTATTGATAAGGTAACCACTGTTTTTGACTTTTTATTTAACTGTTTCATTCATTTATCAGTTGCAAATGTTGTGTCTCTTTTAAAGTCAATCTCTAGATTCGTTATTCTCAATACGTGTGTTAAAATAATAATGCTGCAATTAGGAATTTATATATAAAAATACCGTTTCCTTCATCCCTTTAAGGAAAGACTGTTTTAGTGTTTTTTATATATGCATTCTATTGAGAGGAACCTCTCTCCCATATATACACCTACATATAACGTGTGTGTATGATAAACTATAAGAAATCTGCATTTTTTTTTGTCAGTGAGGGCATCCAAGGAGAATTCTTTTCTTTCCTGACAATCTTTGGTTGGAATATTTATAATGCAAGAATAAAAGATAAAGTATGTGTGTGTGTGTGTGTGGGGGGGGGGAGAAAAACAAAATTTTAAAAAAGTAAGGGGGAAAACAACAACAACAACAAAAAACCCTTATTGTTAGTTCTTCATTTTATTATTCAATTGGTTATATAAGTATATTTTTTGCTGTAAATATTCTTATTTTTATTTGCACACAATTTGTCTTTTATTTAAGAACACTAATTTCTATTTATTACTTATTTTGGATAATGAAAATTATCTCTTACCCTTGCAAATCAATGTTTCTTTTTTAATTGTATTTATTCAGCTAGGCAGTAGAATATTCAACTATTCATCTCTTAATAATCACTATTTTCATTATTATCATAAATAAATTCATGATTATAATAAAATAGGATGGATATTTGTCTCTCCATATCATTGTCTATTTGTCCAAATTAAAAAAAATCTATTTTTCATCTGTCTCTCTAATTATAGTCTTATAATAAAATATTCATAGTGAGTTTATTTCTGTTTTGCATGATTTTGTATGCTTCTAAAATCCTAGTCATAAATATTTACTTTATGTCATTTTCTGTTTTGTTTTCATAAAACACTCAAATCTATTCTCCCTTCATGAAACCATCAAATTTGTTGTTGAATTTTGTCATGAAACTAAAATTTTCATTGTTGTTTACTCTTTTTACTGCTCTATTACTTTGCCTTTATTTCTTCTTCTCTTTCTCTTTGCTTGCAATTCATTTGTAAATATCCGGGTTTATCACTTGACTCTGTGTTATTCTGTCTTAATATGAAGCAGTTTTTTTTTTATATCCTCAAATAGTATCACAATTGTAGTTGCTTCCTATTTTGTAGTAAAATATTCCATGAATGTGTTTACTCCCTCATCTTATTGTAGCATCATCCACTTTCTTTCCACTTCATTTTTTTTTTTTTTTTTTTTATAAAAATAATTTCCTCTCTTTTTATTTCAGTCAAATTTATTATTTTTACTTCTTTAATTCTAATCCATTTTAACTGCATGATTCATGTCAGTCATCTTTGACAGTTGTCATTTTCATCGTCCAATTTTGGGAGATTTGTTTATTTTTTTTTTCATTCTTGTCTAAAGCAGATTCCTTTTATGGTTTGCCTCATTAGAACATTCACCTCTCTCTGCTGTTGATGCACAACATCTTGATGCATTCTTTAACTAACTGAAACAAAATAGTTATTTTCTTGTCTCTTTTATATTCTTCTCTCAAATATTAAAACAAATTTGACTTTAAATTTTACAATTAGTTTGTTTATTACTTATAGCATAAAATAGATTTTATATTATTTTATTTAATATTTATTTTTGGTACCTATCATAATGATTTTTTTATTTACTATATGTTTAGTCTTATAACAGAAAATTCATAATGAGTTTATTTCTAGTTTGCATGAGTTTGTATTATGCTTCTAAAATCTTATTCAGTCTGTTTTGCTTTCACACACACACACACACACACACATATATACACACACACATATATGTATGTATGTATGTATGTATGCGTGTTTATATAAGTAGTTTATGGTACACACATAATAGATGTTGATATTTTTATTAATTGCTTTATTTATTTATTTTTAAAATGTGTACTTGGGAACTATTGGATGAATTCCTTAATAGAATTTAATCTGTATATAGATATTGTATTGATAGTGTATATATGTTCTGGGTAAAGACCCCCCCCCCCAAGATTGATGTGAAAAGATAAAAGGAGTTATATAATTCATGTAAGTGATTTGAAAGCATAGCAGTTGGAGGCATAACAAAATAATAAAAAAATAGATAAATAAGTAATTAATAATAATAATAATTTCTTTTTTTTACATATTTATCTTGTCTCTTTTTTTATTCTCTCAAATATTACTTATTGAAATTTTGCAATTAGTTTATGACTGATAACCTAAAATAGATATTTTATTTAATATCTATTTTTGATATTTATTATAAGTATGCATTATTTACTAAATTAAAAAAAAGTTTATGGTATGTACGAGTGTGTGTGTGTGTGTGTGTGTGTATATATATTAAAAAATATAATAAAAATATTAATATATATATAAAAATATAATAAATTATTAAAAATATTAATATATATATAAAATATAATAAAATAAACTATATATATATAAAAATATAATAAAATATTAACTAATATATATAAAAATATAATAAAAATATTAACTATATATATATAAAAATATAATAAAAATTAACTATATATATATAAAAATATAATAAATATTAACTATATATAAAAAATATAATAAAATATTAACTATATAATATATAAAAATATAATAAAAATATTAACTATATATATAAAAATATAATAAAAATATTAACTATATATATATAAAAATATAAATAATATATATATATATATATAAAAATATATATATATATATATATAAATATAATAAAAATATTAACTATATATATATATATATATATATAAATATAATAAAAATATTAACTATATTATATATATATATATAAAATATAATAAAAATATTAACTATATATATATATATATATATATAAATATAATAAAAATATTAACTATATATATATATATATATAAATATAATAAAAATATTAACTATATATATATATATATATATATATATTAATAATATATATATATATATATATATATATATAAATATAATAAAAATATTAACTATATATATATATATAATATATATATATATAAATATAATAAAATATTAACTATATATATATATATATATATATATATATAAATATAATAAAATATAACTATATATATATATATATATATATATATATAAATATAATAAAAATATTAATATATATATATATATATATATATATATATATATTAATATATATATATATATTATATAATATATATATATAAATATAATAAAAATATAACTAACTATATATGTAAAAATATAATAAAAATATAACTATATATATGTAAAAATATAATAAAAAATATTATATATATATGTAAAATATAATAAAATATTAACTATATATATATATATATAAAAATATTAACTATATATTATATATTATATAGTTAATTTTTATTAATTGCTTTAATTAAAATAAAAAAAAAGCATTTTGTACATTATTGGAAGTATAAGAAAATTATCTCAAAATCTCTTGATTCTGTAGGAGTAAACATTTTTTTTTTTTTTATCTAAAATAAGAAAAATCAATTTTGTTTGTCTATACTATGAGGTTATAATAGATCTCAAGTGTCAGTTGTTGTTCATAAACTTATCTCCCTTGTTATCTTACATTGTAAATACATTTCCTCTTAAATGGAATATCGGTCAAACAAATGAATATTTCATACTATTTATAAAAAAGAAAAAAAATCATAGCAGAAATACACATTTATCATTTCTTGTCATATTAGTTTTTTTATATGAACAAGTAAAAGAAATGTATAGTAGTTTTCAATAGATTGGTTTAATAGTCTCGAATCGAACCATTTTGTTACATAAGTCTTTATTTATTTATTTATTTTTTCTATCATCAATTTGTATATGAAATTAAGCAAATTCGATTCTGTTCTTATAATATATTATTTCATTTAGTTAATTTCCTTTTTTTATTATTGTGATACATTAGTCATTGTTATATGCCCTCCTTCAGCTGCAGATAAAAGTGTTAGGTTGCTTTTTGAAAATAGTACTATGTTAGATGAAGCCAATGTATTTTAATGTCCAAAGAATTAACTGCTGTAAGGCTTCTATCTCAGAGAGAGAGAGAGAGAGAGAGAGAGAGAGACAGACAGACAAAAAGAAGAAGAAAAAGAAGCTGAATGATTGGAGATTTCTCTTCTCTTAAATTGAATTAAATACCAGTTTCATGAATTTAGATAAAAAAAAAATAAAGTGTTTGAATAAATATTTAGCCATATCCCAGGAAGTATGCATTGTTCAGGGTGGTCTGAAAATCTTGTCACCCCTACATATTTTATTTTTGTAGAGGTAGAATTGTTATATAATACAACCTGAAATTCTAGAAAATAATTTGATTTTTCAAGATTTATTTTTAGAAATTTATTTTTTTAGATTAAAAAAATTTTTTAATTCAAAAATTTTTTTAGAGGTAAAATAATTGCATAACATGTTATAAAACATAAATAAATAATGAAAGTTAAAACAATATGTAGGGGATGACAATACTTTCAGACCACCCTGTAGATGATAACACTTGTTTCACCACTCACTTTAGACTGACTGAATTCAATTTATATCGGTGTGCATAACATAGAATTTAAAACTAGATTGAATCTTTACTTTCACTTTTACTTTCATTTTTATTATTTTTCCACTTATTTTTCCTTTTAAATGCTAGCATCTCAATTTCCCTATTTTTGCAAGGTCAAAGTTATTCATTTTCTAATACTGGGACAGCACCTATTGATGCATCCATTAAAAAAAAAAAAATTGTGACTGTATTCTTAAAAGAAGACATTCTTCAAGTCTCTGTTATTTTTAACCAATTCTGAGTAGATTCCCTTTCACACATTGGTTAAAAAAAATCTATGGCAACAGTCTTCTCTATCTGCTTTCAATGAAACTACTATTGTATTATTCAACATTTTGAAATATCATGTTTCCAATGTTCTAACACGCAAAGGATGCAGAGTATCGTTTGTGCAGGCCTGGTTATGGAACTATATTTAACACTAGTAGTTAGGGTTAGTATAGTGATTTTTACTTTTTTGGAATGAGCAATTTTTAAAAATATATTACATTATAAGGTTAATTTTTAATAAACAAACAAATGAAACACCAAGTTTTAATTCATTTAATAAATTGCCTGTGTGTAGTTATATAATTTAGCAACAAATGTGTTGTGTTGTGTGTGGTGTGTGTGTGTGAGTGTAGTTTTATCCTGCAGGCTGGTATGGAACTATATTTAACACTAGTAGTTAGGTTAGTATAGTGATTTTTACTTTTTTGGAATGAGCATTTTTTAAAAATATATTACATTATAAGGTTAATTTTTAATAAACAAACAAATGAAACACCAAGTTTTAATTCATTTAATAAATTGCCTGTGTGTAGTTATATAATTTAGCAACAAATGTGTGTTGTGTGTGTGTGTGTGTGTGTGTGAGTGTAGTTTTATCCTGCAGGGCTGGTTATGGAACTATATTTAACACTAGTAGTTAGGGTTAGTATAGTGATTTTTACTTTTTTGGAATGAGCAATTTTTAAAAATATATTACATTATAAGGTTAATTTTTAATAAACAAACAAATGAAACACCAAGTTTTAATTCATTTAATAAATTGCTTGTGTGTAGTTATATAATTTAGCAACAAATGTGTTGTGTTGTGTTGTGTGTGTGTGTGTGTGTGTGGTGTGTGTGTGTAGTTTTATCCTGCAGGGCTGGTTATGGAAGTATATTTAACACTATAGTAGGAAGTGGGTTAATATAGTGATTTTCAAAGTTACTTAATTTGTTAAAATCAAATTAAGGCTATTTAGAAATACATACATTTAAAATGAAACTAAGAGAAAAGTATTTGGCAATAATTCTTTGTTTGCATTATTCAACAATTTTTTTTTCTTTTTCTAAATATCTTAATTATTGTATTGGAATCCTTTCAAATTGCTCTGACCTTTTTAAAGTTAATACTAAGTAAGATTTGTGAAAGAAAATTTAAACATATATTTATAAAAGAAAAAAGAAAAGAAGAGAATTATAAATCTGTTCCAGTTAATAGTTATCTCTGCTGGACATCTGCTATCTAAATCTATACACTCATATATTTTCCTGCATATTATTACAAGAACCTGTTTCATTTATAAGTTGTATAATTCCTGTGGATTTTGTCTGTTATATAAGCAACATCAGATGGTATTCTTGTCATTATATATATATATATATATATATATATATATATATATATATATATAATTTGAGAAAAATGAATATAAATCCAATGTTATGTAATTATAAAAATATGTAGAAAAATATTCAGAAGATGTATTTATTTATAACTGATAGTATTCCAACATTATAATATATATATAATATGTTACTACCATGTAATCATAGTATATATAATCAAAGGTTACTACCTATATAATCAAAGGGTTACTACCATGATATAATCAAAGGGTTACTACCATGTATACCAGTATATAATATAATATACTAGTATATATAATCAAAGGGTTACTACCATGTATACCAGTATATATAAGTATATATAATATAATATACTAGTATATATAATCAAAGGTTACTACCATGTATACCAGTATATATAAGTATATATAATATAATATACTAGTATATATAATCAAAGGGTTACTACCATGTATACCAGTATATATAAGTATATATAATATATATACTAGTATATATAATCAAAGGTTACTACCATGTAATCATTGTAGTTAATCCAAAAGGGCTCAATATATTTTGTAAAATATAGAGCATTATGTATTTTTTAAGAAAACTTGAGAAATGATATGGTATTCTTTAATTTCGTTCATTGAAACATTCAGTATTGAATTGCCAGAAAGCATTGTCCATTGATCATCTAGATATTTTTTGTTTTCATGCCTTGTCAAAAAAAAAAAGAAAAAAAAAAAAAAAAAAAAAAAAAACAAACACTTTATATCCTCTGATGCTTTATTTTTTCTCATTGTAGTAATGTCAGCCTCTTCTCCTGAGAAAAGTAATATTTAATATTTAATGAAGCTTTTCAACAAGAACAATTGACTCATAAAAACCTTATAATAATTATCATTCTATTAGTAATTTAGGAGGAAGGAAGGAAGGAACTCTCAAAGTAGTTTTGGCTAACAACAAGAGAGCTCCTAGGGTTTGAATACAGTTTTCCTTCTAGACCAGTTGCCATACCAAGATTAAAGAGCCCAGTCTGCCCTAATATTTACCCATAGCTGGAAGGAGACTAGTTGGATTCATGCCTTTCCCAAGAGTATTAGTGCTATGTGAAATGCAAACTTCAATGTCTAGGATTTGAACTATGTTCACTGTGTCCATTTCCTATGACAATAACCATTACACCATGAACGCCTCCAATAAATATTTCATAACATTACACACACACACACACACACACACACACACACACACACACAGAGAGAGACACACAAATTATTAAATTAATTAAAATCTCATTGTTTTGTTTTGTTTGTTAAAAAGAATTAAGCTGATATTGTTTGGTTTGGTTTCTTTATTTTTAATGGCATTATTAACCTTCATGGGTTATTTAATGCCAAAGCCATCTTTGTAAAATTATTGGCACCCATGAAATTTAAGTACATGATGTAGAATATCTCTTGGTAGGGTGGGGGGAAAAATGAATCTAGGAAAATATATTTGGTCTGTTAAGAACTCATTGTCAATAGAGAATTTATTTATTGACAAAGCCATCCTTGTAGAAGAACAGTAGTGATCCATAGTTAAAACTGATAGTGTAATATATAAAGATTGTTGCTCCTTTCAAAAATCTTTTTTTTTTTTAATTTTTTTTTTTACTTTTTAGAATGAGCAGCAATTTCTATATATTGCACTATTAGTTTTAACTATGGATCACTACTGTTCTTCTACAAGGATGGCTGTGCTTTCTGTTGCTTATGTAAGCACCAGCCATTTTCTTTCTTTCTTTCTTTTCTTTTTTTTTTGTTGTTGAAATTTTATGTCTGTGAATAAGGTAAACAATAAACACACACACACACACACAATTAAAACGCACTTGTGTACTGACATGGAAATACTTGTGTGTGTGTGTGTGTATGTGTGTGTGTGTGTAATATATATATATATATTAATATATTATATATATAATATATATATGCAAGCATCTTTGTAAATACTATCCATTTGTATTATATATATATATATATATATATATATATATACACACACACACACACATATTACACATTTGTTGCTAATTTTTTTCATAAATTTCATTTTTAAATGTGTGCATTTTTAACTAGCCTTAATTCAATTTCAACAAATTATGTAATTTTAAAAATCATTACATAAACTCCATCTACTAGAATATTAAATGCACGTCCATAACCAAACGAATCAAAATAACTGACTGATGAAAATGGCAGTTATCAAAAAAAACAAACTATTCAAAGAAATCATGTACACATCTTTTGTTTAAAAAAGAAAAGTTCCGCTACCATTATTCCCACTCAAAGTGGAGATAAATGTTCATTGTTTATCTTCTTCACAGACACATAAAAAAAAAATGGTTGGTGCTTATATAAGCAACAGAATAGTACAGCCATCCTTGTACAACAGTTGTGGTTCATGGCTAAAACTGTTAGTGCAATATATTAAAACTGTTGCTCATTCTATAAAGTAAAAAAAAAAAAAATAGACAGTTTTTGGAATAGAAAAAAATGTGTGTGTGTATATATATATATATATATATATATATATATATATATATATATATATATATAGTTTTTTTAAGAAGACTTGAGAAATGACATGACATTTAGAATGGTTCTAGATTATTCCCTTCTTGGTCTGATCAAGAACTTTTCAGTGTGCCCTCATGTATGTGCATTTATATGTGTGTGTATGTGTATATAGAAAGACAGAGTGAGCCTGATAACTATACATATGTGTGTGTATGTGTATGTGTGTGTGTATGTATATATAGAAAGACAGTGAGCGTGATGACTATACATATGTGTGTGTGTGTGTGTGTGTATGTATATATAGAAAGACAGTGAGCCTGATGACTATACATATGTGTGTGTGTGTATGTGTATATAGAAAGACAGTGAGCCTGATGACTATACATGTGTGTGTGTATATAGAAAGACAGTGAGCCTGATGACTATACGTGTGTGTGTGTGTGTATATAGAAAGACAGTGAGCCTGATGACTATACATGTGTGTGTGTGTGTGTGTGTATATAGAAAGACAGTGAGCCTGATGACTGTGTATATGTGTATGTGAATATAGAAAGACAGCCTGATGAATTTATGACATGAAATATAAGGAAATATACAGAAAGAAATAGTTTACATAAGACATGTTTAACTTATGTAACAATGTCTTTATTTCTTTCTTTTGCATAATAACCTCCCACCCATACACACACTGGCAATGTTTATGAAATCTTAAGTAAACATAATTTCTACTGAAAGCTTCTAGACCAGCACTTGGTGTAGCCTTTTCAGTTATATAATTTATATAATGATTTGAAAACATAGCAGTTGGCATTGATTAGTCTTTTTGTATCTCAATGGCAATGGCAAAATGTATTAAAAAAGAATAGTACAGATGTTTAGAAAAGTATTTGTGTATAAAATAATCAGCAGTTGTTATATCCTTGATGTCTAAGTATTAACATCTGATATATTGTGTTAAGAGCCTTTGGCTGACAATGTATTGATTTAATTTAGCCTTTTCATATAAGTTTTACTTGCATAAATTTGGTATGTAATTACCTGAAGGCATCCTCATTATCGATACCTGAAAATTAATTAGCCTTCTTCTAAGTATATTGTCTATAGTGCTTATAGACTTGATCAGGAATTTGAGCTAGTTTTAATTCATGATTTTATAAAGCTCACCAATGTGTATAGTTATTTACTAAGCTTAGCTTAGATGTGGCACAAGGCTAGAAATATGGGCGCCCAATTATAATCAAACTTACTAACAATGGTCTGTGAATCTAGCTGGTTTATCATTACACCATGTGATGTGCCATATAGTTAGTTACTAAGCTTAGCTTAGATGTGGCACAAGGCTAGAAATATGGAGCACCCAATGAGAATCAAACTCACTAATAATAGTTTGCAAATCTAGCTTGCTAACCATTACACCACCTGAGGTGCCGTATAGTTATTTATTAGCTTAGATGTAGCACAAGGCCAGAAGTATGGGGCACCCAGTGAGAATCAAACTCACTAACAATGGTCTGCAAATTAGCTTGCTAACCATTACACCATGTGAGGTGCCCTGTCATCAAAGTTGTTATGGTATTTTAAAATGCCGTAACAAGACGACAACTACTTCAGTTCCAGTGTTCTTCTGAAAAAGAGATTTTATCTCGAAATATTAAGAATAAATCACAGGTTAACAAACAACACCATTGTTACCTTATTATTTTTTCTTTACACCTGTATTGTGATAGCCTTCAAAATCAACCTCCAAACCAATATATACACAATGCTTCAAGCAAATTATAAAACCCTTTTATATAATATATATATATATATATTATAAAATGGGTACAAGAGATAACCTACTCGAGTTTCACCATAAGGATCTTCAGGGTTAAATCCACTGAATTAATCGAGACACCAATTAATAGCAGTCGATTTCACGTGTGTGGTCATTGCATTAAAATGTTCATTGCGAAAGAACGCTGACTTTCGCAATGAACATTTTAATGCAATGACCACACACGTGAAATTGACTGCTATTAATTGGTGTCTCGATTAATTCAGTGGATTTAACCCTGAAGATCCTTATGGTGAAACTCAAGTAGGTTATCTCTTGTACCCATTTTATAATAAATTTGCTCTACTTAGTATTGAGAACTTTGTATTTGTTATATATTGCTGACTTACCCCTCTGAATTCTACATTTACTAACCATCATGACCAAATTCACCGGTAAGTCAACTTTTCCTTTATATATATATATATATATATATATATATTTGGATTATTGTCCTCATCTTGGTTGTTGGACAACAAATATTTGATAAATTTTTACAAAGTTTCTCTACTATTTAAGGATTTGTAATCCGTTCACAGTTACACACTTAAATGAACCCAATTTACATGGGAAGTGCCTTAAATTACCTTTTGTAATTATCCCTGATCGAGTCTATAAATAAATTGAGGACATTTTTTTTAATGAGGTACTTCCTCAGACGTTATATCTTATTAGTCCAGGTTAAAAGCATGGTAAGGGTAACCTGAAGCCAAATATTTTAGACCTTATTTTTCTGATGCTGGTGTCATTGGGGATTGAGAAAAATTCTGGTAAATGGTCTAAAGGTTATTTGGTTTGGGTTTGTTTTACGGCATATCAACCTCAGTGGGTTATTTAATGCCGATAAAGTTTTGAAATAAATCAATTCTTAATAGATAATACAATTTTGTTTATCAACTCATGTCTTTCTATTTAACCCATAGATGGGACCCTAACAGGTACTACCACTCCAGGTCAGAGTGGACCAGTGAGCAATGGTGATGAAGGGGAGCTTCACATTCCCCAAACCTCCAAAACTGGAACCTCACCATCAGATAGAGTTTAACGTCATTCCCAGGATATGTAGACCCTCAATCACAGCCTTCTAGCACCCATATGATAAAAAGGGGTTGGGACTTGCCATAAGGGCAATAGGGTTGGGAAAATCATATAGGTGCTAGGGCTTGACGTGACCAGCTGATTGATTGGAGGGGGCCTGTCCGACCGCCCGTCTAGCCCAAGATAGGGCCAAAGTGAAGTATTGCAAGTCATGAACTGCTCATCCACCTGGGCTCTATCCTTAAGCATCACGGGTCGCCACCCACGGCCAACAAGTGGCCCCATAGGGAGAGTTTAACCCCTCTGCAGAGGTGTAGTCAGTACATTCTAACGCCCCAGCTGACAGGGCGGTAAAGGTTATTTGGTCGCTAGATGGGACATTAACAGAGACTATCACTCCAGGTCAGAATAGATCTGCGACGAGGAGTATTCACAATGAAGGTATGACTCAATACACCCCAGAGCTCCAGTACAAGAGCCTCACCACCAAATGTTGTTTAGTTTTATACCCAGGACACTTCAACATATATATATATATATATTTACCAACCCCTCCACATGAGTAGGATGTAACACAAGGTCAATTTCTTAAGTGGAGTTTAACAGGTTTGAATTCAGTTTTCCTTCTAATCTGGTTACCTAGCTAAGGTTAAAGAGCCCAGTCTGCCCTACTATTTGCCCATAGCTGGAGGGAGAGTGGTTGGATGCACACCTTTCCCAAGGGTATTAGTACTATGGGAAATGTAAACCACCACGTTTAGTATTTGGACTCTGGTTGATGAGTCCATTTCCTACGACTCTTACCATTTCACCATGTACCTCAACAGATAGGTATATGTATGGTAATAGACAAAGATAGACAAATTAGTACATATGATAAGGGATATATATATATATATGTATATATATATATATATATATATACCTGAATTGGAAAAATAGTGTGTGTATCTATATATTAAGAGAGTGAACTATCACTCCAGGTCAGAGTAGACCTGGACATATTGGCAATGGAGGTGTGATTCCCTAGAGATCCAGTACATGAGTCTCACCACCGGATGCAGTTTAGTTTTATACCCAGGACATTTGAATAGATAGGTAGGTATATATATAGTTATATAGACAGAGATAGATGAATTAGTACACATGATAAGGAAGAAAGAGAGAGATACCTGCATCAGAAAAATAAGGTCTAAAAAATGTTTAGTTTTGGGTTACCCTCACCACACTTTTAACCTGAATTATATTACTACTAGCAAAAGTAACCGGTCCATGACTGGACTAAATTTTTTTAGGAACACCATTGAGAAAAGGAGAAAATAGGTGTAAGAGAGAATAAAAGGAAAATATTTTATCAAATCAAAAGAATCGCTGAGAATTCGTATATTACAATGTTTGTTTTTTTTTTTTAGGAAATGCTTTTTTTGTTTACATTTAAAATATTATTTGTAAAAATGTAATCCTAAATTTGTTTTAAAATATAATTTTATTTGAGAGAGAGGAACACAGAAGAGAGAGAGAGATAGAGACTGAGTGAAAGAGAGAGAGTACCTAGCCTGTTGAGTTAAAGTGAAATGTAATAGTCTAATTCATTTCCTTTTTGACCCAATTTTTCCTTACTTTATTTTTTCCCTTACTGTGAAGAGTTCTAGAAATTGGTTGATTTTTGTTTAATTATTAAATTATATCACTTAATTAGTAAAAATCAAAAAACAAATTTTATGTGTTTCTTAGTGTTTCTGCAAGATTTCAAATCAGAATGACATCTCTTTTCGGAGTTATAAGTCAACACGTACATACCAGAAACATTCTTATATATATAGAGATGTGAAGTGTTTCAAACATATATGTGAATGAAGTTTAATGGGTTAAAAAATTTCATTCATAACTGATATTGAGATATGTTATTAATGTCTCCTATTTAATGCTTAAATCAATCATTTTACTAATACACAACTATAAATGTTAATTTCTTAAAAATCTACTTACAGAAACATGAAATAATAATTACTATTTAATGTTTATATTTTAGCTACACCTGTTTCTTTATTTAAGATATATAAGAAGTTATGATGAAATGGTTTCTCCAGAAAACTTAAGCATTCATCTCGTGCTAGTAGCACGGATATCCATGACAATCTTGTCAACTGCCCTTCATTGCTCACTGGATGCTGCACAGAGGAGCACCTTTGAGCAATGAATGATAGGGACGGTTGGCAAGAGATTGTCATGGATGTCTGTGCTGTTAGTATAATATGATGATGATGATGATGAATACTTTGCTGGAGATACCATTTCCATTATAACTTCTTCTACAATAAAGAAGCAAGTTCCCCTACTACTTACTCTCACTATTACTAACTTGAAAACAAAAACTGGAACCTAAATACATCACTCCTGAAGATGGCACTTCGAAGTGCCAAAAGTACTTGGGACAAAAACTTTGGTGGACTAATCAATGGATAAAAAAGTTGGTCAGAAAGCTTGAAAAGATCGTTGATAAACTCGTTAAACAGGAGACCTCTGTTTTGTTCAATTCTGTGTGTATAAATAAAGAAACAAATGTAGCTAATATATAAACATTAGATAGTAATTATTATGTTTATGTTATTGTTACTATAAGTAGAATGTTAAAAAATAAGAGCATTTATAGTAGTGCATTAGTAAAATGATTGATTGGTGCTATCATCTATGGTAGTACCTTACTGTGTATATTCCAACCCGTCCTTCGGGTCAGGGGGTCAGGTGTGCTTCGGCCACTGGATCTGTGTGTTAGATTAACAGCATTGATCCCAGGGGGCTACCCACCCTGGCAATACCTGTCCCCTTGATTTAAAGGGGCGGGCTGGGTTTATAGCCCAGCGCTGGAGGTGCCCCCCTTGTAGGGGAATGCCGACGGGATTGATGCAATTTTTTCCACCCATGAGTCTCGGCTTGTGGGTGGTCCCATGTAAATAGGGCCTTTGTGCCTGACCTTGTACAAGTGGGGCACGAGGAAAATATACCTTACTGCGTATATTCACTATACTAGGGCCAGCTGAAAAGTTCATAGACTGACCAATATGGAATATCACCAAATGAGGTTTGTTATTTAACATAGTCTCTTTTGCTGTCCACACATTTCTTCTTTTGGTGTTGCAGTGCTTGGATTCTATTGGTCAATAAAGTCATCAACAGCAGATATGAAATATCATCACATAGGCAAGAAACTGTCAGTAAACAAGCACCATTGACTTCATGTCCAAGCTACCCTAACTTTTATATATATGTAGGTCAGTCTATAAACTTTTCAGCCAACACTTTTGTGTGTGTGTCTGTGTGTATATATATATATATATATATATATATATATATGATGGACTCTCCCGTCGATCGACGTATGAGTGTTCATACAATGAACATCCACACAGTGATTTGTTTATAGTGGTGAAGGCTTGTGTTGGACCATCCACACTTTTTGGCACAGTCGATAGGAAAGAATTGGTGCATCAAGGGTTGCCACAAACCCAATCAACGACCGACCTCAGGAATTCTGAATTCAGAGTTATCCCTCCCCTAGACTGGTTACCTACCCAAGGCCCTACTATTTAAACCATAGCTGGGGGGAGAATATATGGATTCATACCTTTCCCAAGGGTATTAGCGCTATGTGAAATGCCAACAGCTTCGTCTCGGAATTGAACTCGAATCGATGAGTCCATTTTCCACGAGTCTAACCACTAGCCCACGTGCCTCCATACATACATACATACATACATACATACACACACACTCACACTCATGTAGTTCACTCACTTCTTACATTGATGTTGCAGTGCTTAAATCCCATTGGTAAAAAACAAAAGGTCATCAAGTTTGATTCTCACTAGTTATCCCATACTTCTGGCCTTGTGCCACAACTAAGCAAAGCTTATTAATATAACTAGTTTTGTGGTATCAGGAATTTATTGTGCAATCCTGTGGGGTTTGTTTTATATTAAGTCCAATGAGCAGCTGTTTGAGACTGCTCGGACAGATTTCTATCTTGCATGTAGAAATATGATATACTGGGATGAAGGTAACTTTGAAAAAGATACTTGTAGGTAATCAATATTGTATTAGCAAAACTTATCCACAATCCTAATTGATTAATTGAATATTCATTATCCAAGATCTCTCTCTATATCTATCTATCGCACAATAGTGATAAGATTTCTTTTGTTATTCATTTTTTAATTGTTCTCAACTAGTTTTGACCTTAGGTCATCATCAGGAGAAAATTTCTCATGAAAGAAATCATTTTTAGAAAGTTTAGATAAGTTTTCTAAGTGTTTTACAGGCCACAAAAATTGGTGTGAAAAAATGTATTAGAAGTGGCGAGTCCATCTGTTCAGTGAAAACCTTCTCCTGTGTATGTGTGTGTGTGTGTGTGTGTGTATATATATATATATATATATAATCTTGAAGTTATCTGAAGGACAAAGTTTAGATCTTTTAAGGATATTCTTTATTTATTTCCATCAGAAGTTTTCCTGACAAAATTAAGCCATATATTAATGATTCTCTTGGAGGCGCCTGTTGTGTAATGGCTATCATTGAAGGAAATGGCAACACGAGTTCAAATTCTGGACAAGGCTGGTTGCATTTCACATGATGTTAATACTCTTTGGGAAGATACAGATCCAGCTCTGATTAAGAAATTGACCTTGTGTCACATCCCACTCTTGCAGAAGGGTTAGTGTGTGTGTGTAAAGTCGTTGTTGGGGTGATCTAAAGTCGTTATCAGCCAGACAGTGAGGGAGTCTATCCCCTTTTCACTAGTGCTAGATCAAGGATAAAAATGGATTATTTTTTTAGAAATTTTTTTTATTAAAAATGATGCAACGTTTCGGTTATTTAGACCATCACCAGGACCAAAGCCCAGTTCTGATGATGGTCTAAATGACCGAAACGTTGCATCGTCAACAATAAACATCCAGTTTCCATAAGATCCTGTGTTTGTCTACTTTTCTCCACATATTGTCGGATTAACCTCCTCACATTTCTCCCATATATGTATATGTATATATATATATATATATATATATATATATATATATTATTAACATTTTTGGCATAGTTTTGTTCCCTTCATGAATGACCATGTACTTTTGGGTGCACCTTTTTTTTTCTTTTCTTTTTTTAAAAAAATAGTCAAATAATTTCCTGAATTGCAAAGTTATTAGCATCAAAACTATTTTTTCCCCAAGCCAATCTTTCCCTAAGAAAACAGCTTCTCTTATACAATTTG
The DNA here is from genome assembly GCA_023376005.1 of Doryteuthis pealeii. NCBI lineage: Eukaryota > Metazoa > Mollusca > Cephalopoda > Myopsida > Loliginidae > Doryteuthis > Doryteuthis pealeii. The sequence continues at coordinate 27,581,169 of CM042155.1, read as the reverse complement.
GTAATTGCCATATCTTTTTGTGTATTTTAAAGTATTGTATGAAAAAAGATATTGAACTAATTATTGATTCTGTTGGCTTTTAAAAAATCTCTTTGTTTCCTGGTGATATTACAAATATGAGTCAAGATGTTTTTGATTTTTAAAAAAATCTTAAAACCAAGTCATTTCAAAGAAGAGACCAACTTTTAGTACAGTTGGTTACCAATCTCTTGCATTCTACACTGTTTTAAAAAAAAGTCACCTTTAGTTATCTATCATAATTTTTTTGAACCAAGACATCAGTAAGCACCCCAGGTGAGACCTAGATTCAAAAGGACATGTTTTGCTTTTCACCATTAAGATCCGGTTGTTTGTTAACAGACGATTTTTAGACGCACTCTATCATAATTTTTTTGGACCAAGACACCAGTAAGCACCCCAGGTGAGACCTAGATTCAAAAGGACATGTTTTGCTTTTCACCATTAAGATCCGGTTGTTTGTTAACAGACGATTTTTAGACGCACTCTATCATAAATTTTTTTGACCAAGACACCAGTAAGCACCCCAGGTGAGACCTAGATTCAAAAGGACATGTTTTGCTTTTCACCGTTAAGATCTGGTTGTTTGTTAACAGACGATTTTTAGACACACTCTATCATAAATTTTTTGGACACCAGTAAGCACCCCAGGTGAGACCTAGATTCAAAAGGACATGTTTTGCTTTTCACTGTCAGAATCTGGTTGTTTGTTAACAGACGATTTTTAGAAGCGATTTTTAAAAAAAATGATAAAACTATAAACGAAAGGCACGTTTTTATATTAAAGACACTTTTTTTTTACTTATTTCATGTTGTTGTTAATTCAGTAGCAATTCTTTTTTAATTATAAAACTTTTAATATTAGACAAGTGTAACACGGGAATAGTTAAAGCTATAAAAAGTATATTATAAGGTTATAATAATAACAGCTAACCCTAACTCCTGACTCTAGCAAAATCTTTTTTAAAATAAATACTTTTTAATATTAACTATCCGTAGAGGCACATGGAAAATAAATAAACAAGTCTTTCGTTTTAAGTTTTATTTAAAAATAAATAACAATATTAGTTTATCTTTAGTCCAAAATTAATTTTTTCACATATGCTAACAACAACCACAACATGAAATAATAATTTTTTTTTTTAAAATCAAAAACTATTTTAGTATAAAAATGTTACTGGTTTTTATCGGCCAGCTGTTTTGTTTACTACCAACTGGTGAAAAGCAAAATTCAGTTTCTTTTCAAAACGGATTTGGGCTGGGGTGCCTATTAATGTCTAGGTCCATATTTTTATTATGTTGCACATCACAGAAATACAATTGAGTATTTTTTTCCCTACTTGTGTGAAAGCCATTCATATAACCAAGCTGGGACAGATGATTTTTAACATTTGATATGAAATGTTGCATATATTATCTACTAGCACGTGGTGTAATGGTTAAAGTAATGGGAAAGGGACTCCTCTCTCCGAGTTCAAATCCTGGACTTGGTAACTGCATTTCACTTAGCACTAATACCCTTGGGAAAGTTATGAATCCTACTCTACCTCCAGCTATGGGTAAATAGTAGGGCAGACTGGGCTCTTTAACCTTGGTTAGGCAACCGGTCTAGGAGAAGGAAAACTCTGAATTCAAACCTGTCTAACTCCGCATAAGAAATTGACCTTGTGTCACATCCTGCTCGTTCGGAGGGGCTGGTAAATATATATATATATATATATATATATATATAATATATATATATATATATATTATCTACTAGCTGTAGATTCCTGGCTTTGTTCTAGTAATATAGTATCTGACTGAATTTTAGTATACACTTTTTAAATCTTATATTGCTCACCATTGTATAACAGTATCTATAGCTCGATTTGCTTATTGAGAAAAGGTTACTATGGAAATTTGTGCATATTAACCCCCATTTACCAATGTAATCCACAAGGTTCTGGGTTTGATACTGGTCCTCACCAACTCAGCATAGCTTGGATGTGTGCGGTAAAGTGGTGAGCTGATGGTAAGTGTGGCACTCCACCTCAGATGCAAAAACAATCTCTCTGGTCTAGTGCTAGTGAAAAGGGGATAGACTTACTCACTGTCTGGCTGATATTGACAATAGGCTGTTCCATCGATTTTACTACTACTTACCAGTAATGCAATAATACTACTTTTTGGAAAAGGACGTAATATCAACATTTTCATTAATGCAAGTGTTCCTAATGAATGGAAAAGCTCATTATGGAAATTCATTAAATTTGCAAATTTATTCTTCTTGACCCCCCCCCCTATTTTCTCATACCGCAGCTGGTAATTTGTTCCCTTGTGACCCCAAATGAATTATGGAGTAAACATGAATACCACCACTGGGTTCCTTGTAAAATTCTACCTTTAAAAAAAAAAAGTTTTGTCTGATCTTGGTATGGTGATTTGTTTTCAAATGCATCCCAGCACAGACACACAGACAGACGGGCACCAGAAATATAGTATAAGATTTCCCACATCATATAACATTGATTATTCAAAATTAATGTCTTCATTTGATCAATATGAAATCTTTTAACTATTCTACCCAACCATAGAAATCTCCAACATGAATCTTCACAAACCATTTTTGACATGTTTGTGTGTGTCTCTATTCTCTTTTAACTCTTAAAGTCCTATACCACCTCATTCCACCTGGCCAGAAGTCTCCTTCATTTTCCTAGTCTGCACCAAATGATAACCTTTGTTTAAACATAATATCAAACATATTTAGAAGTCTTTGATTTAAGGGAAATAACAGGTAACTTTAAATGAAAAGGCCATTTTTAGCCATTTATTGATAAATCCTTATAGGAATGGGGCTCTGGGCTTTGTTTAAATGTAATATTAAACATATTTAGAAGTCTTTGATTTAAGGGAAATAACAGGTAACTTTAAATGAAAAGGCCATTTTTAGCCATTTATTGATAAATCCTTATAGGAATGGGGCTCTGGGCTTTGTTTAAATGTAATATTAAACATATTTAGAAGTCTTTGATTTAAGGGAAATAACAGGTAACTTTAAATGAAAAGGCCATTTTTAGCCATTTATTGATAAATCCTTATAGGAATGGGGCTCTGGGCTTTGTTTAAATGTAATATTAAACATATTTAGAAGTCTTTGATTTAAGGGAAATAACAGGTAACTTTAGATGCAAAGGTCATTTTTAGCCATTTTTTTAAATATATCCTTATAAGAATGCTCTGGACTTAGAAAATTCTTAACAGGATGTTTTGCCTCCATCATGTGTCTGCTCTTCATCAGATTGGTGTTATTTCTTCTTTGTATTGGGTTGGAGGTTGTCTCTCACTGTGTTCCATCTTGCTCTTGAGACATTTTCTTATCTGAATGCTTTTTCACCTAATACATTGCCAACCTGCATGCAGAGATAGAAAAAAAGAGATAGGGAGCAGAGATAGAAAAAAAAAACCTTGCCCAAACAGGCCGCTTCTTATTCAACATTCCTCATATCGCCTGGTCATGTGGTCCTCTAATCCAATGAGAGACCCGTTCCAGATGAACCCGAGTTCAAGACCTGCCAATCAAAAGATTTGACTCAGATACTGTATTTTTACACAATATACAATTATTTCAAATTACTCTATACTTCTTGCTAAAAATGATAGGTTATGCCTACCCATTATATAACATTTGATCTTTAAAAGTATCTTTTTTAATTATATACTATAATAACTATATCAATTACATATACTAGCAAAATAAAAAAACGCCCACCGGGCGATGTAAAAATAGATTTTTGAAACATATTGCCTGAGGGGTGGGAGTTAAAAATTCAATGTCAGCGAGTTTGTACCCTAAGTAAGTAAAATCATCTAATTCATTAAAGGATTAAAAAATAAAACAATTTGAAATGTAAACTTTAAATATGTATTAAAATAAAACAAACTATATATAGATATATAATACCAATCATGTATTTATTAAAACAATGAGGACTGTCTAATGTTGCATGTTCAAATTTTGAGTGTATTTATTCTATGTTATGATGATTTTGGGTAATGTGACGTAAGCAGTGATGTAGTTTTTGTTACATACAAAAAAACCAGAAACGAATCTCCATTATTAATAGATATATATATATATATATATATATACATACACACACACACTATATTTCTATGCCTATACATTATGTAACATTTGATCTTTGAAAGTACCTTTTTCATAAACTGTACAAATCCCCCCTTTTTTTTTTTTTGAAACATAGTCCTCATTTGGTCACATTTCATGATAGTATCTTGGTCAGCCTATGAACGTTTCGGCTGACCCTTGTATATTAGAATCGGTAAACAAATTTTGACAAATTTTTGTTTAATGCACACTAACTAATATGACAACTGTCATAATATATTGAAAAATAATCTTTTTGATTGAACTTATTGAAAACTTTGAAAGTGTGGAACTGACGTTAGGTATAGTGCTCCACCTCAGCAAAAACAATCTTCCTGCTCTAGTGCTAGTGAAAAGGAGATAGACTCCCTCACAGTCAAGTTGATACTGACAATAAGCCACTCCGCCAACTTTACTTACTTAAACTGTTCTTCTATAAGGATGGTTTTTGGCAGTAAATAACCCATCAAGGTTGATATGCCATTAAACAAAGAAACCCAACTAAATCAAATTTACACTTCAAAGATTTGACAAAGATAAATTTTTTTTTTTTTTTTTTCAATCAAATATGCAGTAAATGTGTTTTTTCTTTTATAAAGACAATGTTTTGATTGAATTTCTCTAAGAATGATTCTTCCCTCAAGGCGATTAACCTTGAGAAATATTCAACATCTTAAAAGAGAATCTTTAGTGATCAATATCTTTGTTCCGAATCAATTATTGGGGTGGTGGGGTGTGGAGATGGTTATAATACATGAGAATTTAGTTACATGTAGTTACATGTAGAAAAATGACATTTATACAGGCTGTTGATAAGATTTGAACCCACAAACAGGTCTATCCTGTCACTCTCTAATATTTGGATGGTTTCAGAAAATAATGATTTTTAAGTAATCCTTATTAATTTCTATCTTTTTTTTTTTCTTTTTTTTTTTTTTTTGTGTGGAGAGATATTATTTTCTCTCTTTTGTCCTTTCTCTCTTCTCTTTCTCCTTTCTCTCTTCTCTTTCTCCTTCCTCTCTTCTCTTTGTCTCTCTTCACTTTGTCCTCTCTTCTCTTTGTCCTTCTCTCTTCTCTTTCTCCTTTCTCTCTTCTCTCTCTCTCTCTTTCTTTCTCCTCTCTCTCTCCTCTCTCCTTCCTCTCTCCTCTTTCTCCTTCCTCTCTCCTCTTTCTCCTTCCTCTCCTCTTTCTCCTTCCTCGCCCCTCTTTCTCCTTCCTTTTCTCTCGGTCTCTTTCTCTCTATATCTGTTCCTTCTTCTCTCTTTCCCTATTCTCTTTGTCTCTCTTTCCCTATTCTCTTTGTCTCTCTTTCCCTATTCTCTTTGTCTCTCTTTCCCTATTCTCTCTGTCTTTTTTCCTCCTTCTCTCTATAAATTTTAGCAAGAAGATGAAACTATTCATTTTCCCCCAGATGCAAATAAATGAAAAATAAGTTATATAATAATCTTTATGAAATACAAGTGTGTATGAAAAGTTTTAAGCATCAGAAAAACTAAAACGGATAAAAGATTTTTGAACATTTATTTTTCAACATAGTCCTCCTAAAGGACCGAATACTTGCTCCAAGGGCGCTGAAGCGCTTTTATCCCAGTGTAGAAGAACTCTTTTGTTTGGGTCTCAAGAAACCGCTCGACTGTAGCTATGCTTAAAACTTTTCATACATCCCTCGTAGATTAATATAATTATTATGGGTAAATAGCAGGCTAGACTGGGTTATTTAGCCTCATGGGCCGGGTTTGCTCAGTCTGTAGAGCATTCGGCTAGAAACCACAAGGTTTCTAGTTCGATACCGGTCCTCGCCAACTCAGCGTATGAGTAGCACAGGGATCTGTGCGGTAAAGTAAGGAGCTGATGGTAGGTGTGGCGCCCCACCTCAGATGCTAAAAACAATCTCCTTGGTCTAGCACTATTGAAAAGGGGATAGACTCCCTTGCTGATGGGCTGATGCCGACTTTAGGCCACCCCGACAACTTTACTTACTTAGACAAATGCAAAAGATTGTGTTGAAATACCCTTAAGAAACGTTTGAACCCTGTAATCCTCCCAGCTATGGGTTAAATAGTACCACTGCTGTTCTTCTGCAGAGATTGCTTTGGCATTAAATAACCCATTAAGGTTGATATGCTATTAAGCAAAGAAACCAAACTGAACCAGCTAATGGCTGATACTGACTTTAGGCCGCCCCGTCGACTACTAGACAACCGATCGAGGAGAAGGAAAACTCTTTATTCAAATCTGCAGTAGATTCTTTCTATATAATTTTAATTTCTTGATCTTCTCTAAAATGAAAAAAAAAAGAAGAAAAATCAAGCAAAATTTAACAATAATCTAATGCGTAGCAGCAGCAGAATTATTGCAATTTTGAATAATTGATGATGACTGAGTACATAGACTTTTAATTTGTACAACCTAACAGTAATTAAATCTTAGTTAAATACTTATGGAGTGAGTCAGATTAATATCAGCATTTTTTTTCCATATTTTCCGTAGGCACAAATACACACTACAACATAATAACAAATATATTTCAGTTTGAGAATTTGATTCAATATTCCCATGACTTTTTTCGCGCGCATGTTTATTTTATTTGTTTATTTGTTTTTATTTTAAGTACGTGACGAGAAAGTGTGTGTGCATGTGTGTGTGTAAAATTTATTAGATTAAGTTGTAATTATTAATTTGTTTTTATGTTGTAATTGTTTGTATATCTATTATTTATTTATCAAATATTAAATGTACACACACACACATATATATATATATATATATATATATATATATATATATATATATATATATATAAATCTGTTTTCAAATGCCTTAAAAGTAATAAAGAATTCATCATTCGCATCTGATGAGTCGGGAGAATTAGACACTTTGTCTAAGCTCCCCAAAATAGTCTATAATGCAAAATCTCTAAGTCTTTTGTTATTTCTTTAATTATAAATTTGCTCTGTGACTCTAACAATAAGAGCACACATTGAGCTCTCAAACTGCGACAAGTTGTTTTAAAAAGAACTCCTATGTCGTAAGGAAGATTTCTTCTCTGGACTTTTGGATTATATATATATATATATATATATATATATATATATATACACACACACACACCTCCACACAAGCAGGTTGTGACACAAGATCAATTTATTAAGTGGAGTTTAACAGGTTTGAATTCAGAGTTTTTCCTTCACCTAGACTGGTTACCTAGCGGAGATGTAAGAGCCTAGTCTACCCTACTATTTACCCATAGTTGGAGGAAGAGTAGTTGGATGCATACCTTTCCCAAGGGTATTAGCACTGTGAAATGCAAACAGCCTCATCCAGAATTTGAACTCTAGCAACCATGTCCATTTCCTATGACTCTAACCATTATACCACACACCTCCAAAGGGTACATTTTAACTTTACACTCTGTATAGTTTTACTGACTCCAACTCCAGTGATCCCTTAATTGTTTCTGACTCCAACTCCACAGCCTTGACATTACTTCAATTACACATTGTAGATTTTGGAGAAAATAAGGAGTGTGCACTGTATAACCTTACAGAATAAACTAGGGCCATATAGAGCGTAAATTTAACCGGAGTCAAAGTCGATATGGTTTTACTGACTCCAACTCCAGTGATCCCTTAATTGTTTCTGACTCCAACTCCACAGCCTTGACATTACTTCAATTACACATTGCAGATTTTGGAGAAAATAAGGAGTGTGCACTGTATAACCTTACAGACTAAACTAGGGCCATATAGAGCGTAAATTTAACTGGAGTTAAAGTCGATATGGTTTTACTGACTCTAACTACAGTGACCCCTTAATTGGTTCTGACTCCAACTCCATGACTCTGACTTCCCAGCCTTGACATAAATTCTGATAATAATTCAATTGTACATTGCATATTTTGGCCAGAATCCTCATCTAAATATATCATTGCAATCTAATAAGATATCCATTTATTTACTTATTGGTCAGTAAATGACTTTGTTCAGTGGATTGATTAGACAACATAATGAATAATAGAGAAAGTAATCTTTCAAGAGAAAATTAAGCCAATGTTTTTTGAAAGGTTTTATTGTAATAAGATCAGGATTGTGATAAATGGATTGGATTTAGTTCATTAACTAAATTAACTTTGCATGGATCTCTTGTCTTTTTTTTTTCTTCTTTTTCTGCTGACTGTCCAATTGATGAGATTGGACGTTAGAGATAATATAACATCCTGTTGGATTCACGTGTACGATAAGTTTAAATTGGGAGGGACAATTGCACGGTGACCTTCTTCAATGGTTGACCAATCAGAAAGCGAGAATTAAATCTAATTTTAAGACTGGATGTCAAGATTGACCGACCGATGGACTTTTGATATTTTATCTTGTTCTCTTAGTCCAAATGAGTAGGTTAGCATTTTGGAGTTGATTCTCCAGATAGTTGTGCAATTCATTGAGTGATGCGAAATAATAGATAAACCAGCAGGAGCTGTGGATATACCACAGTATGATAATCTAATTATTACAACATTTGATATGTTTACTTAAAAGCTATTGCTAAATAGTTCAATATGTAAAAAGTATAATAATCTTGATTTAAGTCTCACTTTTTTTTCTTTCTTTTCATCTTTTCATTATGTTCTATTGAAACTGATTAGCGTTAAAATTTCCATGTACTCATCCCCTCTTTCAATCTTTACTCTACTCTCTTTCTTTCTTATTATATTTTTCTGTGTAGCATGTCCTTTTTCTTCCCTTTCTTTATAATAAAAACGGAATGGTTCATTATTTAGCTGAGGTGAAACACTCATAAGAATTTGGCGGATTTACATTTTTGCATTTCATTTTGGATGATTTGGACAGTCTCATTTTTAACAGTGGTTATTGCAAGATGATAACGGTCAGAAGATTAAGGAACAAGCTTATTATGATAAATTATTGGAAATAGTATTCAACAATTACAAATATCCAAATCCAGGATGAGGCTGTTTGTGTTTCACTTCATGCTAATGCCCTTGGGAAAGGCATGAGTCCACCCACACCCAGCTATAGATAAATAGTAGGGAAGATTGGGTAATTTAGCCTTGGTTAGGCAACCGGTCTAGGAGAAGGAAAACTCTGAATTCAAACCAACAGTATTCTGTGTAAAAATTGATCTTGTTTCATATCCTAGCCAAGGCTGTTTGCATTTCACCTCATGTTCGTGCCCTGGGGGAAAGGTAGAATTCCATCCTTTCCCAGCTATGGCTTAAATAGTACCACTACTGTTCTTCTACAAGGATGACTCTGGCATTAAATAACCCACAAAACGTTGATATACCATTAAACAAAGAAACCAAACCAATTTGTCTTAATCCTGCAATATTAGAAATGTTTGATTTGATGAATAATTATTTTATTTATTCCAGTTTACATCTGTCCTGTGTATGATGTTAAATTTCATCTAGTGGTGAGGTTCCAATTCTGGGGCTCTGAAAAATGTGAAGTACCCCTTGATTGGCAATACTCTCAGATCCGCTCTGACGCGGAGTGGTAGTACCTGTTAGTGTCCCATGGGTTAAATAGATAAAAAATTAGTTAAAAAAAAAAGATGATAAAAAAATTGAATACCCAACAAGAATGAATAAAACAAAAACGTCTTTGGCATGAGATAACCCAACAAGGGTTGACATGCCATAAAATCCAGTTAACCAGTTTACCTCCTTCATTTTGAAAATTTGATAAAAATCAATTCATTATCCCAAAATAATAAATTGATTGGACCATATGACCTTTAGGCACCCCTTTTTGATCTCGATTAAGAAAGAACATGTTTTTCATTTACACAGCCAATCAATATCCGGTTGTTTTAACAGACAATTTTTAAATTTAAAAAAAAAAAAAAATAAAACTAACCCCTAACCCCAACCCCTAACACAACCGGATATTGACGGGGTAAATGAAAAACATGTCCTTTCTTAATGGAGATCAAAAAGGGGTGCCTAAAGGTAATATGGTCCAATTGATTTGTTGAGAGATTTTTGTAAATCTTGAAAAAAATATTAAGTTAATTTCTACATTTCACTTTGCTTCAAATACAAAATGTTATTAATTTTAACTTCCGAAAAGTATTTAATCCAAAAGCTGTAATGATTTAGGTATTTATGTTGCATTTGTATTCAAGTTGTTTGTTTGTTAATTTTAACGGCATATCAACCTGTCTGGGGTTATGTCATGCCTAACGGTTAGGAAGTTATACATATCGTGTATTTATATTTATACTTTTTAGTAATTGGTTTTAACAATGTGTTAGCATTATTGGGGAGTATGTTTTATGGTATTGATTTATTTCATGTCTATATTCTATGGTATAATTTTATTTCCCTCAAAAAAGAGATAATCCCACAGACCTTTCATAGTGTTTGCTTTAAAAAAACGGTTTCTGATGTAAGCAAAAAACCTGCATTCCATGAATAGGTGTTTAACTGTCAAAGGTGTTTGACATGTTTCACATTGTGGTTGTTGTACTTGTTTGAGTATATAGGAGTATGTTAGTCTTGTATGACCAATGCGTAATCGGACACAATGACTTCCTGAAAGTTGATCTCCAGAAGTTGTGAGTCTGCCTAAATTGGCACAAATGAAAACTGTCTAATATAATAGAAGTTTGCTTTATCTTTGTTTTTAAAAGTAATTGTATCTTTTATGAAATGACTAAACATTAAACCAGCGTAAATTGTTAACCTGTTTATATAAAAAAAAATTAACATAAACAATCTGTTTCTGTTTTGCATTACCTGATACAGGTTGGCTTGTAAAAAGTTAGCATTTTACCCCAGCTAATTATCATATTTAGTGGCATGTTATATTCATGGTTTTGTGGGCGGCAACAACGCTTCACCTATGAATATTAAAAAGAAGAAAAGTAGAGTTTTCATAGTTAAGCATAGTGTAGAAAACAACTTCCATTTTTGGTTTGGCTTATTTGTTTAATGGCATATCAACTCCTTATGGGTTATTTAATGCTGAAATTTGATTCATTTGTAAATTAGCAGCGGCTACCCGGCGTTGCCTGGGTAGAGAGGGATTTTTTTAAAGTTAGCCCTGCAGATCCATTATTACTGAATCGTGAGTTGAATCCTCGTGGGATGCCCCATTTAAATTCATATGAAAAAAAATAAATAAAAGACCTTGCATTGATCCAGCTACTCCGAAAAGAAATGTTAATGTCTACTATCTAAAATAAAAAAAAAAAAAAATCCATGCTGTTATTTATATTTCATTTTTTTAATTATCTTCACGAATATAAATCAAATCTCTATTATTTTTGGCTCAAAAACCAAGCCCTGGTGATATTTAATGTGTATATATATTTACTTTGTCGTTAATTGTTTTATTTTCGAAGTTTCCAGCGGACATACATATACACACAACTGCCCTTTATATATGTATAGATTACCTTCGGACATACATATACACACAAATGCCCTTTATATATGTATAGATTACATTCGGACATACATACACACAACTGCTCTTTATATATGTAGATGGTTATGTGTAATCAACTATATATATATTTTTAAATTGCGCTTATTTGTCTATAATCATTTGTTTACACACAGTTAATTGGTATCAAGTATTCCTGTCTAATACAAAGTAATCTGCACACAGTTACAGGATTTCAACATGCACTTTTGTGCTAATGCCCATAGGAAAAGTATGAACCCATCTGTTCTCTCCTCCAGCTATGGATAGGGCCAACTGGGTTCTTTAGTCTTGGTTAGGCAACCAGTGTAAGAGAAGGAAATCACTGAAATCAAACTAGCTTTAAGCCACTTAAAAAATTGACCTTCTACCTGCAGTGATTTCTTTTTAGAAAATTGATATTTTACGTGAACCTTGACACCAAAAGTTTTATTGGAATTTGTGGCAATAATAAAAAAAAGGGTTAATTTTTTTAAAAATTTTAATTTTAAAAAAATCTAATACTGTAGTTACAATATTGCATGTTGAGAGATGATTTTAGTAAAGGTTAAACAAAACGTTTAATATTTGTGATAAAATCATTTTTTCCTTTTGTGATTTAAAAAAAACAAACTTTACTGAGTTAGGCAACCAATCTAGGAGAAGGAAAAATTGTAAATTTAAACCTGTTAAACTCCACTTAAGAAAAAACTTAACAAACCATCATTCCGTAATTCGAAATAAATTTATTACGGAATGACGGTTTAAGTTTTTTTCTTTCTTTGAAAATTAAATATTGCTCTGTATTTATTCTAATTTATTGATTATTATACATTGAGCTCCCTCTAGGGAATTATAAAAATCCTTGTATGAATATATGTTTGCACCTACAGGAGCATACAGTATGGTTATACAGTGAGATTCTGAGGATCACAGGTGGAATCATCCCTCATTACCAGCTATTTGGATACCTTACATTTATATAATATATATATATATATATTATATATATATATATATATATATATATATATATATATATATAAAGTAAAGAAATAACAAAAGACAAGGGATTATATATATATATATATATATATATATATATAGTTTTTAGCAATTAGAAAAATATTGACATAGACTTTTGTTCCCATTTTAAATGTTATCTGCCATCCAATAAAATCCATTATTTTCATTCTATTTCTTAGTTATATAAATAATTATAGATTAAGAGTAGATTAATAGATATTATATGAACATCTTAAGCCGACTGGCCATCAAAGATTATGGTGGCCAGCCGGCTTAAGAAGTTGACTCATCAAGATTAACTAACGCAACAGAATAATTGTGTTGCATCATAATCACTTTCTCCCCGCGGGGGGCGAGCCGGGGGTTTGCGGTGTTAAACCAGAAAACAACAATCCAACAACCTTTTAAGTCCAGTTTGGGTGGGGTGGGAGCTATTACTCCAGGTTGCACATCCCTATTATATTTAAAGGTCAGGATCAATGTCAGAGGACCTCCCCCCCCACACACAAAGGGGAATGCTTACAGGGCAAAGTAATTCTTGTTTCTACTCACTAGGGGGCTCTATATTAATCTTTATCTTATATTTAACCCTTTTTTGCTGGGTTGGCATTTTTTAATCCTTGTAGACTGGACAAATTGTTTTCTATATATTTTTGGTCAATGACCAGCCAATAGAAACATGCCTTACATTAAGCTACCTGTTAGGGTACAATCTCTGGGTCAAATAGATGTTTAAAAATTATTTGGATTTGATAGGACCATGTGCAATAAGATAAAAATTTAAATTAAGAAACTACACAAAAAATGTAATTATGAAACTAGAATGAACAAAATTTCCTAATCTCTAGGCATACAATAACCCTATACAAGTTGACATGCCATTAAAATCAATCAATCATGACTAATTCTTTAATTCTGTTATTTTGTTTATCTTCTTAAGTAGGAAAAATTTTCATAATTATTGTTGATTCAATTAGTTGCAATTGTTTCAGTCGTTCTGGCTTTTTGGTATCAAACTAACCTTTTAGATATTTCAAGATTCTCTGTGTTGAAAATGGTTAATAGATTCTAAGGAATCTTTTTTTTTTTTTTTTTTTTTTTTTGGAACAGAAAGAATTTTGTTTAATGTTTAGAAACTCCAAAGAAATTGTCTCTAGGGAAATTAAAAATATATATTCCGTGCCAAAGTCGGATAATTTTTTTCTTCTTCTTTTTCTTTGTCTCAACTCTCCTGGTAAGGTTCTATACCGAGATACATATTAGTCATTAACTAAGTTTGGCTTTGTTTGCTACAAGGCCAAAAGTATTGAGCACCCAATGAGAATCAAGGTCATTTTTTATTTTATTTAATAAAATCCATGTAATTGTAATCCAACATTCTTAACATTTATTTGTTGTTACATCACAGAAAGAAATAATGTATAAATATAAATACGATTTGCAGTTGGGCTACTTACTAATACTGCGGGGGTGTCACCAAGGACTACAGTTCAACTGTGCAACTTCATTTTATGGATTTTTATCTTTTGTATTTATCATTTTTGTGATCACTCAGGATTTTTATTCTCTGTTATGTCTCTTTCTTTCATCAATCATATAACTCTTTTGTTTTTCTAGTCTCTTATCTCTTATACGATCTAAATAAAAGGAATATTTCTAGTTTGTTATACATGTGATCTGTTAATGTCTGTCTATTAGCCTTTGTCAATATCTATCTGTCTATCTATTATCAATATCTGTCTATCTATTAGCCTCTCTCAATATCTGTCTATCTATTAGCCTCTGTCAATATCTGTCTATCTATTAGCCTCTCTCAATATCTATCTATCTATCTATCTATCTATCTATCTATTAGCCTCTGTCTATCTATCTATCTATCTATTAGCCTCTCTCAATATCTATCTATCTATCTATCTATTAGCCTCTCTCAATATCTATCTATCTATCTATTAGCCTCTCTCAATATCTATCTCTATCTATCTATCTATCTATTAGCCTCTCTCAATATCTATCTATCTATTAGCCTCTCTCAATATCTATCTATTTATCTATTAGCCTCTCTCAATATCTATCTATCTATTAGCCTCTCTCAATATCTATCTATCTATCTATCTATCTATTAGCCTCTCTCAATATCTATCTATCTATTTATCTATTAGCCTCTCTCAATATATATCTATTTATCTATTAGCCTCTCTCAATATCTATCTATTAGCCTCTCTCAATATCTATCTATCTATCTATTAGCCTCTTTCAATATCTATCTATTAGCCTCTTTCCATATCTATCTATTAGCCTCTCTCAATATCTATCTATCTATCTATTAGCCTCTTCAATATCTATCTATCTATCTATTAGCCTCTCTCAATATCTATCTATCTATCTATTAGCCTCTCTCTATCTATCTATCTCTCTCAATATCTATCTATCTATCTATTAGCCTCTCTCAATATCTATCTATCTATCTATTAGCCTCTCTCAATATCTATCTATCTATCTATTAGCCTCTCTCTCTATCTATCTATCTATCTATTAGCCTCTCTCAATATCTATCTATCTATCTATTAGCCTCTCTCAATATCTATCTATCTATCTATCTAGCCTCTCTCAATATCTATCTATCTATCTATCTATTAGCCTCTCTCAATATCTATCTATCTATCTATCTATCTATCTATCTATCTATCTATCTATCTATTAGCCTCTCTCAATATCTATCTATCTATCTATCTATCTATCTATTAGCCTCTCTCAATGTCTATTTCCATACCTATATATCTTTCACTATCTATTAGTGAAGGGAAAATGTGATTATTTATAAGTTCTTATAATAAAGTCAATTTTTCTCTCTCCAAATAGGCAGTCGGATGTGCATAAATTGAACATTTTTAGGGAGTGGAGGAGGAGGAGGGAGTGTTACACTAATATAAATAGCATCTCATTTATTTTTAGATGAAGTTTTGTCAATCCTTTTTCATTTTGGGTTGTATTTTCTTTCATTTTTTAAATTTTTTATTACTTTTTATTGCAATTCATTCATATTGTTGAAGGATTAGAACAAGGGTTCTCAAACTTTTAAGTCTGTAGACCCCTACAAAAATCTGATTGACTGATCATGGACCCCCTCCTTATATATCCTAGTCCACCTTGCAGTTGTTTTGTTGCAACCAATTATGTAATTAATGAATTCTGCACAAACGTTTATGTAAAACTACTAATTGTAAAATAACCAGTAAAGTAAGCATAACATGTAAAAAAGAGCTGCAAATATTTAATACTAACTTAATAACTTAACAAGGAAGCACATTTCCTAATGTGATGGGTGAAGCTGATGACTTTTGATAAGTCCATGAATATTGGGCTTAAACTTTTGAAAATATATCAAGCACATGAGCATGTTCTCAAGGATCGAACAAAAACTCATCTGACAAAAATCGTCAGTAGAGTTTAACAGAACATGTTTAAAAGAAAAAATGCTGCCAAAATATACTTATATGTATATATATACTTATATATATATATATATATATATATATATATATTCTCTTAAATGGGCAAACTCAATGGAACAAAATAGAAAAGAAAAGAAAAAAAATGGGATGAGTCACAATTTTGACTGTTGGAAAAAGAAATCAAATGAGTGAGGATAATAAATTTTGGAAAGTGCTCACTCCGTACTTGTAGAACCAGTTCAGGGAATCAAATCAGTGACAGAACTTAAGTATCCTGTTTTTACCGAAAGTATCTTTTGCAGTAAACACACTATATATGTATACTTGCACATATGTTATTGGCATTTCAGTCTCAGAATACTATAATTTAGTTTTTGTGCCCCTGAAGTTACAGCGCCTCCTGTGACTGTAAAGTCCAATATTAGAAAAACATTCTCGACCACAGATGTCGCATGTGAAGGCTGTCCCTGAAGATGTTGATGTGCTTTGTTGTCATTGCTTTCTTCTGGACCTCCTAGCTTCATGGTGTTGCACCAGGGTGTCTTCAGACATGAACAGTCCTCTACAGAGAGCCTGCTGTCACAGAGGACGGTCCTGAGCCAAATTTTCCCAGCTGGAAGGGGCAATGCCAAAACACCTGAGATCGTTCTTGCAGACATCCTTGAAACGCAGCTAGGAGTGGTGGTGACCAATCTGTCTCTTACCATACATATGTATATTTGTGACAATTAAACTAAAGAAGAGAAAAGTAACAGAACCGAAATAAATTCTACTTTCAGTAATTATAAGTAGTTTGAAAATTAGATTAACAAAAATTTTTGGTAATTCAATTTTCTAATAATCAAGTTAAATAATCTAATTAGAAACTTTAAAATCTAATTATACTTTTTTGAAAGGGGGAGGGGAGTTATACTAATATGAATAGCATCTTATCTATTTAAGTTAAAAGTAAAAGATGCTATTCTTGTAAATTCTTTGATAAATATCCTGCCTTTCTTTTCTGTTTGATTATTTTTTATGTTTTTTTTCTGGCCGTGATAAAGATGTTTATATTCAAATATTGGCTATAGTATAAAAAAAAATATCGAAAGTTTAGCCTTGTAGCTTATCATTAAATAATATCAATAGTTATTTTCTCTCTCTCTTCTTCTTAAATTTCAATTACATATATATTTTTTCTATGGAGAAAGTTTTTGCATAGGTATGAATTTTAAATTTTATACACTTTTGTCTTGAGACAGACATGGCTGTGGAGTTGGAACACAAAACCTCCGACTCCAATTCCTCTTCTTTTTTTTTTTTTTTTTAGCACTCCTGACTCCAATTCTCTTTTATGTAAATTAGGTGATTACAATTCATAATGAATATAAAACCATTATTTATTTTATAGCCTATTTATAAGGACACTGCACTGTATAATTTTATAGACTAAACTAGTATCTTCTATAGGTCAAATAGATGTTTAGAAATTATTATACTAGCAAATATATGCACCCTCCGGGTGCAAGTATTTAAGTTTTAATATAATAAAATGTCATATTAAATTAGAAAGGCTAATGAAACTGAATAAGAATGCAGATAAAAAGATTTGGAACAGAGGGGGTATGATTGAAAAATAGAACAACTTTGAAACAACTCTTCCATCATTTTCCGTTACTCCCGTTTCATTGGTAAATTTTCTAATTTAACTATTTAGTTAAAATAGGAAATAAAGAATAAAATGACAGTTATTTTTTCTTGTTAATGGATTTCATTTAAGATTCATTGAAGAGATTTTTGCTTATATTCATTAAAATAAAACAAAACAATTAGAAATCAATAATACTAAGCACATATTTAATAAAATCACATTTTTAATATCAATATGCAAATTAGCCTTCCCATTCACACTGTAAACCGCTATTTTTTTATATATAAATACAATTGCATGTTATTTGTATGTAGATATGGACAACACTAATAAAAAGGTGAAGCAATTTTATTAATAATTGAGGTTTAAATAAAAATAAAATCATGGAGAATGTGATGTAAATAACGAAGGGAATTGTGACTTGAGTAGTAATATAGTTTCGGTTACAGACAGAAAAACACACAATCTCCATTATAATAAGATTTGATAGGACCATATCCAGAAAAAAAAAAGAAGAAAAATAAAACTCTTAAGAACCACAGAAAGTGTAAATATGAATATACTATGTGTTAATTAATTATTATTCTATGTTACTCACACCCTTGACCAGGATTGAACCTGCAGCCTAGAAATAACTGTCACTTAGAACTGTCTTAGATTGTTAACCATTGCTTAATGGAACACCTCCTCAACTTAGTGGACTGTTCCTAGCAGTAGTAGCAATAACTACTTAATCTGTTGCAGTTTGTCTTTTGCGACTGAACTAGTACCTGGCCTAGCCAGGGGCTCCAGTGAGCTTCGGCCGCTGGATCAGGTGTTGGTAAATAATAGTGTCGATCCCAGGGGACTATCCCCCCAGGCAATTTGATTTAAAGGAGTAGGGCTGGGTTTATTGCCCAGCGCCTGAGGCGCCCCCCTTGAGGAGGAATGCCAACGGGATCGACGCAATTTTTCCACCTGCCACCTATGAGTCTCGGCTTGTGGGTGGTCCCACGTAAATAGGGCCTTTGTGCCAGACCTTGTACAAGTGGGGTACGAGGAAAATATCCTGAACTAGTAACTGCATGGAGAAACTATAACATTCAACACCTTGACATTTATTACTATGAATCCAATTTCCTCACCTCTAAGCATAAAATGACCCTTGACGGTTGACATGCCATCAAAATCAATCAAAAATTTTATCAAGAGGCGAAAAATTGAATTTGTCACAATTTCTTGATTGTAAAAGAGGACCAAATAACCATTAAGGCACCCCTTTTGTGATCTCGATTCATAAAGACATGTTTTTCATTTACACCATCAAAATCCGGTTGTTTATTAGGGGTTAGGAGTTAATTTTATAATGGAAAAAAAAAAAAAAAAACTCAAAAAATTGTCTGTTAACAAACAACCGGATTTTGACGGAGTAAATGAAAAAAATGGCCTTATGAATCGAGATCGCAAAAGGGGTGCCTAAAGGTCATATGGTCCGTAAAAGATTTATCTTCACTGTTCAAGGCAAATTAGAGGTGTCTATTTAAACGTTTTGACAAGATTTTTATCCTTTATTTTAGATGTGGTTTGAGAGCCACATCTGACCCTCAAATGTGTCACAGGAAACATTGAGAGCCACATCTGGATCTGAAAACAGTTAAAGGGTTAAAGAAAGAATTTTGTTTTGCTGCTGAACTGAATCTGTTTTCATAAAATGTTTCTTTCTCCTCTAAAATCATGATGCCTAGATTATCCGGGGGGGGGGGTTACCTTATACAAGAAAGATTTTGCTTTGGTGCTAATTGTCATGGCTGACCACTTATTTTCAAGCTTGAATGCCTCCAAGAAAAATGGTCATCTGGTTCTTTCTTTGTTTCTTTCCTCCTTTCCTTTCTTTGTTTCTTTCCTCCTTTTTTCTTTCTTCTTTCTTTCTTTCTTTCTTTCTTTCTTTCCTCCTTTCTTCTTTTCTTTCTTTCTTCTCCTTTCTTTCTTTCTTTCTTTCTTTCTTTCTTTCTTTCTTTCTTTCTTCTTTCTTTTCCTCCTTTCTTTCTTTCTTTCCTCCTTTCTTTCTTTCTCACCTCCTACTTTCTCTCTTCCTCCTTTACCTCTTCCTTCCACAACAGAAATTCAAGACGGTTTTTTTGTTGCCATAGAGACATCTTCAAAGGAGTCTTAATTATACTCAGAGAATATTGTACTCATGAGGTATACTAAATCACATTGGGTTACATACTAAATCATATTTAGTTATTTACTGTCTAGAATAGACAGTAAGTACATATAAATTTATGCTTAAGTTGAAAGCACCAGTTCCTGCTAGATCACTGAAGTTAAGCAGCGATGAGTGACCATTTAAGTAGTAGCAGGTACTGTAAGTAACCACAGATCAAAATGACTTGATTCAGGATTAAATGATCCAAAAAGGGTTGATATGCCATAAAACAACCAACGAACAAATTTAAATATAATGTGTCATATTTTATTGAGCCAACATTAAAATAGTTTTTTCTTCAAATCACTTTAAATTACATAATGTTTATTGTCGTTGGAAAATGGAATCAGTGATTTGAGTTCAAATCCTAGTCAAGGCGGTTTGTGTTTCAGTTCATTGCATTTCAGTTCAGTCCTGTGGGAAAACATGAATCCATCCGCACCCCCAGCTATGGGTAAATAGTAAGAGGTTGGGTTCTTTAGCCTTGGCTACTACTAATTAAGAATGATATTTTAGTAGGGTTGACATGACTTTTAGGACCATATAACCTTTAGGCACCCCTTTTGCGATCTCGTTTCATAGGGACATTTTTTTCATTTACACCGTCAAAATCCGGTTGTTTGTTAACAGACGATTTTTAGAGTTTTAAATTTTTTTTATAAAACTAACCTAACCACTAACCCTAACCCCTAACAAACAACTGGATTTTGACAGTGTAAATGAAAAACATGTCCTTATGAATCGAGATCGCAAAAGGGGTGCCTAAAGGTCATATGGTCCGACTTTTGGACCACCCTATATATTGCCTATTGTAACAAATTGGAAGTGGGCCAAATAGAAGGTCACTCTTATTGCTACAAGTAAAGCTTGTATGCTTCTTTTTTCATTTCTGGTTTCCACACAGACAAAACACACTCCTTTTATTTATAACTGATTAGAAATAACTGTTTTAATTCAGGATCAATTTCTTTCTTTGTTTTTAAATGAAAATAGATCTTTAAGAAACCACCAGAAAAATATCATCTTTCAATGATTTGAATTTATTCAATCCTTTTTTCTTTGTTTTTTTAGACCATATGACCTTAAGGCAACCCTTTTTGATCTCGATTAAGAAAAGACATGTTTTTTATTTACACCGTCAATATACGGTTGTTTTAACAGACGATTTTTAGATTTAAAAAAAAATATTATAAAACTAATCCCTAACCCTAACAAACAACCGGATATTGACGGTGTAAATGAAAAACATGTCCCTTCTTAATCGAGATCAAAAAGGGGTGCCTAAAGGTAATATGGTCTGTTTAAAAAAAAATTTTTTTTTAAAACTCTAGCAAAATAATTTCAGCAAGTTGTGAAATATTTGCTCTGCTATAACAATCTTAAAACATTGGCAAAAAGGGCTGGGTTAGCTCAGTCGGTAGAGCGTTTGGCTAGAAACCACAAGGTTCCTAGTTGATACCGGCCCTCGTCAGCTCAGCGTTATGAGTAGCACTGGGATCTGTGCGGTAAAGTAAGGAGCTAATGGTAGGTGTGGCACTCCACCTCAGATGCTAAGATAATCTCCTTGGTCTAGTGCTAGTGAAAAGGGGATAGACTCCCTCGCTGATTGGCTGATACCGACTTTAGGCCACCCTGATGACTTTACTTTTTTACTTATATAATTTCAACTTTTCTATTTTTAAAGTGATTGCTAGATGAATTGTAAACCTGTTAGATTTCCATTGTAACAGTGATCAATGATAATAGTAAGTCTATTCAAATAAATGTATCTATTTATACAACCTGTTCACTATGGGTAGGATGTGATACAAGGTCAAAAGAATGGGGCATCCATCACAGATTGAACTCGATATTCAGTTGTAATGTATCTGCAAATACTTCAGATGTATATTGTTAACTATTGGTTAGTGTAGTCTTATAGAAATTAAATATCTTTAGCATATTTCCAAGTGGCCTCATTGAGCAATAAAATAAGAAAAGGAATTAGATTGTTAACTATTGGTTAATGGAACAAGCCAAACACCTCTCAACTTAGTGGACTGTTCCTAGCAGTAGTAGCAACAACTACTTAACCTGTTGCAGTTTGTCCATTGGCACTGAACTAGTAACTGCCTAGAGAAACTATACCCTTCAACACCTTGACATTTATTATATATATATATATATAAAGGGTTTTGTAATTTGCTTGAAGCATTGTGTATATATTGGTTTGTTTTTTTGTTAACCTGTCATTTTATTCTCAATATTTCGGGATGAAAGATCCCATCATCAGAAGAATACTCAAACTGAAGTGATCTTAACGGTTGCGAGTATTCTTCTGATGATGGGATCTTTCATCCCGAAATATTCAGAATAAAATGACAGGTTAACAAAAAACATCATAGTTACCTTCTTTTTTCTTTACACTCGCATTGTGACAGCCTTCAAAAAACAAACCCATATATATATATATATATATATTATATATATATATATAATCTAAATAATTTACTGTCATACTGGGGACACAGGAAACTGTTTGTGTGGCTATTGGCAACACTGTTGTTTTTTTTGTGCATATGCTTGCATATGCCTTGGTGCCACACTCAGTCTTGGCTTGGTAATTGTTTCTGATTGAGCTCTCTATTGACACTACTGCCAAATGTAAACTTCATGCTGTTATTCGGTTTTTGAATGCAAAAGGCATCAAACTGATTGATTGAATGAAAGTATATTGCAAGTTATTCATGGATGGGTATACAGAAACTGCCACAGCGCCTATGAAAATGGTGATTATGTAGAGAAAAATAGATACTCACTTTGAAAATCATGCAAACACCATTGACAATAAACAATAAACGTTTCTGAGATTTCTAAATATTTTGGATAGGTTTGGGATTATTCTCGTATTAAGAGAAAAAAGAACAATACGAAGGCATTGTAGGCTTTTTGTTTTGACCCAGGCAGAGGATTGCTCAGAAAGCTACTTTTTTTTTTTTAAATACAGAGATGGATGAGAATCTTAAGATGATAACAAGATAAATGAATTTTGAACTTGAGGATATTACTCTAAGTTAGACAAAGATCTATATTTATTTACTTAATATCAGGAAGCTACTCGAGAATCTCTTGACAGTTAAACAATAACAACCATATCTTCAGTATTATCTTGTGTATAGTGCAAAGAGCAAAAATATTTATGATGTTATGGAAAAATTTATATTTCGTAATCTAGTCACTATTATAATCAAGTTATATGCTGACAGCACGGATACCCATGACTCTCTCTCACCATCCATCCCTATTGGTAATTGTCCCTGGCTGGTCTTTTGCACAGCATCCAAAATTTGCACAGAGCTGACTGATGTTGGTTTTTGCTGGTCATCATGTCACGCTGACAGCATGGATACCCATGACTCTTTCTCACCATTGTCCCTATCGTTCATTGCCACTGGTAGGTCTTTTGCACGGCATCCAGTATCTGCACAGAGCTAATTGATGTAGGTTTTTCTTAAAAAATTGACCTTGTATCTTATCATGCTCTTGGCGGGGTGGTGGTGGAATACACAGACATGTGTACACATGTTCACAGACATAAAAGACTTTCACAGGCAAGCAGCAAATATGCAATGCCCCCAAACATTTGATAGCCATGGCCATTGTCAGAGATTTTGCAATTGGTATGAAAAGAATTTGCTTGTTTCCTGTAGAACCTGCCAACAAGAGATGGACTCCCAACAGGCATGGAATCCTAACCCCCACCCCCACAAAAAAGTGTTTCTTGTTTGCAAAATCAAGTCAGGATATATCTAAGAAAATTGAAAATAAATCCCCAATGGTATGTAAGTATAAAAAATATGAGAAAACAAATATTCGGAGGATGTATTTGTATTCATTCATGAATAAATACATCCTCTGAGTATTTTTTCATATTTTTGATACTTAGACACACACACACACACACACACTCTCTCTCTCTCTCTCTCTCTCTCTCTCTCTCTCTCTCTCTTTATTATATATATATATATATATATATATATATTTATGTGTGTGTGTGTGTGTGTGAAAGTAAAGTCGGGGTGATCTAAATTCGGTATCAGCCAGACAGCGAGAGTCTATCCCCCTTTTCACTAGCGCTAGACCAACGAGATTGTTTTGGCATCTGAAGTGGACTATCACACCTACCATCAGCTCTTCACTCTACTGCACAGATCCCTGTGCTGCTCATATGCTGAGTTAGCGAGGGCCAGTATTGAACCTGGAACCTGTGGAGTACCACACCTACCATCAGCTCCTCACTTTACTGCACAGATCCCTGTGCTGCTCATACGCTGAGTTAGCGAGGGCCAGTATTGAACCTGGAACCTTGTGGTTCCTAGTCGGATGCTCTACCGACTGAGATGTGTGTGTATGTGTGAATTAATATTGATAATATAGTTTGCTATATTTATAAGTAAACAGTGCTCAATATTATTGATAGAACATGTATATTTAAGTTAGGGTAACGGTGTTTGGTAACAATCAGCTTCTCGCCTGTGTGATTTTCAAACTAATTTGGTTTGAAAAATCACATGGGCAAGAAACTGACAGTTACCAAGCATCATTGACTATGTCTTCACTGCCCTTATATAATCATCCACAGACACTGCGTTTCGATGTATCACGTCTCTTCAGTGTGGCTTGACATTTGCAGGCTAGCTCCAGCCGGGAGGGAAACCCGATTGATTCATCATCAGTCAGACTTCTTAACCACTCAGCCACCATCACCTACACAGTGAGAGGAGGATTTTAACTGATAAATACACACATCTGTATATATGTAAAGGCTGCCAGAGAGCGTTAATAATTTTTCATTTCCTCTCAAAATTGTAAAGAATAGTGTCTATTTTAATTTCTGTCTTTGTTTCATGTGAATAAATCCCAAATAAGGGGAGTGTTGATATTCAGTTGTGAATGTATTTCCTGTTGATATTTCTTAGTCTTTGTATTTGGTCATTTATATATTAGTGAAGAAATGTACTTACTCCACTTGAGATTATTATATAATACAATCAATCTTTGCTATAAGTGTCTGCATTTGAAGGTTCAGCAGTAAAGTCCTCTTTATGTTACTAAAAATATCATATCAACAGATCTTGATGGTGCCAATACACCTGCTGTGAGTGTGTATATATATATATATATATATATATATATATATATATATATATATGCTTGGTTTTGCTCACTTGCTCTTTCTCTACCTACTTTTGCTCTCACCTCCTCCTCTCTCCTTTGTTTTGTTTTCTCTCCTTTCTCTTGCAACTTGTTTTTTATCTCTCTCTATACTTGTTTTCTCTCTTTTATCTCTCATTCTCTCCCCCTTCTCTCTCTATTTGTCACCTCTCTCTCTTTCTCTCTCTACTTGTCACCCCTCTCTCTCTATTTGTTCTCTCTCTATTTGTTTTTCCCTCCCTCTCTCTATTTGTTTTTCCCTTCCCCTCTCTCTATTTGTTTTCCCTTCCCCTCTCTATATTGTTTTCCCCTTCCCTCTCTCTATTTGTTTTCCCTTCCCCCTCTCTCTATTTGTTTTCCCCTTCCCCTCTCTATATTTGTTTTCCCCTTCCCCCTCTCTCTATTTTTTTCCCTTCTCCCTCTCCCTCTCTCTCTCTATTTGTTTTTCCCTTCTCCCTCTCTCTCTCTCTCTCTCTCTCTCTCTATTTGTTTTTCCTTCTCCCTCCCTCTCTCTCTATTTTTTTTCCCTTCTCCCTCTCTCTTTCTGTTTCCCTTCTCCCCTCTCTCTTTCTGTTTTCCCTTTCTCCCCTCTCTCTCTTTGTTTTTCTCTCTCTTCTCCCTCTCTCTCTCTCTGTTTTCCTTCTCCCCTCTCTTCTGTTTTCCCTTCTCCCTCTCTCTCTCTCTCTGTGTTTTCCCTTCTCCCTCTCTCTCTCTGTTTTTTCCCTTCTCCCCCTCTCTCTATTTGTTTTCCCTTCTCCCCTCTCTCTATTTTTTTTTTCCCTCCCTCTCACTGTCTTTGTTTTTTTCCCCCCCCTCTCACTGTCTTTGTTTTTTTTCCCCTCCCTCTCACTGTCTTTGTTTTTCCCCCTCCCTCTCACTGTCTTTGTTTTCCCCCTCTCTCACTGTCTTTGTTTTCCCCTCCCTCTCTCTCTATTTGTTTTCCCCCCTCCCTCTCTCTCTATTTGTTTCCCCCCCTCCTCTCTCTATATTTGTTTTTCCTTTCCGCTCTCTATTTGTTCACTCTGTTTTTCCAATTTCTTTCTTTACTGTTTCTCCCTCTCTCTCTCTCTCTCTCTCTCTCTCTCTACTTTATTTTGCTCTCTTGTCTTTCTCTCTACTTTGTTTTACCCTCATCTCTTTCCCTCCCTATTTGGTTTTGCTCTCTCTCTCTCTCTCTCTCTCTCTCTCTTTCTCTCTCTCTCTTTAGTGAGATATATTACTACTTTGCTCATTCTCTTATAATCAATTTCCTTATCACCTGAATAAAAAAAACAATATATAGTTTTTATCTTTGTCCACACTTCTACCAAAGCTTTCTGCAAGATTTTCGTTCAGCTAGTTTTATTCTAGGTCATTAATCTAAAAGAGAAAACATACCAACCTTTTAAAGTATGACCTAAAATACTCTGCTTCTTGCGGTGCTGAATCTTCTTAGCACATAGACAGTCTTGGTGCATATTAAAGTACTCATTTTAAAGATAATTATGATGTAAGAATCTATATGAAATGGAGGTGTTCATAATGTAATGGTTATTATTGTAGTTAATGGACACGCTTAGACGGGTTTAAATCCTGGATTAGACTCTATTTCACATGGTGCTATACCTTTGGAAAAGTGTGCATCCAACTATTCTCCTTCCAGCTATGGGTAAATAGTAGGGTAGACTGGGCTCTTTAAACTTGGTTAGGCAAACAGTCTAAGACAAGGAAATCTCTAAATTCAAACTTGTTAAATTTCGCTTAAGAAATTGACCTTGTGTCACATCCTAAATGTGCAGAGGAGTTGGTAAATAAATAATATATATATATATATATATATATATATATATATATATTATATATGTATGAGTAGTGGCTTACCGGTGGGTACGATTATTGGGAGCGCACAGAATCCAGGGGTTAAGACCGTGAAAAAACAAATTCCCACAAATTAATTCACATTTTCCAGTTCAATAAACAAAAACAATTTCCGGTGAGATTCTCAAATTTTTGTAAACAAGCGTCTATCTGTAACGATAACATTCATTCCAACAGACATACGTGGTATCAACTGATATAAATCGAAAACTCGATTAATTCAGCAGATGTAACCCTGAAGATTCAGATGATGAAACTCGAGTAGGTTACTTTATATCCATTTCTTAAATATATATATCTATATATATATATATGTGTGTGAAATAATTGGCATAAATATTGTTGTATACACACTGCTTGAAAAGTAAGGACGAACTATTATGCAATGTTCTCCTGTGGAAAACTACACATGTACACACCAGTGTAGGTTGACCAGTAAAAACTCGCATTAATCAGCTCTGTGTGGATACTGGATGCTGTGCAGAGGATTTGCCAGGAGCAATGACTGAAAGGGATCCATGCAAATGTAAACTCTGTATTGGTTTATAGCAATAATCTTACAAAAAATATTCATTTTGAAGCTATTCAAAATGGAGCCAAATCAGAGTGCTCCAGGCTTGAATAGAGGTCTGTCACCAAATTTTTGGTGGTTGAGAAATGCAAACCATGTGAAATTTACATGAGAATGTATGATGTGTATGGAGAAGCATGTTTTTGTCCAAAAATGTTTACAAATGGACTAAACACGGGTTAGATTGATAAAGAAAAAAGTTGAAAAGACAGTCCTTTGAGTGGAAGCACACTGACTCTTCGGTAAAGAAAAAGTTCCAGGTGGAGCAGTCAGTTTTTTTAATACCATGATAAAGAAATTTCCACCGGAATGTGTGTTTGTTTATAACTCCTAATTTGTTTCTTTTATTGCAAACTTATTTGTTGGCTGGAAGTTTATTACATTTTCATATGAATATGTCCTTGTCTTTACGCTAAATTCTGTGTAAATATTTTGCCTCCAAAACATTATGTAAACTATATGAATTCCTATTTCTAGTGGATACAAACTGGATTAAAAGTTGAACAAATGTTAAATTTAGTATAAATTTAGCTGGTACAAATTCCAATAAATCAGAATGTATCATACACAAGAGATGTCAGAGGTGTAATGGTTAGTCGTAGGTAATGGATTTGTCGACCCGAGTTCAAACGGACGAGGCTGTTTGCATTTCACATAGCGCTAATACTCTTGGGAAAGGTATACATCCAACTACTCTCCCTCCAGCTATGGGTAAATAGTAGGGAAGACTGGGCTCTTTAACTGTAGCTAGGTAACTAGATTAGGAGAAGGAAAACTCTGAATTCAAACCTGTTAAACTTCACTTAAGAAATTGACCTTGTGTTACATCCTGCTGATGGGGAGGGGTTTGGTATATATATATATATATATATATATATATATATATATATATATGACCCTAATTGATCCCTTAATTTTCGCTCTCCTTTTATTTATTTAAAAAAAAGAAAAAAAGAAATTCATCTGAACACCGCGTGCATTAAAACCAAAGCAAGTTTGTTTGATTATCATGTTTTTTTAAATACAAATTTAACGTCATAACATTACATCACATGAACACGATCCACGTCACATAAATGTTAAACAAGCCACAGTTTGAAAAAAAAAAAACAATTTTTAGCTTTATATTTCGCATCGCGTGAAAACGCTTCACATTTATATAAACGCTAAAATAATTACTGGTTTTTAACATCTCAACCATTTCACGACTGGTTTTTAACATCTCAACCATTGGACTCATCTGATGATTGGATTACCATGAAACTTCAAGTTATGAATGTAAACCCATAATATTACCATTGATTTTATATATATATATATATATATATATATACACGAGAGATTTCTTTTTACAGAATTTCAGAGCTGAAAGTCATGGATGCACATTATACTCAAATAATTTCCGTACCTAATTTTATTCTTGTTTTTCTATTTTCTCTGTTCACATTTTGACAATCAACTAATATTTTTGTTTGTTCTTTCTAATTTTCAGGTGCCTTGAGGCATTGGTGAGACCTGAGAAATCGTGTCTCCTCTCCCATGAATTTTCTGCTGCCCACTGTGTGGGCGTTTTAGAATGCGTACCCGACTCTGTCAAGCTGGCATCACATGATCAAGGGCAGGTAGACTCACTCAAGACAGGCACTGATGTGTACGAAACTAACCATGATAAGCGTTGGATGAATCCTCGAGTTGATGCCAGTGTTATAACAGGTAACAACATTTACTTCTTTTATGCATCTATTTTTCAATTTGGCTTTCACAACATAAATAAAGTTAAGTAAGTAAAGTCATTGGGGTGGCCTAAAGTTGATCCCCTTTTCACTAGCGCTAGACCAAGGAGATTGTTTTGACGTCTGAGATGGAGTGCCACACCTACCATCAGCTCCTTAAGAGATCCCTGTGCTACTCATATGCTGAGTTGACGAGGGCCAGTATCGAACTAGGAACCTTGTGGTTTCTAGCTGAACGCTTTACCAACTGAGTTAAGAAAAAAAAAAAAAAAACCTTAAAATGGATGGGGTTTTAGAATACACCGACTGCACCACTGCAGACGGGATGTTTAAGGATGCAACACTACACATTGACCCTTACTTAGGGTAAACGGGGCAGTCAGAGAGGCCCTCTCTGTTCAATCAGCTGGTCATGTCAAGCCCCAACTCTTTTTATTATATATGGGATAGAAAGTGGTGAGGGCCGGTATCGAACTAGGAAACTTGTGGTTTCTAGCCAAACACTCTACTGACTGAGCTAACAAAAAAAACCCCCTTAAAATGGATGGGGTTTTAGAATACACCGACTGCACCACTGCAGAGAGGATGCTTAAGGATGGAACCCTGGTGGTTGAGCAATCCATGGCATGCAACACTACACATTGACCCTTACTTAGGGTAGACGGGGCAGTCAGAGAGGCCCTCTCTGTTCAATCAGCTGGTCACGTCAATCCCCAACTCTTTATCATATATGCGATAGAAAGTGGTGGCTGTCTCTTAATGTCCTGGGTATGACGTTAAACTCTATCTGATGGTGAAGTTCCAATTCTGAAGCTCTGGGGAATGTGGAGTACCCCTTCATTGCTATTTCTCCCAGGTCCACTCTGACCGGCAGTGTTAGTAGGTGTTTGGGTTCCATCTAAGTGTCAAATAGATCTGTATGCAAATCATTTTTAATCAGATAAGACCATATGCAAAAAAATAAATAAATAAAACCTCTTAAGAAACAACTATACAAAAATGTACAATGAACATGATTCCCTAACCTCTAGGCATAAAATAACCTTTGACTGGTTGACATGCCATTAAAATCAATCAATTAGTCAATTGTGAACATTGTTTCCATTGGTGTTGTTGTTCATAAACTCCTTGCGTCCCCAATGAGGCTACATGTTGGCCATGGATGGTGACCCATAATGTCTGATTGTATTATCCATTAAGAATTGATTTATTTCAAAACTTTATCGGCATTAAATGACCCACTGAGGTTGATATGCCATAAAACAAACCAAACCAAAACCATAATATCTGAGGACAGGTTCATGGTAGCTGAGCAGTCTGTGACCCAGGTACTAAGCGATCCCCTGATACACAACACTCAACTTTGGCCCTTACTTAGGCTAGAGGCCCATCTAATTTATCGGCTGGTCATTTCAAGTCCTAGCAACTATATGATTGTCCACTGTATTCTTCAAACTGCTCTTATGGCAAATACCCACCCTCTTTTTATTGTACAGGTGCTAGAAGGCAGTAGCTGAGGGCCAACTACCAGTATTTATTAATACACATGAAGTTAATGAAAATTATTTCTGTCAGTTTTTAAAACCAAAAAATATTTACCAAAAAAGAAAAAATGATTTGCTTACAAATCATATATACATAATTTGTCATTGAGTAGCCCACAAGGGTTTGATATGTCATTTAACAGAATAACCAATCAGCATAGAATATATTCTACCAATTAATACACATGAAGTTAAACAATTATATATGCATAAAAAAAAACCAAAGATTTGGTATTAAATAAACGGTAATTTTCACCTTTAGTTGGCTAAATTCCTAGCATAAAATTGTGCGTGCGCATTATCTGAAATGAACTTAATTGTTATTAAGAACACATTTTATGATATTTTTGTGTTAAAGCATGCAGTTGTATTGCTTTCGAAAAAGTTTCTAAGATTTGCGTATTTCACATGGAGACTTTCAAAATGGCTACCGGCTTGTTTCAAAGTGAAAGTCAGTTGGCTAAATTCCTAGCATAAAATTGTGCGTGCGCATTAACTGAAATGAACTTAATTGTTATTAAGAATACATTTTATGATATTTTTGTGTTAAAGCATGCAGTTGTATTGTTTTCGAAAAAGTTTCTAAGATTTGTTTATTTTGCACGGAGCCTTTCAAAATAGCTACCGGCTTGTTTCAAAGTGAGAGTCAAGGGAGGTTATTCTAATTGCCTTATTTGCTAGGAATTTAACCAACTAAAGGTGAAAATTACCAAATAATCCACAAGGGTTGAAGAAGTGTTAGTACCTGTTAGGGTCCAATTTATGGGCTGACTAGAAAAAAATGAGTTCTCATCAAGAATTAATAAACCAAAAATGTTTTTGGCATAAAATAACCCACAAGGGTTGAAATGTCATTAAACCAAACAACCAACCAAAATTCCTTGTACTATTGTTAGTACCTTGTAAAATATTCAAGTTAGACTTAATTGCCTTCCAAACTTATGCATATCAACTTGCAGCTAATTAGGAGTGCTTCAGACTAAGGTAATAGAATTTTAAAAAGATCCTATTTTAGTGTTAAAGTCAAATTGGTCAGATCTTATCACCGACAAGTTATAACTAACTCTTCCTGGTGTAACTCTAAACAAAAAGTGGGTGGGTTACTCCAACTGTCTCACATTCTTCCATTGGCTTATCTATAGATATTAATCCAATTACTTTAATGTAGTCAGGTGACATTGATAGATAAACTCCTTGTTTAGTTTATTTTACATATCAACATTGTCATATAATGGGATGATTTCTACCAATACTGATTTCAAATCACTATGCTCAGCTCTAAAAGGTTGGTTGAATTATCTTCTTAACATTAAGTTTTCATAAAATAATAAAATTCGAAGGCAATACAATGCGTAAAAAATAAAGACAAAAAGATGTTTTATATGTCTAATCGATATCAAAGCTAGAGCTTCATCATCAGAGTTTATTTTCAGAAATGTCTTTATTTTTTACGCATTGTATTGCCTTCGAATTTTATTATTTTATAACATACTTAACAATGCTTCAAGCAAATTACCAATTACTTTTATCCCATTAAGTTTTCAATTATTTTGGCTGAATTTGTTTTATATTTAATATTCATCTGTTTTTATATATTGTTGAATTATGAAAATCAGAAGACACTTACTCGTTTTCTCCATTTCCTGTATTTATAAACATTACGCAACATTCATCTCACTATCGTTTTCTTTTGTTTTTACTCTTTCACAACAATGAAAACATCTTTTGAAAAAGAATTTTTTTAAATATTAAAAAAAAAAAAAAAAAAAAAAAATCACTTCTATAACACTTATGTTATAGAAGTGATTTTTATATTTTTTTAATTTTTTTTTTTAAAATATTTAAAAAAATTCTTTTTAAAAAGATGTTCAGAAATATGGTTATTTAGACAGTTTTACATGATTATTTATGGGCCGGGTTAGCTCAGTCGGTAGAGCGTTCGGCTAGAAGCCACAAGGTTCCCTCGCCAATTCAGCGTATGAGTAGCACAAGGATTTCTGTGGTAAAGTAAGGAGCTAATGGTAGGTGTGGCGCTCCACCTCAGACGCTAAAAATAATCTCCTTGGTCTAGCGCTAGTGAAAAGGGGATAGACTCCCTCGCTGTCAGGCTGATACCGACATTAGGCCACCCCGACAACTTTACTTTACTTTTACTTACATGATTATTTACTAAAATAACTCCACTGGCAAACTATAATGATTAGGAACAACACACTATTATTATTATTATTATTATTATTATTGTTCACTCCTTTTGAATTTTTCATATCAGCGTTAGCTCATGGTATTTCACTGGAGTCTGGGTGACAAAAAGTCTCCTCAGGTCTCCAGGACTCTTCTGAGTATTCTGGCAGATTACAGCAGTGCAGTATTCAGGATGGTCTCAATTCTACCTCTGATTTCCAG
The DNA here is from genome assembly GCA_023376005.1 of Doryteuthis pealeii. NCBI lineage: Eukaryota > Metazoa > Mollusca > Cephalopoda > Myopsida > Loliginidae > Doryteuthis > Doryteuthis pealeii. The sequence continues at coordinate 27,547,971 of CM042155.1, read as the reverse complement.
ATTTTCCAATCTTTTGGGACCGTTCCAAGTGCACCAACTACAATTGGTATCACTTTGACTTTCATATTCCATAGCTTTTTCAGTTCTCTGGCAAGGTCCAGGTATTTGTCCATCTTTTCGTTTTCCTTCATCTTCACCCTGTGATCTGCTGGAACTGCAAAATCCACCAGTAGCAAGTACCAAATTAGATTGGAAATTGTTTTATCCTTTTACTTAGAGCATTTATTGTGCTAAGAAAAAATACATTATGATGTGATACCCTGGGACAGAGAATACACTGACAGTATTCCCTGCAGTGGGGTAAGACCCCCCCCCCCACCAAGGAGATGTCCCAGGTATGACATTATACTGCATTAGATAGTGAGGTTGACTATTATATAAGTGATTTTTTTTAAATTCTTATTTTATAAAGACTAGTAAGAATGTGCACCTTCCAGGTGTAGGTATTTAAGTTTTAATATAGTGAAATGTATTAAATTAGAAAGACTAACAAAATTAAATAAGAATGCATATAAAAAGATTACTTATTTTGATTATATTTTAATTGGTTTCTATATAAAATCATTCATAAGATTGATTTTAATACATTGGAGAATGAAACAATAATATTAGAGATCAATAACACCAAGTAATCATTTATTAAACATGGTTTTGTTAAAACCACTATGCAAATTAACCACACTATATATCGGGTAAACATTCAATTCTTAGTGATATATAAGATACATTGCGAGATTTGAAACATTTTTATACATTAAATTTACTAGCAAAAACATGTGTCCTCCAGGCGTAAGCATTTAAGTTTTAATTTAATGAAATATATTAAATTAGAAAGAGTAACAAAATATAATATAAACACTTATAAAAAGATTACACTTATTTGAATTATATTTTTAACTGGTTTCTATATAAAATCATTCATAGGAAAATAAAACGATAATATTAGAGATCAATAACACCAAGTAATTATTTATTAAACCCAGCTTTGTTAAAACCAGTATGCAAATTAACCACACCATATATTATGTAAACCATTATTTCTTAGTGATATATAAGACACATTGCAGGATTTTAAATGCACTAATAACATGGGTTGTTTTGGGGCAAATCTAACTCAGATTTTCATAGAGACCTTGTTGATAGATAAGATTTATTCTATGTATTAATGATTTTGATTATAAATGAAATATTCATTGATAAACTTATGCAATCCCTGAGGGTATTGTAACGTAAGTAGTGACATAGTTTTGGTTACAGACAGATACTGAATCTCCATTATAGTATGAGATGTTCAGGAAAATGGTTATTTCAGCTGGTTTACTTAGCTCAGTCGGTAGAGTGTTTGGCTAGAAACCACAAGGTTCCTAGTTTGATACCAGCCCTCGCCCACTCGGTGTATGAGTAGCACAGGGATCTGTGCGGTAAAGTAAGGAGCTGATGGTAGGTGTGGCACTCCATCTCAGACACCAAAAACAATCTCCTTGGTCTAGCGCTAGTGAAAAGGGGATAAACTCCCTCGCTGATTGGCTGATACCGACTTTAGGCCACAACGACTACTTTACTTTACTTTACTTACATGTTTATTTACTAATATAACTGAAAAATGAAGAAACTGATTTATCTCTTCAATTAAAAAAAATTTTTTTGGACCATATGACCTTTAGGCACCCCTTTTGCGTTGGTGATTCATAAATACTTTTTTTCATTTACACCGTCAACATCCGGTTGTTTGTTAGGGGTTAGGGTTATAATTTAAAAAAAAACCTAAAAATCATCTGTTAACAAACAACCGGATGTTGACGGAGGTAAATGAAGAAAGTGTACTTATGAATCAGCAAAGCAAAAGGGGTCCTATGTCACAATTTTTTTAAATTTTTTTTTTTAAATGTTTAGAAAATGTTTATTCAGGCTGATTTAGCTCAGTCAGTAGAGCATCTGCCTAAGAACCACATAATGATGATTATAGAGCATACGAGGAATTCTGCAAAAGGTGATGGATGATATATATATATTTACCAACCCCTCCGCACGAGCAGGATGTGACACAAGGTCAATTTCTTAAGCGGAGTTCAACAGGTTTGAATTCAGAGTTTTCCTTCTCATAGACCGATTGCTTAACCCAGGTTAAAGAGCCCAGTCTGCCCTACTATTTATCCATAGCTGGAGGGAGAGTAGGATTCATACCTTTCTCAAAGGTATTAGCGCGATGTGAAATTCAATTACCACATCCAGAATTTGAACTCTGGTTGACGAGTCCATTTCCCATGACTTTAGCCATTACACCACGCGTTTCCTAATGTGATGGATGAATATATATTATTAGCATTGGATCTATTAGAGAATAGAACTACCTAGGGAAGCCTAAGACATCAGAAGACCAATTTTGTACCCCATTTATCCCAATAAAATTTCAATAAGCTGTTGTTATATACTGACGTTTTCACCGTACCAAATCTATATAACGTTGTATACCCTTTCTTACTTCTTACTCTGGTCATATTTTCTTCTGGCCGGCTTTGGTTCTATCTTCTAACATCTTGGTCTGGTATATCTTCTAAGGGCTGGTCTGGTCTTCTATGGGGATTCCGATCTGGTTTCTGTTAGGGATCACTCCTTATCAGAAGCCCTGTGTCATTGTTAGTTTTTAGGTAATAAACACAAGACTTCGATTTACTTTGATGTTACTTTATTTGTAAATCCCCAAAACCAGACATCTGCGCAGATCCTTACATTTGCTAGCTCGGCTTCTAACTTCTAACTGACTTAAACTTGCTTACTATTACTTAAACCGGAACAGGGTCCTCCATGCCTCCAGTTCTCACGATCCATCCCCGCAAGGCAAGGTCAGAGTGAGGTCAAGCGCTGTCACTTACTCTCAAGGCCATCAGCTGCACTTATCACCATTATGATTTCTACACTATTGCCATAATCATTAGGTAACTAATAATTATGTAACACTGTTTTAAATGATATGATCAGTTCTGTCTAGTATTTTTTTCTCTTTTCAATTTTCAAACCTTGTATGTTTTGGCCAAGTGCAACAGTCTAGATAATTGAAAATTTATTAAGTAGGCTTATCTAAGCAAGATAAGTAATGATAAATATTCAGTGGTCTGCAGGTAAACGTGAATTTTTCTCTATTTTGTGAGTTTTAAGTTTCTGCGATTCCAAATTCTTTTTTCTGTCCAATTTTCTTCCATATAAATCCTATTGAACATGTCTGGGATGTATTCGATTGTAAATTGTCACAATTGTATTGATTTCAAAATGTCAGACTCTGTTTTGCATGCACGGCTGTATTTTATAACAATGACAATATAAAAAAACTCAAAAAACTTTTCTTCTTTACAAGAGAAGATCAATAAGTCTGTGGACTAACAGATTTCTTGAATTTTGATCAGTCATATCCCAGTGAGGGAAAGGGAGATGCCCTTATTTTGATCAGTCATATCCCAGTGAGGGAAAGGGAGATGCCCTTATTTTGATCAGTCATATCCCAGTGAGGGAAAGGGAGATGCCCTTATTTTCCACAGATGGAGTGACAAGTACGCCAAAAGCCATTGATTCCTGTGTGAACATCAGAATAAACGGACTCAGGAAAATAAGACACTTAGTTTTCGGTAATTTTCTCCTTTAGTTGTTAAAATTCCTAGCATAAAATTGTGTGTTCACGCATTTTCTGAATTGTTATTGTGTGCAAGCATAAAATTATCTGAAATGAACTTAATTGTTATTAAGAACACATTTTATGATATTTTTGTATTAAAACATGCAGTTGTATTGTTTTTGAAAAAGTTTCTATGATTTGTTTATTTCGCACGGAGACTTTAAAAATAGCTACTGGCTTATTTCAAAGTGAAAGTCAAGGGAGGTTACTCTAATTGCCTTATTTGCTTGGAATTTAGACAACTACAGGTGAAAATTACTGTGTATTGAAGTGACTGGTACATTATGGACCAGTTTAGCTCAGTTGGTAGAGCATCTGCCTCAGAACCACAAGGTTTTATGTTCAATACCAGCCCAACTCAGCACGTGAGTAGCACAGCTTGTATCTGTGAAATAAAGTGGGGAGCTGATGGTAGGTGTGGCACTCCACCTCATACGCAAAAACAATCTCCCTGATCTAGTGAGCCTTGTCGGCTGGGGCTTTAGAATACACTGACTGCACCTCTGCAGAGGGATAAGACCCCTCAATGGGCCTACCTATTGGCCATCGGTGGTAACCTGTGATGCTTAAGGATGGAACCCTAGTGGCTTTGTTGTCCATGACATGCAACACTTCACTTTGGCCCTTACTTAGCTATATGGGTGATCGGAGAGTTCCCCTCTAATTAATCGGCTGGTCACGTCAAGCCATAGCACCTATGTGATTGTCCCATCCCCTATTGCCCTTATGGCACACTCCAACCCTTTTGATCATATATGTGCTAGAAGGTGGTGGCTGAAGGTATGGCATTAAACTCTATCTGATGGTGAAGTTCCAATTCTGGAACTCCGGGAAATGTGGAGTACACTTTTATCACTATTACTCCCAGGTCCACTCTGACTTGGAATAGTAGTATCTCCAACCAAAATCCAATTAACCTGGTACTGGTGCTAGTGAAAAGGGGATAGACTCTGTCACTGACTGACTGATACTGATAATAGGCCACTCCTACTTTACTTGACTTTGTTTTATATTATATTGGCATTTCAGTCTTGGAAGACTATAATAAAGTTTTTATGTGCCCCTGAAGTTACAGCCCTCCTGTGACTGTGATTTCGCATTTGAAGGCTGACCCTGAAGATGTTGATATGCCGGTGCTTTGTTGCCGCTGCTTTCTTCTGGGCCTGTTAGCTTCATGGTGTTGCGCCAGGGTGGCTTCAGTCATTAGCTCTGAAACCTCGGCTGCAATGTGGACCTGTTGTTCCTCAGGGCAACGCTGGTCGAGGCTTCTGTCTACGCATTAGAATATTTAGGAAATCATTGGCATTTCAATCTCGGAAGACTATTTTTGTGCCCCTGAAGTTACAGCGCCTCCTTTGATTGTAAAGTCCACTGTTCGAAAGACATTCTCGACCACTGATGTTGCATGTGAATGCTGTCCCTAAAATGTTGTTGCCGCTGCTTTCTTCTGGACCTGTTAGCTTCATGGTGTTGCGTCAGGGTGACTTCTGACATGAACAGTCCTCTACGGAGATTCTGCCACCACCGAGGGCGGTCCTGAGCCAAATTTTCCCAGCTGGAATGGGCAATGCCAAAGCACTCGAGATCATTCTTGCAGACATCCTTGAATTGCAGCTGGGGGCGACCAATCTGTCTTTTGTTTTATATCTTTACTAAATGTCAAATTCAAATAGACTAATGCTATTTACTTATGTTATGTCTCTGTATATATAAAGAGAGAAATATAAGAAAGAATGCCTGTGTGGGTGTGTGTATATACAAGTGTGCGTGTGTGTGTGCACATACGCTTATCTCCTGTTGCCAAAGTTGCTATTCATTCTTTGAAATAAATATTGAAAATGTATCCTGTATCCCAGACATAGGGGTATGTTTTTATTTTACTTAAAATTTTTTTTTTTTAAATATTGAGTCAAAATTGGGTTGTGTTCTTGAGGTCTGAGTGTCCTTCACACAAGAAAATATTTGAGTATGTATATGTACTCACACACATGCATGTCTACAGGCAGAGGGTTATGTTTTTATTTTACTTAAAAGTCTTTTTTAAAAGTCAAAATTGGAGTGTGTCCTTTAGGTTAAGTGTAATAATGCAGTGCTTTTTAGAAAACTGTCCATCATTGTTATTTTTTTAATTTAAGTATTGAGTTGTAAAGAATAAAATGACAGTTATTTTTTCTTGTTAATGGATTTCATTTAAGATTAATTGAAGAGATTTTTGCTTATATCTATTAGATAAAACCAAACAGTTAGTGCAAATTAACCTTCCGTTCACACTGTAAACCGCTATTTTGTTGTATATATAAATGCAATTGCATATTGTTAGTATGTAGATATGGTTAACAGCATCAATAATGTAAAACAATTTTATTTATAATTGAGGTTTGAATAAAAATAAAATCATTGAGAATGTGATGTCAATAACTAAGGAAATTGTTACTTGAGTAGTGATATAGTTTCGGTTACAGACAGAAAAACACACAATCTCCATTATAATAAGATGTGAAAATAATTTTTTGTTTGTTAAGAAGCATGAAATAAATAAATGAAGAACTGAGTTGAATATTATGTTCTAACTTCATTTATTTACGGACATTTAGAGAAGCTTATGTCCTTCTTTTTCAAAGGTTTGCATTAGACTTAGCGTCTAACACAACCTTCGAAAAAGATGTACCAACAAAGAACCATACATAGACTCCACAACAACATCATATTATATATATATATACTAGCAAAATAAAAAAAGCACCGTCCAGGCGATGTAAAAATAAATGTTTGAAAGATACTGCTTGAGGAGGTGGAAGTTAAAAATTAAATGTCGGAGAGTTTGAACCATAAATCATGAAATCATTAAATTTATTAAAGGAGTAAAAAAAAAAAAAAACAATTTGAAATTGAAACTAAATTCTATTAACTTTGAATATCTATTAAAATAAAACAAATTATATATAAATATATGATACTGGGGATGTATCTATTAAAACTTGTTTTAAAAAACAATGTGGACTGTCTAATGTTGCATGCTCAAATTTTGAGTGTATTTATTCTATGTTATGAAGATTTTGGGTATAGTGACGTAAACAATGACATAGTTTTTGTTACAGACAAAGACTGGAAGCGAATCTCCATTATTAATATATATATATATATATCCCACTGGTACTTTTAGTGGAATTGAGGAGATGACCTTCTTATATATAAAGGAGTCACTTCTGTTTTGGTATATATGTGTTGACTTAAAACTCATAAAAGAGATGTGATTGACCATTGAAATGACACATACACTTTGATATGTTTATAATAAGGAAAAGTACAAGATTTAGTGTTTGATCTTTACTGTTTAAATAATATAATTCAATAATTAAAGATCAGACAATTTGTGGAACTCTTTAAAGTTCTTCGTAAATACAAAAGCTCGCCTTTAGAAAAATGAAATTATGTTTCAAACCACTCACAAGTTTAGGGTTATATTTTTTAAAATAATATTTTAAATGTAGGAAAAAAAAATTCTTAAAATAAATGAATATTATAATACACAAAGGGCCGGGTTAGCTCAGTCGGTAGGGCGTTTGGCTAGAAACCACAAGGTTCCTAGTTTGAAACCGGCCCTCGCCAACTCAGCGTATGAGTAGCACGGGATCTGTGCGGTAAAGTAAGGAGCTGATGGTAGGTGTTGTGCTCCACCTCAGATACAAAAACAATCTCCTTGGTCTAGCGCTAGTGAAAAGGGGATAGACTCCCTCGCTGATTGGCTGTTACTGACTTTAGGCCATCCCGACGACTTTATTATACTTTTTATAATACACAAATTCTTAGCTTCTTTAGCCCTGTTGGCTGGGGCTTTAGAATACACCGACTGCACCTTTGCTGAGGGGTAAAACTACCCTCAATAGGACCACCTGTTGCCCGTGTGTGGTGACCCGGAATGCTTAAGAATGGAACTCTGGTGGTTGAGCAGTCCATGACATGCAACACTACACTTTGGCCCTTACTTAAGCTAGACAGGTGGTTGGAGAGGCCCGCTCTGATCGATTGGCTGGTCACATTAAGACCTAGCACCTACATGATTGTCTTAGCCTTATTACCCTTATGGTAAGCTCCAACCCTTTTTATCATATATATACACACACACACACACACACACCCCTCTACATGAGCAGGATGTGGCACAAGGTCAATTTCTTAAGTGGAGTTCAACAAGTTTGAATTCAGAGTTTCCCTTCTCCTAGACAGGTTACCTAAACAAGGTTAAAGAGCCCACACTGCCCTACTATTTATCCATAGCTGGAGGGAGAGTAGGATTCATACCTTTCCCAAGGGTATTAGCGCTAAGTGAAATGCAATTACCAGATCCAAGATTTTAACCTTTTTTATCATAAATGTGCTAAAAAGCGATGGCTGAGAGTCTTAATGTTCTGGGTATGACGTTAAACTTTATCTTATGTTGAGATTACAATTCTGGAGCTCTGGGGTAGGGAATATGAAGTACCTCTTCATCACCATTACTACTAGGTTCACTCTAACCCGGAGTAGTACCTGTTAGGGTCTCATCTATGGGTTAAATTGAAAAAAATGAGTTTTAAAAAAAATGTGTTTAAAAAAAAAAAAATTGAGTACCCATCTTCAGCATAAAATAACCCAATGATGGTTGACATGCCGTAAAATCCAACCAAGTTAGCTTCTTTTATTGTTAAGATCAATTTCTCTTGCTCCTCTCTTCCCCCTTTCTCTCTTACTCCCTGGTGTTCCTAAATTTCTTTTAGTTCCATCACGAACCGAGTACTTCTGCTAATGTGTGTGTGTGTATGTATGTATGTGTGTGTGTGTGTGTATATATATATATATATATATATATATATATATAATATACACCCACACACACATGTGTAGGTGGAAAGGGCCTGTCTGGGTAGATTTATGTTCCCAGGTTTGGCAGTAGATTAGAGGAGTGAAAACATTGTATATTCTAGCTCCTATACTCCCCATTCTGCTCCAGTTGTAAAGCAGGAGCAGCCACATCCTAAATGACTCATACGCTCTACTCAAGTACCGATATCCTCATCTCTCTTTTGAATACCTATAAAATGATACTAAGAGCATCAAAATAAACAACCAAAAATATTGTACCGTGGGGATGTGATGACGATAAGGGTAGAGATTATTGTGGGTGAGAGGGGCAGGGGTGGGTTGCAATAAAAAATGACAGGTAAAGGTAGACTGAAAGAACATTTGGCACATAGGTAACTTGGAGGAATTTACCGAAATAGTGTTTGAAGAATGGTTGCACTGTACCCCACCCACCCCGACATGTGTGTACACACACTCACTTTCACAGATACACTCACTCATTCACTCGCACAGATGCACACACACTCTCACACACACACACTCTCTCTCTCTCTCTCTCTCTCTCTCACTCACACACACACAGACACACACAAACATTCGCTCGCACAGATGCACACACTCACAGCAGACTCACACATACACAGACACTCACTCACAGACTCACACATACACAGACACTCACTCACAGACTCACACATACACAGACACTCACTCACAGACCCACACATACATACACACTCACTCACACATACACACTCACTCACTCGCACACCTAGGCATACACTCACTCAGACACCCAGGTACACATACACACACACACTCACTCACACCCACACACACTCACACACACACACACACACACGTCTTGATGGTGTTGAAAAGAAAACATTCTTTTTGTTTCTTCTCTGACAAGAGCAGACACAATTTACCTTCTTCAGATGGAAAAAGGAATTACCTGAAATGTCTGCTACTTATGCAATAGATGATGATGGTGCGTACATATGTATATACATCACTGTGTATATGTATGTGGCTAATAGGTGTTTGTCTGTGTGCGTGTATGTATATATTTGTCTGAATTTCTGTATGCGTGCTCATACTGAATGGATTGTATATCTGTGCGTGCATGTAGGTTTTTTATAGACTGATAATTTTTAACTGCAACTTGTTCTGTGAATTGAAAACACCTTAAGAATTATACCTATACTATATTTGTCAACATGTAACATGCATTTGAATTTTTGGGATCTAAATTTCAGAAGAAAGAAAAAAAAAGTTATGTTTAAGTAAATAATTTGTTTGTTTACATAAAAAGTAACTTTCACAATAACACGACCTTAATATATATATATATATATATATATATATATATATATATATATATATATAAAACAAAAAGAATCATGTGTTATGGACTAAATTTTAGAAGAAAAAAATGTTCTATTTAAGTAAATAATTTGTTTGTTTACATAAAAAGTAACTTTCACAATAATGCCCTTTTTTATATATATATATATATATATATATATATATATATATATATATATATATGAATGATTAAAGACCCCCCCAAAAAAAAAAAAAAAACAAAACCAAACAAAAAAAACGTGTGTTATAGGCTAAATATTTGACGAAAAAAGTTATATTTAAGTAATTTGTTAACCTAAAAAGTAACTATCACAATAACAGGGCCTTGTGTGTATATATATATATATATATATATTATATATTTATATATATATATTTAGAGAGTTTCATAATTTGCTTGAAGCATTGTGTATGTATTGGTTAGTAGGTTGATTTAGAAGGCTATCACAATGCAGTTTGGAATAAATAAAAAATAATAATACGGTAACAATGGTGTTGTGTGTTGACCTGTATTTTTTTATTCTTTCTTGAATTTTCGAGGTAATACCTCTTTATCAAAAGAATTGAACTGAAGCAGTCCAGCTATGGCATTTCTTCCCAAATGATTTTTTTTATTTTTATATTTATATATATATATTTAATTTAAAGACCCCCCCCAAAAAAAAAAACAAAAAAACGTGTGTTATAGGCTGGCAAATTCTTTATCATGAAGTTCTTCATAGAAAAATAGGGCAAAGACCATTAAATCACAGCAGTATATGTTTCTGTCCTTATTTCCAAGTGCATGCACATACAAGCTCACACAGGCTCTGTATTGTACTTTGTATACAAAACACTAAAATCATTCACAGATTATTATAATCATAGCATTATTTTATTTATTTTATTTTACATAAACACAGACAATTGTGGAAGAGAACGTGATGTATATACCCTATTTTTTATATTTTTCGATGTACAAAAAAAGGTGGGTGGAATTATCTGAAATGTGTGCTATAATAGTACATTATATATTGTACATTTAAAAAGATAAATTTATATATTCTAATACTTTATTAGCATCTTATATATACCATGTATAGAATTTTGTATTAGACAATTATTATTCAGCTGCATTGCAAGTTAAATACACCATGCAATTATTATCCAGTATATGTGTATAGTTTTAATAAGACTGTATACTATATTTAATATACATAATAAAGAAATTATTATATATGTTTAAAGTTAATAATAAATAATTAGTTATATAAATTTTGAGTGTTATTTATTCTATGTTATATATTTATATTTGTAGTGAAAATTAAATTAAATATAGGTGTATAAATAATTATATATATGTTTAAAGTTTTAATAAGACTGTATACTATAAAATTATTAAGAATTTTGTAATTGTCTTTTCTCAATAGCTAAAAAACAGTTTGATAGATGAAACTTTTCAAATGTATCTAATAATTATCCAATTTGTATGGATGTATAAGTATATGTGTGTGTATGTATGGATGTATAAGTATATGTGTATGTATGTATGTATGTATATATATATATATATATATATATATATATATATATATATATATATATATATATATTGTCTCGGTACTGCTTCAAAGTTTGTATGGAGTAGTATTCTTTCAGTAATTTATCAAAGAGTGTTCAATACTTAATAAAAAATTAGATCTTTAATAATAATTGTAAAAAAATTATGGGTCTACCGTGGTTTCAATTGTAATGATCTCTTAAGGACCCTACATCATACCAGACTAATCTTTTCACTATATATATATGTGTATATATATATATAAATATATATATATGTGTGTGTGTGTGTGTGTGTGTGTGTGTCTGTGTGTATATAAACGTGTTTCTGTAGTGTGTGTGTGTATATAAACGTGTTTCTGTAGTGTGTGTCTGTGTGTGTATACATAGATTTCATTTATGAGCTATAAATTTCTAAATTGTATAAACCTATTGAATAATTAATTATCCAATTAAGTGTCATAAAAAATGTTATTAATAAAATCCTTACACAAGATATGAGCCAACTTATCTGCCTTTTGTACACACAACCATTGCATGCGTGTCTTAAGTATAACAATAAATAATTAATCCTATCTAATAGCTGCCCTAATTTCGCTTCAAATACTGATAGTGACTTCTATTTTTTCATAAATCTTCTGACCTCAAAAAGAAGAGAAAAAAGGTAGTCAAGGGAGATAACTCCATTAGGCCTATCAGAGCTAATGTGAAAAGAGTTTTGTTGTACATTTGTTAGTTGAGTGACTTAGAGGTCATTCATTTAATATTGCTGACTTTTTTTTCCTCCTTTTCTTTTTCTTTTCTGTGAAGAACAAGGACAAAACAAGGTCATCTAGACCAGTGATTCTTAGAATATTTTAGTGTCAGTCATTAAAAAATTTAATTCATTTATAACTAAATTTTGTGTTTTTTTTTAATAATTTTTTTTTTTCCCCATATCAATGAATTTGTATCTTGAGAATAAAAGAAAAAGAACATTAACTCATTTTTTTTAAGTGTTTATTTCATTCAAGGTTTTTAAATTAATAATACAGATGGAAAAAAAAAATTAGTAGCGACAAAAACTAATTTTTAGATTTTTTTTTCCTAGTTTATATGAAGTAAATGTAATAAAAACAATTTTTAGAACTGAATTTATTTATTTATTTATTTATTTTTTTGAAACAATGTCCCCCCCCCCCTCGAATGTGTATGATTAGTACCAAAATTACATTAAGAAATATATAAAATATACATTTCTTAGTAAATCAAATCATTTACCTTTTCAAATAATTTCATTCATCCATTTAAGAGGCTTATTAAGCCAAACTTCTGAAGACTTACAACAGATACTTCTGACCAATAAGATTAGTTAAATGGCTTAGATAATACCATTAATCAATAAATGTCTAGTGTGGGTATGGATATATATATATATATATACACACACACACACACACACACACACAAGCACTATCATAAATGTATATTCTATTTAATTTGTATATTAGATTATATATCTTATATAATTCATAAATATAGATTATATATAATTTATGTAGATTATATATTTTTTAGATATTATATATTTTATATAATTTAGAGATATGATTCATATATATTATATATATTTCATTTTTTTAGATTCATATATGAATATATATCGATATTTTATATAGCTCATATATTATATATCTTATCACACACACACACACACACACATACATACATACATATATATATATATATATATATATATATATATATATATATATATGGGAGTAAAATATGGAAATAAGTCTGACAATATGAAGAAATTTGAAAATTTGCATAAATAAATTCATCTTAATTTTGGAACACTTTGTTTTTAAAATTTCTTCATATATATATATATATATATATATATATATATATATATATATATAAACAAAAAATACCCAGTCTTATATATGTATAAAACTGGGTATTTTTCATGATTTGTTTAATATTTTTCCATAAAAACTTGTTTCTAACAATATATACTTTTATATTTGTGTACACACACACACAGATAGACCTGCACAAGGAATATTATTTTAGGAGTTTGAATGATTAAAAAATGATCTTCAGTACAAACTAACCCATGGAAAATTATCATTTAATTGCAAATTGGTCTAGGAATTATTTTGTTAGAACATTTTTTAATGGAATTCACCCAATAAAATTCTTATGATCTGCCATAATAAGACTTTGTTGTAATATATTGATAAATCTCAACAGTCAGCAATAATTAAGTTCTTGTTTAATTTTTACTTCTATAGCAGCCCTGCTGCGGCTTTAGAATACACTAACTGCACATCTGCTGAGGGGTAAGACCCCACTCCACAATGGGGCTACCTTTTGGCTGTGGGTGGCGGCTTGTAATGTATAACGATGGAACCCTGGTGGCTGAGCAGTCCATGACCTGCAACGCTCCACTATGACCTGTACTTGAACTAGATGGGTTGTCAGAAAAGCCTTCTCTGATCAATCGGCTGGTCACGTCAAGCCTTAGCACCTACATGATTGTTCCAACCCTATTGCCCTTATGGCAAGCCCCAACCATTTTTATCATATATGTGCTAGAAGGCGGTGGCTAAGGGTCTACATGTGCTGGGTCTAGTTAGGCTAGACTGGCAGTCAGAGAGGCCCACTCCAATCAATCAGCTAGTCACGTCAAGCCCTAGCACCTATATAATTATTCCAACCCTATTGCTCTTATGACAAGCCCCAACCCTTTTTATCATATATGTACTAGATAGCAGTGGCTGAGGGTATTATTGTCTTGGGTATAATGATGAGGTTCCAGTTCTGGAGCTCGGAGAGTGTGGAGTACCCCTTCATTACCATTACTCCCAGGTCCACTCTGCTGGAGTGGTAGTACTTGTTAGAGTTCCATCTATGGGTTAAATAGAACAAAATGAGTTCTAAAAATATGTTTAAAAAAAAGTACCCATCAAGAATGAATAAAACATAATATCTTTGGCATAAAATAACCCAACAGGGGTTGATATGCTGTAAAACCCACCCAACCAATCTACTTCTAATGAAATATCCTCTAGAAGAGAATAAGAAAAGCTGAAAAGAAAAACAATAGTTATTTCATATTGTTGTTGTTAATTTAATAGGAATTTTTTAAAGTTTTAAAAACTTTAAACGAAAGACACATTTTTATATGAAAATAGTTTTTATCTAATCAGAAGAGAAATGCAGATATGTTTATTTAAATGAAATAGTTTTTATTTACTAAATATTTTTTATGTTTATTTAAATAAAAGGATGTTCAGACCAAGTAACCAATAAATAACTTTTTTTTTAATAATCTAAAACTATTTTAGTATAAAAACGTGACTTTGGGTTGTAAATATACATGAACAAACTTTAAAAAAATCTTACAGTGAAATTCTAACACAAAAAAAATCGTCAGGAGTTTACAGTAAAGGTGTTCCTTTCAAAACAGCTCTCACCTGAGGTGCTTAATGGTTAAATGGTCCGAAAAGCTAATATTGTGTACAAAATGTGATCTGTTTACAAATCGGTTAGCGTCTTATATATTCCATGAAATTAGTATCCAGTCTTCCAGGCTGTGGTTATATCAGTACTGCTGTATGGCTGCACCACTAACAAGGCACCTTGAGAATAAGCTAGGTGGGAGCTGCACAAGAATGCTGCGTGCGGTCTTGAACAAGTCATGGAAACAGCACCCCACAAGGAAGCAGCTGTATAGTCACCTACCGCATCTCACAAATCCGAGTGAGAGGGACAAGTCATGCAGGACACTACCGGAGAAGCAAGGATGAACTCATAAGCGACGTTCTCCTGTGGAAGCCAACACATGGGCATGCTAATGTGGGCCCCCCAGCAAGGACCTACATTGACCAACTATGTGAGGATGCTGGCTGCTGTGCAGAAGAACTCCCAGGAGCAATGAATGATAGGGAAGTTGGCGAGAGATTGTCATGGATATCCATGCTACTTGCATGACATGATGATGATATATATATATATATATTACCAACCAACCAACCAACCCCTTCGCACGAGTAGGATGTGACACAAGGTCAATTTCTTAAGTGGAGTTCAACAGGTTTGAATTCAGAGTTTTCCTTCTCTAGACTGGTTACCTAGCCATGGTTAAAGAGCCCAGTCTGGCCTGCTATTTAGCTATAGCTGGAGGGAGAATTGGATTCATACCTTTCCTAAGGGTATTAGCGCTTTGTGAAATGCAAACAGCTATGTCGAGGAATTGAACTCGGGTCAACGAGTCCATTTCCTACGACTCTAACCATTAGACCAGCGCCTCCGTGTATTAGTATCCAGTATATGTGTATATAGTTCGCATCTAGCTTCTTCTCTATGCGTTTTGATAGTTTAATTGGAGCAGCCATACAGTAGCACTGACACGGCTACAGCTTAGAAGAATTATTGCTTTATAGAATAAAGCTAGATGGAAAGTACTCAATGATGCTGCGTGCATCCTACAAAAAAAGTAGCTTTACAGATACCTTCCTTCTATCAAAAAATCCATACAATACATACATGCTGGACACTGCTGGAGAAGTATGGACGAACTTATAGCTGACATTCTTATATATATATATTTTTTTTTTTTTTACCAGCCCCTCCGCACGAGCAGGATGTGACACAAGGTCAATTTCTTAAGCGGAGTTTAATAGGTTTGAATTCAGAGTTTTCCTTCTCCTAGACCAGTTGCCTAACCAGGGTTAAAGAGCTCAGTCTGCCCTACTATTTACCCATAGCTGGAGTGATAGTAGGATTTATACCTTTCCCAAGGGTATTAGCGCTAAGGGAAATGCAATTACCACGTACAGGATTTGAACTTCTTCTAATATGGATACACCAGTGTAGGCCAACCAGGAAAAACCTACAGGTAATCAGCTCTGTGCACTATTGTCGGTATCAGCTGGGTAGTGAGAGGATCTGATGTGGGGTGCTGTACCTACCATTAGCTCTCCACTTTACACACAGATCCAAGCTTTGCTACTCATGTGCTGAGTTGGCGATGGCTGGTATTGAACCCAGACCTTGTAGTTCCTTAGTAGATGCTTTACCAACTGAGCTAAACCAACCCTTGTATAAATTCTCTAGTTAGAATGTGGCTTGACAATAAGCTTAATGGCTGCTGAAGGGGCAGCCTTTAAGTGGGTATGCTAAACAAAAAATAGTTATTTATTGGTTACTTGGTCTCAACATCCTTTTATCTAAATAAGCATAAAAAATATTTTGTATATAAAAACTATTTTCATTTAAATAAACATATCTGCATTTCTCTTCTGATTAAATAAAAACTATCTTAATATAAAAATGCATCTTTCATATAAAAATGTGTCTTTCGTTTAAAGTTTTTAAAACTTTAAAAAATTCCTATTGAATTAACAACAACAATATGAAATAACTATTGTTTTTATTAAAATCTAAAACTATTTTAGTATAAAAACGTACTTTTAGGTTGTAAAATACATGAACAAACTTTAAAAAAATCTTACAGTGAAATTCTAAGGCAAAAAAAATTGCCTGTTGTTTGTAAACAAAGAACCGGGAGTTTACGGTGAAAAGCAAAAGGTGTTCCTTTCAAAACAGCTCCCAGTTGGGGTGCTTAATGGTTACATGGTCCAGCTTTTCTTATCCTCTTCAAGAGGATATTTCATTAGAAGTAGATTGGTTGGGTGGGTTTTATGGCATATCAATCCCTATTGGGTCATTTTATGCCAAAGATGTTATGTTTTATTCATTCTTGATGGGTACTCAATTTTTTAAGTGAGTATGCTAAACGAAAATATTGAAATATAATCAATCATGTAGGATTTTAGAAATTGTTTTATTTATAATCTTATTATAATGGAGATTCTGTGTCTGTCTATCTTTTACTGAAATTATATATATAAATTATATTTATAATATATATAAAAATGTTTATTATCCTCAGAATTGTGCAAGTTTATCACTAAGTATTTAATTTATAGTCATAGTCAAAATCATTAATACATAGAATAAATCTTTATTTACAGGGTCACTATGAAAATCTGAGTTAGATTTGCCTCAAAACCGCCCTGTTAGTGTGTTTCAAATCCCGCAATGTACCTTATATATTACTAAGAAATGAATGTTTACCTGATACATAGTGTGGTTAATTTGCATAGTGGTTTTAACAAAACCGGGTTTAATAATTAATTACTTGATATTATTGATCTCTAATATTATTGTTTTATTCTCCAATGTATTAAAATCAATCCTATGAATGATTTTATATAGAAACCAGTTAAAATATAATTAAAATAAGTGTAATCTTTTTATAAGTGTTAATATTATATTTTGTTGCTCTTTCTAATTTAATATATTTCATTAGATTAAAACTTAAATGCTTATGCCTGGAGGGCACATGTTTTTGCTAGTATATTCAATTTATAAAAATGTTTTTTTGATATTTAGAAATATTGATTTATTGTATTGGTGGTGAATTTTCTTAACTTATTTCTTATTTTTAAAATTTTTTTTACTACAGACGTGTGTAACCGGGCAGATTTACCTGAAGTTGAGATCCTTAGTCTTCTTGAGGAACAAATCCCTAAATATAAACTTCGGGCTGATACTATCACTGATTTCCGTGGCTACGATAACGAAGACTGGATACAAACCCCCCTTATTCCCTTAGATGACGACCTTGAACTTACTACAGAACAAATCGAAGAGACATTGAAATACTTCAGTAAGTACTATTTCTACTCATAATATTTGTGATGATTTGTTTATATACCTTGGTAGCAATATCTCATCTACTGAAAGGTAAGTCATGAACTGCTATTTACAGGTTAATGACCATATGGAAATCTGATCTCTGTGATGAAATAAAACAGGAATTCTTCCAAGCTGTAGCCATGTCACTACTACTTGGATTTTTAAGAAAACACTTGGAGAAAAAGCTAGATGGGAACTACACAAGGATTCTGCATACTGTCTTGAATAAATCCTGGAAGCAGCACTCCACAAAAGTTTAAGTAATCTAAACATTTTTTGCTCATTTATAGTGAGAATTCTTCCAAGCTGTAGTCATGTCATTGGTACTGTACAGCTGAATCACTTGGACTTTCAAAAAACACTTGGAGAAAAAGCTAGATAAGAACTACACAAGGATACTGCGTACTGTATTGAATAAATCCTGGAAGCAGCACTCCACAAAAGTTTAAGTAATCTAAACATTTTTTGTTCATTTAGAGTGAGAATTCTTCCAAGCTGTAGTCATGTCAGTGCTACTGTACAGCTGAATCACTTGGACTTTCAAAAAACACTTGGAGAAAAAGCTAGATGAGAACTACGCAAGGATACTGCGTACTGTCTTGAATAAATCCTTGAAGCAGCACTCCACAAAAGTTTAAGTAATCTAAACATTTTTTGTTCATTTATAGTGAGAATTCTTCCAAGCTGTAGTCATGTCAGTGCTACTGTACAGCTGAATCACTTGGACTTTCAAAAAACACTTGGAGAAAAAGCTAGATGAGAACTACACAAGGATACTGCGTACTGTCTTGAATAAATCCTGGAAGCAGCACTCCACAAAAGTTTAAGTAATCTAAACATTTTTTGCTTATTTATAGTGAGAATTCTTCCAAGCTGTAGTCATGTCAGTGCTACTGTACAGCTGAATCACTTGGACATTCAAAAAACACTTGGATAAAAAGCTAGATGGGAACTACACAAGGATACTGCGTACTGTCTTGAACAAATCTTGGAAGCAGCACCCTACAAAACAGCAGCTATACCGCCACTTACTTCCTATCTTACAAACCATTCAAGAAAGGTTAGCAAGACATGCTGGGCACTGCTTGAGAAGTAAGGACGAACTCATAAGTGATGTTCTATATACTCTTACACATGGACACGCCAGTGATGGCTGTCCAGCAAAGACTTACATTCATCAGCTCTGTGCAGAAATTGGGTGCTGTCTAGAAAACTTGCCAAGAGTGATGATCGATAGGGACAGATGGTGAGATAGAATTAAAGAATCCATATTGTCAACTCACCTTGATGATAATAGCTTTAATTATGAACATGTGTATATATATATATATATATATATATATATATATATATATGTGTGTTCTTGTGAACCGTCGTGAGTCAATCGTTATAATGCTGGTTCATTGACAAAAACAATGCCTTCAAAAAATGGATTTGCTTGAGCGTCCGAGCTGATGAAAACGTGATGTGATGTTTTTAAAGAAAACTGTTTTTGTGTATATTACAAGTGGCCCTCCAATGGCCAAGTCAGTATTGACAAAAAAAAAAAAAAAAAAAAGTAAAAGTGGGCCACTCAATGACAAATCATGTATATATGATTTGTAAGTAAATCGTTTTTTTCTTTTTTGGTAAATATTTTTAGCTTTAAAAACTAAAGGTGAAAATTACCCAAAAAAGAAAAACAGTGTATGTTCGCATGTGTGTATGAGGGTGGCACTATGAATCCACTAGAAAAGCCAAGGGGGTGCTAGACTGAAAAAAAAAAAAAAAAAAAGAACCATTGCTTTAAACTCTTGCACACCTTTTGATTTAAATGGCAGGGAGAGAATATTATACTTTAGTTCACACTCAACAAGATTTATATCCCCCCCCCCAAAAAAAAAAAAGAAAAAAAAAGTGACCTTAAACAGAATTTACATATGAAATGTGCTGAAACTATTGGCATGTTTTATGTTTGACCTGCAAAAACTAACTAATAGTTTTACCTTGGATTCTTTTTAGATAAAGTTATTTCAGAGTTATCTACCCTTAGGCCGTTTAGGTGAAGTGAAATGGAACATTGTTTTACCTTAAATTTTATGTAGGTTATTTTTGTAAGTCAGGATAAGATACTAAAGTAAAACTTTCCGGTGCTTTGTAGTAAATATATTGGATCATATGACCTTTAGGCACCCCTTTTGCGATCTCGATTCGTGGGGACATTTTTTCCATTTACACCATCAAAATCCGGTTAATTGTTAACAGACGATTTTTAGAGTTTTTTTTTTTTTAATTATAAAACTAACCCCTAACCCTAACAAACAACCGGATTTTGACAGTGTAAATGGAAAAAGTGTCCCCACAAATCGAGATCGCAAAAGGGGTGCCTAAAGGTCATATGGTCCAATATATTTCAATACTAATGCCAAATGAAGTACCATTTGAATTTTTTAAAACTTTATTTTAGTTGGATGAGAAATGCAACTAAAAATGAACCTCAAACAAAGCCTAGCTCGGAAATTAAGAATATAATTAGCCTCAAATGTCTTGGGAATATAAAGAAAAAAGAATCTATATAGATTTTTCATGGTGGCGCTTGTGGTGTAATGGTTATTGCCAAAGGAAATAGATACGCTGAACAGTTCAAATCCTGGACGTAGCTGTTTGCATTTTACATAGCGCTAATACCCTTGGGATAGATATGAATCTAATTATTCACTCAACAGCTATGGGTAAATAGTAGGGCAGACTGAGCTCTTTAACTACTGTATGGCTAGCAGTCTAGGATTATGAAAACTCTAAATTCAAACCTGTTAAACTCGGCTTAAAAATTGACCTTGTGTCGCCTCCTTCTTGTTGTGGAGGGGTTGGGTAAATACATATATATAGAGAGATTTATAAATTCATAAATTTCATAAATAAAACATTAAAGAGATTTATTTTTATTGTATGTTGTTCCATAAAATAGCACTGAAAATGTGACTTACCACTATGTTAAGAGCAAGGCTGTAGAGTCTGAACACAAAACCTCTGACTCCAACTCCTCTTTTTTTGGCACCTCTGACTCCGACTCCTCTATTTTTGGCACCTCTGACTCCGACTCCTCTATTTTTTGGCACCCCTGACTCCAACTCCTCTATTTTTGGCACCCCCGACTCCAACTCCTCTATTTTTGGCACCCCCAATTCCAACTCCTTTATTTTTGGCACCCCCCGACTCCAACTCTTTTTTTTTTAATGTAATTAAGTAACTACAATTCATAATAAATATAAAACCATGATTTTTTAATAATCTATAAAGCATGTGCACTGTATAACTTTACAGACTAAACTAAGGCCATATAAAGTGTAAATTCAACTGGAGTTGGAGGCTGTATAATTTTACCAACCCCGATTCCAGTAACCCCTTAATTGTTTCCAACACCAATCCCACAGCCCTGATTAAAAGACTAGTATGACTAACCACTAAGTTAAGGTGTTTCCATTGACAACTGCTTTTAACTTAGCTTTTTCTTTAGTTACAACTATTTTACCCTGAAGTTTATTTGATGGTCCAACACCAGTAATTTTCCTTTGAAGTCTGGCTGTTAGTAGCCAATACCAATAAACCTCAAACAAATTGACTCTAATTGTTACCACCATCATAATTTTATCACTACAATCTACCATACAACTAACAAGGGGATAGTGCTTTAGGACTAGGAAATTTTTTTTACATAAATAATAACGTATAATAATATGTGCAGATATATTTTTCTTAAATGTTTTGTGCTAGCTAAATGTAAGGTATTTTCCTATTGGCTGCTCATTGACTAATTTAATGTTAATGTATAGAAACATCGCTAGGGAGTAATATACACTGTGGTATAGGATTTTGTTATGGTTGTTTTGCAAAATATCATAATTAAAAGTGAGTATTATAGGCCAGGTTAGCTCAGTCGGTAGAGCGTTCGGCTAGAAACCACAAGGTTCCTAGTTCGATACCGGTCCTCGCCAACTCAGCGTATGAGTAGCACAGGAATCTGTGCGGTAAAGTAAGAAGCTGATGGTAGGTGTGGCGCCCACCTCAGATGCTAAAAACAATCTCCTTGGTCTAGCGCTATTGAAAAGGAGATAGACTCCCTCGCTGACTGGCTGATTCCGACTTTAGGCCGCCCCGTCGACTTTACTTTACTTTACTTACTTATTATGGGCTGGGTTTGCTCAGTCGGTAGAGCGTTCGGCTAGAAACGACAAGGTTCCTAGTTCGATACTGGCCCTCGCCAATATACCCCGGTATCGAATCCAGAACATTGTGATTCAGAAGCAGAGGCGGATGTTCTACTGAGCTAAACTAGGTTGGAGTGATACAACGTCATTTTAACATGGGGAGCCACACACAAACTGAAGCTCATATGATGCCACTGCAAAAAATGTATGGTTCCTGTTGGCATTCTCCTTCTCAGGCACCATGCAATAAACCCAGCCCTGCACCTTTTAGCAGTGGGGGAAGGTGCTGGGTGGGGGGATGAGAATAAGCAATTTATTTTGGCTCAACCACCTGCTCAGAGGCTGAAGTTACAAAATAAGAGAGATTGCTTTTGTAGTAAATAGATTTTTTTTAGTAGTAAGATGCCACTTTCTTTCTTTCTCTATTTAGTGTAACCCCCAATTTTACTTATTGAGCTGGAAGATGGGGAGATACAGAAAGAGAGAGGGGTGAGTAGCAGGGTAGTGTCCATTGAAGACATTGCTGAAAGAACTATTGATAGAAAGAATGGCTGAATGTTTGCCAACTGTCTGCACTTGGCTCTCCTCTTTTTGGATGACTGATTAGAAGGACTTCTTACGAGACACTTTTTACCTGTTTTGTTGTGTGGTCAAACTGTTCACCTGTGTGTCTCAGTGACAGATTAACAATTAAGCCGGGATAGGGTGGGTTGGGTTGGCTGCCTACCTATATTCCTCTCTAAATCTTTGGTTTTCTTTCTATGCAAATTAGGCTCTCAATTGATTCTTCTTATTATCTAGATATCAATACTCTTATTCCTTAATTGCATGACTGTTATCATCTTGCAACACCTCTGGTTAAAAATGAGACCGTCCAAATCTTCCAAGATGAAATGCAAAAATCTAAATCCTGATTATCTGCCGTTGCTTATCTGCCGAATTCTCATTTCTTATAAGTGCCGTCACCTCAGCTAAATAATGGACCATTCCGTTTTTATTATAAAGAAAGAAAGGGGAGAAAAAGGACATGCTACTCAGAAAAAATATAATAAAGAAAGAGTAGGGGAAAGATAGAGAGAGGGGGTGAGCACGTGCAAACAATAATGCTATTTCAATCGAACATAATAAAAAGAAAGAAGAATAAGTGAGAGAGGGTTAAATCAAGATTATTATACTTTTTATTACATATTGAACTATTTAGCAATAGCTCTTAAGTAAACATATCAAACATTGTAATAATTAAATTATCATACTGTGGTATATCCACAGGTCCTACTAGTTATTATTATTGAACAACAGGGGATGAAAAAAATACAAAAAACGGTTTATTCTGGTAATGGAACCAAAGTTGTTGCTGTTATATCTCTTTAGTTGCAATAGATTCTGTCTTAACTCTTAACATCCTATACCACCTGATTCCACCCTGCCAGAAGTCACATTTGTTTTCCTAATCCACCCCAAATGATAGCCTTTGTTTAAATATAATATAAACATATTCTAGCATATTTAAATATAATGTAAACATATTTAGCAGTCTTTGATTTACGGGAAATAACGGGTAACTTTAGATGAAAAGGCCATTTCATGGACTTAGAAAATTCTCAACAGGATGTTAAGAGTTTTAATATATTTGCAATAAATATAATCATTGCCAGTAGCCATCATCTTTGTAGATAGATTTTGGCACCCACCTCTCTGTTGATTGGAAGTTATATTGTATCACTGTTGGTTTTCATCCAATTAAAATGGTAGTTGCAATAAATTCCTATTGTTCAGTATATTGTTAACAACTTCTGTTCTAAATCATCTACTTGATCTGATCAGCCTCATTACCCATGCTCTTCTCATTGGACTATTTTGACCTTGTGACACTGCTATATACATGTTGTTTCTTCACCTAGGGAGAGAACAGCTTTTTTTTTCTTTTTTCTTTTAAGACATTGTAACTTTATTGGTTAACTAGCAGCGGCTACCCAGCATCGCCAGTGAAGAGGGGGGATTTTTAAAAGTTAGTCCCGCAGATCTATTATTACTGAATCATGAATTGAATCCTCATGGGATGCCCCATTTAAATCCCTATGTAAAAAAATAGACCTTGTATTGATCCAGCTACTTTGAAAAAAAAAATCTTAATGTCTACTATCTAGAATATTAAATGAAAAAAAAAAATATCCATGCTGTTATCATTTAAATTTTATTTTTAATTATCTTCACGAATATAAATCAAATCTCTATTATTTTTGCTCAAAAACCAAGCACTGGTGATATTTAATGTGTATATATATTTACTTTGTCGTTAATTGTTTTATTTTCGAAGTTTCCTCCGGACATATACACACAATTGCCCTTTATATATGTATAGATAGATGACCAATTTGGCCTTACTTTCAGTGATTCTTAGGTTTTTTTTGTTTTTTTAAGATTTAAAGATTTAAAAATACAAGATATGCTGTAGAGTTTGGTAAGAAATAATACCTAATGATATCCATTTTGATAGATAATTTTTCACTAGTCTCATTACCCTTCCTTTTGGGCTATTTCGGATCTTGTGGATGAGCAGTTCATGACATGCAATACTCCACTTTGGCTAGACGGGCGGTCGGAGAGGCCCCCTCCGATCAATCGGCTGGTCACGTCAAGCCCTAGCATCTATATGATTTTCCCAACCCTATTGCCCTTATGGCAAGCCCCAACCCCTTTTTATCATGTGGGTGCTAGAAAGCGGTGACTGAGGGTCTACATTCCTGAGAATGACGTTAAACTCTATCTGATGGTGAGGTTCCAGTTTTGGAGGTTTGGGGAATGTGGAGCACCCGTTCATCACCATTGCTCCCTGGTCCACTCTGACCCGGAGTGGTAGTACCTGTTAGGGTCCCATCTATGAGTTAAATAGAAAAATATATTTATAAAAAAATTGTATTATCCATTAAGAATTGATTTATTTCACAACTTAATCGGCATTAAATGACCCACTGAGGTTGATATGCCGTAAAACAAAACAAACCAAAACCTAAAAATTTTATTCTGTTTCAAAAAATGCTGTAGAGTTTCGTAATAAATAATACATAATAATATCCATTTTGATTTTATAAATTTTCATTTGTCTTGTTGCTCTTCGTCTTGGAAGATAAATAATCTACCATTCTGCACTTGGCTTGCAACAATGCAGGAACTGTATTGAGTTACAGCTTGCTCGTTGCCTTTGTCTGCCAATTTGACGGTAATTGGAGTATTGCTTTTACAGTGCGGGTTGATGGTACTTTATGAATGGCCTGACAACAGTACTGCTGACAATGTACAACTAAATAAAAAAAAAAGAGTTTTAATGACTGCAATTTAGGAGTGGCTCTCTACATTTCAGTCTTGTTAAATAGTCAACTACTTTTTGACCTTAGAATATTCATAAAAGTAAAAAAAAAAAATATATGTATATAAATAGTTCTAATTAATAAAGGGAGTGAAACATGATTTACTTCCTTCTTTGTTGGCATAGGCAAGTAGAAAGTCAATTTTTTAGCCCATTATGCCTCCTAAGATTAACGATTTTTGCCAAATCAATCTGGTATTTCTGGTTCAATAATGTCTCTTCCATCTTTGCTTGATTATTTTCTCTATTTTCACCATTTTATATATATATTATATATTATATTTATTTATAAGGGCCGGGTTAGCTCAGTCGGTAGAGTGTTTGGCTAGAAACCACAAGGTTCCTAGTTCAATACTGGTCCTCGCCAACTCAGCATATGAGTAGCACAGGGATCTGTGCAGTAAAGTAAGGAGCTGATGGTAGGAGTGGCGCTCCACCTCAGACGCCAAAACAATCTCCTTGGTCTAGCGCTATTGAAAAGGAGATAGATTCCCTTGCTGACTGGCTGATACCGACTCTAGGTTGCCCCGACGACTTACTTTATATATATATAGTCATCCACAAACACGTGTTTCGGCTTATCAAGTCTCTTCAGTGTGGCTAGACATCTGTAAGCTACCTACAGCCGGGATTGAAATCCGATCGGTTCAGTGTCAGTTAGACACCGTTAACCGCTAGGCTATAGTCATCCACAGAATGCAAAGGGGATTTTAACTGTTTTTAATACACACATTCCTATGTATGTATTTTTTAATAATAATAATAAGTATTTTTTAATAATAATAATAAGTATTTTTTAATAATAATAAGAATAGCCAATGAAAGCTTCTTATGTATTTTTTAATAATAATAATAATAGCCAATGAAAGATTTTTATACATTTTTTAATAATAATAATAATAGCCAATGAAAGATTCTTATACATTTTTTAATAATAATAAGAATAGCCAATGAAAGATTCTTATACATTTTTAACAATAATAAGAATAGCCAACGAAGCATTCAACTTTTGTAAATAAAAAGAAATGTTAAAGCTCAAATGCCAAAAACATTTTTTCTCTTGTTTTGGTTGATGCAAAATAAAGATTTTTTTGTAATATGATATTAAGTTGGTTAATACATACATAACATTGGTATACAGTGTGTTATTATTTTATCCTGAAACTATGACTCACCAACAACTTAAAACACTTAAATATTTTTATTTTTTAAAGCTAATGGTATGAGTGTGTGTGTGTATATATGTTTGCGCACACACAATTACCATCTATAAAGGCCGCCCTGTCGGTGGTGTGTTAGAATGCCCCAACTACATCTCTGCAGAGGGGTAAGACTCACCCAAATGGGACCACCTGTTGGCCGTGGGTGGCGACCCGTGATGCTTAAAGATAGAATCCAGGTGGTTGAGCAGTCCATGACCTGCAACACTCCACTTAGAACCTTACTTAGGCTAGACGGGCGGTCAGAGAGGCCCCCTCTGATCAATCGGCTGGTCACATCAAGCTCTAGCACCTATATGATTGCCCCAACCCTATTGCCCTTATGGCAAGCCCCAACCCCTTTTTATCATATGGGTGCTAGAAGGCGGTGGCTGACAGTCTACATTCTGGGAATGACGTAAAACTCTATCTGATCGTGAGGTTCCAGTTTTGGAGGTTTGGGGAATGTGGAGCGCCCCTTTATCACCATTGCTCCCTGGTCCACTCTGACCCGGAGTTGTAGTACCTGTTAGGGTCCCATCTATGGGTTGAATAGAAAAATGTATTTATAAAACAAAAAAAATGCATCATTAAGAATGAATTTATTTCAAAACTTTTATCAGCATTAAATGACCTACTGAGGTTGATATGCCGTAAAACAAAACTAACCAAACAAACCATCTATAAAGGTTTGTGTATGCATGCACACACACACACACACACACACACACACACACACACACATGATAACCATCTATATATTTTTACATGCACATGTGATTACGTTCTATATATGTTTACACATACATGCTAACCATCCATATAGGTTTACATGTATACACATATGATAGCCATCTATTTATAGAGGCGCGTGGCCTAATGGGTAGAGTAGTAGGAAATGGACTCGTCAACGCGAGTTCAATTCCTGGACACGTCTGTTTGCATTTCACATGGCGCTAATACCCTTGGGAAAGGTATGAATCCAATTCTCCCTCAGCTATGGGTAAATAGCAGGGCAGACTGGCTCTTTAACCATGGCTAGGTAACCAGTCTATTAGAAGGAAAACTCTGAATTCAAACCTGTTAAACTCCGCTTAAGAAATTCACCTTGTGCCACACCCTACTCATGCGAAAGGGTTGGTAATATATATGTATGTTTGCACACACATACACACACACATATGCAGTAACCATCTATATATGTTTACACGCACATGATAACCATCTATATGTTCCCTTATGAGAAAACAAGAGTTTTAATAATTAAATCAAGGACAATGGCGATTGTTTTATATAAAAAACATAAATTTTGATGAGATAGAATGCAGTGGAATAGAAAGTCATCACTATTTGTTTTCTTAATATTTGATATAAGCAAGAAGTCCATCTTTTTTATCTATACATATATAAAGGGCAGTTGGTGTGTGTGTGTATATATGTCCAGATGAAACTACATAAATAAAACAATGACAAAGTAAATGTATATACACATTAAATATCACCGGCTCTTGCTCATTTGATTTATATTTGAACATATTTAAAAATTAATATATACATAGAAATAGTATTGAAATTTTACTTAAAAATGACCAGTATTTTTGAATCTCAATAGTAAACAAATCAATTCACCCCCCCCCCCATCCAGGTGATGCTGGGTAGCATCTTCTAATTATTATATAAATTACTAGATAACCTATTTTTATTATTACTCTCATAAAAATCACTCTGATGTACTGTTTAGCTGGATACAGTAATACCAGCTTAGCTCAGCCTGTATAGCATCCGTCTAGGAACCACAAGGTTCTGAGTTCGATACCGGCCCTCGCCAACTCAGCGCATGAGTAGCACAGCTTGGATCTGTGTATTAAAGTGGGGAGCTGATGGTAAAAACAGTTTCCTTCTCTAATGCTAGTGAAATTGGGATAGACTCCCTCGCTATCGGCTGATGCTGACAATAGGCCACTCTGCTGACTTTACTATATATATTATATATATTAATATATGTGTGTGTGTGTGTGTCTGTATACACATATGTAAGTATATCTATATCTATATATATATATATATATATATATATATCCAGGTTAGTTGGTGTTAGGAATGATTCTAAGTTGGGCCTTTTTTAACAATGGAATGTTAAAATTGTTCTGGTTGAATTTAAGAGCTCAATGTACAATAATTCTTGCATTCTATTATTATTATTATTATTATTATTATTATCATTATAAAGAACGTCTGCAAAATAGCTTGAATTTTGTTTTTAAAATTGTTTTTATTTAATTAAAATCAAGATTATATATATATATATATATATATATATATATATATATATATATATAATAATTTTAGTAATGTATGGATTTATGTTAACATTAACCAATATCAAAATTTTAATAATAATAACAATAGCAATAATAATAATGATTTCTTTAATAATTACAAAATATAATTTTATTAGTTCATGTAATTATTGGGCAAACCTTTTTACACATATCAACTTTTTTTATTTTTTTAATTTATTCATAACATTTTTTAAAAGGAAAAAAAATCCTTGGTTTATTTTTTGTCTTGTACAAAGCCATTCTAATTTAGCAATTAAGACTAGAGTGATTGTTTTAGGATTTTTTTTTTTACTCTAAATTGCTCTCCCTCCCTCTCTCTCTCTTCTCTCTCTCTCTCTCTCTCCTCTCTCTCTGTTAAATGATTACAAATCAGAAGTAGCACTTGGTAATGTTTCCCTCTCAAGCCATAGACCTGTTTCTGGTCACCTATTGATTAAAGAGGCCATGCACTGGGCACTGGTCAGTGACAACACTATTACCAGATAAGTATGACACACGTGTGGTATTCCAGCCACTTCATTTACTTGTGGACATAAAAAAAACCTGTCGTTATCCTTAGAATGATTCAGCTGGCCAGTATTCTTAATTTTCCTGAGAGGACTACCTACT
Organism: Doryteuthis pealeii; assembly: GCA_023376005.1. Lineage (NCBI taxonomy): Eukaryota > Metazoa > Mollusca > Cephalopoda > Myopsida > Loliginidae > Doryteuthis > Doryteuthis pealeii. The sequence goes on along the minus strand of CM042155.1, from coordinate 27,518,098 downwards.
CTAGTCTACATTTACCTACCGGTCTATCTCACCTGTTCTTACTGCATATAGCCACAAGCACCCCTATCGTTAATACCTGGTCACCTTTGCAGCCCTCGTAAGAGTTATTTGTATTTTTTCGTGTGTTACTCTTTCGCAACAGGACATATATAAATCTATTTTACTTATGTTTACTTTTCGAGATATGTCCAAAGGAGAGCAGAACCGGCGTTTGCTTTTTATTTTAGGTCAAGTCATATGACACTATTCAAACTAATTTAAATAATTTTGGTAATTTAAAAAAAAAAAGAAAAGAAAGAAAAAGAAATTCTTTTTTTTTTTTTTTTTTTTTCTTTCTTTTTTTTTCCTTTTTTTTTCTCCTTTTTTTCCTTTTTTTTTTTTTTTTTTTTTTTACAAAACTCAGGAATAATTTTACCATTGTAACTACTCCCCCAACACATTTTTTTTTTCATTTTTGTGTCACAGTAGCTATTTTCAAAATTCTAAATATCAGTCACTTTTAGTGTACTATAACAAAAGCCATTCAATTATTACCAAATAACGTACTAGTAATGATATCTACTTAGTCGGTAGGACTAACTAATATATTAGCTCCATTTATAATGTCATTTGCGATATTCATATACTAATTATACCAGAAAACTAACAAAAAAAAATCACACACACACACACATATATATATATATATATATATATATATATATATATTTAAATATCAATCACTACTGTATTGATTGATTTCTCTAACAATGATATCTAAAAGCCTCAAACAATGCAGGTGATTTAAAATTGAATTACCTTTCTGACATAATATTTAAATGCCAATGATCGACACATTTAGAGGGCTGGCTATTTAGCATTTCAATATTTAACAAGTGTGAATCAACTTGAAATAATTTCTTTTTTTACTCCTTTTTCTTTTTTTTCTTTTTCGGTTCGGTTTGTAGTGCAGTGATTCTCTTGACGTTCATTCAAACATCAACCACTAATTTTCGGTTGAACGTTGTCGGAAGTTTACTTGCTCATTACTTTCCACTTTCCAAATTTTTTTCTCTTTCTCTCTTTCTCTCTTTGACTGTTCCTCTCAACTAGGGCATGTTTCGGTATGGATTCCTCCCACTGGCTTTGCACCTGTATTTTATTTCTTACTCTAACTTCTCTCCCTAATGGTTACTTTCTGTGTTCATATAAACATGCACGTGATGTCAATCGTTTTGCTATACGACGAGCATTACTTATCAAAACAAATGAAATGTTAGTTTTATTATTAATGGGTGCTTATAAAATTCTTAAATTATAAGACGTTGCAATAATTAACAAGGGTTTTTTTATATTTATTATAAAATAATATTTTTGCTATACGATATACATTACTTATCAAAAAATGAAATAGTTTTATTAATGTGTGCAGTATAAGACATTGGCTATACAATATACATTACTTATCAAAGCAAATGAAATGTTAATTTTATTATTGATATGTGCTTCTAAAATTCTTACAGTATAAGACATTGCAATAATTATCAAGGGTTATTTATATTTATTATAAAATAATATTTTTAGGTTTGTTTATAGATAGTTTGGTTTGAATACATGCAAGTATATATTGTTGTTAGAAATGATAGAAGGCTGTACAAGCATTACTTATTGAAGCTAATGAAACGTTAGTCTTAGTATTAATGAATTTTTATAAAATTCTTAGAGTATAAAACTTGATAATAATTAACAAAGGTTCACTTATTGTCATAGAAATTATTGGTTTGCATGTATATATTTTTGTTAGAAATTATGGAAGGCATTATTTATCGAAGCTAATGAAGTATTCATCTTATTATTATAAAATTCTTTAAGTATAAGACTTCAATATTTAACAAGAGTTTACTTATTATAAAAGAATATTTTATGTTTACATATATTTTGGTTTGCATTTATATATATTGTTGTTAGAAATTATGGAAAGCTGTACCTGTGCAGATATATTCATATAGTTGACATAATTACAGGTGTGTGTATGTTTGTATGTAAAGTTGTATATTATTATGATTATTAATTATTATTATTGTCAAAATAACTATGCAACTTACTAAGTTTATTCATCTAATTATCAACAGCCAGCCCTCTAAATGGTTTGTCCTATTATTAAAGGTTACTCTTCAATACAATAAACTACTTTGAACATTTCATTAATAAAACTCTATACTTTTTTCTTTCTTTCTTATAAGAGCATATATTACACATATATTTCAGCTTATTAAAGAATCCTAATAAATTCTGTAACAAATGATGGTATTATTCAACATTGCACAAATATAGGTAATTTTACTTAGTTTTAGCTAGGTACACAGAAACATGTCTAGGATAACATCAAATAGTTTTTAAATTCCCACATTCTTTTAAGTACAACACCTAAAATCTTTTATTAACGGATTCATGAAACACTGAGAAAATGCCAGCCAACGTAAAATTCTGCTTGAGAGAGTAGCCTCCCTTTCTACAAGGTGAGAGCTTTTAAGAATGGAAGGATTGTATCAGTACTATTCATTGGATGAGCTAGCAGGTAATCACTGTCACATTTTATTTTGCTTTTTATCATTGTTATGTGAGGGAAAAATTGTTTCAAATTCAAGGTTTCTATAAAAAAAAATATTTTTCATAATAATCCTAATTTGGTGTGTATTGTCATTGGTATCATTTTTTTTTTTGATTTGATGTTTTAATAATCTTTGATTTTCAGGAAATATTAAAATAACTTACACATTCTTGAAATATGAAAAATAAATCGTGAGAATGATTTAGTGATATTTGAAAATTATTGTTTTGATTATTTATCTATACATATATAAAGGGCTGTTGTGTGTATATGTATGTATGTATCAAAACTCTCAACATAAACGTTCATGAGTGGGAGAGAATAGCTACGAATCGTGCAGTATGGAGAAAACTTGTCTATGATAGCTGCAAGGGGTTTGAGGTAAAACGGCTCGAACACTCCATCCTGAAGCGTCTCTATGCAAATGGCACATGACGGACGTCATGGACACATTTCCTACATTTAAGCCGGACTATATATGTGATGCGTGTGGCAGGGCCTGCCTGACAAAGGCTGGGTTTCTCAGTTACGTAGCGTCACACCGGGGAAGAGGCTCATATGTATAACAGTGAATAAAAACAAAGCTGAACGCCTGGGCACCGCGCAATCACCGCCGAACTTGTAGAAATGGCCTCATTCTGTGAAGAAGTGGCAATCACCATATGTATGTATATATGTTCAGATGAAACTACGAAAATAAAACAATTAAAAACAAAGTATATATATACAAATTCTGGAATGTTAATCACACGCACATAAAAAAAGAAGAAAAAAAAGAATCAGGTGGTCCTGTGTTAGTAAACAAAAACAAAAAATTAATGCTTAGAAGACGAGCCAGATCTGGAATGATAATCAAAAACTGAACAGGCTCACACACATAAGCATGCATGCATGCACGCACATAAACAAACAACCCCCCCCACACACACACAGACAGACAGACAGAGAGTTTTCAAGGCATGAGACAGAACCAAATGGACAGTCACTAGCAACAACTTCAGTTCTGGAGATCTTCTGTTGAACAGATTTTTATCTCAAAATATTAAGAATAAATCAAAGGTTAATAAACAACACCATAGTTAACTTCTTTTTCTTTACACTTGAATTGTGATAGCCTTCAAAACTAACCAATAAACCTATATATATATATATATATATATATATACACACACACATCAGATATCACCAATTCTTGCTTTTTGAGCAAAAATTATGAATATTTTATTTATATTCAAAGATATTTAAAAATTAAAATTTACATAGAAATAGCATTGAAATTCTACTTAAAATTCTACCAGCATTTGTAAATCTCAAAAGTAAACAAATCAATACACCAGTTTTTTGTACCCCTTCCCTCTACCCAGGTGACACTGGGTAGCCACTTCTAGTTAAATATATATCAAATGTTTTTTTTTTTTATTTATATGAGTTTATTTATCACTTGATAAATAAACAAGCCAACATCACCAGGTGATATTTGAATGTTCTGATGAAGATTATAGATATATATTTAATAATCGAAACGTTTTAAACATCGACAATAATTTTCAAATATTAATAAATCATCCTTACAATTCTTATTTTTCACATTTCTTTATTACTTTTCTGCATACTGTCAGATTTATTTTCATTTATTCCTAACGCATTCTTGGTTGTAAGTCTAGCTGTAAGTTCACAAATATCAAACCCCTTACCGCCCTGTCGGTGGGGTGTTAGAATGCACTGACTGCACCTCTGCAGAGGGGTAAGTGTTGGCCATGGGTGGCGAGCCGTGATGCTTAAGGACAGAGTTTTGGTGGATGAGCAGTCCATGACCTGCAACACTCCACTTAGACCCTTACTTAGGCTAGATGGGCGGTCAGAGAGGCCCCCTCCGATCAGTCGGCTGGTCGTGTCAAACCCTAGTACCTATATGATTGCCCAACCCTATTGCCCTTATGGCAAGCCCCAACCCCTTTTTATCATATGCGTGCTAGAAGGCGGTGCTGACTGTCTACATGTCTTGGAATGACGTTAAACTCTATCTGATGGTGAGGTTCCAGTTTTGGAGGTTTGGGGAATGTGGAGCACCCCTTCATCACCATTGCTCCCTGGTCCACTTTGACCCGGAGTGGTAGTACCTGTTAGGGTCCCATCTATGGGTTAAATAGAAAAAATGTATTTATAAAACAAAAAAAATGCATCATTAAGAATGAATTTATTCCGTAAAACAAACCAAACCAAAATCAAACCCTTAGAATTTTTAAGAAACAATTAAAAGTACCAAAGATAATAATTATCTGAATTCTTGAGATGAGACTTGATATGTATTATTTTGAACTGTTGTTCTCATCTTTATTGTGATATATAAAACATGGTTTTATATATCACGATAAAGATGAGGACAACAGTCTGAAATATCAAAATAAGACATGAATTTTTAATGATTGCCATTTTAATGGATGGCCTTTTTAATGTTTGTATTATTTTTATTTTTTTTTTACTATTATCCTCATCTCTACTTACATGCACAACGTTTAGGCCAATTTGCCCTCTGGCCCTCTTCAGGTGTTTCTTGTCGAACATGGAACCTTCTCTTCGAACCCAGGGGCCTTTATAGAACTTCGAACCAAACACTTTATTTGATCCATGGGGGTAGACTATTCTCACTTCGTTAACCATGTACATAACAGTGTAGATGAGGATAATAGTCCAAAAAATCCTAATAATACAAATTATTCAAACAAATACTTTTTGATGTTATTAAATGAAAACAATTTTTAGCAAAGGAAATATATAATTCAATCAATTCTTTTTGCTAAATTCAATTAAACCTGTTTTTAAAAAAAAAGACAAAAAGTATAGATCCTACAGTCTTATTATTAAATTTGTAATCAGGAAGGGTATCCAGTTGTAAAATTTGTGCTCTGATCTCATAAAAGGATTATCTAACATTATAAGGAAGTAAATAATTTTACACATGGTCACAAAATAAAGTGATCATATCAACATTTTTGATTGGCTAAACTAGCACCACCTCCACACCCTCATTAAAATATAAGAAAAGGATACATGATGTCACCTATTCCACAGGTTTACCCAAGATGATAAAGGAACAGTAAGTAAGTAATGTACATTAAGTTTGAGAATCACATAGGCAAGAATTTGTCAGTAACCAAGCGCCATTGACTTCATGTCCACGCTACCCTAACTTAGATATATGTGTTCTATTATTGATATTGAGCACTATTTACTTATAAATACAGCACACTATATTATCAATATTAATATATATGTGTGTGTGTATATATATATATATATATATATATATATATATATATAAAGGGTGGCTTACCGGTGAATATGGGCACGATCGTTGGAGGTGCACAGGATCCAGGAGTTAAGTCCGTGATAAAACAAATACAAAGTGCTCAATACAAAGTAGAGCAAATTTATTGAAGAAATGGATACAATAGAAACCTACTCGAGTTTCATCGCTAGAATCATCAGGGTTAAATCCACTGAATTAATCGAGTTACCGATTAATTGCAGCTGATCACACGTATGTTCATTGAATAAGATTTTTCGTTACAGAGGCTGTAACGAAAAATCTTATTCAATGAACATACGTGTGATCAGCTGCAATTAATCGGTAACTCGATTAATTCAGTGGATTTAACCCTGATGATTCTAGCGATGAAACTCGAGTAGGTTTCTATTGTATCCATTTCTTCAATATATATATATATATATATATATAAAATCCTGAAGATCCTTCTTAATGAAATCTGGGTAGTTAACTTATGTCACTAATTCAGTTTTCTATATCACCTCTACAAGTATGTATTGAGCACTTTTATACCTGGTCCTTTTATATATATATATATATATATATATATATATATATATATAAACAATTTTCATGAAATTTTGCCATATAGAACAATACATTGCTTATATGACTTTTGGAAACATTTTTTCGTGATCAGAATTGCAGAGGCATGGAATAAGCTGCCTGCGTCCGTTGTAGACTGCCGAAACACTGCATCTTTCAAAGCCTCCATGCTTGCACACACGTGCACATTATTACTGTAAACTGTTCATTTTCCTGACACTAATACATTATTCTGTGTACTTGACATGAGACTTTGATGTGTTATGGTGCACCTGAGCACTGTACACAATAAATTGCATTATTATTTTATTAATTACAAAGTTATTGTAATCTTATAATTTTCTATATTTTTTTTCATAGTGTTCATTTGTTTGCAGTTGTCAAGATCTTATTTTCAAGGAATTTTTTTTTATTTTTAAAATTTTAAAATTGATGTTGGAATTGTTTATTCAAGACATCTATATTGATATTTCCTTTTTTATTTTTTTTTCAGTCTTATGCGCACAGCGTGTAACCCAGATGACTAGAACATACAATGATATTGAGGCTGTGACTCGTCTACTCGAAGAGGTAAGTTAATTTTGGCTCTGAAAGTCACTTTGATACATTATTAAGTTAACAGAATTTACTCTACAGATTTCTGTTTTATACAAGAACCATTATAGAAAATATTATATATATATATATTTACTAACCCCTCCACATGAGCAGGATGTAACACAAGGTCAATTTCTTAAGAGGAGTTTAACAGGTTTGAATTCAGAGTTTTCCTTCTCTAGACTGGTTACCTAGCCATGGTTAAAGAGGCCAGTCTGCCCTGCTATTTACCCATAGCTGGAGGGAGAATTGGATTCATCATATTGTGCTCCATCCCTTATATAGGAGTGTGTTGCCTTTACGCTTTTAGTTGGCGGTCGTCAGCGAAATCCCCCCAAAGTGCTCATCCCCAGGGGGTTGGGGAGCATATGTACACACACACACACACACCTACATACATATATATATATATATATATATATATATATACACAGTGTGTCCATAAAGTCCATGTGCACTTTAAAGAATTTATAATTTTAAAGTGCATACAGACTTTGTAGACCCTGTGTGTGTGTGTGTGTGTGTGTGTGTGTGTGTGTGTGTATATATATATATATATGTGTGTGTGTGTTTTGTTCTTATAAATTTTCCTTTGTTTGGAATATCATTTTGTAGATAATACAAGTAATCATTTTGCTCACATATAGTTATTTTTAGTAAATAAATTAAAAGAAAAAAAAAAAAATAGATGGACTAACCTTGCAGGGTGTGGGCGATATCTTTACATCAATCACCTGTTAAAAACAACAAAAAAAAAAAAAGTATAAAATCTGAACCTATTAAAAAATGGCAAATGTCCTATAACAAAATATTATGACAAAGGAACTGAATCTGGCAATTTTAAATTTATTTTATAAATACCATAATACCTTGACCTATGAATGACCCGAGTTACATTCTGTCATTTGGTCAATTTTTTTGCTTTGTGTTAAGATAAAAAATTTAAGGTACAGGCGAGCTTCAGAGATGCTTATGTTAATAAGTGCACAAAAAATTAAGTTTCCAAATTTATTACACCAAAGAAAAAGATTATTATTTTTCTGAATGTTTGAGATGAGGCTTGATGATTAGTATTATCTGCGTTATTTGGACTATCATCCTCATTGTTATCTGTACAACGTTTTGGATGATATGCCCTCCGAGTCCGAAAAGAAGGTTTCCGAGTCCGACAAAAAGATTATTTATTAAAAAAATAATAGTAAACATTAAACTTTATTACAGCACATAACTCATTACTTTAAAAAAAAAATTTTTTTTCATACAATACAGTACTATTTTTCTTATTGGAAAAAAAAGAAGAAAAAGTCCGACAAAAAAATTATTTATTAAAAAATAATAGTAAACATTAAAACTTATTACAGCACATAACTCATTACTTTAAAAAAAATTTTTTTTCAAACAATACAGTACTATTTTTCTTATTGGAAAAAAAACACATGACAAAAAAATTAGTGTGTTTAGGGGGAGGAACTGGAACAGATTAATGGCATTTCAGTTTATTTCAATGGGGAATATTGATTTGATATATGGACCATATTTTCTTTGGGGTTAGTTGAAGGATCAAGTCTACTCTATGAAATCAACAACATTGAAAGAACCTGGAGGACAAATACAAGAATTTATTTCTGCCAATCCACAAGAGTTCCTGAGAAGATCAGTTGATGCGATTCCAAGCGGCTTGAGAGGCTGGAGGTGAATGCTGGTGCCAACATAGAATTTTAGATAAAACTGTGTTCTTTTCATATTCAATTTCCGTAAAAATAATGATTCAGAAATAAATCATAAGATTTTTAAAATAGAGTTACGTTACAATCAACCTGTATATGATAACAGCAAACTTGTGTTCAAGTATTGCCATTGCTTGATAAAAAATAAAAAAATTTAAAAAATAAATAGATAAATAAAAAATTTAAAAAAATAAATAGATAGATAAAAAATAAAAAATTTAAAAAATAAATAGATAAATAAAAAAATTAAAAAAAATAAATAAGTAAATAAATAAGTTCAAAAGTTAAAAAAAAATACAACGGTGAGCTTCAACAAGTTCAACGGTGAGCTGCTCGAAAGTAGCTCTTTAGTCATGCCAACATCTTGCACATCTTCCCACATTTACAAGTTATTCCAGGGAGCACAGGGTATTTTATTGGTCCATCCCGCCGATGCACAGTTTGGTGTCTGATCAGGACAGCCTTGCTCAGACATAGCCTTCCACACATAGCCTAATCAACCTGTATATACATACATAAGCACATACATAATGTGTTTGTCTACATATACACACACATCACCAGAGATCAGTTTATTTGAACTGTTGATCTAGATCATGAAATTTTAATGCAATGAAAGTATTGAATATCAAAATATGTGAGTGTCCTGAGTATGATACTAAACTGTATCTGATGGTTAGATTCCACTTTGGGGTATCTTGAGAATGTAGAGTACCTCTTCATTGCCATTACTCCCAGGCCAACTCTGACCCAGAGTGGTACTACCTGTTAGGGTCCCATCTATGGGTGAAATAGATTGGTTTAGGAATTATTTGTATTTGATAGGACCATTTCCAAATAAAAAAACAACAAAAAAACAAACTCTTGAATAATTATACAAAAAAAGTAAATATGAACATGCAATGAATGCAATTCCCTAACCTCTAAGCATAAAATAACCCTTGACCTGCTGTTAAAATCAATAAACCAATCCATCCTCTTGTATTATTTGTATTAGATAAAAATACTTGATATAATATAACTATGCAAAAACATTTAAATAATTATGCAAAAAATGTAAATAGGAACATGCAATGAATGCAATTCCCTAACCTCTAAGCATAAAATAACCCTTGAGGTTGACCTGCTGTTAAAATCAATAAACCAATCCATCCTCTTGTATTATTTGTATTAGATAAACAATACTTGATATAATATAACTATGCAAAAACATTTAAATAATTATGCAAAAATGTAAATAGGAACATGCAATGAATGCAATTCCCTAACCTCTAAGCATAAAATAACCCTTGACGGTTGACCTGCTGTTAAAATCAATAAACCAATCAATCCTCTTGTATTATTTGTATTAGATAAAAATACTTGATATAATATAACCATGCAAAAACATTAAATAATTATATAAAATCTAAATATGAACATACAATGAATGCAATTACCTAACCTCTATACATGAAATAATCCTCAAGGGGGAAAGAATTAATATACTTGATGACAATTAGAGACCTTTTTTGAAAAGTTAATCTGTTTGAATAAGACATATCAAATAGCTCAGGTAAAAAACAAAAGAAAAGAAAAAGAAAAGAACAAAACAAAACAAAAACTCTAGCTACAGAATGATCACCTTATTTGAAATCTCTGTTCTGTCTTGTGTTGCTTTGATACCTTTTCTTGTTGTGGCTGTTGGTAAATGCTAAGCCTCCTTGGGGAGCAATTCTAAAATCCGCCAACCACATGAAAAAGACTAATCGTGTTTAACCCTTCCCCATTGGCTATAAATCAGCTTTGTTTTGCTTGAGTCCCCTGATGTCAGATGTGTGGGGGGGTTGTGTGTGTGGGGGTATTTTGTAAAGTTACACTCCGCTGATCACAAAGAGGATGTAACTCAGATTTTGTTTGGAAAAAAAGAAAAGATAGAAAAAAAAAACTGGGTTGACTACGTGAATTTTGTTGATGGGAATGAAAAGAGTTAACATTGTTTTGAGGTCAACTGCGAAATTATTGGTGTTTTGTTGGTTGGAAGGTCACAATTGGAGAGGACTGTGGCGTACATGTCTTCGCTCACGTATGAATGTGACAGGTGGATTTTTATAATTGCTATTTACTATGCTTAGCTTAATTTTGATACAAAGCTGAGAGTCCCCCAATGAGGATTGAACTCATTACTCAGTAATCATAATCAGCTAGGTAATCATGCCAGCCATTACCGAACACACCCTAAGATTTAAAATAAAACTTTTTTAAAAACTTTTTTATTTTATTTTAATTTTTTTTTTTTTTTTTTTTGTTAAGTATCTTCAGCTTTTTCAATTGAAAATGTCTTTGAAGATGAAGATACTTCGAAATTTATAAGACTTTGGACAACTACTTTTTCATTGCAATAGGCTTTAAAAAAATAAATTTTAAATAAATAAATAAGATATAACATACTTTATTCAATGCTTCAAGCAAATTATACAATACTTATATATATATATATATATATATATATATATATATATATATATACAATACTTATATATACTAGCAAATATATGCACCCTCCGGGTGCAAGTATTTAAGTTTTGATATAATAAAATATCATATTAAATTAGAAAGGTTAATGAAACTGACTAAGAATACAGATAAAAAGATCTGCAACAGAGGGGGTATAATCGAAAAATAGAACAACTTTGAAACTAACTATTCCATCATTTTCCATTACTCCCCTCTTTCATTGGTAAATTTTCCTAATTTAACTATTTAGTTAAAATAGGAAGTAAAGGATAATATTACAGTTATTTCTTCTTGTAAATAAATTTCTTTTAAGATTTATCCACGAGATTGTTGTTTATATTTCTTAAGATAAAACCAAACAATTAGAAATCAATAATACCAAGCACATATTTATTAAATTAAAATTTTAAATATCAATATGCAAATTAGCCTTCTCGTTCAAACTGTAAACCGCTATTTTGTTGTATATATAAATACAATTGCATGTTATTAGTACGTAGATATGGTCAACAGTATTAATAATGTAAAACAATTTTTATTAATAACTGAAGGTTTAAAAGAATGAAATCATGGAGAATTTGACGTAAAAAATTAAGGGAATTGTGACTTGAGTAGTAATATAGTTTCGGTTACAGACAGAAAAACACACAATCTCCATTATAATAAAATATATTCAATTCAACAATTTTTTAATAGACTGACCGACAAAACAAACGAGTCTCGCAGATTTTTTATTTTCTGTGATACATTATTTTTCCTCAAATTAACAAAATCCCTGATGAAGATCTATTGAAACAGATTGAAACACTGCAGCGTAGGCGAAATAAACATTACTTTATTTATGAATTTGTGTTTTTTCAATTTTTCATAATATCACATACACACACACAGCTCAGTCGGTAGAGCATTCGGCTAGAAACCACAAGGTTCCTAGTTCGATACCGGTCCTCGCCAACTTAGCGTATGAGTAGCACAGGGATCTGTACGGTAAAGTAAGGAGCTGATGGTAGGTGTGGTGCTCTATCTCAGATGCTAAAACAATCTCCTTGGTCTAGTGCTATTGAAAAGGGGATAGACTCCCTCGCTGACTGGCTGATACCGATTTTAGGCCACCCCGACTTTACTTTTTACTTTATATATATATATATATATATTTAATTTTGTTAAAAATTACAATTTAGATGCACAGTACAATGTTTCAGCCGATGTCGGAGGTCATATCGGCCGAAACGTTGTACAGATAACAATGAAGTTGAGGACAATAGTCCGAATAATACAAATAATACTAATGATCAAGTCTCATCTAAAAAAAATTCAGAGAAATAATACAAAACATGTTTATTTTAATTGTCTTTTTATTTTATTTTTTAAATTTCAAGCCAAGTGTGTTCACTTTATGATAAAGAGATAAGTAATAGGAAGTCTACAATTGTTTAGTCACTAAAGAGAACCCCCCCCCCCTGTCAGTGCAATTGAGAACTTCCTCTTTTTCTGTGATCTTTAAAAAAACAAAAATAAGGATTCATCATAACAAAGATAAACATCTTGCAGAGTTTTTTTTTCCCCTCCTCTTAAATGTCTGAATCTATTAAGAGAAGAAAAAAACAAAACAAAAAAACGGTTATTTCCTATGAGTCTAACATGATCAAAGGGAACCACTCTTGACTGATAAATTATTTATTTATTTTCCCATTAAACTAACCCTAAACCCTAACCCTAACCCAATAAAGATAGTATAGAGGGTTATTTCCTATAAGTCTAACATGATCAAAGAGGAACCACTCTTGACTGATAAATTATTTATTTTCCCATTAAACTAACCCTAAATCCTAAACCCTAACCCAACCCAATAATTAGTATAGAGGGTTATTTCCTATAAGTCTAACATGAACAAAGGGGAACCACTAAATTATTTATTTATTTTCCCATTAAACTAACCCTAACCCCATCTTCTTTTTTCCTAATAGATCAATCAATAAATAAATAATTTATCAGTCAAGAGTGGTTCCCCTTTGATCATGTTAGACTTATAGGAAATAACCACAAAAACAAAACATGTAACATACTTATTATTTTGATTTTTCAGACTTGTCCTTATCTTTATTATGTGTGTCCTGGGTATGATATTAAACTGCATCTAATGGTGAAGTTCCAGTTCTGGAGCTCTGGGGAGTGTGGAGTACCCCTTTATCAAACTCCGGTTTTGACCAGGGGTCCCTGAGGAGCTTTGGCCGCTGCACCTTACAAGTTAACATCATTGATCCCAGGGGGTTATCCCTCCAGGCAACGCGTGACCCCTTGATTTAAAGGGGTAGGGCTGAGTTTATTGAGGGGAATGCCGATGGGATCAACACATTTTTTGTGCTTACCACCCATGAGCATCGGCTTGTGGGTGGGCCCTCATGAAAATGTCCTTGTGTCATGCCCTCATGAAAATGTCCTTGTGTCATGCCCTCATAAGTGGGATGAGAGGCAAATACCTTTATCGCCATTACTCCCAGGTCCACCCTGACCCAGAGTGGTAGTATCTGTTAGGGTTAAATAGAAAAATGAGTTTTTAAAGATTTATTTAAAATAATTGAATTTAAAAAAAAAAAGAAGAATTTTTACTACTATTATATCCCAAGATATAGGATATACAAAATTGAAAATAAAAACAGTGAATATGTTACAATAACAATATCTGTTTTATTTATTCTCACTGACAGGGAAATACAGTGGGATGGTTTTGGATAACAGTTCAGCTCTATGTATCATACGTGTGGTCACATATGAGGCCGGTCCTTGTCTGCCTGTCAGTATTTTGTCTCCCTCCTTATTAGAGAGTATCTGGTTTGAATCGTTAGGGGGAGATAACTCTCCCTAACAACTACCCATCAAGAAAAAAACTGAACTGCATCTGATGGCGAGGTTCAATTTCTGGAGATCTGGGGAGAATCTCTTCATGACCATTACTTTAGGATCTACTCTGACCTGGAATGTTAGTACCTGTTAGGATCCCATCTATGGGTCAAATAGATTTGTTTAAAAATGTTTAGTATTGGATAAGAATACTTAGTACCATATAACTGTCTCACTGATAGTAAACACCTTTTATGACAAAAGTGTCTCAATGCGATTGAAAGGGTTAACATGTAATTTGAGAATATTTTTTTAATTCTTACATAGAATTTCAAATATCTTTAGTTAGTAAAAACATTGGACCCATCTATGGGTTAAATAGAAAAACATGAGTTTATAAACAAAATTTGATTATCCATTAAGAATTTATTTCAAAACTTTGTCAGCATTAAATGACCCACCAAGGTTGATATGATGTAAAACAAAACAAACCAAACCAAACCAAACCAAAACTATCTGTTTCATAGTCAGATCATTGGCGACTAAACTGGTAACCCCATAGATTTTGTCTGGTGAAGAGAGTGGCTAGAAACCCAACAGTAAAAGAAAAAAAAAACAAGACCTGTAGTAAAGGCAGAGGAAGCTCTTTGCTCAATGGCTACTATTGAAGTCAGTTAGTCTACTGTTGGTTTTAATAACAGCAGCTAACTAAGTACAACTACCTAGCACCTAGCACATTATTTCTAAAGTCCAACCTCACTTTATTGTGACAGGGATGTGTAAACTTGGTAGTGTCAGAGCCATATTGACAAGAACTTAAGTTCGTGGTAGGATCACCCAAGATCGACAAGTCTGTCACCCAGTGGTATTAGGGTCACAACCTAGCCAAAGGGGCTCTAGCAAAAATTCAAAGGGTGTTACATAATTATTAGATACCTAATATTTATGTGCAATAGTGTAGAAACAAGATGGCGTTTTAAGCGCAGCTGATGGCCTTGAAGATTGAGTGACAAGCTTGACCTCAGTCCTAACCCTATCTTCCGGGGATAGCCGTGAGAACCGGTAGAAAGGACCCTCTCTTCCAGTTTAGATAGTAAGTAAGTTTCAGTCAGTTAGAAGGTAGCAGTGAGCTCGAAGGGGTAAGTCGCGTTATACACGCGTCCTCTCATCTGCGCAGATTGTCTGGTTGGGGATTTAAAAATAAAGTAAGATCAAAGTAAATCGGAGTCTTGTGTTATTACCTAAAAAACTAACAATGTCACAGGGCTTCTGATAAAGAGAAATCTGCAATAGAAGACCAGACCCGAAATCCCCAAGAAAGTCCAGACCTTAGAAGATTCCAGACCAAGACAAGATGTTATAAGATCTCAAAGACACTAGAAGAACAGAAGAAGAATAGAGTAAGTAAGTAAAGAAGAAGGGTATACAATAAGGGTATCTTCACCATCGTCAGGAATTAATGGTTTTTGGCATACTTGTCACTGCGTCTGTGGAAAATCTGCGACAAATATGGTCATTCCCCTTCCTCTGACCAGGATATACATACAGGGTTTGGGGACCACTTGTGAATTTCCTATTCCCTTATTACTCCTTCCATGAATTCACAACAGGTGAATTTGTTGGATGGGGTCAGCTCAATCGACCCAGGGTGAATGTGATCAAAGAAACAGAAATAATGAAATTTTGATCTGTCAATTTTTAATTCAGCAGAATATTATTTCTCTGAATGTTTGAGATGAGGCTTAATGATTAGTATTATCTGTGTTATTCGGACTATTGTCCTCATCTTTATTGTTATTTGTACAATGTTTTGACAAGAAAAGTTCCCTAGTTCAAAAAGAAAGGTTCCCGAGTCCGACAAGAAATACCTGAAGAAGGCCAGAGGGCATATCGGCCGGAACGTTGTACAAATAACAATAAAGATGAGGACAATAGTCCTATTGAAGTCGGTTAGTCTACTGTTGGTTTTAATAACAGCAGCTTACTAAGTACAACTCAAGCAGTGTCCAAGACAGTTGGTATAAATAGGAATCAAGAATGATCCATCCATGAATCTGGGTGACTTGGGTGATTCCATTCCTTGAGTTCTGATTGGCTGCTTGACTGCTTGATTTGAATGACATTGTGGAGTCTTATATATACTTTGTCATTTTGCAGTGGACTTGGTAGCATTCGGGTTTGTATTTCAGTTACAACCGTTTGTTGCCTTGTCTTCCCAGTTCGACGGTAATTGGAACTTTAATTACTCTTCAAGTCCGAATAACGGAGATAATACTAATCAGCAGAATATATTCTCTATAAAATGTTTTCCTTGTTTTTGTAATCTATATATTAATACTTGTGTTCTTTAATTATATGGCCGTTATCATCTTGCAACACCCTCTGGTCAAAAATGAGACCATCCAAATCATCCAAAAATGAAATGCAAAAAATGAAAATCCTGATTATCTGGTGTTGCTTATCTACCGAATTCTTATTTCTTATGAGTGTTGTCATCTCAGCTAAATAATAGACCGTTCCGTTTTTATTATAAAGAAAGGGAAGAAAAAGGACATGCTACACAGTAAAAATATAATTAGAAAGAAAGAAAGACAGGGTTAGCGTGCAAAAGCGATAATGCTAATCTATTTCAATTAAACTTGATGAAAAGAAAGAAAAAAAATTGAGAGGGAGTTAAATCAGGATTATTATTCTTTTTACATATTGAAATATTTTTTGATAGCTCTTAAATTAAAAATAACAAACATTGTAATAATCATACTGTAGTATATCCACAGGTCCTGCTTGTGTAAAAATCATTTTAGCATTAGTTTGTTTTGTTTATACCAATCTGACCTTTTGCATTAGGGTAAGGGGTATAGAAGAAAAAAAGAAAAGAAAAAAA